>OY720240.1:22053750-23267500 GCA_963082625.1 Pasiphila rectangulata | reverse complement strand
ACCTAACCTAACCTAACCTAACCTAACCTAACCTAACCTAACCTAACCTAACCTAACCTAACCTAACCTAACCTAACCTAACCTAACCTAACCTAACCTAACCTAACCTAACCTAACCTAACCTAACCTAACCTAACCTAACCTAACCTAACCTAACCTAACCTAACCTAACCTAACCTAACCTAACCTAACCTAACCTAACCTAACCTAACCTAACCTAACCTAACCTAACCTAACCTAACCTAACCTAACCTAACCTAACCTAACCTAACCTAACCTAACCTAACCTAACCTAACCTAACCTAACCTAACCTAACCTAACCTAACCTAACCTAACCTAACCTAACCTAACCTAACCTAACCTAACCTAACCTAACCTAACCTAACCTAACCTAACCTAACCTAACCTAACCTAACCTAACCTAACCTAACCTAACCTAACCTAACCTAACCTAACCTAACCTAACCTAACCTAACCTAACCTAACCTAACCTAACCTAACCTAACCTAACCTAACCTAACCTAACCTAACCTAACCTAACCTAACCTAACCTAACCTAACCTAACCTAACCTAACCTAACCTAACCTAACCTAACCTAACCTAACCTAACCTAACCTAACCTAACCTAACCTAACCTAACCTAACCTAACCTAACCTAACCTAACCTAACCTAACCTAACCTAACCTAACCTAACCTAACCTAACCTAACCTAACCTAACCTAACCTAACCTAACCTAACCTAACCTAACCTAACCTAACCTAACCTAACCTAACCTAACCTAACCTAACCTAACCTAACCTAACCTAACCTAACCTAACCTAACCTAACCTAACCTAACCTAACCTAACCTAACCTAACCTAACCTAACCTAACCTAACCTAACCTAACCTAACCTAACCTAACCTAACCTAACCTAACCTAACCTAACCTAACCTAACCTAACCTAACCTAACCTAACCTAACCTAACCTAACCTAACCTAACCTAACCTAACCTAACCTAACCTAACCTAACCTAACCTAACCTAACCTAACCTAACCTAACCTAACCTAACCTAACCTAACCTAACCTAACCTAACCTAACCTAACCTAACCTAACCTAACCTAACCTAACCTAACCTAACCTAACCTAACCTAACCTAACCTAACCTAACCTAACCTAACCTAACCTAACCTAACCTAACCTAACCTAACCTAACCTAACCTAACCTAACCTAACCTAACCTAACCTAACCTAACCTAACCTAACCTAACCTAACCTAACCTAACCTAACCTAACCTAACCTAACCTAACCTAACCTAACCTAACCTAACCTAACCTAACCTAACCTAACCTAACCTAACCTAACCTAACCTAACCTAACCTAACCTAACCTAACCTAACCTAACCTAACCTAACCTAACCTAACCTAACCTAACCTAACCTAACCTAACCTAACCTAACCTAACCTAACCTAACCTAACCTAACCTAACCTAACCTAACCTAACCTAACCTAACCTAACCTAACCTAACCTAACCTAACCTAACCTAACCTAACCTAACCTAACCTAACCTAACCTAACCTAACCTAACCTAACCTAACCTAACCTAACCTAACCTAACCTAACCTAACCTAACCTAACCTAACCTAACCTAACCTAACCTAACCTAACCTAACCTAACCTAACCTAACCTAACCTAACCTAACCTAACCTAACCTAACCTAACCTAACCTAACCTAACCTAACCTAACCTAACCTAACCTAACCTAACCTAACCTAACCTAACCTAACCTAACCTAACCTAACCTAACCTAACCTAACCTAACCTAACCTAACCTAACCTAACCTAACCTAACCTAACCTAACCTAACCTAACCTAACCTAACCTAACCTAACCTAACCTAACCTAACCTAACCTAACCTAACCTAACCTAACCTAACCTAACCTAACCTAACCTAACCTAACCTAACCTAACCTAACCTAACCTAACCTAACCTAACCTAACCTAACCTAACCTAACCTAACCTAACCTAACCTAACCTAACCTAACCTAACCTAACCTAACCTAACCTAACCTAACCTAACCTAACCTAACCTAACCTAACCTAACCTAACCTAACCTAACCTAACCTAACCTAACCTAACCTAACCTAACCTAACCTAACCTAACCTAACCTAACCTAACCTAACCTAACCTAACCTAACCTAACCTAACCTAACCTAACCTAACCTAACCTAACCTAACCTAACCTAACCTAACCTAACCTAACCTAACCTAACCTAACCTAACCTAACCTAACCTAACCTAACCTAACCTAACCTAACCTAACCTAACCTAACCTAACCTAACCTAACCTAACCTAACCTAACCTAACCTAACCTAACCTAACCTAACCTAACCTAACCTAACCTAACCTAACCTAACCTAACCTAACCTAACCTAACCTAACCTAACCTAACCTAACCTAACCTAACCTAACCTAACCTAACCTAACCTAACCTAACCTAACCTAACCTAACCTAACCTAACCTAACCTAACCTAACCTAACCTAACCTAACCTAACCTAACCTAACCTAACCTAACCTAACCTAACCTAACCTAACCTAACCTAACCTAACCTAACCTAACCTAACCTAACCTAACCTAACCTAACCTAACCTAACCTAACCTAACCTAACCTAACCTAACCTAACCTAACCTAACCTAACCTAACCTAACCTAACCTAACCTAACCTAACCTAACCTAACCTAACCTAACCTAACCTAACCTAACCTAACCTAACCTAACCTAACCTAACCTAACCTAACCTAACCTAACCTAACCTAACCTAACCTAACCTAACCTAACCTAACCTAACCTAACCTAACCTAACCTAACCTAACCTAACCTAACCTAACCTAACCTAACCTAACCTAACCTAACCTAACCTAACCTAACCTAACCTAACCTAACCTAACCTAACCTAACCTAACCTAACCTAACCTAACCTAACCTAACCTAACCTAACCTAACCTAACCTAACCTAACCTAACCTAACCTAACCTAACCTTCAGGGTCCGCGCCCGCCCGCCACCGAATTGGCAGCTCTAACAAGCCGCTCCCGTGCTAAAAAATCTAAAAAAATAGTAAAAGTGCTCCGATTTTAGTGGTTTTTGTGTCAAAGTGTGTGTTTTGTGGTGTTCTACCTTTTGGATTTTGTTTTTATACCCGGACACTACCAGGAAAAAAAAATCCGGGGTGATAAACACTTTCTAACCTCAAAAAAGGTATTTTTTTTTTTTTTTTTTTTTTTTTTTTTTTTTTTTTTTTTTTTTTTTTTTTTTGCATATTATCGCAAACGCTGCAAGATTTTCAGCGATAACACCCAATTTTCTTTTCACCACTTTGACAGCCTTATAAAGAGCTACCGAGAGCACTTTTCATCAGATTTTTCCGGCATCAACTGAGGAAGTTATAGACATTTTTCTGAAAACCACGTGGCCACGAGCTCATTGGCGCTTGCCAAATTTTAAAATCTAATTTTGTATTTTTATGCCCCATAATAAGCTAATAACGAAGGCACTTTGAATTTTTTAATTTTTTAATTTTTTGTAGCATTTATACCATTTCTTCTAATTTACTCAATTTTTCAAAACTTTAAACACAATTTATTTTAATTCTTCAGCGACAACATACCTTTTATTTTTCAGTACAGTTAGACATTTAAGTAAACAATATTTTTGCAAAATTTTGGATTTTTAGAGTAAGCGGTTTCAGAGATATTAAATTATCTCTGAAAAGCACGTGGCACGTGGTACCCTCTAGCGGCGGCGGACGAAACAATTTTAGAAGCAGATTTTACTTAATTCTCTTGCTTATTTTAAATCCGTTTGAATTTTTGAAATTGCATCATTGGATCAAGAGATATAGAATAATACATGTTTTTCAGGAATTGCTGCTGAAAGGTCCTGAAATTACTGTTTGTCACTTCAAAATTGAACACCTGTTTCAGAGACGAATATTTTAAGCCCAAACACTAGGACTCTACGACGTCTGGTTCTCGAGATAGCCCAAAACCTGGTCTTGGCGGCCATTTTGTCCGCCATCTTGAATTTTACAAACTCATTTATTTGGCGAACGGGTGGTCGTAGAGACACGGGGTTTTCTTTGGCAGTACTTTGGGGACCTGTAGATCAATATCCTGTGCTTTGCTTTCTCGACTCTAGGTGGACTCTACCAGTCATTTTTTATTGCAGAATCGGAGGCACAGTCTGACGCACCCACTCACGGCGAAAGCCCCGTGTCTCTGGGACCTGGGGTTCTAAAGTTACAGAATTTTGAATTTATGGTCGGCCATCTTGGCCGCCATTTTGAAAATCTTTAAACTCGCACTGTGATCGAACCATACGTCCCAGAGTCACGGGGTTTTCTTTGCTGACCTCAACGGGCTCTATAGAAGGTTATTCTAGACTTACTCCTCAGACTCTTGGTAGAGTTTTCTCTACCAATTCTTATTGAGTTAAGGAATAACAGGTTGAGTGCCTTCTATTCAAGTCAAGACGCAAATCCTCCTTGGCAAATAACCTTGAAAAGGAACGTACACGGCACGCGGTAGAACTTGTTCGTGTAGAAAGAGCTCACTCGAAGGAGCTCAAGAGGATGTGGGAGCACTCTTTTTCGGAGCTCGGCCAGGCCCGCACTGACATAAGTGGTACCCTGGAGGAGGCCAAGGCGATCCGTCTCTGGCTTGGCTTCGAAACTGAAAGACCCTTCAGAGAAATACGAGAGATAGAGAAGGCCATTAAACAACTCGAATCTAGTGTCCAGCGCCAACCTTCCGGTGTTTTGGAAAGTTCACAAGATGAAACCCCGAGGTGGCTTACAGTGAGTTCAGAAATTGCTAAGCTATCGACATCCGTGAGTAGTGTATCAGCCCAGCTAGACTCACTGCGCAGGACTGCTGACAGTCTCATGGAGAAGGCCTGCACGGTTCCAGTGGCAGAATCCCGCGAAGCCCAGTCCAGTCTTCTTTTACCTATAGACAGGGATGAGATTTGTCTGGCAGTGAAGCAGGCAATGGCGAAACCAACTGGAGGCCAGGAACTTGGCCAGATCCATGAGATGTGTGCAGATACTAAAACAGCTGTCCAAGCCATTTCCATGGAGGTTGTGGAACTAAGACGGTCCTCTGCCGCTGGGGAGGCTTCGGCAGCGTTATGCTCTAGGTTGGATGACATTAAGCGCGGCCTCTCTGATCTGAAAGACACTGCAGTGGAGACAACGGGTCCCATTAGGCTGGCGGTAGAGACCTTAAGACGAGATTTGGTGTCCCCCGTCAATGGCCAGGACCCTGTTTCGGAGCCGGGCTTATCAAGGCAACTTCCACCACTCACACCTATCCCCATGACCACCAATCTGGGAGTCGGTTCTCTTGGCGCTTCCTACAAAGAAGCACTGTTGAGACCGCGATACCCCATAATGGTCGAATCTGTAGACCCTCTCCACTCAAGTTCTGACGTAGTGCAGAGCCTGAAGGAGAAAGTGGACGTGATACAATTGGGAATAGGAGTGAGCAGCCTCAGGAAGATTCGGAACCAAAAAGTAGTGGTTAACTGTGACTCAGAAAAGGACAGGAGCGCGCTTAAGGAGGCCATCAAAAAATCATCAGAAAAGCTTACGGTCTCGCAGCCTTCGGTAAGGCTGCCGCTATTGAGACTATTGGGCGTGGCCAATGACCTCAATAACGCTAAACTGGAGGAGGCCCTAGTCACCCAGAACCGGAAGCTTTTGCCTGATCCAATGCCGGACAAGATTAAAGTTAAGGTCTTGCGTCGCAGCCGAGTCCGGAATAACGCAAGAGCCAACGTGGTTCTCGAGCTGAGTCCGTGCCTTTGGAACTGTCTTAGAGACAAAGAGCTCCGCATTGGATACCAAACAGTCCAGGCCGTTGACCAGTCCCCGGTGGTTCAATGCTACCGATGCCTGGCTTTCGGCCATATAGCTCGGGATTGTCAGGAAAAGGTCCGATGTGGGTATTGTTCTGAGGAGCACGACACCAGGGAATGCCCAAACAGAAGCTTGGCACCAAGATGCGTCAACTGCGCCCAATCGTCAAACCCGAGGGACAGCGTTCATCCAGCGTATGCAATGGAATGTCCTGAGTGGCGAAAATGGGACAGATTGGCGCGCAGTACCACTTGCTACAGCTGTTGACAAGGGCTCCCAGGCAGCGCTCAAGATAGGACAAGTAAATCTAGGACGAGGCTTCTCCGCTATGAAAGAGTGCTTGCATGCGGCCACCCTGAGTGGAGTCTCAATACTCATGCTGCAGGAACCGTATGTCGGGGCAAAAGCCCATGTTTCTAGCAGTTTTCGGGTGATTCAAAAGAAAACAACTGATAGGTCAAAACCAGTTCGCGCAGCGGTTGTCGTCGTTGATCCCAACATAGATGTAATTGAGAACACAGATTTATTGTATGATTCTATTGTAGGTGTAATTATTAAAGTAGGTCTTACTAAAATTGGTATAATTAGTTTGTATCTGGACAAAACCCTGGATATTGAAGACGACATAATTAAGCTCCAGGATATCATCAGGAAAATGGAAACTCCTAACATCCTCGTCGGCGGGGACATCAACGCTTCGAGCCCTTGGTGGGGTTGCCGAGAGGAGGACAGTAGAGGTGCCAAGTACGTTGAATTCCTAACACAATATGATCTTAACGTCATGAATGAGGGCAACACGTCGACGTTTCATGTTTACAGGGGAGGGAGACTTTTCTCAAGCATCGTGGATGTCACTGCTTCTTCTGCCGGTCTGATGAGTAGGGTGAAAAACTGGCACGTTGACATCACGTCAGTAACTTTATCGGATCACAGGCAAATCATTTTTGAACTGGAGCTGGATAAATCCACAGAAGGGCCAAAGAGGACCGGCACTAGAATCTTCAGAACTGACAAAGCCAACTGGGAGTGTTTCCGAAAAGTATTGCAAACAAACTTGATCGACGAAAATCTAAGCGTGGAGGCCATTGAAGCCACTTCTGACCAGGCAGGAGTCGATAGCGTGGTAGATAGGTACACGGACGTCATTCTCAACTCCTGCAAAAAGGCGATCCCAGAACTTCCTGACAAGAAGAGAGGAAAGAAGATAGTGTGGTGGACAGATGAGCTAACCGAAAAGAAGAAGGAGGTCCTAAGACGTAGGGAGCGAATAAGGAGAGCCAACGCGACTAGAAAGGAAATGGTCATAGAGGAGTACAAAAAAGCTAAGACAGAGTACAAGGAGCTGATGCAGACGGCAATCAATACCAGCTGGAAAGACTTTTGTACGGGAGAGAGGAAAGAGTCTGTATGGCAAAGGTCTTACCGGGTCTTAAAGCTCTGTGAAGGTCAAGCTGTCGAGAAAATGCTGCGCCGACACAACAACTCCAACCTTATGGACCCCCTGGCTTCAGCAAATCTCTTGGCCGAAACATTCTACCCTGCAGATGAGGAAGCCACGGACAACGAAGAGCAGGCCAAGGTTAGAAGCGAAATGAGGGAAGTCATCGAGGAGTATACTCGCCAAAAACCTGAGCAGGACTGTCCCAATTTTACACTAGACGAGGTCAGAATGGTGTACTCTAGGATGAGCCCAAAGAAATCCCCTGGAGAAGACGGTTTGACCTCAGACATATGCCAGAACAGCTTTGAGGTGGCTCCTGCGATCCAATTGGCTATTTTTAACACATGCCTCAAAGCAAGCCATTTTCCGAGCGCATGGAAGACAGCACGCATAAAAATCATCCCCAAAGCAGGAAAAGACGATTATTCTGCTCCTAAGTCATACAGACCCATTGGCCTCCTATCCGTTTTGGGCAAAGTACTGGAGAAGCTGTTTGCTACGAGAATTGCATGGCATCTGGGGAGCATGACTCTACTGAGTAATCGGCAGTATGGCTTTACACCGCAGAAAAGTACGGAAGACGCCCTTTACGACTCACACGACACGAACAAGGGACTCGACAAATCTACCTTCAGACTGATTGTGAGCTACCTATCGGGAAGGAACGTAAATCTCGGATACATGGGGGAATTAGTGTGCAGAAGCACCAACAAGGGGTGTGTTCAGGGCTCTATATGCGGACCACTATTATGGAACATCCAACTGAACCCACTCCTGGAGGTGGCCGAAACACTCGAAGCCCACGTGCAGGCCTTCGCAGACGACCTTCTGATAGTAGCTAGTGCCAAGACGACTGCGCAGCTGGAAGAGAAGGTGAATGAGGCACTCCTGAAAATTTCTGAGTGGGGAACCGCACATAAGATGCGCTTCGCAGCGCACAAGACTCAGGCGGTGATTATCACAAAGAAATTAAAATTTGAGACACCCCGATTCACACTTAATGGAACGACCCTGGAGCTATCAAGCAGTCTCAAAGTTTTAGGCCTTACTATAGACAAAACACTTAACTTCAAAGAGCACCTGGACAACATCTACAGGAAATCTGTAAACATCTTCAAAATGGTGTCCAGGGCAGTAAGAACTCAGTGGGGCCTAAACACAGATATCATGAGACTTCTCTATCATGTAACAGTTGAGCCAGTGATATTGTATGCAGCCAGTGCCTGGGCTCCCGCTGTAGAAAGGAAATTCATAAAGGCCAAACTGGATCATATCACCAGAATGTTCGCCCTAAAGATCTGCAGGGCGCATCGGACAGTCTCCCTCACCTCAAGTGTTCTCATCTCTCGCATTCTTCCCCTTGACCTAAGACTGAAGGAACAATCCACCTTATACGAAGTCAAGCGAGGAAAGCCCTTCGATGCTCTACCAGGTCGACCGCTGGAGAGAAGACTTTCCCCTTTCAGTCTCCCACATCCATCGCAGCGGAGCCATATAAGTTTCGGCACCATAAACAACCAGGAAGAGGCCGACCAAATCGAAAATGACTGGCTGAGAGTCTATACCGATGGCAGTAAGCTGAATGACAGGGTCGGAGCGGCCGTTACGGTTTGGAAAGAACAAACAGAAATCAAGGCTATCAAAATTAAACTAGAAAACTACTGCACTGTCTACCAAGCTGAGATGGTCGCAATACATAAAGCCATTACCTACCTCAAAGAGAGCAGAAGCATGGGGAACATCATTTCAGACTCCCAGTCAGCACTTGAAACCATCGCCGACCCCTGTACCGAAAACCCTGTGGCTCAGGAGATTCAAGAGATGGCGAAAGTGGTTGGTGGGATCAATTTCTTCTGGATCCGTGCTCACGTTGGAATAGCAGGGAATGAGCGAGCCGACGAACTCGCAAAAGCATCGACTATGCTTAAGATCACCCCTGCGTACGAGGCATTTCCGCTGTCCTTCGTAAAGCGCTGCATCAGGGAAGAAACTCTGGAGAAGTGGCAGGAGCGATACAGCAACGCAACCACTGGCGAAACAACGAGGATGTTTTTCCCCGATGTTAGGAGAGCGTACAAAATCTTAGCTAAAATAGAAACTATAGCCCTAAGAACGCAACTGTTGAGCGGTCACACGGGCATAAGAGCGTATTTACATAGGTTTAAGCTTATAGAGGATCCCTGCTGCACATGCGATCAAGTAACTTTGGAAACAATAGAACACATCCTGTTTCACTGTCCAAAGTTTGGTCCAGAGCGATATGATTGTGAGTGCAGGATGGATTTAGTTCTAAGCAAGAATAATGTAACCCTAGCTATTGACGACGACAACCGACGGACCCATTTCCTGGCCTTTGCGGAAAATGCTTTGAAAAGAGCCGCAAGGGCAAATGGCTCCACAGTAAATTAGATTATATTGTTAATTAAATAATACATTAATATTAAAAATAATTTTATAATTTTAAATGCATGAATTAGAATCTATTATTTATAAGAAATAGCAAATGGCTCTACAGTAAATTATATTATATTGTACATGGAATAATACATTGATAGTTGATATAAATTTATACAAAATTATATACTTGTATGAATAAGAAACTATTATTTATAAGAAATGGCAAATGGCTATACAGTTAATGAATTTGTATTGTAAATGTATAAAAAGAATAAATAATCAATATTGGATATAATTTTAACCTTATTAAGGACTTAAATTTGATGTTTATTTAATTCAATTTAATTTTGATTTAATTTTAATTTGATTTTGGTTTGATTTTGATTTAATTTTCATTTAATTTTAGTCTTATTTTAGTTTAATTTTAGTTTAATTTTAATTTAATTTTGTTTTGATTTTGATTTAATTTTAGATAAGAATTGTATTTATCCATTATAATAAATTGTATTAATCTAAAAGAGAAAAAAAAAAACAAAAAAAAAAAACAAAAAAAAAATATGAATGAAAGGAAAAAAAAAAAAAAAGAATAATATCTATCTAGTTACATTTATTTTATAAGAACGAATCCTTATAGTCACCCTTCTATTTTAGCGATAGAACAAGTAGTAGAATAATAGTAATACAAAAGGAATTGTAGGCAATATTATAATTGAATGTTGAAAGTTAATATAATTCAAAAGGTATAGCCATGCAAAAAAAAAGAGTTGTAAATGTGTAGGGCGCGGATTAGACACAGAAAACCACGTTATGTTTAATACTCGTATGAAATAAACGACCCAAAATAAATAGGGACGATAAGTTGTAGGCTAGCCGACGGCCCCTAAAAAGGCAATTGGTAGGCGCCATAAAAAAAAAAAAAAAAAAAAAAAAAAAAAAAAAAAAAAAAAAAAAACCTAACCTTCAGAGTCCGCGCCCGCCCGCCACCGAATTGGCAGCTCTAACAAGCCGCTCCCGTGCCAAAAAATCTTAAAAAATAGTAAAAGTGCTCCGATTTTAGTGGTTTTTGTGTCAAAGTGTGTGTTTTGTGGTGTTCTACCTTTTGTATTTTGTTTTCATACCCGGACACTACCAGGAAAAAAAATTCCGGGGTGATAAACACATTCTAACCTCAAAAAAGGTAAATTTTTTGCATATTATCGCAAACGCTGCAAGATTTTCAGCGATAACACCCAATTTTCTTTTCACCACTTTGATAGCCTTATAAAGACCTACCGAGAGCACTTTTCATCAGATTTTTCCGGCATCAACTGAAGAAGTTATAGACATTTTTCTGAAAACCACGTGGCCACGAGCTCATTGGCGCTTGCCAAATCTGAAAATCTAATTTTGTATTTTTATGCCCTATAATAAGCTTATAACGAAGGCACTTTGAATTTTTTAATTTTTTAATTTTTTGGAGCATTTATACCATTTCTTCTAATTTACTCAATTTTTCAAAATTTTAAATACAATTTATTTTAATTCTTCAGCGTCAACATACTTTTTTATTTTCAGTACAGTTAGACATTTATGTAAACAATATTTTTGCAAAATTTTGGATTTTTAGAGCAAGCGGTTTCAGAGATATTAAATTATCTCTGAAAAGCACGTGGCACGTGGTACCCTCTAGCGGCGGCGGACGAAACAATTTTGGACACAGACTTCATTTAATTATCTTGCTTATTTCAAATCCGTTTGAATTTTTGAAATTGCATTATTGGATCAAGAGATATAGAATAATACATGTTTTTCAGGAATTGCTGCTGAAAGGTCCTGAAATTACTGTTTGTCACTTCAAAATTGAACGCCTGTTTCAGAGACGAATATTTTAAGCCCAAACACTAGGACTCTACGACGTCTGGTTCTCGAGATAGCCCAAAACCTGGTCTTGGCGGCCATTTTGTCCGCCATCTTGAATTTCAAAAACTTATTTATTTGGCGAACGGGTGGTCGTAGAGACACGGGGTTTTCTTTGGCAGTGTTTTGGGGACCTGTAGATTAATATTCCGTGCTTTGCTCTCTCGACTCTAGGTGGACTCTACCAGTCATTTTTTATTGCAGAATCGGAGGCACAGTCTGACACACCCACTCACGGCGAAAGCCCCGTGTCTCTGAGATCAGGGGTTCTAAAGTTAGAGAATTTTGAATTTATGGTCGGCCATCTTGGCCGCCATTTTGAAAATCTTTAAACTCGCATTGTGATCGAACCATACGTCCCAGAATCACGGGGTTTTCTTTGCTGACCTCACCAGGCTCTATAGAAGGTTATTCTAGACTTACTCCTCAGACTCTTGGTAGAGTTTTCTCTACCAATTCTTATTGAGTCAAGGAATAACAGGTTGAGTGCCTTCTATTCAAGTCAAGAGCTCGTCGTAGAGATACTCGGTCTTCTGATCTGGTACCGAAGGGTTTGGAGCGTGCTTCTGCGGGATCTGTTTGACTAACTCCGGGTGGAGCTCGCCTCTGACTGACGGCTGAGCTTTGGTTTGTCCTTGTGGGCGTAACCTATATCGAGCAGGTGTTGTGTTTACATCCAACGCAATGTCCACCAAGCCATCAACCGCAAAGACGACGAAAGGAAAAAAATCAACGGCGACCGCTTCTTCAGCTATAACCAAGCCCGTAAAGTCTCTTAGGGAAAAGGTCCTGTCAAAGATGATGACTCGGAAACCAGGTTCTCCAGGTTCTCTTTCGGATGTGTCCTCCGCGGAAGACGCAACCGCAGCCAGGTTACAGAAGTCCGATATTGCGTCCTCGGCCTCGTCGGTCTCGTCGGTCTTAAATGTAGAGCAGCTTGAAACTTTGGAGTTGGTGGATAAAATGCTTGAAGAAGTAGACATTCCACGCCCAGTTACTCCCAACAGCGTCACAGACGACCCGGAGACATCAATCGTCTCGTCCATTTTGGAGGACGCTAACAGGCGTGTGAGTGTCCTGTACACTACACCAAAACGTAACACGCACGTGCAGACCGACTTGGCTAGTAAACTGGCTAACGACCACTTACAGAAAGGCAAGGCGGCCCTGGAGGCAGCTGGAAATATGAGACGTGACTGCAAGGTGATAGCCATAGACACCATGCACTTCCTGTACGAGACCATTCTGTCATTGTCGGAGTCCAGAGCAAGGCATATGAATAACCTTGAAAAGGAACGTACACGGCACGCGGTAGAACTTGTTCGTGTAGAAAGAGCTCACTCGAAGGAGCTCAAGAGGATGTGGGAGCACTCTTTTTCGGAGCTCGGCCAGGCCCGCACTGACATAAGTGGTACCCTGGAGGAGGCCAAGGCGATCCGTCTCTGGCTTGGCTTCGAAACTGAAAGACCCTTCAGAGAAATACGAGAGATAGAGAAGGCCATTAAACAACTCGAATCTAGTGTTCAGCGCCAACCTTCCGGTGTTTTGGAAAGTTCACAAGATGAAACACCGAGGTGGCTTACAGTGAGTTCAGAGATTGCCAAGCTATCGACATCCGTGAGTAGTGTATCAGCCCAGCTAGACTCACTGCGCAGGACTGCTGACAGTCTCATGGAGAAGGCCTGCACGGTTCCAGTGGCAGAATCCCGCGAAGCCCAGTCCAGTCTTCTTTTACCTATAGACAGGGACGAGATTTGTCTGGCGGTGAAGCAGGCAATGGCGAAACCAACTGGGGGCCAGGAACTTGGCCAGATCTATGAAATGTGTGCAGATACAAAAACAGCGGTCCAAACCATGTCCATGGAGGTTGTGGAACTAAGACGGACCTCTGCCGTTGGGGAGGCTTCGGCAGCGCTATGCTCTAGGTTGGATGACATTAAGCGCGGCCTCTCTGATCTGAAAGACACTGCAGTGGAGACAACGGGTCCCATTAGGCTGGCGGTAGAGACCTTAAGACGAGATTTGGTGTCCCCAGTCAATGGCCAGGACCCGGTTTCGGAGCCGGGCTTATCGAGGCAACTTCCACCACTCACACCTATCCCCATGACCATCAATCTGGGAGTCGGTTCTCTTGGCGCTTCCTACAAAGAAGCACTGTTGAGACCGCGATACCCCATAATGGTCGAATCTGCAGACCCTCTCCACTCAAGTTCTGACGTAGTGCAGAGCCTGAAGGAGAAAGTGGACGTGATCCAATTGGGAATAGGAGTGAGCAGCCTCAGGAAGATTCGGAACCAAAAAGTAGTGGTTAACTGTGACTCAGAGAAGGACAGGAGCGCGCTTAAGGAGGCCATCAAAAAAATCATCGGAAAAGCTTACGGTCTCGCAGCCTTCGGTAAGGCTGCCGCTATTGAGACTATTGGGCGTGGCCAATGACCTCAATAATGCTAAACTGGAGGAGGCCCTAGTCACCCAGAACCGGAAGCTTTTGCCTGATCCAATGCCGGACAAGTTTAAAGTAAAGGTCTTGCGTCGCAGCCGAGTCCGGAATAATGCAAGAGCCAACGTGGTTCTCGAGCTGAGTCCGTGCCTTTGGAACTGTCTTAGAGACAAAGAGCTCCGCATTGGATACCAAACAGTCCAGGCCGTTGACCAGTCCCCGGTGGTTCAATGCTACCGATGCCTGGCTTTCGGCCATATAGCTCGGGATTGTCAGGAAAAGGTCCGATGTGGGTATTGTTCTGAGGAGCACGACACCAGGGAATGCCCAAACAGAAGCTTGGCACCAAGATGCGTCAACTGCGCCCAATCGTCAAACCCGAGGGACAGCGTTCATCCAGCGTATGCAATGGAATGTCCTGAGTGGCGAAAATGGGACAGATTGGCGCGCAGTACCACTTGCTACAGTTGTTGACAAGGGCTCCCAGGCAGCGCTCAAGATAGGCCAAGTAAATCTAGGACGAGGCTTCTCCGCCATGAAAGAGTGCCTGCATGCGGCTACACTGAGTGGAGTCTCAATACTCATGCTGCAGGAACCGTATGTCGGGGCAAAAGCCCATGTTTCCAGCAGTTTTCGGGTGATTCAAAAGAAAACAACTGACAGGTCAAAACCAGTTCGCGCAGCGGTTGTCGTCGTTGATCCCAACATAGATGTAATTGAGAACACAGATTTATTGTATGATTCTATTGTAGGTGTAATTATTAAAGTAGGTCTTACTAAAATTGGAATAATTAGTTTGTATCTGGACAAAACCTTGGATATTGAAGACGACATAGTTAAGCTTCAGGATATCATCAGGAAAATGGGAACTCCTAACATCCTCGTCGGCGGGGACATCAACGCTTCGAGCCCTTGGTGGGGTTGCCGAGAGGAGGACAGTAGAGGTGCCAAGTACGTGGAATTCCTAACACAACATGATCTTAACGTCATGAATGAGGGCAACACGTCGACGTTTCATGTTTACAGGGGAGGGAGACTTTTCTCAAGCATCGTGGATGTCACTGCTTCTTCTACCGGTCTGATGAGTAGGGTGAAAAACTGGCACGTTGACATCACGTCAGTAACTTTATCGGATCACAGGCAAATCATTTTCGAACTGGAGCTGGATAAATCCACAGATGAGCCAAAGAGGACCGGCACGAGAATCTTCAGAACTGACAAAGCCAACTGGGAGTGTTTCCGAAAAGTACTGCAAACAAACTTGACCGCCGAAAATCTAAGCGTGGAGGCCATTGAAGCCACTTCTGACCAGGCAGGAGTCGATAGCGTGGTAGATAGGTACACGGACGTCATTCTCAACTCCTGCAAAACGGCGATCCCAGAACTTCCTGACAAGAAGAGAGGAAAGAAGATAGTGTGGTGGACAGATGAGCTAACCGAAAAGAAGAAGGAGGTCCTAAGACGTAGGGAGCGTATAAGGAGAGCCAACGCGTCTAGAAAGGAAATGGTCATAGAGGAGTACAAAAAAGCTAAGGCAGAGTACAAGGAGCTGATGCAGACGGCAATCAATACCAGCTGGAAAGACTTTTGTACGGGAGAGAAGAAAGAGTCTGTATGGCAAAGGTCTTACCGGGTCTTAAAGCTCTGTGAAGGTCAAGCTGTCGAGAAAATGCTGCGCCGACACAACAACTCCAACCTTATGGACCCCCTGGCTTCAGCAAATCTCTTGGCAGAAACATTCTACCCTGCAGATGAGGAAGCTACGGATAACGAAGAGCAGGCCAGGGTTAGAAGCGAAATGAGGGAAGTCATCGAGGAGTATACCAGCCAAAAACCTGAGCAGGACTGTCCCAATTTCACACTAGACGAGGTCAGAATGGTGTACTCTAGGATGAGCCCAAAGAAATCCCCTGGAGAAGACGGTTTGACCTCAGACATATGCCAGAACAGCTTTGAGGTGGCTCCTGCGATCCAATTGGCCATTTTTAACACATGCCTCAAAGCAAGCCATTTTCCGAGCGCATGGAAGACAGCACGCATAAAAATCATCCCCAAAGTAGGAAAAGACGATTATTCTGCTCCTAAGTCATACAGACCCATTGGCCTCCTATCCGTTTTGGGAAAAGTACTGGAGAAGCTGTTTGCTACGAGAATTGCATGGCATCTGGGGAGCATGACTCTACTGAGTAATCGGCAGTATGGCTTTACACCGCAAAAAAGTACGGAAGACGCCCTCTACGACTCTGTTGGGATGGTGAGGCAGGCGGTGAGAGACAAGAGGATAGTCGCCATCATCTCCTTGGACATCGAAGGGGCATTTGACAACTGCTGGTGGCCCGGAATTCTCAAACAGCTTCACAACAAGGGACTCGACAAATCTACCTTCAGACTGATTGTGAGCTACCTATCGGGAAGGAACATAAATCTCGGATACATGGGGGAATTAGTGTGCAGAAGCACCAACAAGGGGTGTGTTCAGGGCTCTATATGCGGACCACTATTATGGAACATCCAACTGAACCCACTCCTGGAGGTGGCCGAAACACTCGAAGCCCACGTGCAGGCCTTCGCAGACGACCTTCTGATAGTAGCTAGTGCCAAAACGACTGCGCAGCTGGAAGAGAAGGTGAATGAGGCACTCCTTAAAATTTCTGAGTGGGGAACCGCACATAAGATGCGCTTCGCAGCGCACAAGACTCAGGCGGTGATTATCACAAAGAAATTGAAATTTGAGACACCCCGATTTATACTCAATGGAACGACCCTGGAGCTATCAAGCAGTCTCAAAGTTTTAGGCCTTACTATCGACAAAACACTTAACTTCAAAGAGCACCTGGACAACATCTACAGGAAATCTGTAAACATTTTCAAAATGGTGTCCAGGGCAGTAAGAACTCAGTGGGGCCTAAACACAGATATCATGAGACTTCTCTATCATGTAACTGTAGAGCCAGTGATATTGTATGCAGCCAGTGCCTGGGCTCCCGCTGTAGAAAGGAAATTTATAAAAGCCAAACTGGATCATATCACCAGAATGTTCGCCCTAAAGATCTGCAGGGCGCATCGGACAGTCTCCCTCACCTCAAGTGTTCTCATCTCTCGCATTCTTCCCCTTGACCTAAGACTGAAGGAACAAGCCACCCTATACGAAGTCAAGCGAGGAAAGCCCTTCGATGCTCTACCAGGTCGACCGCTGGAGAGAAGACTTTCCCCTTTCAGTCTCCCACATCCATCGCAGCGAAGCCATATAAGTTTCGGCACCATTAACAACCAGGAAGAGGCCGACCAAATCGAAAATGACTGGCTGAGAGTCTATACCGATGGCAGTAAGCTGAATGACAGGGTCGGAGCGGCCGTTACGGTTTGGAAAGAACAATTAGAAATCAAGGCTATCAAAATTAAATTAGAAAACTACTGCACTGTCTACCAAGCTGAGATGGTTGCAATACATAAAGCCATTACCTACCTCAAAGAGAGCAGAAGCATGGGGAACATCATTTCAGACTCCCAGTCAGCACTTGAAACCATCGCCGACCCCTGTACCGAAAACCCTGTGGCTCAGGAGATTCAAGAGATGGCAAAAGAGGTTGGTGGGATCAATTTCTTCTGGATCCGTGCTCACGTTGGAATAGCAGGGAATGAGCGAGCCGACGAACTCGCAAAAGCATCGACTATGCTTAAGATCACCCCTGCGTACGAGGCATTTCCGCTGTCCTTCGCAAAGCGCTGCATCAGGGAAGAAACTCTGGAGAAGTGGCAGGAGCGATACAGCAACGCAACCACTGGCGAAACAACGAGGATGTTTTTCCCCGATGTTAGGAGAGCTTACAAAATCTTAGCTAAAATAGAAACCAAAGCCCTAAGAACGCAACTGTTGAGCGGTCACACGGGCATAAGAGCGTATTTACATAGGTTTAAGCTTATAGAGGATCCCTGCTGCACATGCGATCAAGTTACTTTGGAAACAATAGAACACATCCTGTTTCACTGTCCAAAGTTTGGTCTAGAGCGATATGATTGTGAGTGCAGAATGGATTTAGTTCTAAGCAAGAATAATGTAACCCTAGCTATTGACGACGACAACCGACGGACCCATTTCCTGGCCTTTGCGGAAAATGCTTTGAAAAGAGCCGCAAGGGCAAATGGTTCCACAGTAATTTAGATTAGATTGTTAATTAAATAATACATTAATATTAAATATAATTTTATAAATTTAAATGCATGAATTAGAATCTTTTATTTATAAGAAATAGCAAATGGCTCTACAGTAAATTATATTATATTGTACATGGAATAATACATTTTATACAAAATTATATACTTGTATGAATAAGAAACTATTATTTATAAGAAATGGCAAATGGCTATACAGTTAGTGAATTTGTATTGTAAATGGATAAAAAGAATAAATAATTAATATTTGATATAATTTTAACTTACATTTAATGTTAATTTAATTTGATATAATTTAGATTTAATTTAAAATTAATTTTGTTTTAATTTTGATTTAATTTTTGTCTAATTTTAGTTTAATTTAATTTTGTTTTAATTTGATTTTGATTTAACTTTAGATAAGAATTGTATTTATCCATTATAATAAATTGTATTAATCTAAAAGAGAAAAAAAACAAAAAAAAACAAAAAAAAAAACAAAAAAACAAAAAAACAAAAAAAAAATATGAATGAAACGAAAAAAAAATGAATAATATCTATCTAGTTACATTTATTTTATAAGAACGAATCCTTATAGTCACCCTTCTATTTTAGCGATAGAACAAGTAGTAGAATAATAGTAATACAAAAGGAATTGTAGGCAATATTATAATTAAAAGAAGAATGTTGCAAGTTAATATAATTCAGAAGGTATAGCCATGCAAAAAAAAAATGAGTTGTAAGTGTGTAGGGCGCGGATTAGACACAGAAAACCATGTTATGTTTAATACTCGTATGAAAAAAACGACCCAAAATAAATAGGGGCGATAAGTTGTAGGCTAGCCGACGGCCCCTAAAAAGGCAATTGGTAGGCGCCATATAAAAAAAAAAAAAAAAAAAAAAAAACCTAACCTAACCTAACCTAACCTAACCTAACCTAACCTAACCTAACCTAACCTAACCTAACCTAACCTAACCTAACCTAACCTAACCTAACCTAACCTAACCTAACCTAACCTAACCTAACCTAACCTAACCTAACCTAACCTAACCTAACCTAACCTAACCTAACCTAACCTAACCTAACCTAACCTAACCTAACCTAACCTAACCTAACCTAACCTAACCTTTTTTTTTTTTTTTTTTTTTTTTTTTTTTTTTTTTTTTTTTTTTTTTTTGTTGCCCAGGAAAATCTTTTATAGATACCACCAGTCCGGGGGGACCGATGGTTATGTGGGATTCCCGCCTTGATAAAGGCAGTGTACCCACTAAAAACCTGGGGTGTTCCGCCCTCGCCGCTTTACAAGGAGGAAGCCACGGTGTCGCAATGCGTCCCGCAACTCCCTCAGCGGGTGCCCGTGAGGGCCCTCCTCGGGAGGGTGTAAAATGCCCTCCCCATATCTCCGCTTAAGGCACCTCGGAACACGTGACGAGGCGCCTTACAGCCCGGGACCCCTCAGGTCAGGAAGCGGATCCCCCGATCCGCAACCCAACAGGTCTCCGTTCAGGGTAGTATGCGGCTGGCATACGCCAGCCGCCTACGGCCCGTTCTCCGTTGGCGGATAGGGGCCGAGAGAGGATCTGCCTCTCGGTCCCTCTCCGCCGTCTCCTTCGTCCGCATAACCTCTTCCGCAAAAGTGGCTACGGCCTCCCAATTCGTCTCACTGTCAGCCATAGCGCTGACTATGGCTGACAGCGAGAGGTCGCCTCCTATCACCGCTGTCATCGCTGCGCGCGACTCCGCCCATTCCGGACACACGGCGCGGGTGTGCTGCGCCGTGTCCTCCGGCGCCCCACAATGGTGGCATTCCATTGTGGGTTCCCGACGTGCCACCCGACACAGATACCTCCCGAAGCAACCATGCCCGGAGAGGATCTGCGTCAGTCGGAACGTCGGTGCGCCATGCCGCCGATCGACCCACTGCTGGAGGCTGGGGCGAAAGGCGGCCACCATTTCCCGGCTAGCAGCCGGGGACTCCAGTCTCTGTGCCCAGTCCAGGAGGAGATCCTCGCGGGCACCCTCTCTCCACCGCCTGATCTCCTCCGGGAGTGGCCACCCTCCTGCTATCTTGGCCTCTGCGCTGCGCCGATACACCGTCGCCAACACCTCCGCCTCGAGGTTCCATGGCGGTGTACCGGCCAGCACGCACGCCGCCTCAAACGAGACGGTGTGGTACGCTCGGGCCGCCCTGACGGCCATGACCCGCTGCGGACGTCGCAGCAGGGTCAGGTTTTCAGCGTCTAGGGCGTCCGCCCATATTGGCGCTCCGTAGAGTGCCTTGGAGCGAACCACACCGGCATAAAGGCGGCGGCACCCCACACTCGGCCCTCCCAAATTCGGGAGGAGTCTCCCGAGCACTCCGGCAAAGGCTACGATCTTGGGCGCCAATTGCCGGAAGTGCTCCGCGAACCTCCATCTGCCGTCGAGGATAAGGCCTAGATACCTCATCTTCGACTCGACGGCAATAGAGGTTCCGCCCACCACAATCTCCATACCCCGCGGTGGAGATCTCCGAGGTCCGTGGAAGAAGAGGGCCTCGGACTTCTCCAGCGCCACCTCCAGCCCAAGGGTCCTGATCCTGTGGACCACATGGGCTACACCGGCCGTGGCTAAGATGGCCGCCTCCCTATGCGTGCCCCCGCAGGCAGTTACCAAGGTGTCATCAGCGTAGCAGACCACGCTGACACCGTGTAGGTTCCGCCCGCGGAGCACGAAGTCGTACCCGATGTTCCACAGGAGCGGTCCCAGGACCGAGCCCTGTGGAACACCGCACGACATCTGTCTCACTTTCCAATCACCGTCCCGGGCCGGGTACATAACGGCCCGGTCGGTGAAATAACTCGCCACGGAGTCCCTCAAATACCGGGGCACACCATGGTATCTGAGGGACTCCATCACGGTCTCCCAAGGGAGGGTGTTAAAGGCATTCTTAATGTCCAACGACACTGCCAACAACACCCTGCCTTCGGAGACCGCCTCTTCCGCTAACTCTCGCACCTTCGCTATGGCGTCCACCGTCGAGCGCCCTTGCCGGAAACCAAACTGCCCATCGCTCAGATTCGGTCCTACCTCCCTCATGTGCTGAGTGAGACGAGCAGCGAGCACACGCTCGAAAAGTTTGCTCGTCTCACTCAGCAGCACGATCGGACGGTAGGCCGACGAGGAGTCAGCAGGGCGCCCGCTCTTCCTCAGCAGGACCAACTTTCCGCTCTTCCAGCTTTGCGGAAAGTGGCCCCGCGCCAGGCAAGCCGAGAACACCGCTCTAATGTGCTCTTCCAGCTGCCCGGCTGCCAACACCAGGGCTCGTCCCGGCACGCCATCGGGTCCGGGGGCCGTGTTCTTCGCCCGAAGCCTCAACACAGCCAGCCCAAACTCTGCCTCAGACACCTCGGGCACCTCGTCGTCGGATTCCCCCACTCCTAGAGAAGCCATGGGTGGCGGGTGCCACGCCTCTCTGTGGGGAAAGAGCACTGAGACCACCCTCTCCAAGAGCTCTGGCTCTAAGATCGCCGTGAGAGGGGGAGTCCAGGGGCGGAGCTTGCCCGTCACCGCCTTGTAGGGACGACCCCAAGGGTCGCGGTTGAGGGACTCTAACCACTCTTGCCACGCCGACTCCTTGGCATCCTTAATGGCCGCCTTAAGATTGGAACAGGCGGCCCTATAGTCGGCGTAGCGGTCCCTTTCAACCTCCTCGTCGCGCACCCTCCTCCGGCGGTAATGGGCGTAATTACGCCGCGTGACGACGCAAGCCCGCCTGAGCTCCCTGAGCCCCGGACTCCACCAGTATATGCGCCGGGGTGGCACCGACGTCTTGACCCGGGGCATGGAGGCGTCACAGATGCGCGCAAGGGCTTCGCCCAGAGCATCCGCCGCGACGTCAACATCCCCCAGGTCCGAGACAGCCATCCATGCCTCAACGATGGCCGCCTCCTTCGCCAGCTCCCGGTCGATCCCCCTCAGCGACCACCGGGGTCCCTCTCTTGCCGGCGGGGCCGGAGCCCGCCCTACGGACGCAGAGACGCTATACCGAATGTATCTGTGGTCTGATAGCGTCTCTACGTCTACCTCCACCTTCCAGTCAAGAACACGGCGCGCCAGGGTAGGCGTTGCAAACGTGAGGTCAACTATTGACCCACCCTGTTGCCGCACGCACGTGTTCTCGATTCCTCTGTTTAAGATATCGAGGCCCAAGGACGACGCCCACTCCTCCAACACCTCCCCTCTTACGTCGGTGGCCGGAGAGCCCCAAGCCGTTGATTTGGCGTTGAAGTCCCCGGCAACCAACACCGGACTGGGGTGTGCTGTTCCCACCAGAAACCCGACCTCTGCAAGCGTCCGCTCAAAGCTTGCCAGACTCCGGTTAGGGGAGCAGTACACCCCAATAATCGCCACGCCACAGCCACCACCCACAACAGCAAGCACGCATCCCTGACCCTTCGCTACTTTTTCGAAGGGCAGGGAGCCACCAGCCACTGGAGCATATATTGCTACCGAGTCCTCCCGATCTCCCACCCAGTTTGTACGGGCGGGAATCATGTAGGGCTCGGTAACCACGGCTATTTGTATCAACCACTCTGCCAGGCTCTGGAGCAAGAGATCCTGTGCTCTGGCAGAGTGGTTGATATTCGCCTGAAGGCATCGGATGGCCATTTAATTAGTGTCCATCTGACCCTCCGCTCGCGCTGGGCGCGAAGATTGTTGCGAGGGGGGGGCCTTCAACCCTACGCTGACCTTCTTGCTCCCGCCTTTCTTTCCCGGGGCCGAGCCTTTGCAGCCCCGGACCGGGTGGTCGGCTTTCCTGCCTGCCGCTTCACACGCTGGGCAGTGCGGCTCAGCTTCGCACTGGGCAGCCATATGCCCAGGTTTGCCGCACTTAAAGCAGACCGCGCTGCGGTCGACGCCAGTCGTGCACTTCGCCCCCATATGTCCCGCCTCTAGGCAGCGGTAACAATGCAGGGGCCTGGGCTCCAGTATCTTTGCAGACACCGAAACCCAGCCTACTAAGATCCGGCTGGCTGCAACCTTTTTGGCTGCAGCTATAGGGCACTTAATCCACACTGTGCCCTGCCGGCCGGGAGGCCTGACAACATTCCCGACCTTGACAGCCTCCACGGAGCAACCTCCAGACTCGGCGACGGCAGCCGCCACGTCCTCTTTTGTGGCGGAATCATCCAGCCCAGAGAGGCGCAATTCCACGCACTTCTCCGGGCGGGACACCTTTACCACCTCAGGGCATAAACACTCCCTCAGTTTTTTGGCGAGGGAGTCTGCCCTGTCGGCTCCAGCGGCACCGGACACTTCCAGCATCCTGGCACCTGTTGCGGCTGTACGGAACCGCAGTCCCTCTATGCCCAGGGCCCGAACGTCGATTTTTTCTCGCGCTTCAGAAAGCACCTGGGCATATGTTGTCCCCTTGTTTTCGGCCTCCGGCTGCAGCGTAAGCACAATCGCTGCAGTCCGGGGAACCTTTAGTTTCGGCTCCCGTTTCTTAGGAGCTTTTTTCGTCGTAGGCGTTGGCCGGATGACTTGTGCTGGACTCGCCGCTGGGACTTTTGCTGCCTTTGAGCCCCTGCGGGCCACCACATTCCACCCTTCATCCATTGTGTCCGGCGCAGGAGGCAATGGACGAGGTGCCTTCGTGGCCGCCTTGTTCTTGGCCTTTTTCGTCCTTGCTCCGCTGGTGCCTGCCTGCGCAGGAGAAGGGGAAGGCATGGAAGTTGTTGCCACTGCAGGTGTTAGGGCAGCGACGTCTTGTTCCCTCCGTTTGTCTGCGGCCAATGGGGGTCTGAGACGCTTAGCCGGCAGCAGGCGATCCTCTAGCCCCTCTATTCGCGCATTCAGCATGGTCCCACACTGGACCATGACTGAACGCGCAATTTCCTCCATGTTTATTGGAGCGGAAGCAGGGGGGCGCGATAGATTGCGAAGCTCCGCCATTTCCTTTCGCATAATTTCGACCTCCGCCATGAGCTTCGCGTTAGCGACTTCGAGGCGCGCAACCTCCTCCGTGACGGTGCGTGTTCTCATCTCAGAGAACGCCCTGCGTATAGTGTCGCAGGCCTCGTTTAAGGCCCTCTGGAATGTCCCCTTCAGGTGTCCGGACTTGCAGGTGACGTCATTGATAGACGCGAGCGCATCTCCCACAAGTCCAGACAAATCTGCCGTTGTAATGTCAGGTGTAGCCGGACCCGCTTTTTTAATCTTTCGGAAGGTTGCAGCGGCTGCTTTCCTCTTCCGCTCCTCCTCGGCCTCAAAGTTTCTCTCCGCCTGCAGAACCTAACCTAACCTAACCTAACCTAACCTAACCTAACCTAACCTAACCTAACCTAACCTAACCTAACCTAACCTAACCTAACCTAACCTAACCTAACCTAACCTAACCTAACCTAACCTAACCTAACCTTTTTTTTTTTTTTTTTTGTTGCCCAGGAAAATCTTTTATAGATACCACCAGTCCGGGGGGACCGATGGTTATGTGGGATTCCCGCCTTGATAAAGGCAGTGTACCCACTAAAAACCTGGGGTGTTCCGCCCTCGCCGCTTTACAAGGAGGAAGCCACGGTGTCGCAATGCGTCCCGCAACTCCCTCAGCGGGTGCCCGTTAAGGCCCTCCTCGGGAGGGTGTAAAGTGCCCTCCCCGTATCTCCGCTTAAGGCACCTCGGAACACGTGACGAGGTGCCTTACAGCACGGGACCCCTCAGGTCAGGAAGCGGATCCCCCGATCCGCAACCCAACAGGTCCCCGTTCAGGGTAGTATGCGGCCGGCATACGCCAGCCGCCTACGGCCCGTTCTCCGTTGGCGGATAGGAGCCGAGAGAGGATCTGCCTCTCGGTCCCTTTCCGCCGTCTCCTTCGACCGCATCACTTCCTCTGCAAAAGCGGCTACGGCCTCCCATTTCGTCTCGCTGTCAGCCATAGCGTTGACTATGGCTGAGAGCGAGAGGTCAGGTCCTATCGCCGCCGCCATCACTGCGCGCGGCTCCGCCCACTCTGGGCACTCGGCGCGGGTGTGCTGCGCCGTGTCCTCCGGCGCCCCACAATGGTGGCATTCCATTGTGGGTTCCCGACGTGCCACCCGACACAGATACCTTCCGAAGCAACCATGCCCGGAGAGGATCTGCGTCAGACGGAACGTCGGTGCGCCATGACGCCGATCGACCCATTGCTGGAGGCTGGGGCGAAAGGCGGCCACCATTTCCCGGCTAGCAGCCGGGGACTCCAATCGGCGTGCCCAGTCCACGAGGAGATCCTCGCGGGCATCCTCTCTCCACCGCTTGATCTCCTCCGGGAGTGGCCACTCTCCTGCCATCTTGGCCTCTGCGCTGCGCCAATACACCGCCGCCAACACCTCCGCCTCGAGGTCCCACGGCGGCGTACCGGCCAGCACGCACGCCGCCTCAAACGAGACGGTGTGGTACGCTCGGGCCGCCCTGACGGCCATGACCCGCTGCGGACGTCGCAGCAGGGTCCGGTTTTCAGCGTCTAGGGCGTCCGCCCATATTGGCGCTCCGTAGAGTGCCTTGGAGCGAACCACACCGGCATAAAGGCGGCGGCACGCCACACTCGGCCCTCCCAAGTTCGGGAGGAGTCTCCCGAGCACTCCGGCAAAGGCTATGATCTTGGGCGCCAATTGCCGGAAGTGCTCCGCGAACCTCCATCTGCCGTCGAGGATGAGGCCTAGATACCTCATCTTCGACTCGACGGCAATGGAGGTTCCGCCCACCACTATCTCCATACCCCGCGGTGGAGATCTCCGAGGTCCGTGGAAGAAGAGGGCCTCGGACTTCTCCAGCGCCACCTCCAGCCCAAGGGTCCTGATCCTGTGGACCACATGGGCTACACCAGCCGTGGCCAAGATGGCCGCCTCCCTAAACCTAACCTTTTTTTTTTTTTTTTTTTTTTTTTTTTTTTTTTTTTTTTTTTTTTTTTTTTTTTTTTGTTGCCCAGGAAAATCTTTTATAGATACCACCAGTCCGGGGGGACCGATGGTTATGTGGGATTCCCGCCTTGATAAAGGCAGTGTACCCACTAAAAACCTGGGGTGTTCCGCCCTCGCCGCTTTACAAGGAGGAAGCCACGGTGTCGCAATGCGTCCCGCAACTCCCTCTGCGGGTGCCCGTGAAGGCCCTCCTCGGGAGGGTGTAAAGTGCCCTCCCCGTATCTCCGCTTAAGGCACCTCGGAACACGTGACGAGGCGCCTTACAGCACGGGACCCCTCAGGTCAGGAAGCGGATCCCCCGATCCGCAACCCAACAGGTCCCCGTTCAGGGTAGTATGCGGCCGGCATACGCCAGCCGCCTACGGCCCGTTCTCCGTTGGCGGATAGGAGCCGAGAGAGGATCTGCCTCTCGGTCCCTTTCCGCCGTCTCCTTCGACCGCATCACTTCCTCTGCAAAAGCGGCTACGGCCTCCCATTTCGTCTCGCTGTCAGCCATAGCGTTGACTATGGCTGAGAGCGAGAGGTCAGGTCCTATCGCCGCCGCCATCACTGCGCGCGGCTCCGCCCACTCTGGGCACTCGGCGCGGGTGTGCTGCGCCGTATCCTCCGGCGCCCCACAATGGTGGCATTCCATTGTGGGTTCTCGACGTGCCACCCGACACAGATACCTCCCGAAGCAACCATGCCCAGAGAGGATCTGCGTCAGACGGAACGTCGGTGCGCCATGCCGCCGATCGACCCACTGCTGGAGGCTGGGGCGAAAGGCGGCCACCATTTCCCGGCTAGCAGCCGGGGACTCCAGTCTCTGTGCCCAGTCCAGGAGGAGATCCTCGCGGGCACCCTCTCTCCACCGCCTGATCTCCTCCGGGAGTGGCCACCCTCCTGCCATCTTGGCCTCTGCGCTGCGCCGATACACCGTCGCCAACACCTCCGCCTCGAGGTTCCACGGCGGTGTACCGGCCAGCACGCACGCCGCCTCAAACGAGACGGTGTGGTACGCTCGGGCCGCCCTGACTGCCATGACCCGCTGCGGACGTCGCAGCAGGGTCAGGTTTTCAGAGTCTAGGGCGTCCGCCCATATCGGCGCTCCGTAGAGCGCCTTGGAGCGAACCACTCCGGCATAAAGGCGGCGGCAACTCACACTGGGCCCTCCTAAATTCGGTAGGAGTCTCCCGAGCACTCCGGCAAAGGCTACTATCTTGGGCGCCAATTGCCGGAAATGCTCCGCGAACCTCCATCTGCCGTCGAGGATGAGGCCTAAATACCTCATCTTCGACTCGACGACAATAGAGGTTCCACCCACCACTATCTCCATACCCCGCGGTGGAGATCTCCGAGGTCCGTGGAAGAAGAGGGCCTCGGACTTCTCCAGCGCCACCTCCAGCCCAAGGGTCCTGATCCTGTGGACCACATGGGCTACACCGGCCGTGGCCAAGATGGCCGCCTCCCTATGCGTGCCCCCGCAGGCAGTTACCAGGGTGTCGTCGGCGTAACATACTACACCGACACCGTGTAGGTTCCGCCCGCGGAGCACGTAGTCGTACCCGATGTTCCACAGGAGCGGTCCTAAGACCGAACCCTGTGGAACACCGCACGACATCCGCCTTATCTTCCATTCACCGTCCCGGGCCGGGTACATAACGGCCCGGTCGGTGAAATAACTCGCCACGGAGTCCCTCAAATACCGGGGCACACCATGGTATCTAAGGGACTCCATCACGGTCTCCCAAGGGAGGGTGTTAAAGGCATTTTTAATGTCTAACGACACTGCCAACAACACCCCGCCTTCGGAGACCGCCTCCTCCGCTAACTCACGCACTCTAGCGATAGCGTCCACCGTTGAGCGCCCGTGCCGGAAGCCGAACTGCCAGTCGCTTAGGTTCGGTCCTACCTCCCTCATGTGCTGAGCGAGACGAGCAGCGAGCACACGCTCGAAGAGCTTGCTTGTCTCACTCAGCAGCACGATCGGACGGTAGGCCGACGGGGTATCGGCTGGGCGCCCACTCTTTCTAAGCAGGACCAGCTTTCCGCTTTTCCAGCCCTGCGGAAAGTGGCCCCGCGCCAGGCAAGCTGAGAACACGGATCGTATGTGATCTTCAAGCTGCCCGGCCGCCAACACCAGAGCACGCCCTGGCACGCCGTCCGGTCCGGGTGCCGTGTTTTTTGACCTAAGCCTTAGCACGGCCAGGCCGAACTCGGTCTCCGAGACTCCAGGCACCTCGGTGTCCTCATGGGCTTCCTCCACTCCTGGAGGAGCCATGGGTGGTGGGTGCCATGCCTCCCTGTGAGGGAAGAGAGCTGACACGATTCGCTCTAAGAGCTCCGGCTCCAAGGTCGCCGTGAGAGGAGGAGTCCAGGGACGTAGCCTGCCCGTCACCGCCTTGTAGGGTCTACCCCAAGGGTCGCGGTTGAGGGACTCCAACCACTCTTGCCACGCCGATTCCTTGGCATCTTTAATGGCCGCCTTAAGATCAGAACAGGCGGCCCTGTAGTCGGCGTAGCGGTCCCTCTCGACCTCTTCGTCGCGCACCCTCCTCCGGCGGTAATGGGCGTAACTACGCCGCGTCACAACGCAAGCCCGCCTGAGCTCCCTGAGCCCCGGCCTCCACCAGTACATGCGCCGGGGTGGCGACGACGTCTTGACCCGGGGCATGGAGGCGTCACAGATACGTGCAAGGGCTTCACCGAGTGCCCCTGCTGCGACGTCTACATCCCCCAGGTCCGAGTCAGCCATCCATGCTTCCACGATGGCCGCCTCCTTCGCCAACTCCGGGTCAATCCCCCTCAGTGACCACCTTGGGCCCTCTCTGGCCCGGGGAGCTGGGGCCTGCCCAGCGGACGCAGAGACGCTAAACCGAATATATCGGTGATCCGATAGCGTCTCTACGTCTACTTCCACCTTCCAATCGAGAACACGGCGCGCCAGGGAAGGCGTTGCGAATGTTAAGTCAACTATTGACCCACCCTGTTGCCGCACGCACGTGTTCTCGATGCCCCTGTTGAGGATGTTGAGGCCTAGGGACGCCGCCCACTCCTCCAACACCTCCCCTCTCACGTCGGTAGCCGGAGAGCCCCACGCCGTTGATTTGGCGTTGAAGTCCCCGGCAACCAACACCGGACTGGGGTGTGCTGTTCCCACCAGAAACCCGACCTCTGCGAGCGTCTGCTCGAAGCTGGCCAGGTTACGGTTCGGAGAACAGTACACCCCAATTACCGCCACGCCACAGCCACCACCCACAACGGCCAGCACGCATCCATGACCCTTCGCTACTTTTTCGAAGGGCAGGGAGCCACCGGCCGCCGGAGCATATATGGCTACCGAGTCCTCCCGATCTCCCACCCAGTTAGTACGGGCGGGGATCATGTAGGGCTCGGTAACCACGGCTATTTGTATCAACCACTCTGCCAGGCTCTGGAGCAATAGATCCTGCGCTCTGGCACAGTGGTTGATATTCGCCTGGAGGCATCGGATGGCCATCTAATTTGTTTCCATCCGATCCTCCACTCGCGCTGGGCGCGAAGATGGTGGCGAGGGGGCATTTACGCCTACACCAGCCTTCTTTTTTCCTCCTCTTTTTGCCAAGTCCGAGCCTTTGCAGCCTCGGACCGGGTGGTCGGCTTTTCTGCCTGTCGCCTCGCACGCCGGGCAGTGCGGCTCAGCTTCGCACTGGGCAGCCTTATGCCCAGGCTTGCCGCACTTGAAACAGACCTCGCTGCGGTCGACTCCAGCCGTGCACTTCACCCCCATATGTCCCGCCTCTAGGCAGCGGTAACAATGCAGGGGCCTGGGCTCCAATATCTTTGCAGACACCGAAACCCAGCCCACTAAAATTCGGCCAGCTGCAACCTTTTTGGCTGCAGCTATAGGGCACTTGAGCCATACTGTGCCCTGCCGGCCGGGTGGCCTCACAACACTCCCCACATGTACGGCCTCTGCGGAGCAGCCTCCACACTTGGCGACGGCCGCCGCCACGTCCTCCTTTGTGGCGGAATCATCCAGCCCAGAGAGGCGTAATGCCACGCACTTCTCCGGGCGGGACACCTTTACAACCTCCGGGCTTAGATGCTCCCTCAGTTTCTTGGCGAGGGAGTCTGCCTTTTCGGTTCCAGTGGCACCGGACACTTCCAGCACCCTGGCTCCTGTTGCGGCTGTGCGGAATCGCAGTCCCTCTATGCCCAGGGCCTGAACATCGATTTTCTCACGCGCTTCAGCAAGCACCTGGGCATACGTGGTCCCCTTCTCTTCGGCCTCCGGCTGCAGCGTAAGCACGATCGCTGCAGTCCGGGGAACCTTAAGTTTCGGCTCCCGTTTCTTAGGAGCCTTTTTCGCTACGGGAGTTGGCCGAGTGGCTTGGGCCATTTGAGCCTCTGGTGCCTTAGCGGCCTTGGTACCCTTTCGTGCTACCACGTTCCATCCTTCGTCCATTGAAACCGGGGCAGGAGGCAACGGATTGGGTACTTTTTTGGCCGCCTTGGTTTTACCCTTTTTTCCCCCAGTCCCGCTGGTGCTTGCTTGGGCAGGAGGGGGGGAAGGCGTGTAAGTTGTCGCTATTGCAGCTGTTACAGCAACATCGTCTGACTCCCTCCTTTTGTCTGCGGCCAGTGGGGGCCTGAGGCGCTTAGCCGGCAGAAGGCGATCCTCTAGCCCCTCTATTCGCGCATTCAGCATGGTCCCACACTGGACCATGACTGAACGCGCAATCTCCTCCATGTTTATGGCTGCGGGAGCGGTAGGCCGCGAGAGGCTCCGAAGCTCCACCATTTCCTTCCGCATAGTAGCGACCTCCGCCATGAGTTTTATATTAGCCGTTTCGAGGCGCGCAATTTCCTCCGTAACCGTGCGGGTCTTCATCTCGGCGAAGGCCCTACGGATAGTTTCAGAGGCGTCGTTAAGTGCTCTCTGAAAAGTCCCCTTTATGTGTTTGGACTTGCAGGAGACGTCGTTGATTGACGAAAGTGCATCTCCTACAAGTCCAGCTAGGTCTGCCGCGGTGATGTCAAAAGCAGCCGGCCCTGCTTTAGACACTTTACGGAAGGTAGCTGCAGCAGCTTTCCTCTTCCGCTCTTCCTTCTCCTCGAATAGTCGCTCCACCTGCAGCATCGCCTCTTCCTCCTGAAGACGCTTTTGCTCTTGTCTGGCTTTGTGCAGACCGACATAGCTGCCGGTCGAAGCCGGACGTCCACGACCTCTTTTCGACGTCCTACCTTTGAGCTGCGCCTCTCCTTCCGCACTTTCCTCACTGGAGGAAACTCCCCTTTTTCGCCAAAGGCGACTTTCCTCCTCTTTTCTCATCATAGTTCCAGGCGATGCACCTCGGGATGAAACAGTCAATAAAGACACGTCTGAATCGACTTCCGACAAGTCACCAGGCGCCGATTCAACCGGCACATTCTCACTTGGAGTAACCTTCGCGGCTTTCGCCGCCACGTACTCCTTATTGGCCAATAACACCTTGTCACTCCCCACGCTCTTGTCTGTGTCCGACTCAGACAGTCGAGTCAAGACAACAAACGGCTGGAGCGTAGCAGAGCAAGGCCCATCGACACACCTTTCTTCATCAGGTTGGCCCTGAGAAGGGCCTTTTTTAAACTTGCCTTTCGCATCGCGAAGAGGCATCGTCCCAACTTTCCCATGTTGGCCTTGAAAAAGGCCGATTTGGCCTTGAGAAAGGCCGGTTTGGCCTTGAGAAAGGCCGGTTTGGCCTTGAAAAAGGCCGGTTTGGCCTTGAGAAAGGCCGGTTTGGCCTTGAAAAAGGCCTAGGCGGTTGTTGTCCCCCCCAGAATACGAGGGACTGACTGCCGAAGCAGCAAGGGATTCCCCGACCTCGATGAGGCCGGTACCCTCCTGGGGTAATATGTTTTTACAATTCGCCATTTTCATTTTTTTTTTGTTTGGTCCTATTTGGGTCACAGAGGGTGGACCGACCCCCTGGGCGCCCTTACGACCGAGCTCCCCTCGGCCATACATCCCATAAGCGGGCGCCAAAACCGTAGGATTTGGTGAAAACTATATACATAAAGAAGACAGAAGAAGCAAATATTTACAAAAAAGCCTAAGATTACCGCCGAAGTTCCAAAAAGAACCACGGCGCCTACGCACCCCTATCCCAGAGCCCCCCACCCCCCACCTAAGCACCCCGAAACGCCCACAGATAAAATACATAAATACAAATAGATACATAAATACATGATAATATAAACTATGTAATATAATAAATACATAAACATACATACATGTGTTCCTCTTGGTCAGGTCTCTCCCTTGAGGCCTTCCGGCATGAGTAACTCTACCGGCGTAGCCCTCAAGATCATAAAGACACGCAAGCCCCACCACGACGACAACGTGGGAACACATCGGTGGGGCCCTAAACCTAACCTAACCTAACCTAACCTAACCTAACCTAACCTAACCTAACCTAACCTAACCTAACCTAACCTAACCTAACCTAACCTAACCTAACCTAACCCAGTCCGCGCCCGCCCGCCACCGAATTGGCAGCTCTAACAAGCCGCTCCCGTGCTAAAAAATCTAAAAAAATAGTAAAAGTGCTCCGATTTTAGTGGTTTTTGTGTCAAAGTGTGTGTTTTGTGGTGTTCTACCTTTTGGATTTTGTTTTTATACCCGGACACTACCAGGAAAAAAAATTCCGGGGTGATAAACACTTTCTAACCTCAAAAAAGGTATTTTTTTTGCATATTATCGCAAACGCTGCAAGATTTTCAGCGATAACACCCAATTTTCTTTTCACCACTTTGACAGCCTTATAAAGACCTACCGAGAGCACTTTTCATCAGATTTTTCCGGCATCAACTGAGGAAGTTATAGACATTTTTCTGAAAACCACGTGGCCACGAGCTCATTGGCGCTTGCCAAATTTTAAAATCTAATTTTGTATTTTTATGCCCCATAATAAGCTTATAACGAAGGCACTTTGAATTTTTTAATTTTTTAATTTTTTGTAGCATTTATACCATTTCTTCTAATTTACTCAATTTTTCAAAACTTTAAACACAATTTATTTTAATTCTTCAGCGACAACATACCTTTTATTTTTCAGTACAGTTAGACATTTAAGTAAACAATATTTTTGCAAAATTTTGGATTTTTAGAGTAAGCGGTTTCAGAGATATTAAATTATCTCTGAAAAGCACGTGGCACGTGGTACCCTCTAGCGGCGGCGGACGAAACAATTTTAGAAGCAGATTTTACTTAATTCTCTTGCTTATTTTAAATCCGTTTGAATTTTTGAAATTGCATCATTGGATCAAGAGATATAGAATAATACATGTTTTTCAGGAATTGCTGCTGAAAGGTCCTGAAATTACTGTTTGTCACTTCAAAATTGAACACCTGTTTCAGAGACGAATATTTTAAGCCCAAACACTAGGACTCTACGACGTCTGGTTCTCGAGATAGCCCAAAACCTGGTCTTGGCGGCCATTTTGTCCGCCATCTTGAATTTTACAAACTCATTTATTTGGCGAACGGGTGGTCGTAGAGACACGGGGTTTTCTTTGGCAGTACTTTGGGGACCTGTAGATCAATATCCTGTGCTTTGCTTTCTCGACTCTAGGTGGACTCTACCAGTCATTTTTTATTGCAGAATCGGAGGCACAGTCTGACGCACCCACTCACGGCGAAAGCCCCGTGTCTCTGGGACCTGGGGTTCTAAAGTTACAGAATTTTGAATTTATGGTCGGCCATCTTGGCCGCCATTTTGAAAATCTTTAAACTCGCACTGTGATCGAACCATACGTCCCAGAGTCACGGGGTTTTCTTTGCTGACCTCAACGGGCTCTATAGAAGGTTATTCTAGACTTACTCCTCAGACTCTTGGTAGAGTTTTCTCTACCAATTCTTATTGAGTTAAGGAATAACAGGTTGAGTGCCTTCTATTCAAGTCAAGACGCAAATCCTCCTTGGCCAATGCTTCGATAGCTGCGAGGCTTGGAAATTTCTGTCCACCATATTGGCCGCCATTTTGAAATTTTTCGAAATTTTTCAAAGTCAGACTGTGGGTGAGCCACTCGTCGTAGAGATACGCGGTTTTCTGATCTGGTATCGAAGGGGTTTGGAGCGTGCTTCTGCGGGGTCTGTTTGACTGACTCTGGGTGGAGCTCGCCTCTGACTGACGGCTGAGCTCTTGTTTGTCCTTGTGGGCGTAACTTATATCGAGCAGGTGTTGGGTTTACATATATCCAACGCAATGTCACCCAAGCCATCAACCTCAAAGACCACGAAAGGAAAAAAATCAACGGCGACCTCTTCTTCAGCTATAACCAAGCCCATAAAGTCTCTTAGGGAAAAAGTCCTGTCAAAAATGATGACTAAGAAACCAGGTTCTCTTTCGGATGTGTCCTCCGCGGAAGACGCAACCGCAGCCAGGTTACAGAAGTCTGATATTGCGTCCTCGGCCTCGTCGGTCTCGTCGGTCTTAAACGTAGAGCAGCTTGAAACCTTGGAGTTGGTGGATAAAATGCTGGAAGAAGTAGACATTCCACGCCCAGTTACTCCCAACAGCGTCACAGACGACCCGGAGACATCAATCGTCTCGTCCATTTTGGAGGACGCTAACAGGCGTGTGAGTGTCCTGTACACTACACCAAAACGTAACACGCACGTGCAGACCGACTCGGCTAGTAAACTGGCTAACGACCACTTACAAAAAGGCAAGGCGGCCCTGGAGGCAGCTGGAAATATTAGACGTGACTGCAAGGTGATAGCCATAGATACTATGCACTTCCTGTACGAGACCATTCTGTCATTGTCGGAGTCCAGAGCAAGGCATATGAATAACCTTGAAAAGGAACGTACACGGCACGCGGTAGAACTTGTTCGTGTAGAAAGAGCTCACTCGAAGGAGCTCAAGAGGATGTGGGAGCACTCTTTTTCGGAGCTCGGCCAGGCCCGCACTGACATAAGTGGTACCCTGGAGGAGGCCAAGGCGATCCGTCTCTGGCTTGGCTTCGAAACTGAAAGACCCTTCAGAGAAATACGAGAGATAGAGAAGGCCATTAAACAACTCGAATCTAGTGTCCAGCGCCAACCTTCCGGTGTTTTGGAAAGTTCACAAGATGAAACCCCGAGGTGGCTTACAGTGAGTTCAGAAATTGCTAAGCTATCGACATCCGTGAGTAGTGTATCAGCCCAGCTAGACTCACTGCGCAGGACTGCTGACAGTCTCATGGAGAAGGCCTGCACGGTTCCAGTGGCAGAATCCCGCGAAGCCCAGTCCAGTCTTCTTTTACCTATAGACAGGGACGAGATTTGTCTGGCAGTGAAGCAGGCAATGGCGAAACCAACTGGAGGCCAGGAACTTGGCCAGATCCATGAGATGTGTGCAGATACTAAGACAGCTGTCCAAGCCATTTCCATGGAGGTTGTGGAACTAAGACGGTCCTCTGCCGCTGGGGAGGCTTCGGCAGCATTATGCTCTAGGTTGGATGACATTAAGCGCGGCCTCTCTGATCTGAAAGACACTGCAGTGGAGACAACGGGTCCCATTAGGCTGGCGGTAGAGACCTTAAGACGAGATTTGGTGTCCCCAGTCAATGGCCAGGACCCTGTTTCGGAGCCGGGCTTATCAAGGCAACTTCCACCACTCACACCTATCCCCATGACCACCAATCTGGGAGTCGGTTCTCTTGGCGCTTCTTACAAAGAAGCACTGTTGAGACCGCGATACCCCATAATGGTCGAATCTGTAGACCCTCTCCACTCAAGTTCTGACGTAGTGCAGAGCCTGAAGGAGAAAGTGGACGTGATACAATTGGGAATAGGAGTGAGCAGCCTCAGGAAGATTCGGAACCAAAAAGTAGTGGTTAACTGTGACTCAGAAAAGGACAGGAGCGCGCTTAAGGAGGCCATCAAAAAATCATCGGGAAAGCTTACGGTCTCGCAGCCTTCGGTAAGGCTGCCGCTATTGAGACTATTGGGCGTGGCTAATGACCTCAATAACGCTAAACTGGAGGAGGCCCTAGTCACCCAGAACCGGAAGCTTTTGCCTGATCCAATGCCGGACAAGATTAAAGTTAAGGTCTTGCGTCGCAGCCGAGTCCGGAATAACGCAAGAGCCAACGTGGTTCTCGAGCTGAGTCCGTGCCTTTGGAACTGTCTTAGAGACAAAGAGCTCCGCATTGGATACCAAACAGTCCAGGCCGTTGACCAGTCCCCGGTGGTTCAATGCTACCGATGCCTGGCTTTCGGCCATATAGCTCGGGATTGTCAGGAAAAGGTCCGATGTGGGTATTGTTCTGAGGAGCACGACACCAGGGAATGCCCAAACAGAAGCTTGGCACCAAGATGCGTCAACTGCGCCCAATCGTCAAACCCGAGGGACAGCGTTCATCCAGCGTATGCAATGGAATGTCCTGAGTGGCGAAAATGGGACAGATTGGCGCGCAGTACCACTTGCTACAGCTGTTGACAAGGGCTCCCAGGCAGCGCTCAAGATAGGACAAGTAAATCTAGGACGAGGCTTCTCCGCTATGAAAGAGTGCTTGCATGCGGCCACCCTGAGTGGAGTCTCAATACTCATGCTGCAGGAACCGTATGTCGGGGCAAAAGCCCATGTTTCTAGCAGTTTTCGGGTGATTCAAAAGAAAACAACTGATAGGTCAAAACCAGTTCGCGCAGCGGTTGTCGTCGTTGATCCCAACATAGATGTAATTGAGAACACAGATTTATTGTATGATTCTATTGTAGGTGTAATTATTAAAGTAGGTCTTACTAAAATTGGTATAATTAGTTTGTATCTGGACAAAACCCTGGATATTGAAGACGACATAATTAAGCTCCAGGATATCATCAGGAAAATGGAAACTCCTAACATCCTCGTCGGCGGGGACATCAACGCTTCGAGCCCTTGGTGGGGTTGCCGAGAGGAGGACAGTAGAGGTGCCAAGTACGTTGAATTCCTAACACAATATGATCTTAACGTCATGAATGAGGGCAACACGTCGACGTTTCATGTTTACAGGGGAGGGAGACTTTTCTCAAGCATCGTGGATGTCACTGCTTCTTCTGCCGGTCTGATGAGTAGGGTGAAAAACTGGCACGTTGACATCACGTCAGTAACTTTATCGGATCACAGGCAAATCATTTTTGAACTGGAGCTGGATAAATCCACAGAAGGGCCAAAGAGGACCGGCACTAGAATCTTCAGAACTGACAAAGCCAACTGGAAGTGTTTCCGAAAAGTACTGCAAACAAACTTGATCGACAAAAATCTAAGCGTGGAGGCCATTGAAGCCACTTCTGACCAGGCAGGAGTCGATAGCGTGGTAGATAGGTACACGGACGTCATTCTCAACTCCTGCAAAAAGGCGATCCCAGAACTTCCTGACAAGAAGAGAGGAAAGAAGATAGTGTGGTGGACAGATGAGCTAACCGAAAAGAAGAAGGAGGTCCTAAGACGTAGGGAGCGAATAAGGAGAGCCAACGCGACTAGAAAGGAAATGGTCATAGAGGAGTACAAAAAAGCTAAGACAGAGTACAAGGAGCTGATGCAGACGGCAATCAATACCAGCTGGAAAGACTTTTGTACGGGAGAGAAGAAAGAGTCTGTATGGCAAAGGTCTTACCGGGTCTTAAAGCTCTGTGAAGGTCAAGCTGTCGAGAAAATGCTGCGCCGACACAACAACTCCAACCTTATGGACCCCCTGGCTTCAGCAAATCTCTTGGCCGAAACATTCTACCCTGCAGATGAGGAAGCCACGGACAACGAAGAGCAGGCCAAGGTTAGAAGCGAAATGAGGGAAGTCATCGAGGAGTATACTCGCCAAAAACCTGAGCAGGACTGTCCCAATTTTACACTAGACGAGGTCAGAATGGTGTACTCTAGGATGAGCCCAAAGAAATCCCCTGGAGAAGACGGTTTGACCTCAGACATATGCCAGAACAGCTTTGAGGTGGCTCCTGCGATCCAATTGGCTATTTTTAACACATGCCTCAAAGCAAGCCATTTTCCGAGCGCATGGAAGACAGCACGCATAAAAATCATCCCCAAAGCAGGAAAAGACGATTATTCTGCTCCTAAGTCATACAGACCCATTGGCCTCCTATCCGTTTTGGGCAAAGTACTGGAGAAGCTGTTTGCTACGAGAATTGCATGGCATCTGGGGAGCATGACTCTACTGAGTAATCGGCAGTATGGCTTTACACCGCAGAAAAGTACGGAAGACGCCCTTTACGACTCTGTTGGGATGGTGAGGCAGGCGGTGAGAGACAAGAGGATAGTCGCCATCATCTCCTTGGACATCGAAGGGGCATTTGACAACTGCTGGTGGCCCGGAATTCTCAAACAGCTTCACAACAAGGGACTCGACAAATCTACCTTCAGACTGATTGTGAGCTACCTATCGGGAAGGAACGTAAATCTCGGATACATGGGGGAATTAGTGTGCAGAAGCACCAACAAGGGGTGTGTTCAGGGCTCTATATGCGGACCACTATTATGGAACATCCAACTGAACCCACTCCTGGAGGTGGCCGAAACACTCGAAGCCCACGTGCAGGCCTTCGCAGACGACCTTCTGATAGTAGCTAGTGCCAAGACGACTGCGCAGCTGGAAGAGAAGGTGAATGAGGCACTCCTGAAAATTTCTGAGTGGGGAACCGCACATAAGATGTGCTTCGCAGCGCACAAGACTCAGGCGGTGATTATCACAAAGAAATTAAAATTTGAGACACCCCGATTCACACTTAATGGAACGACCCTGGAGCTATCAAGCAGTCTCAAAGTTTTAGGCCTTACTATAGACAAAACACTTAACTTCAAAGAGCACCTGGACAACATCTACAGGAAATCTGTAAACATCTTCAAAATGGTGTCCAGGGCAGTAAGAACTCAGTGGGGCCTAAACACAGATATCATGAGACTTCTCTATCATGTAACAGTTGAGCCAGTGATATTGTATGCAGCCAGTGCCTGGGCTCCCGCTGTAGAAAGGAAATTTATAAAGGCCAAACTGGATCATATCACCAGAATGTTCGCACTAAAGATCTGCAGGGCGCATCGGACAGTCTCCCTCACCTCAAGTGTTCTCATCTCTCGCATTCTTCCCCTTGACCTAAGACTGAAGGAACAAGCCACCTTATACGAAGTCAAGCGAGGAAAGCCCTTCGATGCTCTACCAGGTCGACCGCTGGAGAGAAGACTTTCCCCTTTCAGTCTCCCACATCCATCGCAGCGGAGCCATATAAGTTTCGGCACCATAAACAACCAGGAAGAGGCCGACCAAATCGAAAATGACTGGCTGAGAGTCTATACCGATGGCAGTAAGCTGAATGACAGGGTCGGAGCGGCCGTTACGGTTTGGAAAGAACAAACAGAAATCAAGGCTATCAAAATTAAACTAGAAAACTACTGCACTGTCTACCAAGCTGAGATGGTCGCAATACATAAAGCCATTACCTACCTCAAAGAGAGCAGAAGCATGGGGAACATCATTTCAGACTCCCAGTCAGCACTTGAAACCATCGCCGACCCCTGTACCGAAAACCCTGTGGCTCAGGAGATTCAAGAGATGGCGAAAGTGGTTGGTGGGATCAATTTCTTCTGGATCCGTGCTCACGTTGGAATAGCAGGGAATGAGCGAGCCGACGAACTCGCAAAAGCATCGACTATGCTTAAGATCACCCCTGCGTACGAGGCATTTCCGCTGTCCTTCGCAAAGCGCTGCATCAGGGAAGAAACTCTGGAGAAGTGGCAGGAGCGATACAGCAACGCAACCACTGGCGAAACAACGAGGATGTTTTTCCCCGATGTTAGGAGAGCGTACAAAATCTTAGCTAAAATAGAAACTATAGCCCTAAGAACGCAACTGTTGAGCGGTCACACGGGCATAAGAGCGTATTTACATAGGTTTAAGCTTATAGAGGATCCCTGCTGCACATGCGATCAAGTAACTTTGGAAACAATAGAACACATCCTGTTTCACTGTCCAAAGTTTGGTCCAGAGCGATATGATTGTGAGTGCAGGATGGATTTAGTTCTAAGCAAGAATAATGTAACCCTAGCTATTGACGACGACAACCGACGGACCCATTTCCTGGCCTTTGCGGAAAATGCTTTGAAAAGAGCCGCAAGGGCAAATGGCTCCACAGTAAATTAGATTATATTGTTAATTAAATAATACATTAATATTAAAAATAATTTTATAATTTTAAATGCATGAATTAGAATCTATTATTTATAAGAAATAGCAAATGGCTCTACAGTAAATTATATTATATTGTACATGGAATAATACATTGATAGTTGATATAAATTTATACAAAATTATATACTTGTATGAATAAGAAACTATTATTTATAAGAAATGGCAAATGGCTATACAGTTAATGAATTTGTATTGTAAATGTATAAAAAGAATAAATAATTAATATTGGATATAATTTTAACCTTATTAAGGACTTAAATTTGATGTTTATTTAATTCAATTTAATTTTGATTTAATTTTAATTTGATTTTGGTTTGATTTTGATTTAATTTTCATTTAATTTTAGTCTTATTTTAGTTTAATTTTAGTTTAATTTTAATTTTAATTTAATTTTGTTTTAATTTTGATTTGATTTTGATTTAATTTTAGATAAGAATTGTATTTATCCATTATAATAAATTGTATTAATCTAAAAGAGAAAAAAAAAAAACCAAAAAAAAAAAAACAAAAAAAAAAAAAAAAAAAAAATATGAATGAAAGGAAAAAAAAAAAAAGAATAATATCTATCTAGTTACATTTATTTTATAAGAACGAATCCTTATAGTCACCCTTCTATTTTAGCGATAGAATGAATACAAAAGGAATTATAGGCATTATTATAATTGAATGTTGAAAGTTAATATAATTCAAAAGGTATAGCCATGCAAAAAAAAAAAGAGTTGTAAATGTGTAGGGCGCGGATTAGACACAGAAAACCATGTTATGTTTAATACTCGTATGAAATAAACGACCCAAAATAAATAGGGACGATAAGTTGTAGGCTAGCCGACGGCCCCTAAAAAGGCAATTGGTAGGCGCCATAAAAAAAAAAAAAAAAAAAAAAAAAAAAACCTAACCTAACCTAACCTAACCTAACCTAACCTAACCTAACCTAACCTAACCTAACCTAACCTAACCTAACCTAACCTAACCTAACCTAACCTAACCTAACCTAACCTAACCTAACCTAACCTAACCTAACCTAACCTAACCTAACCTAACCTAACCTAACCTAACCTAACCTAACCTAACCTAACCTAACCTAACCTGTATTAAACGCTGGTCAACCTAAATCTAAGATGTATCTTTCAGCACAGGCAAATCTGCAGAGAAAAGCTCTGGCAACGCACGAGATTATGCTTGAAGCCAGCAAACGGAAATTGGCATTCGCACTCCTTCAGGAACCATACACCGGAAACTCGGGCAGCTTGAGTAAATATGGGAGTGCCAGGATCTTTCAGAACACCAACAGAGGGGATGGCGTTATAAAAGCGGCAGTAGCCGTTTTTGACACTGAATTAGACGCCACTCCTCTTCCACAATTCACTACGAACAACATTGCAGTAGTGAAACTTAGGACAAGCGCCTGGGAGGTCGTGGCGATCTCATATTATTTTGAACCCACAGAACCAATCCAGCCCTACTTAGAACATCTGAAGTCAATCATAGAGAAGTTAGGTACACGACACGTGTTAATAGGAGGAGATTGTAATGCCAAAAACCCTCTGTGGGGCAGCCTAAAACTCGATGAAAGGGGAGAGGAAATGGCCGGAACTATGGAGGAAATGAAAATGCATGTGCTAAACGAGGGAACAACACCAACCTACGACACTATAAGAGGCCAAAAAACATACTGTAGCCACATCGACGTAACGGCCTGTACAGCAGACCTGATGCAATACGTGGAGGACTGGAGAGTGGAAACTGGCTTGACGAGCTCCGATCACAATGTATTAACTTTCAAAATCAAATTAGTAAAATCAAAGGGAATTAGCATAAAGCGAAACACAAGAATATTTAATACTAAAAAAGCAAACTGGACTCAATTTCACACAAAACTAACCCAATTGCTCGATACGAAAAACTTAAATCAAACAGAAATAGAGAAACTTCAAGACAAAACGGATCTGGAAAAAACAACAGAATCATACATTAAAACAATAATAGAGACCTGCGAAAATACCATACCGAAGAAGAAAGAAAATAACACACTAAACTTACCTTGGTGGTCGGAGTCAATGGAAAAGCAGAAAAAACTGGTCAACACGTTGAGGCGTCGAATCCGTTGCGCAGCACCTGTCCGCAGGTCAAAGGTCGTCGCAGAATATCTGGAAGAAAAAGAAAAATATGAGATAGAGGCAAAAAAAGCACAAACTGAAAGCTGGAAGAGTTTCTGCGGAAAGCAGGACAAGGAGGGGCTCTGGGAGGGGATATACAGGATAATAGCTAGAACATCGAAAAGACAGGAGGACCTTCCTATGGTGAAGGATGGGAACGCTCTGGACAGTGAGAATTCAGTGAGACTAATCGCCGAGACCTTTTACCCGAAGGATCTAGAAATGGACGACAACGCAGACCATAGCCTTATAAGAGAAGAAGCTGAAAAAGTGAACGTGTGGAAAAATGATGAACACATTGACCCACCGTTCACAATCCAGGAATTGAATCTTTCGACAGCGAGTTTTAACCCCAAAAAAGCTCCCGGGTCGGACGGATTGACCGCGGACATATGTGCCCAAGCCATCCAAAATAACCCAGAACTGTTTCTCGCCCTTTGCAACAAATGTTTAAGCCTCAAACACTTTCCCATCGTATGGAAGGAGGCAACCGTTGTAGTCCTCAGAAAACCAGGGAAGAACGACTACACGAGCCCGAAATCTTACCGACCCATAGGCCTCCTACCAGTCTTTGGCAAAATCCTGGAGAAAATGTTGATTGGCCGACTCAAGTGGCACCTGGTTCCGAAAATGAACAACAGCCAGTATGGATTCATGCCGCAAAAAAGCACCGAAGACTCCCTCTATGACCTGATGCAGCGCGTGAAAACTAAACTAGACGAGAAAAAGATCTTAGTAATAATCTCACTAGACATAGAGGGAGCCTTCGACAGTGCATGGTGGCCTGCAATCAGGGTAAGATTGGCAAAATCGGGCTGCCCTGTAAACCTGAGAAGGCTAGTTGACAGCTACCTTCAGGACAGAAAGGTGAAGGTGCGCTATGCGGGACACGAACACGCTAGGGACACAAATAAAGGGTGTGTCCAAGGGTCCATAGGAGGCCCAATACTTTGGAACCTAATCCTGGACCCCCTTTTAAATGAGCTTCAAAATAGAGGAGACTACGTCCAGGCGTTTGCTGACGACGTGGTTCTTGTCTTTGATGGGAACACTGCCTTGGAAGTCCAACGACAGGCCAATGCCGCTCTCGCTTATGTTCGGGATTGGGGTATCCGGAATAAGTTAAAGTTTGCTCCACATAAAACAAATGCCATGACAATTACCAGGAAACTAAAGTACGATACCCCACTCCTGAGGATGGGCGGGATCGACATTGGCATGTCAAAAGAAATCAAACTCTTGGGACTAACAATCGATGAGAAATTAACATTCAATGCACACACAGCAAACACCTGCAGAAAAGCCCTGAACATCTTCAAACAGCTGTCGCGGGCGGCAAAGTGCAGCTGGGGTCTTCACCCAGAAGTCATCAGGACCATATACACAGCTGCAGTGGAACCTGTGATGATGTACGCCGCTAGCGCCTGGGCTCCTGCGACGGCTAAATTGGGGGTACAAAAGCAACTCAACTCCGTACAAAGGCTTTTTGCGCAGAAGTTGACGAAGTCATACAAAACTGTGTCTCTAAACTCGGCACTGATCCTCGCCGGTTTGCTCCCACTGGATCTTAGAATCCAGGAGGCAGCGGCCCTCTATAAAGCCAAGCGAGGACTTACCATACATATACCGGAGGATAGAGAGATTGAACGTATGGTAGCCTTCAGCACGTTCCCACACCCGGCAAAACGGACCATCTTAGGATACAAACACTTGATAGACGACCAAGATGTAGAGCAGAACAACTCTCAAGCAGTCCGCATATTTACTGATGGCAGCAAAATTGAGGGTAAAGTCGGAGCCGCGCTATCCGTATGGAATAGTGCAGCCGAGACAAAAACCCTCAAGATAAAGCTGCCACCATACTGCACCGTTTACCAGGCCGAGCTCTATGCGATCTGCATAGCAACACGTGAAATCCTCAAACGACGCGAAACCAGTTTTGGAATATACAGCGACTCCCGGGCAGCACTGGATACAGTCAAGAACTGCAATTCCACCCATCCTTTGGCACAAGAAACAAGACAAAACCTTGAGACGATCTCACTCCAAAATAAGGACACTTCCTTGTTTTGGATTAAAGCACATGCTGGGATGCTGGGGAATGAAAGGGCGGATGTTCTTGCTAAGGAAGCTGCCCTAAACAACAAAAGAAAACCCGACTACGACGCGTGCCCGATGTCATACATCAAAAAACAGATCCGAAAGGAATCAATCGAAACCTGGAACAAACGCTATAAAGCAGGTACACAAGCATCCACTACAAAAATCTTCTTCCCGGACGCCATCAAAGCATACAATCTCGTAAGGAAAATAACACTTACTCACACTCTTACACAATTCATGACAGGGCATGGTGGGTTTTCTGACTATCTAGCTAGGTTCAAACTTAGAGAGGATCCATCATGCGCTTGCGAACCGGGAAAAAACGAATCGGCGGAACACATTATTTTTGAATGCCCCATCTTCGGTCGCGAAAGGTACGAGGCGGAACAAAAAATGGACTGCATTATAAGCACCAACAATGCACATTGTATAATTAGTAATAAGGAAACAAGATACGAATTTATAGACTTTTGTTCAATTATAACAAATAAGATAATAAGTAAAAATAAAGCCATAGACAATTTATGATACATAAATGTCACTGAATACTCAATAATATTTTGTATACTCAGTATTTTGTATACTCAATAATAAAACCGTTATACTCATACATATAAAATATGAGATAGAAAATAAGATTAAGTTAATATAATCTTGTACACAATACAGTAAAAAAGATAAATAAACTAGATATAAGCTTACTGTGGATAAACCACAACATACTATTGTAACAAAAATCTTTTGAACAATAAAATAGTGATTCTATGTAAAAGAACACCTTAGGCATAACAGTATTTATAAGCCTCAACTTTGTATCATGATACAATAAGTTATGTTTAAATTTTCATTTAAGAAGTAGAGAATAAGATTAGCAAATAAGTTAAATGATTAAGCAAATTCTCTAGCCACGCTAGAGGTCCCCATTGTTACCCTGCCCCATTTAGATCATCTGAGTGGCGGTAGGGACAAAAAAAAAAAAAAAAAAAAAAAAAAAAAAAAAAAAAAAAAAAAAAAAAAAACCTAACCTAACCTAACCTAACCTAACCTAACCTAACCTAACCTAACCTAACCTAACCTAACCTAACCTAACCTAACCTAACCTAACCTAACCTAACCTAACCTAACCTAACCTAACCTAACCTAACCTAACCTAACCTAACCTAACCTAACCTAACCATTCGCGCTCCGAACGCACTCAAAAGCGCCACGTTTAGAAGTCCTTCCGCTCGGAAAAAATCTTTAAAATTGGAAAAAGTGACCAAATAGTGAAGTGTGATACATCAAAACACGCGGGCGGTGAAGGCGCACACAACCATCTTGTTTGTGTTGCTCTAAGTGATCAAAGTGAAAAGTTATTAACAAAAAACCGATTTTTTCCCAAACTTCGGATCTTCAAAGTGAAATTTCTCGAATTCTGCAGCGACAACATATTCTTTTTATTTTATCATCTGGAGGGGCCCCTGGAGTTCTACACGTTGCCACCTTTCGGATAATTTTCCGAAGCATACTCGCGACACAAGGGCCAAAAAAACAACTACCACGTGGCCACGAGGTGGATGATCCAGAGGTGCCAGCGACGGTCTTCCAAAGGAACCACGTAGCCGACCACACCAGGACCCCGGAGGCACTTTCAGACTGGAAATAAGTTAAGTTTTGACTAAGATATTAGTTTTTTAAAATTTTTCACTTTTCAAACTATTATAACTCCGAAACGAAATCTTTTACCTACCTTTTAAAAATCAGATTCTAGTAGCCCTTCTGGCCTTCTAATATCTTACAAATTTTAAGAAATTTCTATGCAGCAGTTTTCGAGTAATAATTTTTTGAAATTTTGAAATGTTCACGAGGTACCTCTTTTAAGCACATATCTATTATTTTTAAAATTGTGTCTTGTGATATCTATTTTTATCAGTAATTTACAAAAAATTTGACGAAATTCTGTAAAAAACCGAAATTTTACAGCTAAAACAGTTAAAAATATTTAGTTTTTTCTAAATTTATAATTATTTATTAGTAATTTAATTATTTCAACCTTTTCATTGTCTTGTATAAGTTAAGACCTTTCATTTAAGCCCAAACACGGGAGTATTCGGATGAAAACTGACAAAGTTAGACTTTTTTCGAAAATCTCGGCGGCCATCTTGAAAAGTTTCAAATCGACTTTTCTCTGTAACTATTTGACACTTGGATCTGGGATTTTCTTTGTTGACATAGAGATTATTAATTCTTTCAGTTTTTCCTGAAAAAACGTTCTGAAAATCCCAAAATCCAAATTTCATTTTTGACATTACCAATAGATAGACAGGGCCAAGATTAATCAAGGACGTCGAAACCCCAGTCTTCTGCGACCTAAACTGGGCTTTCCACGAGCATTTTAAGTTTTGGCGGCCATTTTGGTCGCCATCTTGAAAATTTTCATTTAGCTGTATCTCAGGCCCAAGTTGACGTAGAGGGCTGGGATTTTCTTCACTGTCGTGGGCGCTGCTCCTTCTACCTTTTAAAGCTGGTTTTGACTCTAGGTAGAGCTCAAATTTTTCGACCTGAACTGAGCCTAGGGGAGCATAGCGCACACACTGAGAAGCGCCCTAGAGAAAGCCGCAGTTGGATCGGACAACGGACGACGGAGATAGGGCGTTTTTAAGATTTAGCGGCCATTTTGTTCCGCCATATTGGAAATTTTTAAACCCCTGTATCTCCCAAACGGCTTGTCTGATTTTGAAACGGTTTTCTATACTGTTCAGAGCACCTCTTGGTCCATCTTTTAGTGTACAAAAATTGTTGACTCTAGGTAGAGCAAAAATTTATAAATTTTTATTGTTTTACTTATAAGAAAATTTATTTAATTAAGACTTAGATAATATAGTACGTTGCTTTTTAGCGTAAAATAATTGAGCGGAAGTTTTTACTTTTTTACTGCTATTTTGGTTTTCGAATTCGTGTCTTTAGGAAGACCTGACTACAGGGAACTATTCCTGAATAGTAAAATTTTAAGACCTACTCTACATAGAGTAAATTCTAAAAGACTTACCTGGGTTACCCACCATCCGTGACTCCTAGGCGCCATCCGACTCCACCGAAGCTCGAAGACCTGAAACAGAAAGAGTATTAGATTAAAAAAGAAGCGACAATCAAACTTAAATCTATACATATTATATATATACAAATTTACAACTTTTACAAAACTCTATACCTAAATAATTAAATTTACACCTCAATTGACGTTTTCCCTACCAGACAACCAAAAATGACGAAAACCCCACGAACGCCACCTGTGACACAAAAAACAGCACCCAACTCTGATCCCGTAAGGTCCCCGGCGCACATACAACAGGCCCATAATCCACAACCAGAAATGGAAACAACCCAGCCCTCACTTGTGCGACAAATCAGTGAAGAATTCGAGGCACTAAACCGCAGAGAAAATACGTTCACAATTGATTCAACTAAATCTTCACCGAAAACATCAACAAACATAAACAAACCTATAACAATAATGACTACGACACCTACAGAACCTAAACCAACCAACCAAGGGACAATAAAAACACCATCAGAAAAAGAGGAAAAAAACAAAATTAGAACAGCAGCGACCCCTTCACAACAAAAATGTGAAAATAGAACAAATGAAGCCAACAAAATTGCAAAGAAGGCGAGGGAATCCATCGCCTCCTTCAAGGGTTGCAGAAGGGATGTAGTTCTCACTGTCCGCGCAGCCCTGGATGAGCTGGTTGCTCTCGTAAAGGAAGCCGAAAGTGTCAAAGGGACCGCAAAAACTACCCACAAGGAAAAGGAACAAAGGGGAAATCAAAAGGCAGATCTAACAGGGGAAAAACGAAATCAAGAAGAAAACGACCTCCTCACTAAACTAGAAGAGCACAGCAGATTAATAAAGGAAAGTAACGAAAACATAAAAGACCTGAAAGAAGCAATGGAAAGACAAAAAGAGACTCTCGAAAAGACCACATACGCGAGTGTTGTGGCCGGCCAGCCCAGGAGACTATCCCCTGAGCAGACCACGCTGCACTCCGTTGTGGTCACCTCAAGTGTTGAGACCGAAACATCCGAAGAAGTCCTGAACAGGATCAGGAAAGCTGTAAACGCAAAAGAAGGAGGAGTTCAGGTAGAAACGATCAGAAAAGGAAAGGACAGAAAGGTTATAGTAGGATGTAAAACACAAGAGGAGAGACAAAAGGTCAAAGAGAGATTGAGGATAGCTAGTAACAGTCTACATGTCGAGGAAATCCAGAACAAGGACCCTCTCCTGATTCTCAGGGACGTATTCCAGTACAACTCGGACGAAGACGTCCTAAGCGCCCTGAGAAAACAGAATGGAAACATTTACCGGAACCTCGACAAAAAAGATGATAAAATGGAGATTAGGTACAAAAAGAAGACGCGAAATCCCCACGCAAACCACATCATCGTTCGTGTGTCTCCTGTGCTGTGGAACCGTATGATAGACGCTGGAGAGGTTCGCATAGACCTGCAAAGGGTTAGGGTAGCAGACCAATCACCGCTAGTCCAATGCTCACTCTGCCTTGGGTACGGTCATGGCAAGCGCTTCTGCACAGGCACTCTAGAGAAGTGCAGCCACTGTGGAGGGCCTCACAAAAAGTCCGAATGTCCCGAATGGCAGGCGGGAGGGGAACCTACGTGTTGCAACTGTCTGCACGCCAAACTGCCTACAGTACAGCACAACGCCTTCAGCCAGGAATGCCCTGTGAGAAGACGATGGGATGCTATAGCGAGGGCCAGCATTGCCTATTGCTAAAGTGGTCACGGGCACCCAAACCAGAGGCAAACAATATTTGGCACTTCAAGCGAACCTCCAGAGGAAACAGCTGGCAACAAATGAGCTCATGATACAGGCAAACAGCAGAGGGGCAGCAATCGCACTGCTCCAGGAGCCGTATGTGGGTGGGGCGAAGGGTATGAAACAGTACAGGGGCGCAAGAATTTTCCAGAACACATCACCAGGGGACGGAGTTGTAAAAGCCGCGATAGTTGTCTATGATAACGGATTAGATGTGATACAATGCCCACACCTCACCACCAACAACATCGTCGTGGTGAAAATTAACACAACCGCATGGGAAATTCTTGTCGCCTCCTTCTACTTTGAGCCAGACCAGCCCATAGAGTCATACCTAGAGCATCTTAAAAAAGTAAGAAGCGAGGCCGGACAAATGAGACTCATCATAGGAGGTGACGCGAATGCCAAAAACCCCTGGTGGGGAAGCAACAAGATCGATCACAGAGGGGAAGACCTGGCTGGCGCACTTGAAGAATTCGGCTTGCAGGTGCTCAATCGAGGGGACATCCCAACATTTGACACTATAAGAGGGAACCAAAGATTTACAAGTCACGTAGACATCACAGCGTGCTCAGTGGATCTATTAAGCTTGGTGGAAGGCTGGACAGTGGAAGAGGATATGACGAGTTCGGACCACAACGGCATAACCTTCCAAATCAACTTAATAAAAGCAAAAGGCACGGCAATCAGCAGAACGACACGTATTTATAACACCAAAAAAGCAAATTGGAGTCAGTTTCATGAGAAACTGACACAATTAAAACTGGAAAATAACATAAACAAAAATGAAATAGACACCATAAACGACGTAAATAAATTAGAAAAACTAGTAAACAAATACATTGACACAATAACCCAAACCTGTAGAGAAACCATACCAAACAAGAAAAATAAAGAAATACTTACCCTGCCGTGGTGGTCCGAAGAACTCGCAGCACTGAAGAAGGCAGCCACCACTAGAAAGCGAAGAGTACGCTGTGCTGCACCAGTCCGTAGGCAGATGGTTGTTGAAGAGTACCTGAAAGCAAAGGAGAAATATGAAAGTGCAGCTAGAGAAGCTCAGACTAAAAGCTGGAAAGAGTTTTGTGAAAAACAGGACAGGGAAGGTGTCTGGGAGGGAATCTATAGGGTGATAGGTAGGACAAATGTCAGACAGGAGGACATCCTCTTGACGAAAGACCAGAGGGCAACCGATCCGAAGGGTTCAGCAAAGCTGCTGGCAGATACTTTCTACCCAGAGGACTCAGCAGACTCGGACAACGCTGACCACCAAGAGACCAGATTAGCAGCCGACCGAGTAAACGGTTGGAGGCATGATGAAAAACATGATCCACCGTTTACATTAGAAGAGCTGCATGCCTCGGTGGACAGCTTCAACCCGAAAAAAGCCCCAGGAGCGGATGGCCTTACTGCCGATATCTGCAGCCACGCAATAGGAGAGGACCCCGAGATCTTCCTAGCGCTGGCAAACAAATGCCTGGCTCTCTCTCACTTCCCGAACACCTGGAAGGAAGCAACAGTAGTTGCCCTAAGAAAGCCAGGCAAAGAAGATTATACACAACCTAAATCTTACAGGCCTATAGGTCTGTTGCCGGTGCTAGGTAAAATCCTGGAGAAGATGGTTGTGAGACGCATCCAGTGGCATGTCATCCCGGCACTAAGCCCCCGCCAATATGGCTTTATGCCAAAGAAAAGCACGGAAGACTCCCTCTATGACCTTATTCAACACATCCGCAGCAAGTTAGAGTTGAAAAAACTGATAGTGGTAATATCATTGGACATAGAGGGAGCCTTTGATGGTGCATGGTGGCCAGCCATACGTACTAGACTGGCGGAGCTAAAGTGTCCGGTCAATATTCGAAGAATCCTCGACAGCTACCTCCAAGACCGAAAAGTCAAGGTTAGGTATGCTGGAGAGGAATATTCAAAAAACACTTATAAAGGATGCGTTCAAGGTTCCATCGGGGGCCCGATCCTATGGAATATTCTTTTAGACCCGTTGTTGAAAGGCCTGACACGTCGTGGCGACTATTGTCAGGCATTCGCAGACGACGTGGTGCTGGTGGTTGACGCTGACACGGCCCTGGAGGTGTCGCAGCAGGCAAATGCCGTCCTCGCCTATGTCCGAGACTGGGGAGTTAGGAACAAGCTCAAATTCGCACCGCATAAGACCAACGCTATGATGGTAACGCGGAAGCTTAAATTCGACACCCCAGTCCTGGCCATGGGAGGAGTCGCCATCGACATGCGAGATGAAATCAAGATCCTGGGACTCACAATAGACAACAAGCTTACCTTTAATGCCCATACTGCAAATGTCTGCAAAAAGGCATTAAACGTCTATAAGCAGTTGTCTAGAGCCGCCAGGGTCAGCTGGGGACTTCACCCCGAAATCACTCGCATCATCTACACTGCGACGGTTGAACCAGTGATCATGTACGCCGCCAGCGCCTGGGCAACAGCGACGAAGAAGTTGAGCATCCAACGCCAGTTAAATGCAGTCCAGAGAGTTTTTGCTCAGAAAATAACAAGAGCGTACCGCACCGTTTCCCTGAACTCGGCACTAGTGCTGGCCGGGTTGCTCCCACTTGACCTCCGAATACAAGAGGCAGCCGCCCTATACGAGGCAAGGAGGGGCATACTCCGACCGGCGCTAGGAGATAGGGAAGTGGAGCGGTTCACTCCATACGCTCAGATCGTACATCCAGCGGAACATAGGAGCGTGGTTTTCGAGAGCTTGGCAGACCAGGCCCAGGTGGACCTGCAGAATCACCATGCAGTAAGAATTTATACGGACGGCAGCAAGCTTGAAGGTGAGGTCGGAGCAGCCCTATCCATCTGGAGAGGTGATGCCGAGATCAAAACTCTAAAGCTTAAGCTGTCGTCCCACTGCACCGTCTACCAGGCCGAACTTCTTGCATTATGGAAAGCTACCGGGATAGTCCTAAAACGCTCGGAAGTAAGCATCGGGATTTTTAGCGACTCAAGGTCCGCACTGGAGACCATCACAAACCCGAGTTCCCTCCATCCCTTAGCCGTGGAGGCTCGTGCCAACCTAGACACGAGCAGACTCCAGAACAAAGAAGTATCTTTGTTTTGGATCAAAGCCCACGCGGGATTGGAGGGGAACGAAAGAGCGGACCAGCTGGCCAAGGAAGCTGCCCTGAACCGGAAGAAACGTGCTGACTATGACTTGTGTCCGATCTCATTCGTCAAGCGACAGATCCGCTTGGAATCGCTTGATGAATGGAACCGGAGATACAAGTCAGGTGAAACAGCAAGTATCACAAAACTTTTCTTCCCCGACGCTATAGAAGCCCATAGAGTCGTCTCAAAATTTACGCCGACGAACTTCACAACGCAGATCATGACTGGACACGGTGGACTCTCCGAATACTTGCATAGGTTCAAGTGTAAGGAGAGCCCATCGTGCGTCTGCGATCCGGATTCGGTGGAATCGGTGGTGCATGTACTTACTGAGTGCCCAGTTTACTCCTGTAAAAGACACGATATCGAAAACATCCTAGATTGTAAAATTATGAGTGAAAACTTCTGCCCACTTATGTATGATAAATTTAAGAGACAGCTGTTCTTGGATTACTGTATAGATATAATTAAAAATGTAATAAACAAAAATAGATAAATAAGGAAATGTTCGGCATATATTATAGAATATATACCATAACATTACAAATTTAAAATAGTAAGATAAAATTGTAACCATTGATACTTAGATTATATATTATTAGCATAAGAAATCTTTCAAACATCTCAGGTAAAATATTAAACTTGTATAAAATAAGAAATATGTTATTATAGCTCTACCCTGTAATTTTTATTATTTTAAAGCAAACGATGTAATAGGTTAAAAATAAAAATAGTTATAAGTCTCTGGTTTTGCCAGAGGAACACTTATTTGTAAACCCATCCCCGCTTAGACCATAAAAATAAAGAATCCTAGATTTAATTAGCTCTAGAACAATAAAAAATAGAATGCACAGGCAGTAGACGGCGATTGCCATGAAGCTAAAACTGTCGTCCCATTGCACAGTGTATCAGGCCGAACTCTATGCCCTATGGAAAGCCACTGGAGTAACCCTCAAACGCTCAGAATGTAGCTTCGGGATCTTCAGCGACTCCAGGTCCGCACTGGAGACAATTGCGAATCCGAGCTCCCTCCATCCCTTAGCCGTGGAGGCCCGTGCCAACATTGAAACGGGCAGACTCCAGAACAAGGAAGTTTCCTTGTACTGGATCAAAGCCCACGCGGGATTGGAGGGAAATGAACGAGCCGACCAACTGGCAAAGGAAGCTGCTGTCAACAAAAAGAAGCGCCCAGACTATGACTTGTGCCCGGTCTCATTTGTCAAGCGTCAGATTCGTCTGGAATCGCTTGACAAATGGAACCTAAGATATAGGACTGGAGAAACCGGTAGAGTCACCAAGATGTTCTTCCCCAACATTGTAGACGCGTACAAAGTGGTTCGCAAAACGGAGCCTACATATCTATCAACACAGATCATGACAGGCCACGGTGGGCTCTCCGAATACTTGTACAGATTCAAGTGTAAGGAGAGCCCAGCGTGCATCTGTGAACCGAGCTCGGTGGAATCACTGGAACACGTCCTCTCAGAATGCCCAGTTTTCGCTCTAAAGAGACACAATATAGAAAACATCTTAGATACTAAAATAGTTAGCGAAAACTTCCGTTTACTTATGCTTGATAGGCACAAAAGAAAATTGTTTATGAACTACTGTGTAGAATTAATTAAAATAGTGATAAAAAGAAATAGATAGATAACCTAATGTTTTCCATATATCTACAGAATATATGCCAAGAACATTAATTTTATAAAATGGTAAGAATAAGATATGTAAACATAGATAATAAGCCTATAAATGTAAGAACTAGAATTACTCAAATTTTAAGCATACATATTAAAATGTCAAAACTAAATCTTAGTCATAGCTTAATTGTTACTATTTTTTTTTATTAATAATTTCATGTTAAAATATGTTAAAGATAAGAACTTAAATAAAATGTAAAAATGTCTCTGGTTAAGCCAGAGGAACCCTCTTTCTGTTCCCAACCCCACTTAGACATAACCCTTAGTTTTAATTAGCTTTTTGTAAAAGAAAAATTAGTATGCAACTGCAGTAGCCGGCGTTTGCCATCTGTGTGGCGGTAGGGAAAAAAAAAAAAAAAAAAAAAAAAAAAAAAAAAACCTAACCTAACCTAACCTAACCTAACCTAACCTAACCTAACCTTTTTTTTTTTTTTTTTTTTTTTTTTTTTTTTTTTTTTTTTTTTTTTTTTTTTTTTTTTTTTGTTGCCCAGGAAAATCTTTTATAGATACCACCAGTCCGGGGGGACCGATGGTTATGTGGGATTCCCGCCTTGATAAAGGCAGTGTACCCACTAAAAACCTGGGGTGTTCCGCCCTCGCCGCTTTACAAGGAGGAAGCCACGGTGTCGCAATGCGTCCCGCAACTCCCTCAGCGGGTGCCCGTGAGGGCCCTCCTCGGGAGGGTGTAAAATGCCCTCCCCATATCTCCGCTTAAGGCACCTCGGAACACGTGACGAGGCGCCTTACAGCCCGGGACCCCTCAGGTCAGGAAGCGGATCCCCCGATCCGCAACCCAACAGGTCCCCGTTCAGGGTAGTATGCGGCCGGCATACGCCAGCCGCCTACGGCCCGTTCTCCGTTGGCGGATAGGGGCCGAGAGAGGATCTGCCTCTCGGTCCCTCTCCGCCGTCTCCTTCGTCCGCATAACCTCTTCCGCAAAAGTGGCTACGGCCTCCCAATTCGTCTCACTGTCAGCCATAGCGCTGACTATGGCTGACAGCGAGAGGTCGCCTCCTATCACCGCTGTCATCGCTGCGCGCGACTCCGCCCATTCCGGACACACGGCGCGGGTGTGCTGCGCCGTGTCCTCCGGCGCCCCACAATGGTGGCATTCCATTGTGGGTTCCCGACGTGCCACCCGACACAGATACCTCCCGAAGCAACCATGCCCGGAGAGGATCTGCGTCAGTCGGAACGTCGGTGCGCCATGCCGCCGATCGACCCACTGCTGGAGGCTGGGGCGAAAGGCGGCCACCATTTCCCGGCTAGCAGCCGGGGACTCCAGTCTCTGTGCCCAGTCCAGGAGGAGATCCTCGCGGGCACCCTCTCTCCACCGCCTGATCTCCTCCGGGAGTGGCCACCCTCCTGCTATCTTGGCCTCTGCGCTGCGCCGATACACCGTCGCCAACACCTCCGCCTCGAGGTTCCATGGCGGTGTACCGGCCAGCACGCACGCCGCCTCAAACGAGACGGTGTGGTACGCTCGGGCCGCCCTGACGGCCATGACCCGCTGCGGACGTCGCAGCAGGGTCAGGTTTTCAGCGTCTAGGGCGTCCGCCCATATTGGCGCTCCGTAGAGTGCCTTGGAGCGAACCACACCGGCATAAAGGCGGCGGCACCCCACACTCGGCCCTCCCAAATTCGGGAGGAGTCTCCCGAGCACTCCGGCAAAGGCTACGATCTTGGGCGCCAATTGCCGGAAGTGCTCCGCGAACCTCCATCTGCCGTCGAGGATGAGGCCTAGATACCTCATCTTCGACTCGACGGCAATAGAGGTTCCGCCCACCACAATCTCCATACCCCGCGGTGGAGATCTCCGAGGTCCGTGGAAGAAGAGGGCCTCGGACTTCTCCAGCGCCACCTCCAGCCCAAGGGTCCTGATCCTGTGGACCACATGGGCTACACCGGCCGTGGCTAAGATGGCCGCCTCCCTATGCGTGCCCCCGCAGGCAGTTACCAAGGTGTCATCAGCGTAGCAGACCACGCTGACACCGTGTAGGTTCCGCCCGCGGAGCACGAAGTCGTACCCGATGTTCCACAGGAGCGGTCCCAGGACCGAGCCCTGTGGAACACCGCACGACATCTGTCTCACTTTCCAATCACCGTCCCGGGCCGGGTACATAACGGCCCGGTCGGTGAAATAACTCGCCACGGAGTCCCTCAAATACCGGGGCACACCATGGTATCTGAGGGACTCCATCACGGTCTCCCAAGGGAGGGTGTTAAAGGCATTCTTAATGTCCAACGACACTGCCAACAACACCCTGCCTTCGGAGACCGCCTCTTCCGCTAACTCTCGCACCTTCGCTATGGCGTCCACCGTCGAGCGCCCTTGCCGGAAACCAAACTGCCCATCGCTCAGATTCGGTCCTACCTCCCTCATGTGCTGAGTGAGACGAGCAGCGAGCACACGCTCGAAAAGTTTGCTCGTCTCACTCAGCAGCACGATCGGACGGTAGGCCGACGAGGAGTCAGCAGGGCGCCCGCTCTTCCTCAGCAGGACCAACTTTCCGCTCTTCCAGCTTTGCGGAAAGTGGCCCCGCGCCAGGCAAGCCGAGAACACCGCTCTAATGTGCTCTTCCAGCTGCCCGGCTGCCAACACCAGGGCTCGTCCCGGCACGCCATCGGGTCCGGGGGCCGTGTTCTTCGCCCGAAGCCTCAACACGGCCAGCCCAAACTCTGCCTCAGACACCTCGGGCACCTCGTCGTCGGATTCCCCCACTCCTAGAGAAGCCATGGGTGGCGGGTGCCACGCCTCTCTGTGGGGAAAGAGCACTGAGACCACCCTCTCCAAGAGCTCTGGCTCTAAGATCGCCGTGAGAGGGGGAGTCCAGGGGCGGAGCTTGCCCGTCACCGCCTTGTAGGGACGACCCCAAGGGTCGCGGTTGAGGGACTCTAACCACTCTTGCCACGCCGACTCCTTGGCATCCTTAATGGCCGCCTTAAGATTGGAACAGGCGGCCCTATAGTCGGCGTAGCGGTCCCTTTCAACCTCCTCGTCGCGCACCCTCCTCCGGCGGTAATGGGCGTAATTACGCCGCGTGACGACGCAAGCCCGCCTGAGCTCCCTGAGCCCCGGACTCCACCAGTATATGCGCCGGGGTGGCACCGACGTCTTGACCCGGGGCATGGAGGCGTCACAGATGCGCGCAAGGGCTTCGCCCAGAGCATCCGCCGCGACGTCAACATCCCCCAGGTCCGAGACAGCCATCCATGCCTCAACGATGGCCGCCTCCTTCGCCAGCTCCCGGTCGATCCCCCTCAGCGACCACCGGGGTCCCTCTCTTGCCGGCGGGGCCGGAGCCCGCCCTACGGACGCAGAGACGCTATACCGAATGTATCTGTGGTCTGATAGCGTCTCTACGTCTACCTCCACCTTCCAGTCAAGAACACGGCGCGCCAGGGTAGGCGTTGCAAACGTGAGGTCAACTATTGACCCACCCTGTTGCCGCACGCACGTGTTCTCGATTCCTCTGTTTAAGATATCGAGGCCCAAGGACGACGCCCACTCCTCCAACACCTCCCCTCTTACGTCGGTGGCCGGAGAGCCCCAAGCCGTTGATTTGGCGTTGAAGTCCCCGGCAACCAACACCGGACTGGGGTGTGCTGTTCCCACCAGAAACCCGACCTCTGCAAGCGTCCGCTCAAAGCTTGCCAGACTCCGGTTAGGGGAGCAGTACACCCCAATAATCGCCACGCCACAGCCACCACCCACAACAGCAAGCACGCATCCCTGACCCTTCGCTACTTTTTCGAAGGGCAGGGAGCCACCAGCCGCTGGAGCATATATTGCTACCGAGTCCTCCCGATCTCCCACCCAGTTTGTACGGGCGGGAATCATGTAGGGCTCGGTAACCACGGCTATTTGTATCAACCACTCTGCCAGGCTCTGGAGCAAGAGATCCTGTGCTCTGGCAGAGTGGTTGATATTCGCCTGAAGGCATCGGATGGCCATTTAATTAGTGTCCATCTGACCCTCCGCTCGCGCTGGGCGCGAAGATTGTTGCGAGGGGGGGGCCTTCAACCCTACGCTGACCTTCTTGCTCCCGCCTTTCTTTCCCGGGGCCGAGCCTTTGCAGCCCCGGACCGGGTGGTCGGCTTTCCTGCCTGCCGCTTCACACGCTGGGCAGTGCGGCTCAGCTTCGCACTGGGCAGCCATATGCCCAGGTTTGCCGCACTTAAAGCAGACCGCGCTGCGGTCGACGCCAGTCGTGCACTTCGCCCCCATATGTCCCGCCTCTAGGCAGCGGTAACAATGCAGGGGCCTGGGCTCCAGTATCTTTGCAGACACCGAAACCCAGCCTACTAAGATCCGGCTGGCTGCAACCTTTTTGGCTGCAGCTATAGGGCACTTAATCCACACTGTGCCCTGCCGGCCGGGAGGCCTGACAACATTCCCGACCTTGACAGCCTCCACGGAGCAACCTCCAGACTCGGCGACGGCAGCCGCTACGTCCTCTTTTGTGGCGGAATCATCCAGCCCAGAGAGGCGCAATTCCACGCACTTCTCCGGGCGGGACACCTTTACCACCTCAGGGCATAAACACTCCCTCAGTTTTTTGGCGAGGGAGTCTGCCCTGTCGGCTCCAGCGGCACCGGACACTTCCAGCATCCTGGCACCTGTTGCGGCTGTACGGAACCGCAGTCCCTCTATGCCCAGGGCCCGAACGTCAATTTTTTCTCGCGCTTCAGAAAGCACCTGGGCATATGTTGTCCCCTTGTTTTCGGCCTCCGGCTGCAGCGTAAGCACAATCGCTGCAGTCCGGGGAACCTTTAGTTTCGGCTCCCGTTTCTTAGGAGCCTTTTTCGTCGTAGGCGTTGGCCGGATGACTTGTGCTGGACTCGCCGCTGGGACTTTTGCTGCCTTTGAGCCCCTGCGGGCCACCACATTCCACCCTTCATCCATTGTGTCCGGCGCAGGAGGCAATGGACGAGGTGCCTTCGTAGCCGCCTTGTTCTTGGCCTTTTTCGTCCTTGCTCCGCTGGTGCCTGCCTGCGCAGGAGAAGGGGAAGGCATGGAAGTTGTTGCCACTGCAGGTGTTAGGGCAGCGACGTCTTGTTCCCTCCGTTTGTCTGCGGCCAATGGGGGTCTGAGACGCTTAGCCGGCAGCAGGCGATCCTCTAGCCCCTCTATTCGCGCATTCAGCATGGTCCCACACTGGACCATGACTGAACGCGCAATTTCCTCCATGTTTATTGGAGCGGAAGCAGGGGGGCGCGATAGATTGCGAAGCTCCGCCATTTCCTTTCGCATAATTTCGACCTCCGCCATGAGCTTCGCGTTAGCGACTTCGAGGCGCGCAACCTCCTCCGTGACGGTGCGTGTTCTCATCTCAGAGAACGCCCTGCGTATAGTGTCGGAGGCCTCGTTTAAGGCCCTCTGGAATGTCCCCTTCAGGTGTCCGGACTTGCAGGTGACGTCATTGATAGACGCGAGCGCATCTCCCACAAGTCCAGACAAATCTGCCGTTGTAATGTCAGGTGTAGCCGGACCCGCTTTTTTAATCTTTCGGAAGGTTGCAGCGGCTGCTTTCCTCTTCCGCTCCTCCTCGGCCTCAAAGTTTCTCTCCGCCTGCAGCCTTGCCTCTTCCTCCTCGAGGCGTTTCAGCTCATTTCTGGCTCTGTGTAGACCGACATGGTTGCCGGTCGTAGCCGGACGACCGCGACCTCTCTTCGCCGTCCTTTCTGTGAGTCTCGGTGCCCCTTCTGCACTCTCCTCACTTGAGGAAACACCCCTCTTACGCCAAAGGCGGCTTTGTTTCGCTCCAGTTGATGACGCTTGGGACGTGACCGTTCTTAAACTGACGTCTGATTCTCCGTCCGATGACAGGACCGGACCAGGTGCAGAGTCAACAGTACGTCTCCGCTCAGCTTCCTCACTTCCAACTCGATCCTGACTCTTGTCTGTATCTGAGCCAGACAAGCGAGTGAGCACCACACGTGGCTCCTTAAGCATGCCAACTTTAGCGCAAGCTTTAGAAGCACGCGTTTCAACACCTACTTTCCCCACATCTGGTAGGCCTTGACAAAGGCCGATGTGGCCTTGAGAAAGGCCGATGTGGCCTTGAGAAAGGCCGGTTTGGCCTTGAGAAAGGCCGATTTGGCCTTGAAAAAGGCCGGTTTGGCCTTGAGAAAGGCCGGTTTGGCCTTGAAAAAGGCCTAGGCGGTTGTTGTCCCCCCCAGAATACGAGGGACTGACTGCCGAAGCAGCAAGGGATTCCCCGACCTCGATGAGGCCGGTACCCTCCTGGGGTAATATGTTTTTACAATTCGCCATTATTTTCATTTTTGTTTGGTCCTTTCTGGGTCACAGAGAGAGGACCAACCCCCCTGGGCGCCCTTACGACCGAGCTCCCCTCGGCCATACATCCCATAAGCGGGCGCCAAAACCGTAGGATTTGGTAAAATTATTTACATAAAGAAGAGAAAAGAAAGAAATATTTACAACAGCCTAAGATTACCGCCGAAGTCCCAAAAAGAACCACGGCGCCTACGCACCCCTATCCCAGAACCTCCCACCCCCCGCCTAAACACCCCGATACGCCCACAGATAAAATACATAAATACAAATAGATACATAAATACACGATAAAATAAACTATGTAATATAATAAATACATAAACATACATACATGTGTTCCTCTTGGTCAGGTCTCTCCCTTGTGGCCTTCCGGCATGAGTAGCTCTACCGGCTTAGCCCACAAGATCATAAAGACACGCAAGCCCCACCACGACGACAACGTGGGAACACATCGGTGGGGAACCTAACCTAACCTAACCTAACCTAACCTAACCTAACCTAACCTAACCCACAACAAGTCCACTACTCACCACGAATAACATCGTCGTGGTGAAAATCCGAACCAAAGCCTGGGAGGTTACTGCTGTATCCCTTTACTTTGAGCCGGACCAACCATTGGAGCGATACTTGGAGCACCTTAAGAAGATAGCAGAAGAAACTGGATCTAGCAGAGTCATTATGGGCGGCGATGTTAACGCGAAGAACACCTGGTGGGGAAGCGACCACATTGACCAGAGAGGGGAGGACATAGCTGGAACACTCGACGAAATCGGCATGCAGGTACTCAACGAAGGAGACACCCCGACGTTCGATACCATAAGAGGGAACCAAAGGTACACTAGCCACATCGACGTCACAGCGTGCACATTCGATCTACTAGACCTGGTGGAAGACTGGAAGGTAGAGGATGATATCGTAAGCTCGGACCACAACAGCATCACATTTAAAATTAGACTTCAAAAAGCAAAGGGCATCAGCGTCCAAAGAACAACACGAATCTATAACACAAAAAAAGTTAATTGGTTGAAATTTCATGAGAAACTGGATCAATTAAAAATAGTCAATAAAATAAATAAAGCTGAAATAGAAAACACAATAGACAAACAAGCATTAGAGCAAAAAATAAAGCATTACACAGAAATAATAACAAAAACATGTACAGAAATTATACCTAAAAAGAAATTAAATGAAAAACTTACCATGCCGTGGTGGTCCGATGAACTCGCCGCGATGAAGGGAGAAGTCAACACCAGGAGACGTAGAATCAAATGCGCTGCACCAGCTCGGAGAGAAAAGGTCGTCACGGAGTACCTGCAAGCAAAGGAAAGATATGAGTGTAAAGCTAAGGAAGCCCAGGTCAAAAGTTGGAAAGAATTCTGTCAGAAACAAGATAAGGAAGGTGTATGGGAAGGTGTCTACAGAGTGATAAATAGAACAGCAAGGAGACAGGAGGATTTGCCCCTAGCAAAATGTGGGGTGGTCATGAACCCAAAGGAGTCAGCAAAACTATTGGCTGAAACATTTTATCCTGAGGACCTAGAAGAGCAAGACAACGCTGACCACCGCCTAACTAGACAGATAGCCGAACAAGTAAATGAGCGGGTTCATGATGAGGAACATGACCCACCATTTACTCTGGATGAACTGACTGCTGCGATGGAAAGCTTTAACCCTAAAAAGGCCCCAGGAGCAGACGGCCTCACTGCAGACATCTGCAGCCAAATAATAAAACGTGACCCAGAAACATTCCTAGCACTGGCAAACAGGTGCCTGGCTCTCTCACACTTTCCCACCATCTGGAAAGAAGCTACCGTAGTAGTACTGAGAAAGCCGGGCAAAGAGGACTATACGAATCCAAAATCGTATAGACCTATAGGCCTGTTGCCGGTGCTGGGAAAAGTACTGGAAAAGTTGGTGGTAGGACGCATCAAATGGCACATAGTCCCCAAACTGAGCCCCCACCAATACGGTTTTATGCCGAAAAAAAGCACCGAAGACTCCCTCTATGACCTTATGCAATACATCCGTGGAAAATTAGCAGAGAAAAAACTAATAACCATGGTATCACTGGACATAGAGGGAGCCTTCGATGGAGCGTGGTGGCCTGCTATCAGGGTTAGACTAGCGGAAGAAAAATGCCCGATTAACATCCGGAAGATCATAGATAGCTACCTAAAAGATCGAATGGTGAAGGTGCGCTATGGTGGCGCGGAATATCCAAAAACCACCAGCAGAGGATGTGTTCAAGGTTCAATAGGCGGACCAATTCTCTGGAATCTTTTGTTGGACCCATTGTTAAAAGGATTGAGGGAGAGAGGAGATTATTGTCAAGCATTCGCGGATGACGTAGTGCTCGTCTTCGATGCGGACACGGCACTCGAGCTGTCCATTCAGGCCAACGCCGCCCTCGCCTACGTTCGGGAGTGGGGTATCAAAAATAAGCTAAAATTTGCGACGCACAAAACGAATGCTATGACCATTACGCGCAAACTTAAGCATGATACACCACACCTGAGCATGGGAGGGGTCGGCGTCGACATGAAGGAAGAAATAAAAATCCTGGGGCTCACAATAGACAGAAAGCTAACCTTTAATGCTCACACTGCAAATGTTTGCAGGAGAGCATTAAACATATACAAGCAATTGTCAAGAGCCGCCAGGATCAGCTGGGGCTTGCATCCGGAAGTAATCCGTATCATTTATACCGCAACTGTGGAACCAGTAATAACATATGCGGCCAGCGTCTGGGCACCAGCAACTAAAAAACTTGGTGTGCAAAAACAGCTAAACACGGTTCAGCGAGGATTTGCCCAGAAGATGACGAGAGCGTACCGAACCGTCTCTCTCAACTCAGCACTGGTGCTGGCCGGGATCCTCCCACTCGACCTCCGAGTTCAAGAGGCAGCTGCCCTATATGAGGCTAGGCGAGGGATTCCACGACCGGCACTAGGAGACAGAGAGGTGGAACGGCTAACACCTTACGCCCAAACAAAGCATCCAGCAGAGCAAATAAGCCTGAGGTTCGAAAGCCTGGTAGACCAGGAACAAGTAGATCTCCACAATAACCAGGACATACGTATTTATACTGACGGCAGCAAGCTTGAGGGTGAGGTTGGAGCAGCTCTGTCCATTTGGAACAGAGAGGCTGAAACCAAAGTCCTGAAGCTCAAGCTGTCGTCATATTGTACCGTCTACCAGGCTGAGCTTCTAGCCATCTGGAAAGCTACAGAGCAAATCTTGAAGCGCCCCGAAAAGAGCTACGGCATTTACAGCGACTCTCGTTCAGCACTGGAAACAGTGGTTAACAGAAATTCCCTTCACCCACTAGCAATGGAGGCTCGCGAAAATCTACGCATGAGCAGACTCCAGAATAGGGACATCTCCCTATTCTGGATCAAAGCCCATGCAGGACTGGAGGGAAATGAACGCGCTGACGAGCTAGCCAAGAAAGCCGCGCTTAACAGAAAGAAGCGACCCGATTACGACTTGTGTCCGGTTTCATTCGTCAAGCGACAGATCCGATTGGAATCGCTGGACGAATGGAACCGGAGATATAAGTCAGGAGAAACAGCTGGAACAACCAAGATGTTTTTCCCGGACGCAATACAGGCATACAGGGTGGTACGTAATTTCGAGCCAACATACTACATGACACAGGTAATGACGGGGCACGGTGGGTTTTCGGAATACTTGCACCGGTTCAAGTGTAAAGAAAGCCCATCGTGCATATGTGAACCTAACGCGGTAGAATCAATAATCCATGTCCTATTTGAATGCCCTGTTTTTTCACTAAAAAGGCAAGACACCGAAATTTCACTTGACTGTAAATTAGAAATAGAGAACCTTAACTACATAATAAGTAATAAAGACAAGCGAGAATTATTTGTTATCTTTTGTACAGACATTGTAAAACAAGTAGTAAATAGAAATAGATAGATAAGAAATGGTGTACTGTATATTTAAATATATATATTTACAGCATTGATAAAATTAAGATTCTATTATTAAGATTATATGTACCTTACAAATAAGACTAGCTATAAAACGAAAATTGTACTACCTTCTTGTAAAATAAATATAAACCAAACTTCTAATTACTATAATAATAATAAGATAAATATAAGATAAAGCACATTGTAACTAATATATCTCCACCCGAATTATCTTAACTAAGCCATAGAAATAAGAATTAGCATAAGTAATAAAGCACTGTAGATAAAGTCTCTATCTATGATAGAGGTCCCTCATGTTCCCTGTCCCGTATCCCTTAGACATAAAGAAATTAGATATAAATAGCTTTTGAACAATAAAAAATTAGAATGCACATGCAGTAGCCGGCGATTGCCATCTGAGTGGCGGTAGGGCAAAAAAAAAAAAAAAAAAAAAAAAAAAAAAAAAAAACCTAACCTAACCTAACCTAACCTAACCTAACCTAACCTAACCTAACCTAACCTAACCTAACCTAACCTAACCTAACCTAACCTAACCTAACCTAACCTAACCTCTTTTAACTGGTGCGCGCTATTTTTAGCTACACAATAGTGAAGAAATTTTTCAAAAAAGTGCATATTTCGCGAAGTTATTAGCGAAAAACTAACTTCATAAAATTAAAAGTGCGTGCGCTGCTCGATTTTGAGCGGCGACCCATTAATTTTAAAGTGTTATTCTGTGCATCAAGACATTGTGCAACTTTCGCGAAAGTTTTGGATTTTATCACCATCAGAACCGTGAGTTATAGCTTGTTTTGTATACCACCATACAAGCTTTATAAGATTTTGAGTGACTGTGGAGCCCTCTTTGTCTTATTGAAGGATCCGGACAACCTGTAGCTATCCGGAGCAGTTTTCACATCCGAATTTGGTGTCCATTTGGCTGAGATATCATCGAAGGAAAGTTTCACAATAAGGTCAAACATTATAACAAAAACTACAAGCGAAAACAAGTGATAAGATATCCATCTCTGGCACAAATACCATTGCTCAGATCGTATTTTGTGCCCTCGTGAAGTTTCTGGAAGTTCTGCGCAGTAATTAAGGAGAAACAAAAGCTTTTAAAAATTTTCAAGTTTGTTTACATTTCTCACCATACAAGTTCGATGGGATTTTGAGTGGCTGTGCACCCTCCTATGTTTACTGGAAGATCCGGACTACTTTTAGCTACACAGAACAGTTTTTACATCCTAATTTATTGTTCATCTGGCTGAGATATCGTTGATCAGAAGTTTCACAATAAGGTCAAAGTTTCCAACAAAAGTACAAACAAAACACAGGATAGCATACCTGTCTCTTGCAACAAGGCAATTGTTTTTACTGTTTTTTGCGCCCCTGTGAGGTTTCTGGAGGTTCTACACAGTATCTAAGTGGAAACAAGAGTTTTTAGAACTTGACTTTTGTTGGAAATTGATCTTTCACATTCTTGCTGTGATATAGCCCAAACACAAACTTGGGCCTTATCACTGTTTACAACAACACCAACTTTCGTTCCTGAGCAAGGAAAAACCTGTCTGGCATCAATATTAAGCCGCCGGGAGATAGCGGGGACTGTTCTGGAGGATTATAGTTGAAGATTTTAACATTTGAAACCACAACCAAACACAGTTATTATTATAGTGTTATATCATAGTTTTACTCTTGCAAGGGGGTGCCCTGTACACACCCGCCTATCCTAATTATATTGCTCATCACATCGGTATCGGAATCCAGCGCTCAGGTGCCTCTCATACAATTAATTTGGGGTTTCTTTTTGGTGACCAGTGGTCTTATAGGTTAGATTTGCATACTCAGTCCACAGTATTTTCTCGCAGGGGTGCTGAGGATTGTGTTTCTTGCTATAAGTTGATCGCTACTATTAGACCTTTTACACCCTTATAACACTACATGCCGCAGATGTCTTGCTTGTGAAGAAAGCTCGGAGCGAGGCAAGGGGGACTTCGGTTGCTCTGTTGTGACACCAGTGTCATTGGCCTCGCACTGCCTTGTGCAGTCTGGGGTGTCTGTCTGTATTGCCTTTCTAACATTAAGAGCCGGGTCTCAATAGCCTGGGATTATCTGATCCGACATCCTTCACCACAATACAAAATTTAGCTTAGCGGTGAGGTGTTGGGACTGAACCTGTCTGCAATTATAGCCGGATTGCTTTGCATAACCTATCCATAATACGGATACTTACTACACTGCCTACTGGATCACCTAGCTTCCTGTAAATTCTCTGCATAAGTACCAAAACAGACAGATTCTGTTACGGGGACTGTTAGGGGTGAAATACTACCTTCCTATCTAGCTGGACTACTGGGCATGTCATAGGGAAAACAAACAACTGTTTAAACTCATTTAATATTATTAATTTATTAGTAAAGGGGTCAATCTTTATTTATTAGTAGCAGGGTTAACACATCTTTTTATTTTTATTTTAATAACGCAATTAATTAATTACATAACTTGATTACAATACTAATAATCCTCAAATGAAGCCTAGGTCTAGGGCAGTTACAATGCCCAAGGGCAGGGCGACTAGCCGGGCGGCCTCGGCTGCTGGCTCCGGTGGGCCGGCGGCGTCGGCGCCGGTGACTAGCGATTGCGCTCTGTCGTCGACGTGCCCTCTGGCCGGGCCGGCGGGACCTCCGGCACCGCTGGTTTATTCATCACAGGTGCGGGACGGCGACGCCTCGCGCGCTCGACCACGCGTTGTGGCCGGCGCGGGCGCCGCCGCCGCTGTCGCCGACGCCACCGCTGCCGCCGACGCCACCGCTGCCGCCGACGCCGCCGCCGTCCCGGCGTCTGTTCCGTCCCTCGGCGCTCGCCTTGCGGCGGACGTACTGCTGGCGGGGGTCTGCGTCCGTCCGGCCACCGGCTTTGGCGCGCCAGAGAGCGAGTGGCCGGCTGACAACACAGTCAAAAGCCTGCGGAAGCGACTGGAGTCCACCTCAGACGCCCACGAAGACATCCGCGACGAGAGCTCGCTCCCGCCAGGCCAGGACGCGCCGCCGCCCGCCGACGGACGCGGCGCGCACGACGCGGAGGCGCGGGCGGCGGTGGACGCCGACAGCGAGGGCGGCACCCCGGACAGCGTCTGCCGGTTCCTGGAGACGTCCGTCATGTCCCTGGGCGAGGGCGGGCCGGTGCAGGACGCGCCGCGGATGGCCAACCGACTGCTGCAGTCGACCGTGGCGGAGGTGGAGCGCTCGCGCAATATGAACCGCGACATCAAGGAGGCCATCCTGTCGGGGCTCCGTGGGCTGCACGGCCTCGTGCTGCGCGTGGCGGACTCGCGCGCTCGCCACATCGCGGACCTGGAGCGCGCGCGCGCCAAGGCTGACCAGCAGCACGCGCTTCAGCACAAGGCGTACGCCGGCAAGCTGGAGGCGCTCAGCGAGTGCACCCAGGCCAGCATGGACGAGCTGCGGCGGACGAGCGCGCGGGCGATGAAGGAGGCCGAGACCACCCGGCGGCTCGTCGAGGAGATGAGGGGCAAGCTTGCCGAAGGACCCTGGCCGCCCGAGGAGGCCTCGAGTCTCGGACTCGTTGACAGGCTGGTTGAGGAGGCGCGCGCCCTTCGCGAGGAGTGCAGCCGGCCGCGGCCGGCCCTCGTCGGCGACGGCGGTGCGGGTGGCGCCCCAGCCGCGTCACCCGCGGAGCCCCAACCGCGCGTGCCCGGCGGGGCGGGTGCCCCGGCCCTTGGAATGCGAGCGTCGTACGCGCAGGTGGCCCGCCACCCGATCATCGTCAGGTCGAAGAACCCGGGACACTCCGGGAACGACATACTGACGAGGATCAAGCGGGACGTCGACGTGGTGGACATGGGGGTCGGGGTGAGCGGCGTGCGTCGCTGCAAGAACAGCGCCGTCGCCATCACGCTGGAGTCGGAGCGCGACGCGGCGCGGATGGGCTCGGCGATCGCGGCGCTCGGCGACGACCTGGTCGTGTCGGAGCCGCGCGCCAAGGACCCGCTGCTGCGACTCGTGGGGGTCGTCGCCGACATATCCGACGCCAAGGTCGAGGATGCGCTCGTCCGCCAGAACGCCGGCCTGCTCGCGAACGTCCCTGAAACGGAGAGAAGGGTTAAAGTGGTTAGACGGGTGAGAGGCAGACACGCGGGCATCAACAGCGTGGTGATGCAGGTCAGCCCGGGCGTGTGGCGGGCCCTGACGGGCTGCAGGGTGCGGCTGGGGTACCAGGTGGTCGCGGCGGTCGACCAGTCGCCCCTGGTGCAGTGCTATCGGTGCCTCGGGTTCTCGCACAGGGTGGCGGAGTGCCGCGCGGAGGCGGCGCGTTGCGGCTACTGCGCGGGTGGCCACGACACGCGCGCGTGCCCACAGCGGGACCGCGCGCCGCACTGCACCAACTGCCAGGCGCGGCAGGCGCAGGACTGCGAACACCCGGCCTACAGCTCCGGCTGCCCGGAGTGGAGGCGCTGGGACCACATAGCGCGCCTGGCCGTCCGCTACTGCTGAGGGCACCAACCCTTCCCCGCAGCTGAATCTGAAAATCAAATGCATGCAATTTAACTTAGGTAGGGGGAGAGCGGCCACGCATGAATGCTTTAGGGAGGCCTCTATGAGGCAATTTCAGGTCCTGCTTCTGCAGGAGCCCTATGTCGGAGCCCGAGGTTACATGACGGCGCCTACGGGTGCCCGGGTCATCCAGAGCGCGGCGGGTAGTCGGACCGCTCATGTCAGGGCGGCTATAGTTATAATGGATCCCAATTTAAATTATACAATTAACTCTAATTATACTTATAATGATTATGTAGGCGTAGTGGTAAGAATGGGAAATATAAGAGTAGGTTTTATCAGTGTATATTTAGATAATGAACTGGATTTGGACTTATATTTGAGTAGGATAAAGGCTGTCATTCTCTCGATGAACGTGGACAGACTGGTGGTGGCGGGCGACGTGAACGCCAGCAGTCCGTGGTGGGGCAGCGCGGCGGAGGACGCGCGCGGGCGCGCCGTGGCGGAGTGGCTCGCGGAGCTCGGCCTGGAGGTGCTGAACGAGGGCTCGGAGCCGACCTACCTCGCGCACCGCGCCGGCCGGGAGTGCTCCAGCATCATCGACGTGACGGCGTGCTCCGCCGCGCTGCTGCCCGCCGCGCGCGCCTGGGCCGTGGCGCCGCGCCTGTGCACGCTGTCGGACCACCGCCCCATCACCTTCGCGCTGCAGCTGCGCGCGCAGCCAGCCGACGCCGAACCCTGCAACACACGAAAGTATAAGACCGAGAAGGCGGACTGGACGTCGTTCGAGGCGGAACTCGTAAGGCTGTTGGAGCTCGCCGGGATCGAGGACTCTGTGGCCGGGATGCTGGATAATGAGGGGGTCAACCGCATCGTAGACCAGTACACCGAGTGTGTCACCGGAGCGTGCGAGAAGGCCATCCCTCTCACCCGGGCCAGGAGACCCGAGAAACCGTGCCGGTGGTGGACGCCCGAGTTGACTCGACTGAAGGCCGAGATGGTCCGCCGGAGGAGAAGGATCGCCAAGGCGAACCCAGCCAGAAGGCAGTACGTCGTGGACCAGTACTTGGAGGCCAAAGCTACGTACAAGAAAGCCATAGAGTCCGCGACTACTCGCAGCTGGAAGGAGTTTTGCACCGGCGAGAAGGCGGAAACCATCTGGGAGCGGTCTTACCGAGTGATGAAGGCCTGCGGTCCCCGGGTGCAGGACAGGCTGTTGTCGGCGGCGGACGGACGCACGCTGGACGAGGCGCAGTCGGCGGCGCTACTGGCAGACACGTTCTTCGGGCGGGACGAGGCGGCGCGGGACACGGCGGAGCAGGCGCGGCGCCGGGCCGCGGCCCAGGACTGGGCGGCGCGCGTCCGGGCGGCCCGCGACTCGGGGGAGGACATGGCCGCCTTCACTGAAACAGAGATGGAGTCAGTGCTGAGTACGATGAGTCCAAAGAAAGCACCCGGAGGCGATGGGTTCACGCTCGATATCTGCCTCCGAGCATACAGATGCAATAAGACTGTGCTTCTTGGGATCTACTCACACTGCCTCAGGTTAGGCTGTTTCCCTGTGGCATGGAAGGAGGCGGTCATAAAAATCATCCCCAAGCCGGCAAGACCCTCCTATGACACACCGAAGGCCTACAGACCTATTGGGCTACTTCCTGTCATGGGTAAAATCCTGGAGAAGCTTTTCGTCGTGAGGCTACAGTGGCAGCTGGGCAGGGAAGGTACCATGAGCCCGTACCAGTATGGCTTCGCCCCGCAGCGTAGCTCAGAGGACGCCCTCTACGATGCCATGACCACGGTCAGAAGACACTTGGATGATAAGAAGATAGTGGTCATGGTTTCGCTAGACATAGAGGGCGCTTTCGACAGTGCTTGGTGGCCGGCCATCATCGAGCAGTTGGAAGCGAAGGCAGTCGATCCAGGCCTGGCGCGCTTGATCCTGAGCTACCTGTCGGAAAGGAAGGTGAAGCTGAAATACGCAGGAGAGACTGAAGTCAGGGACACCAGCAGGGGCTGCGTACAGGGTTCGATCTGTGGTCCCATACTATGGAACATACAGTTGGACCCAGTACTGGAACAAACGCAGTATGCTGGTGTCAGGGTGCAGGCTTTTGCTGATGACATCCTCATGATTGCGGCCGCAGCCAACGGCCTAGAACTTGAGGGCAACATCAATAGGGCGCTGGCAGTGATCATGAGGTGGGGTGAGAAGCTGAAGCTTAAGTTCGCGCCCAGCAAGACACAGGCTCTCCTAATCACAAGAAAGCTAAGATACCACACCCCTAGGCTCAACATGGCGGGAATGGACCTCGAGTACGGCACCGCTCTCAGGGTGTTGGGATTAACGATAGACCCCACGCTAAACTTCAGAAACCACCTGGATGCTGTAATAAAGAAGGCCATAACCTTTTATAAGGTCGTATCCAGGGCGGCGCGAGCTCAGTGGGGTCTAAATTCGGACATTCTGAGACTAATTTACATAGCCGTGGTCGAGCCCACAGTACTGTACGCTGCTAGTAGCTGGGCGGACATCTCGGGGCGAGTTTATGCTCAGAAACTTTTAAACAGCCTAACGAGGACTTTTGCCATCAGAATAAGCAAGTCCCATCGCACTGTTTCCCTCACGGCTAGCGTCCTCCTGGCAAGGATTATACCTTTACCGCTGCGAGTCCAGGAGAACGCACAACTATATCTGGTCAAGAGGGGAACGGGACTTACCTGCTTGCCTGGACGGACCCTTGAGCGTAGAGTTAGCCCGTTTTCGCTGCCCCACCCTGCGGAGAGGAGATGGCTGAATTTCGGGCTGGTCGAGTCCCAGGAGGATGCGGATGGTCTAGGGAGCGATGGGCCCGTCCTCTACACCGATGGCAGCAAGCTCGAGGGGAGGGTAGGCGCGGCGGTCACCTGCTGGCTCGGAGGGAGGGAGGTCCGGCGCGCGAGCTTCCGCCTTGAGGACTACTGCAGCGTGTTCCAGGCGGAGCTGTCGGCCATCCATCGAGCACTCGCTGAAATAGAAACAAGGAAGGAGTCAATTTTTTCCATAGCGAGTGACTCTCGATCCGGGCTTGAGGCCATAAGCAACCCCAACACACTCAATCCACTCTCCAACAAAATAAGGGACAGCATCACACAGCTCAGGATGCAGGGGAAGACTGTCAAATTGTACTGGGTTAGGGCACACTGCGGCATATTGGGGAATGAAAGGGCAGACGAACTTGCTAAGCATGCTGCTCTGCACAACAGACAGCAGCCATATTATGATAAGTTTCCACTCTCCTTCGCTAAGAATACCATTAGGTCTGAGACAATTAGTAGCTGGCAACATCTTTATCAAGCGGCAGAGTCAGGAGGTGTTATAAAGACATTTTTCAAAAATGTGGCCTCAGCATACAAAATCTTGGAAAAAATCACAATCGACAACTTTGTGGCCCAGATCCTTACCGGCCACGGAGGATTCAGAGCATACCTACACAGGTTTCATTTACTTGAATCTCCATGGTGCTCTTGTGACGAAGACGTGCCCCAAACTGTTCTCCATCTTCTTCTTGAGTGTCCCAGATTTTGTATGCTGAGATACAATTGCGAAATTGAAGCAGACTGTGACATCTGCCTCCCCAGTCTCGAGCAAATCCTTGCCAACACAAATAGTAGGACGGTCTTTCTTACCTACGCAAAGGCAATCCTCCGCAGAGTGGGTGGGGAAAACGGTTCCGTAGTCAGCGAGGACTAATATAGTTATTTTGGTTACCCGGAGCAGTTTCTTGCAGCTCAGTGTATCTCATGGTTAACTTTACTAATAACATATTTAACTTGTTGCTATTTATAATTTTTATGGATCAATTAAATTCAATACAGTTCAATTTTTCTCTAAATTTCAATCATGTAATGACATATTAGTTCAAATATACAATAATATCTTAATTTATTAATTAATTTTTATTATATTACATTAATCTGACCATATTTTACACAAAATTTCGACATTGTTATATTTTGCTAACCTATTTTTGTCAACACCAAGTTAGTGTATTAAAATTTAAGCTATTACTTCACTGCCGTTATACTGCAAGTGATACATGATCAGACTTGTCTGTGGATAAGGTATGAACATAAGCTTACTACACCACTGTTGGGACAAAACTATCTCAGGGAATATCTTTCTTTTACTCACCTTATATTGGGCATTTATGCACTGGGTTGCAACATTTAACTGTTATAGAATTTTCACATGTATGGCTTCTGTTGCTCCGCATCTTTTTGATACTCCGCGGCACTTTTCCCCGATACTCCTGGCATCCCACGCCTGCCGCACTCGCTTTAAAACAAGTGGGAAGTTCAACTTGTGTTTTTCTTTCGACTGCAAACTTTTACTTGACTTTTCGTTTGTGATTTGTTATTGTAGTGTCCTGCAGTGCTCGTCAAATCTTCTTCTTCTTTTATTAATGGCTTGTAAAACTGTCAGTAATGGCTTGACATTGCTGGTTGGGGCCAGGCTTGATGTCAATGTCAATTCGTAAGGCCCGGGTTTTGGGTTGCATCATCAGAGCTATACTATGGTCCGCAATACACTGCAAGGGACATCTGCTATGTACAATAAAGCTTAAAAATTAATGAAATGTTAGCGATGGCATTTTATTAATTGTAAACATAATTAGTGAAAAGTTATCAGTACAAATGTTATTTGGACATGGACATTGATTTATTTGTTTGAATGTTCTATGCTAATGAAAAATTATGTAACTGATTTGGTTGATCGGACTCCAATCCAATCCATATCCATGGATGCTTGTATTGTGTTGCGAACTTACGTAGGTTTCAGGGATGTTTAATATTGGGGGGGAACCAACATGGTGATCTATGTATCTTGTCGAAATTAGATGAATGGAAAAGAGATGGGTGAATTAAATGAAATTAGATAAAAATCTAAATACAATGGCCTGTTAACAAGACCAGTTCAGTTGCCTGATAGTATGTTAAAAACTGTTTATAGATAATTATATGTTAATAGATATTAGATGTTAATAGTTGTTGGGTGTTTTTCTATGTATAATAAAAATATCTATCTATGTAGTATAATGTATTAAGTATATCAGTCATCTTGTACCCAAATCACAAGCTCTGCTTAGCTCGGGGCTAGATGATGCTGTGTGATTTGTCCAGCATTATTTATTTATTTATTAATCACCAAATTACACTAAACACGTTATGTACACTGGGGCATATATTATCTGTTCCTATCCTATGACTAAGGGTCACCTAAGCAGGGAAGATAGTGCCTAGCGGGGGGATCCAGACGCTATGATCCCAAACATAGGCATGCCACGGCTGCTCAGGCCGGCTGTATATATATTATATTAGTCGGTATGCATCCCAATGGGGATTGTATCTGGACTGGTAATATCAGCCTGGACCCAGATGGGTTTGTTATGGGATGGAATTGTGTTCTAACCTGCTTAAGGGAATCATCATGATCCAGGTGGAGTCCTCCGTGGTATGCAATGGAATGGGAACAGCTGCGCAAGTCCAAACTCATTTGATCGGTGCTCATAGGTTTGATTAACAATACTGCTAAAGAAATTTGTTTTATAAATTACTAATTTACTAGGTCAAAAGAGAAGCACATACTCCAGTTTTCCCTTGTCTGATTTATTGGGCAAACTAATTATACACTTGAAATAATCATTTACTTCAATTAATAAGCCTCAATACAATTTTGAGTGCGCACCTGAAATGAACGGCATATTGTATGTAGTATTGGAAGAACTAGTCAATAACATATAAATTTTTGATATTTTCTCTATTGGTTTTGTTGTTTTTATTTGATTTGTGTTCGAGATATTTTTATTAGTATTAAAATTTTACAGTTATTGTTTCGTCGTTCTAATTTGATTATGGTTCTACATATTTTTATTTGAATTCTACAGTTATTGTTTTTGTTTGTTTTAATCTGATCATGGCTCTAAAAATCTTGTTAAAAACTTCATCAATTTAATCTAGGGAAATAATTCCTCTCGCCTACGTGTAGGTATGAGGGGTGTAAAGTTTTAAAAATCGAGCGTTCTTACACCCTTATAGCATTGATATCTGATGCATCGGTGTGGCCGCTGGAGCGCTGTGTTGCCTGGGTGATGGGGATGTGAGCTGAGCATTTTTCTCCATCTTCATCTGATACTTTTCCACTACGATATTGACTGCGAGCTCATGCGTATCTCTAAATATTAATAAAATTCTGATAAGATCGACAATGGGGATCAATAGAATCCAATTGTATTGGGTTTTGGCTCTGCCTAAGAAGAGAAAATCAAATATTGTTTCGTAATATTGTTTTATTTTAAATCCAACATTAAATAAAACCATTGTTAAACCATACTTAATTAAATCTATTTTGTAACTAAATTCTAATATTAAAGTTCACTTCACCAGAGTCACGCTGGTGACCTAATGAACTAAATGCATAATTATTAATTATTGTACCGCTAGCATCTATTCTTTACATATTTGTTTTTACAAATGTATACAAGTAAGGGTGGATATTATATGAAATTGTATTGTACCAATACCATAGTAACCATACTTAATTAAATCTATTTTGTAACTAAATTCAAATATTAAAGTTCACTTCACCAGAGTCACGCTCGGTGACCTAATGAACTTAATGCATAATTATTAATTATTGTACCGCTAGCATCTATTCTTTACATATTTGTTTCTTACAAATGTATACAAGTAAGGGTGGATATTATATGAAATTGTATTGAATTAATTAATTAAAACAAATTGCCAAAACATGTAGTTAATAAGTTTCACAATAATTATTGTTATTAAGGTGGTAAATATAATAACTCTTTCTGTTTGTAAGTATTAGGCTAAGTATTAGGTTAAGTTAGGATATACAAGTATTTTTGATTCATAATAAAGATGAAAATGTTGTTGCATGTCCAAAGCAACAGTATGGGTAGGGAGGCTAGCCGACGGCCCCTAAAAAGGCAATTGGTAGGCTCCACTTCAATAAAAAAAAAAAAAAAAAAAAAAAAAAAACCTAACCTAACCTAACCTAACCTAACCTAACCTAACCTAACCTAACCTAACCTAACCTAACCTAACCTAACCTAACCTAACCTAACCTAACCTAACCTAACCTAACCTAACCTAACCTAACCTAACCTAACCTAACCTAACCTAACCTAACCTAACCTAACCTAACCTAACCTAACCTAACCTAACCTAACCTAACCTAACCTAACCTAACCTAACCTAACCTAACCTAACCTAACCTAACCTAACCTAACCTAACCTAACCTAACCTAACCTAACCTAACCTAACCTAACCTAACCTAACCTAACCTAACCTAACCTAACCTAACCTAACCTAACCTAACCTAACCTAACCTAACCTAACCTAACCTAACCTAACCTAACCTTTTTTTTTTTTTTTTTTTTTGTTGCCCAGGAAAATCTTTTATAGATACCACCAGTCCGGGGGGACCGATGGTTATGTGGGATTCCCGCCTTGATAAAGGCAGTGTACCCACTAAAAACCTGGGGTGTTCCGCCCTCGCCGCTTTACAAGGAGGAAGCCACGGTGTCGCAATGCGTCCCGCAACTCCCTCAGCGGGTGCCCGTGAAGGCCCTCCTCGGGAGGGTGTAAAGTGCCCTCCCCGTATCTCCGCTTAAGGCACCTCGGAACACGTGACGAGGCGCCTTACAGCACGGGACCCCTCAGGTCAGGAAGCGGATCCCCCGATCCGCAACCCAACAGGTCCCCGTTCAGGGTAGTATGCGGCCGGCATACGCCAGCCGCCTACGGCCCGTTCTCCGTTGGCGGATAGGAGCCGAGAGAGGATCTGCCTCTCGGTACCTCTCCGCCGTCTCCTTCGACCGCAACACTTCCTCCGCAAAAGCGGCTACGGCCTCCCATTTCGTCTCGCTGTCAGCCATAGCGTTGACTATGGCTGAGAGCGAGAGGTCAGGTCCTATCGCCGCCGCCATCACTGCGCGCGGCTCCGCCCATTCAGGACACACGGCGCGGGTGTGCTGCGCCGTGTCCTCAGGCGCCCCACAATGGTGGCATTCCATTGTGGGTTCCCGACGTGCCACCCGACACAGATACCTCCCAAAGCAACCATGCCCGGAGAGGATCTGCGTCAGACGGAACGTCGGTGCGCCATGCCGCCGATCAACCCACTGCTGAAGGCTGGGTCGAAAGGCGGCCACCATTTCCCGGCTAGCAGCCGGGGACTCCAATCGGCGTGCCCAGTCCACGAGGAGATCCTCGCGGGCATCCTCTCTCCACCGCTTGATCTCCTCCGGGAGTGGCCACTCTCCTGCCATCTTGGCCTCTGCGCTGCGCCAATACACCGCCGCCAACACCTCCGCCTCGAGGTCCCACGGCGGCGTACCGGCCAGCACGCACGCCGCCTCAAACGAGACGGTGTGGTACGCTCGGGCCGCCCTGACGGCCATGACCCGCTGCGGACGTCGCAGCAGGGTCAGGTTTTCAGCGTCTAGGGCGTCCGCCCATATTGGCGCTCCGTAGAGTGCCTTGGAGCGAACCACACCGGCATAAAGGCGGCGGCACCCCACACTCGGCCCTCCCAAATTCGGGAGGAGTCTCCCGAGCACTCCGGCAAAGGCTACGATCTTGGGCGCCAATTGCCGGAAGTGCTCCGCGAACCTCCATCTGCCGTCGAGGATGAGGCCTAGATACCTCATCTTCGACTCGACGGCAATAGAGGTTCCGCCCACCACAATCTCCATACCCCGCGGTGGAGATCTCCGAGGTCCATGGAAGAAGAGGGCCTCGGACTTCTCCAGCGCCACCTCCAGCCCAAGGGTCCTGATCCTGTGGACCACATGGGCTACACCGGCCGTGGCCAAGATGGCCGCCTCCCTATGCGTGTCCCCGCAGGCAGTTACCAGGGTGTCGTCGGCGTAACACACTACACCGACACCGTGTAGGTTCCGCCCGCGGAGCACGTAGTCGTACCCGATGTTCCACAGGAGCGGACCTAAGACCGAACCCTGTGGAACACCGCACGACATCCGCCTTACTTTCCATTCACCGTCCCGGGCCGGGTACATAACGGCCCGGTCGGTGAAATAACTCGCCACGGAGTCCCTCAAATACCGGGGCACACCATGGTATCTGAGGGACTCCATCACGGTCTCCCAAGGGAGGGTGTTAAAGGCATTCTTAATGTCCAACGACACTGCCAATAACACCCTGCCTTCGGAGACCGCCTCTTCCGCTAACTCTCGCACCTTCGCTATGGCGTCCACCGTCGAGCGCCCTTGCCGGAAACCAAACTGCCCATCGCTCAGATTCGGTCCTACCTCCCTCATGTGCTGAGTGAGACGAGCAGCGAGCACACGCTCGAAAAGTTTGCTCGTCTCACTCAGCAGCACGATCGGACGGTAGGCCGACGAGGAGTCAGCAGGGCGCCCGCTCTTCCTCAGCAGGACCAACTTTCCGCTCTTCCAGCTTTGCGGAAAGTGGCCCCGCGCCAGGCAAGCCGAGAACACCGCTCTAATGTGCTCTTCCAGCTGCCCGGCTGCCAACACCAGGGCTCGTCCCGGCACGCCATCGGGTCCGGGGGCCGTGTTCTTCGCCCGAAGCCTCAACACGGCCAGCCCAAACTCTGCCTCAGACACCTCGGGCACCTCGTCGTCGGATTCCCCCACTCCTAGAGAAGCCATCGGTGGCGGGTGCCACGCCTCTCTGTGGGGAAAGAGCACTGAGACCACCCTCTCCAAGAGCTCTGGCTCTAAGATCGCCGTGAGAGGGGGAGTCCAGGGGCGGAGCTTGCCCGTCACCGCCTTGTAGGGACGACCCCAAGGGTCGCGGTTGAGGGACTCTAACCACTCTTGCCACGCCGACTCCTTGGCATCCTTAATGGCCGCCTTAAGATTGGAACAGGCGGCCCTATAGTCGGCGTAGCGGTCCCTTTCAACCTCCTCGTCGCGCACCCTCCTCCGGCGGTAATGGGCGTAATTACGCCGCGTGACGACGCAAGCCCGCCTGAGCTCCCTGAGCCCCGGACTCCACCAGTATATGCGCCGGGGTGGCACCGACGTCTTGACCCGGGGCATGGAGGCGTCACAGATGCGCGCAAGGGCTTCGCCCAGAGCATCCGCCGCGACGTCAACATCCCCCAGGTCCGAGACAGCCATCCATGCCTCAACGATGGCCGCCTCCTTCGCCAGCTCCTGGTCGATCCCCCTCAGCGACCACCGGGGTCCCTCTCTTGCCGGCGGGGCCGGAGCCCGCCCTACGGACGCAGAGACGCTATACCGAATGTATCTGTGGTCTGATAGCGTCTCTACGTCTACCTCCACCTTCCAGTCGAGAACACGGCGCGCCAGGGTAGGCGTTGCAAACGTGAGGTCAACTATTGACCCACCCTGTTGCCGCACGCACGTGTTCTCGAAGCCCCTATTGAGGATGTTGAGGCCTAGGGACGCCGCCCACTCCTCCAACGCCTCCCCTCTCACGTCGGTAGCCGGAGAGCCCCACGCCGTTGATTTGGCGTTGAAATCTCCGGCAACCAACACCGGACTGGGGTGTGCTGTTCCCACCAGAAACCCGACCTCTGCGAGCGTCTGCTCGAAGCTGGCCAGGTTACGGTTCGGAGAACAGTACACCCCAATTACCGCCACGCCACAGCCACCACCCACAACGGCCAGCACGCATCCATGACCCTTCGCTACTTTTTCGAAGGGCAGGGAGCCACCGGCCGCTGGAGCATATATGGCTACCGAGTCCTCCCGATCTCCCACCCAGTTTGTACGGGCGGGAATCAAGTAGGGCTCGGTAACCACGGCTATTTGTATCAACCACTCTGCCAGGCTCTGGAGCAAGAGATCCTGTGCCCTGGCAGAGTGGTTGATGTTCGCCTGGAGGCATCGGATGGCCATCTAATTAGTTTCCATCCGATCCTCCGCTCGCGCTGGGCGCGAAGATGGTGGCGAGGGGGCCTTTACGCCTACACCAGCCTTCTTTTTCCCTCCACTTTTTGCCGAGCCCGCGCCTTTGCAACCTCGGACCGGGTGGTCGGCATTTCTCCCTACCGCCTCGCACGCCGGGCAGTGCGGCTCAGCTTCGCACTGGACAGCCTTGTGCCCAGGCTTGCCGCACTTAAAGCAGGCCTCGCTGCGGTCGACGCCAGCCGTGCACTTCGCCCCCATATGTCCCGCTTCTAGGCAGCGGTAACAATGCAGGGGCCTGGGCTCCAGTATCTTTGCAGACACCGAAACCCAGCCCACTAAAATCCGGCTAGCTGCAACCTTTTTGGCTGCAGCTATAGGGCACTTAATCCATACTGTGCCCTGCCGGCCCGGAGGTCTGACTATATCTCCGACCTTGACGGCCTCCACGGAGCACCCTCCAGACTCGGCGACGGCCGCCGCCACGTCCTCCTTTGTGGCGGAATCATCCAGCCCGGAGAGGCGCAATTCCACGCACTTCTCCGGGCGGGACACCTTTACTACTTCCGCGCTTAGATGCTCCCTCAGTTTCTTGGCGAGGGAGTCTGCCCTTTCGGCTCCAGTGGTACCGGACACCTCCAGTATCCTGGCACCTGTTGCGGCTGTGCGAAAACGCAATCCATCTATGCCCAGGGCCCGAACGTCGATTTTATCTCGCGCTTCGGACAGCACCTGGGCATATGTTGTCCCTTTCTTTTCGGCCTCCGGCTGCAGCGTTAGCACGATCGCTGCAGTCCGGGGAACCTTCAGTTTTGGCTCCCGTTTCTTAGGAGCCTTTTTCGTCATGGGCGTTGGCCGGATGGCTTGTGCTGGGCTCGCCACTGGGGCCTTTGCGGCCTTTGTGCCCTTGCGGGCCACCACATTCCACCCTTCCTCCATTGTCTCCGGCGCAGGAGGCAACGGACGGGGTGCCTTCGTGGCCGCCTTGTTTTTAGCCTTTTTTGCCCCAGTCCCACTTGTGCTGGCTTGTGCAAGAGGGGGGGAAGGCATGCGAGTGGTCACTACTGCGGCTGTAACAGCAGCATCGACTGACTCCCTCCTTTTATCTGCGGCCAATGGGGGTCTGAGACGCTTAGCCGGCAGCAGGCGCTCCTCAAGACCCTCTATACGTGCATTCAGCATGGTCCCACACTGGACCATTACTGAACGCGCGATTTCCTCCACGTTTATTGGAGCGGAAGCAGGGGGGCGCGATATATTGCGAAGCTCCGTTATTTCAGTCCTCATGGTAGCGACATCCGCCATAAGCTTCGCATTTGCCGCTTCGAGGCGAGTGATCTCCTCCGTCACCGTTCGGGTCCTAATTTCGGAGAAAGCCTTTCGGATGGTATCAGAGGCCTCATTTAGAGCCCTCTGAAAGGTCCCCTTAATATGTTTTGACTTGCAGGAGACGTCCTTGATCGTCGACAGGGCATCTCCGACAAGTCCCGCTAGATCCGCCGCAGCAATATCGAAGGCAGCTGGTCCTGCTGCTGCCACTTTGCGAAAGGTAGCAGCAGCGGCTTTTCTTTTTCGCTCCTCCTTCTCCTCAAACTCTTTCTCCACCTGCAGCATCGCCTCTTCCTCCTCGAGACGCCTCCGCTCGAGTCTGGCTTTGAACAGTCCTACATGGGTGCCAGTCGTAGGCGGACGTCCGCGACCTCTCTTGGATGTTCTGCCTTGGTGCGATGGCTCCCCGTCTGCACTATCTTCACTTGAGGAAACACCCCTTTTCCGCCAGAGGCGGCTTTCCTCCTCTTTCCTCCTCTTAGCTCCGGGCGATGAAGCCCGGGATGACACCGTCAATAATGAGACGTCTGAATCGTCGGAGCAGTGACCAGACACTGGTTCGTTCGCCACTTTTACGCTAGGAGTAGCCTTCGCGGATTTCGCCGCCGCGTACTCCTTTTTTCCCAATGACACCACACTACCTACGCTCCTGTCTGTGTCTGACTCAGATAGGCGAGTCAGGACAACAAACGGCTGGAGTGTAGCAGAGCAAGGCCCATCGACACACCTCTCTTCATCAGGTTGGCCCTGAGAAGGGCCTTTGGGGTGGCCCTGAGAAGGGCCTTTGGGGTGGCCCTGAGAAGGGCCTTTGGGGCCCTGAGAAGTTTCCTCCTCGGAGCCAGGAGTTTTTTTTTGAATTTGATGAATACATAAAAAAGTCCCACGAGTACCGGGGAAAAGGTACGACCCGAACAGTGCCCACGTGTATCCGGGAAGGGTAGGTGAACCATACCCAGGCGCGACGCCTAGGTGCAGTAGCGACTGACTTTTCCGGCCAGCCATCCTCGTTGGAGAATAGACCTCATGCTGCACCGCCACTTGTCCTTCGGGATTATTTTATAGAGGTTTACTCCTCGCGGCCCGGGCAATGAAGCCAAAGCCATCGGTCCCAACTCGCGTTACGAGACATGACCGCGACGCTTGTCAGGGTTCCGATCTACGACGCTGGCATGAAAGATATAATCTTCCAAAGCCTGCCCGGTGGTAGTGTAAGTATACACCGGGCACGTCCCGTGCTCCGCCAACTGTACTCAGAGAGCAAGAAGGCGAGCCCACCTCAGTTCATAAATATAATACATAAATAAGTTACATAAATAAACGTAATATATAAACTTTAAATATAAATATATCAATACAAATAGATACATAAATACATGATAAAATAAACTATGTAATATAATAAATACATAAACTTATATACATGTGTTCCTCTTGGTCAGGTCTCTCCCTTGAGGCCTTCCGGCATGAGTAACTCTACCGGCGTAGCCCTCAAGATCATAAAAACACGCAAGCCCCACCACGACGACAACGTGGGAACACATCGGTGGGGAACCTAACCTAACCTAACCTTTTTTTTTTTTTTTTTTTTTTTTGTTGCCCAGGAAAATCTTTTATAGATACCACCAGTCCGGGGGGACCGATGGTTATGTGGGATTCCCGCCTTGATAAAGGCAGTGTACCCACTAAAAACCTGGGGTGTTCCGCCCTCGCCGCTTTACAAGGAGGAAGCCACGGTGTCGCAATGCGTCCCGCAACTCCCTCAGCGGGTGCCCGTGAAGGCCCTCCTCGGGAGGGTGTAAAGTGCCCTCCCCGTATCTCCGCTTAAGGCACCTCGGAACACGTGACGAGGCGCCTTACAGCACGGGACCCCTCAGGTCAGGAAGCGGATCCCCCGATCCGCAACCCAACAGGTCCCCGTTCAGGGTAGTATGCGGCCGGCATACGCCAGCCGCCTACGGCCCGTTCTCCGTTGGCGGATAGGAACCGAGAGAGGATCTGCCTCTCGGTCCCTTTCCGCCGTCTCCTTCGACCGCATCACTTCCTCTGCAAAAGCGGCTACGGCCTCCCATTTCGTCTCGCTGTCAGCCATAGCGTTGACTATGGCTGAGAGCGAGAGGTCAGGTCCTATCGCCGCCGCCATCATTGCGCGCGGCTCCGCCCACTCTGGGCACTCGGCGCGGGTGTGCCGCGCCGTGTCCTCCGGCGCCCCACAATGGTGGCATTCCATTGTGGGTTCCCGACGTGCCACCCGACACAGATACCTTCCGAAGCAACCATGCCCGGAGAGGATCTGCGTCAGACGGAACGTCGGTGCGCCATGACGCCGATCGACCCACTGCTGGAGGCTGGGGCGAAAGGCGGCCACCATTTCCCGGCTAGCAGCCGGGGACTCCAATCGGCGTGCCCAGTCCACGAGGAGATCCTCGCGGGCATCCTCTCTCCACCGCTTGATCTCCTCCGGGAGTGGCCACTCTCCTGCCATCTTGGCCTCTGCGCTGCGCCAATACACCGCCGCCAACACCTCCGCCTCGAGGTCCCACGGCGGCGTACCGGCCAGCACGCACGCCGCCTCAAACGAGACGGTGTGGTACGCTCGGGCCGCCCTGACGGCCATGACCCGCTGCGGACGTCGCAGCAGGGTCCGGTTTTCGGCGTCTAGGGCGTCCGCCCATATTGGCGCTCCGTAGAGTGCCTTGGAGCGAACCACACCGGCATAAAGGCGGCGGCACGCCACACTCGGCCCTCCCAAGTTCGGGAGGAGTCTCCCGAGCACTCCGGCAAAGGCTATGATCTTGGGCGCCAATTGCCGGAAGTGCTCCGCGAACCTCCATCTGCCGTCGAGGATGAGGCCTAGATACCTCATCTTCGACTCGACGGCAATGGATGTTCCGCCCACCACTATCTCCATACTTCGCGGTGGAGATCTCCGAGGTCCGTGGAAGAAGAGGGCCTCGGACTTCTCCAGCGCCACCTCCAGCCCAAGGGTCCTGATCCTGTGGACCACATGGGCTACACCGGCCGTGGCCAAGATGGCCGCCTCCCTATGCGTGCCCCCGCAGGCAGTTACCAGGGTGTCGTCGGCGTAACATACTACACCGACACCGTGTAGGTTCCGCCCGCGGAGCACGTAGTCGTACCCGATGTTCCACAGGAGCGGTCCTAAGACCGAACCCTGTGGAACACCGCACGACATCCGCCTTATTTTCCATTCACCGTCCCGGGCCGGGTACATAACGGCCCGGTCGGTGAAATAACTCGCCACGGAGTCCCTCAAATACCGGGGCACACCATGGTATCTGAGGGACTCCATCACGGTCTCCCAAGGGAGGGTGTTAAAGGCATTTTTAATGTCTAACGACACTGCCAACAACACCCCGCCTTCGGAGACCGCCTCCTCCGCTAACTCACGCACTCTAGCGATAGCGTCGACCGTCGAGCGCCCGTGCCGGAAGCCGAACTGCCAGTCGCTTAGGTTCGGTCCTACCTCCCTCATGTGTTGAGTGAGACGAGCAGCGAGCACACGCTCGAAGAGCTTGCTCGTCTCACTCAGCAGCACGATCGGACGGTAGGCCGACGGGGTATCGGCTGGGCGCCCACTCTTTCTAAGCAGGACCAGCTTTCCGCTTTTCCAGCACTGCGGAAAGTGGCCCCGCGCCAGGCAAGCTGAGAACACGGATCGTATGTGATCTTCAAGCTGCCCGGCCGCCAACACCAGAGCGCGCCCTGGCACGCCGTCCGGTCCGGGTGCCGTGTTTTTTGACCTTAGCCTTAGCACGGCCAGGCCGAACTCGGTTTCCGAGACTCCAGGCACCTCGATGTCCTCATGGGGTTCCTCCACTCCTGGAGGAGCCATGGGTGGTGGGTGCCATGCCTCCCTGTGAGGGAAGAGCGCTGACACGATTCGCTCTAAGAGCTCCGGCTCCAAGGTCGCCGTGAGAGGAGGGGTCCAGGGACGTAGCTTTCCCGTCACCGCCTTGTAGGGTCTACCCCAAGGGTCGCGGTTGAGGGACTCCAACCACTCCTGCCACGCCGATTCCTTGGCATCTTTAATGGCCGCCTTAAGATCAGAACAGGCGGCCCTGTAGTCGGCGTAGCGGTCCCTCTCGACCTCTTCGTCGCGCACCCTCCTCCGGCGGTAACGGGCGTAACTACGCCGCGTCACAACGCAGGCCCGCCTAAACTCCCTGAGCCCCGGCCTCCACCAGTACATGCGCCGGGGTGGCGACGACGTCTTGACCCGGGGCATGGAGGCGTCACAGATGCGTGCAAGGGCTTCACCCAGAGCATCCGCCGCGACGTCAACATCCCCCAGGTCCGAGTCAGCCAGCCATGCTTCCACGATGGCCGCCTCCTTCACCAACTCTCGGTCAATACCTCTCAGTGACCACCTTGGGCCCTCTCTGACCCGGGGAGCTGGGGCCTGCCCAGCGGACGCAGAGACGCTAAACCGTATATATCGGTGATCCGATAGCGTCTCTACGTCTACCTCCACCTTCCAATCGAGAACACGGCGCGCCAGGGAAGGCGTTGCGAATGTTAAGTCAACTATTGACCCACCCTGTTGCCGCACGCACGTGTTCTCGATGCCCCTGTTGAGGATGTTGAGGCCTAGGGACGCCGCCCACTCCTCCAACACCTCCCCTCTCACGTCGGTAGCCGGAGAGCCCCACGCCGTTGATTTGGCGTTGAAGTCCCCGGCAACCAACACCGGACTGGGGTGTGCTGTTCCCACCAGAAACCCGACCTCTGCGAGCGTCTGCTCGAAGCTGGCCAGGTTACGGTTCGGAGAACAGTACACCCCAATTACCGCCACGCCACAGCCACCACCCACAACGGCCAGCACGCATCCATGACCCTTCGCTACTTTTTCGAAGGGCAGGGAGCCACCGGCCGCCGGAGCATATATGGCTACCGAGTCCTCCCGATCTCCCACCCAGTTAGTACGGGCGGGGATCATGTAGGGCTCGGTAACCACGGCTATTTGTATCAACCACTCTGCCAGGCTCTGGAGCAATAGATCCTGCGCTCTGGCACAGTGGTTGATGTTCGCCTGGAGGCATCGGATGGCCATCTAATTTGTTTCCATCCGATCCTCCACTCGCGCTAGGCGCGAAGATGGTGGCGAGGGGGCATTTACGCCTACACCAGCCTTCTTTTTCCCTCCTCTTTTTGCCAAGTCCGAGCCTTTGCAGCCTCGGACCGGGTGGTCGGCTTTTTTGCCTGCCGCCTCGCACGCCGGGCAGTGCGGCTCAGCTTCGCACTGGGCAGCCTTATGCCCAGGCTTGCCGCACTTGAAACAGACCTCGCTGCGATCGACGCCAGCCGTGCACTTCGCCCCCATGTGTCCCGCTTCTAAGCAGCGGTAACAGTAGAGGGCCCTGGGTTCCAGTATCTTTGCGGACACCGAAACCCAACCCACCAGAATCCGTCCAGCTGCCGCCTTTTTGGCCGCAGCAATTGGGCACTTCAACCATACCGTGCCCAGGCGGCCGGGAGGTCGGACTATGTCTCCCACCTTTATGGCCTCCAGGGAACAGCCCCCAGTCTTGGAGACCGCCATCACCACGTCCTCCTTCGTCGCGGAGTCATCCAGCCCAGAGATGCGCAAATCTGCGCACTTCTCTGGACGGGACACTCTTACCACGTCGGCGCTTAGGACCTCCCTAAGTTTCTTCGCCAGCGAGTCCGCTTTCTCACCGCCGGCGGCACCGGACACCTCCAGCATCCTGGCTCCCGTAGCGGCCGTGCGGAACCGAACACCCTCTATGCCCAGGGCTTGAACGTCGATCTGTTCACGGGCTTCCGAAAGCACCTGGGCATATGTGGTCCCCTTCTTTTCGGCCTCCGGCTGCAGCGTTAGCACGATCGCTGCAGTCCGGGGAACCTTCAGTTTTGGCTCCCGTTTTTTAGGAGCCTTTTTCGTCATGGGCGTTGGCCGGATGGCTTGTGCTGGGCTCGCCACTGGGGCCTTTGCGGCCTTTGAGCCCTTGCGAGCCACCACATTCCACCCTTCCTCCATTGTATCCGGCGCAGGAGGCAATGGACGGGGTGCCTTCGTGGCCGCCTTTTTCTTTGCCTTTTTCGTCACTGCGCCGCTGGTACCAGCCTGCGCAGGAGAAGGGGAAGGCATGGAAGATGTCGCCACTGCAGGTGTAAGCGCAGCAACGCCTTGTTCCCTTCGTTTATCTGCGGCCAATGGGGGCCTGAGACGTTTAGCCGGCAGCAGGCGATCTTCCAGCCCCTCCAATCGCGCATTCAGCATGGTCCCACACTGGACCATGACTGAACGCGCGATTTCCTCCAAATTTATAGGAGCGGGAGCAGGGGGGCGCGTTAGATTGCGAAGCTCAGACATTTCCATCCGCATGCTAGCAACTTCTGTCATGAGCTTCGCATTTGCCGCTTCAAGGCGAGTGATCTCCTCCGTCACCGTGCGTGTCCTAATTTCGGAGAAAGCCTTTCTTATGGTATCCGAGGCTTCATTTAGCGCCCTCTGAAATGTCCCCTTTATGTGCTTGGACTTGCAGGAGACGTCCTTGATCGTCGATAGGGCGTCACCGACAAGTCCCGCTAGATCCGCCGCAGCAATATCAAAGGCAGCTGGTCCTGCTGCTGCCACCTTGCGAAAGGTAGCTGCGGCAGCTTTCCTTTTGTGCGCTTCCTTCTCCTCAAACTCCTTTTCCACCTGCAGCATCGCCTCTTCCTCCTGAAGACGCTTCTGCTCTTGTCTGGCTGTGTGCAGACCTACATAACTGCCGGTCGAAGCCGGACGTCCACGACCTCTTTTCGACGTCCTACATTTGAGCTGCGCCTCTCCTTCCGCACTTTCCTCACTGGAGGAAACTCCCCTTTTTCGCCAAAGGCGACTTTCCTCCTCTTTTCTCATAGTTCCAGGCGATGCACCTCGGGATGAGACAGTCAATAAAGAGACGTCTGAATCGACTTCCGACAAGTCACCAGGCGCCGATTCAACCGGCACATTCTCACTGGGAGTAACCTTCGCGGCTTTCGCCGCCACGTACTCCTTATTGGCCAATAACACCTTGTCACTCCCCACGCTCTTGTCTGTGTCCGACTCAGACAGTCGAGTCAGGACAACAAACGGCTGGAGCGTAGCAGAGCAAGGCTCATTGGTACTCCTTTTCTCTTCATCAGGTTGGCCCTGAGAAGGGCCTTTTTTAAACTTGCCTTTCGCATCGCGAAGAGGCATCGTCCCACCTTTCCCATGTTGGCCTTGAAAAAGGCCGATTTGGCCTTGAGAAAGGCCGTTTTGGCCTTGAAAAAGGCCGGTTTGGCCTTGAGAAAGGCCGGTTTGGCCTTGAAAAAGGCCGGTTTGGCCTTGAGAAAGGCCGGTTTGGCCTTGAAAAAGGCCTAGGCGGTTGTTGTCCCCCCCAGAATACGAGGGACTGACTGCCGAAACAGCAAGGGATTCCCCGACCTCGATGAGGCCGGTACCCTCCTGGGGTAATATGTTTTTACAATTCGCCATTTTCATTTTTTTTTGTTGTTTGGTCCTTTTTGGGTCACAGAGAGAGGACCAACCCCCCTGGGCGCCCTTACGACCGAGCTCCCCTCGGCCATACATCCCATAAGCGGGCGCCAAAACCGTAGGATTTGGTAAAATTATTTACATAAAGAAGAGAAAAGAAAGAAATATTTACAACAGCCTAAGATTACCGCCGAAGTCCCAAAAAGAACCACGGCGCCTACGCACCCCTATCCCAGAGCCCCCCACCCCCCACCTAAGCACCCCGAAACGCCCACAGATAAAATACATAAATACAAATAGATACATAAATACCTGATAATATAAACTATGTAATATAATAAATACATAAACATACATACATGTGTTCCTCTTGGTCAGGTCTCTCCCTTGAGGCCTTCCGGCATGAGTAACTCTACCGGCGTAGCCCTCAAGATCATAAAGACACGCAAGCCCCACCACGACGACAACGTGGGAACACATCGGTGGGGAACCTAACCTAACCTAACCTAACCTAACCTAACCTAACCTAACCTAACCTAACCTAACCTAACCTAACCTAACCTAACCTAACCTAACCTAACCTAACCTTTTTTTTTTTTTTTTTTTTTTTTTGTTGCCCAGGAAAATCTTTTATAGATACCACCAGTCCGGGGGGACCGATGGTTATGTGGGATTCCCGCCTTGATAAAGGCAGTGTACCCACTAAAAAAAAAAAAAAAAAAAAAAAAAAAAAAAAAAAAACCTGGGGTGTTCCGCCCTCGCCGCTTTACAAGGAGGAAGCCACGGTGTCGCAATGCGTCCCGCAACTCCCTCAGCGGGTGCCCGTGAAGGCCCTCCTCGGGAGGGTGTAAAGTGCCCTCCCCGTATCTCCGCTTAAGGCACCTCGGAACACGTGACGAGGCGCCTTACAGCACGGGACCCCTCAGGTCAGGAAGCGGATCCCCCGATCCGCACGCAACCCAACAGGTCCCCGTTCAGGGTAGTATGCGGCCGGCATACGCCAGCCGCCTACGGCCCGTTCTCCGTTGGCGGATAGGAGCCGAGAGAGGATCTGCCTCTCGGTCCCTTTCCGCCGTCTCCTTCGACCGCATCACTTCCTCTGCAAAAGCGGCTACGGCCTCCCATTTCGTCTCGCTGTCAGCCATAGCGTTGACTATGGCTGAGAGCGAGAGGTCAGGTCCTATCGCCGCCGCCATCACTGCGCGCGGCTCCGCCCACTCTGGGCACTCGGCGCGGGTGTGCTGCGCCGTGTCCTCCGGCGCCCCACAATGGTGGCATTCCATTGTGGGTTCCCGACGTGCCACCCGACACAGATACCTTCCGAAGCAACCATGCCCGGAGAGGATCTGCGTCAGACGGAACGTCAGTGCGCCATGACGCCGATCGACCCACTGCTGGAGGCCGGGGCGAAAGGCGGCCACCATTTCCCGGCTAGCAGCCGGGGACTCCAATCGGCGTGCCCAGTCCACGAGGAGATCCTCGCGGGCATCCTCTCTCCACCGCTTGATCTCCTCCGGGAGTGGCCACTCTCCTGCCATCTTGGCCTCTGCGCTGCGCCAATACACCGCCGCCAACACCTCCGCCTCGAGGTCCCACGGCGGCGTACCGGCCAGCACGCACGCCGCCTCAAACGAGACGGTGTGGTACGCTCGGGCCGCCCTGACGGCCATGACCCGCTGCGGACGTCGCAGCAGGGTCCGGTTTTCGGCGTCTAGGGCGTCCGCCCATATTGGCGCTCCGTAGAGTGCCTTGGAGCGAACCACACCGGCATAAAGGCGGCGGCACGCCACACTCGGCCCTCCCAAGTTCGGGAGGAGTCTCCCGAGCACTCCGGCAAAGGCTATGATCTTGGGCGCCAATTGCCGGAAGTGCTCCGCGAACCTCCATCTGCCGTCGAGGATGAGGCCTAGATACCTCATCTTCGACTCGACGGCAATGGAGGTTCCGCCCACCACTATCTCCATACCCCGCGGTGGAGATCTCCGAGGTCCGTGGAAGAAGAGGGCCTCGGACTTCTCCAGCGCCACCTCCAGCCCAAGGGTCCTGATCCTGTGGACCACATGGGCTACACCGGCCGTGGCCAAGATGGCCGCCTCCCTATGCGTGCCCCCGCAGGCAGTTACCAGGGTGTCGTCGGCGTAACATACTACACCGACACCGTGTAGGTTCCGCCCGCGGAGCACGTAGTCGTACCCGATGTTCCACAGGAGCGGTCCTAAGACCGAACCCTGTGGAACACCGCACGACATCCGCCTTATCTTCCATTCACCGTCCCGGGCCGGGTACATAACGGCCCGGTCGGTGAAATAACTCGCCACGGAGTCCCTCAAATACCGGGGCACACCATGGTATCTGAGGGACTCCATCACGGTCTCCCAAGGGAGGGTGTTAAAGGCATTTTTAATGTCTAACGACACTGCCAACAACACCCCGCCTTCGGAGACCGCCTCCTCCGCTAACTCACGCACTCTAGCGATAGCGTCCACCGTTGAGCGCCCGTGCCGGAAGCCGAACTGCCAGTCGCTTAGGTTCGGTCCTACCTCCCTCATGTGCTGAGCGAGACGAGCAGCGAGCACACGCTCGAAGAGCTTGCTTGTCTCACTCAGGAGCACGATCGGACGGTAGGCCGACGGGGTATCGGCTGGGCGCCCACTCTTTCTAAGCAGGACCAGCTTTCCGCTTTTCCAGCACTGCGGAAAGTGGCCCCGCGCCAGGCAAGCTGAGAACACGGATCGTATGTGATCTTCAAGCTGCCCGGCCGCCAACACCAGAGCGCGCCCTGGCACGCCGTCCGGTCCGGGTGCCGTGTTTTTTGACCTAAGCCTTAGCACGGCCAGGCCGAACTCGGTCTCCGAGACTCCAGGCACCTCGGTGTCCTCATGGGCTTCCTCCACTCCTGGAGGAGCCATGGGTGGTGGGTGCCATGCCTCCCTGTGAGGGAAGAGAGCTGACACGATTCGCTCTAAGAGCTCCGGCTCCAAGGTCGCCGTGAGAGGAGGGGTCCAGGGACGTAGCTTGCCCGTCACCGCCTTGTAGGGTCTACCCCAAGGGTCGCGGTTGAGGGACTCCAACCACTCTTGCCACGCCGATTCCTTGGCATCTTTAATGGCCGCCTTAAGATCAGAACAGGCGGCCCTGTAGTCGGCGTAGCGGTCCCTCTCGACCTCTTCGTCGCGCACCCTCCTCCGGCGGTAATGGGCGTAACTACGCCGCGTCACAACGCAAGCCCGCCTGAGCTCCCTGAGCCCCGGCCTCCACCAGTACATGCGCCGGGGTGGCGACGACGTCTTGACCCGGGGCATGGAGGCGTCACAGATGCGTGCAAGGGCTTCACCGAGTGCCCCTGCTGCGACGTCTACATCCCCCAGGTCCGAGTCAGCCATCCATGCTTCCACGATGGCCGCCTCCTTCGCCAACTCCGGGTCAATCCCCCTCAGTGACCACCTTGGGCCCTCTCTGGCCCGGGGAGCTGGGGCCTCCCCAGCGGACGCAGAGACGCTAAACCGAATATATCGGTGATCCGATAGCGTCTCTACGTCTACCTCCACCTTCCAATCGAGAACACGGCGCGCCAGGGAAGGCGTTGCGAATGTTAGGTCAACTATTGACCCACCCTGTTGCCGCACGCACGTGTTCTCGATGCCCCTGTTGAGGATGTTGAGGCCTAGGGACGCCGCCCACTCCTCCAACACCTCCCCTCTCACGTCGGTAGCCGGAGAGCCCCACGCCGTTGATTTGGCGTTGAAGTCCCCGGCAACCAACACCGGACTGGGGTGTGCTGTTCCCACCAGAAACCCGACCTCTGCGAGCGTCTGCTCGAAGCTGGCCAGGTTACGGTTCGGAGAACAGTACACCCCAATTACCGCCACGCCACAGCCACCACCCACAACGGCCAGCACGCATCCATGACCCTTCGCTACTTTTTCGAAGGGCAGGGAGCCACCGGCCGCCGGAGCATATATGGCTACCGAGTCCTCCCGATCTCCCACCCAGCTAGTACGGGCGGGGATCATGTAGGGCTCGGTAACCACGGCTATTTGTATCAACCACTCTGCCAGGCTCTGGAGCAATAGATCCTGCGCTCTGGCACAGTGGTTGATATTCGCCTGGAGGCATCGGATGGCCATCTAATTTGTTTCCATCCGATCCTCCACTCGCGCTGGGCGCGAAGATGGTGGCGAGGGGGCATTTACGCCTACACCAGCCTTCTTTTTTCCTCCTCTTTTTGCCAAGTCCGAGCCTTTGCAGCCTCGGACCGGGTGGTCGGCTTTTCTGCCTGTCGCCTCGCACGCCGGGCAGTGCGGCTCAGCTTCGCACTGGGCAGACTTATGCCCAGGCTTGCCGCACTTGAAACAGACCTCGCTGCGGTCGACTCCAGCCGTGCACTTCACCCCCATATGTCCCGCCTCTAGGCAGCGGTAACAATGCAGGGGCCTGGGCTCCAATATCTTTGCAGACACCGAAACCCAGCCCACTAAAATTCGGCCAGCTGCAACCTTTTTGGCTGCAGCTATAGGGCACTTGAGCCATACTGTGCCCTGCCGGCCGGGTGGCCTCACAACATTCCCCACATGTACGGCCTCTACGGAGCAGCCTCCAGACTTGGCGACGGCCGCCGCCACGTCCTCCTTTGTGGCGGAATCATCCAGCCCAGAGAGGCGTAATGCCACGCACTTCTCCGGGCGGGACACCTTTACAACCTCCGGGCTTAGATGCTCCCTCAGTTTCTTGGCGAGGGAGTCTGCCTTTTCGGTTCCAGTGGCACCGGACACTTCCAGCACCCTGGCTCCTGTTGCGGCTGTGCGGAATCGTAGTCCCTCTATGCCCAGGGCCTGAACATCGATTTTCTCACGCGCTTCAGCAAGCACCTGGGCATACGTGGTCCCCTTCTCTTTGGCCTCCGGCGATCGCTGCAGTCCGGGGAACCTTAAGTTTCGGCTCCCGTTTCTTAGGAGCCTTTTTCGCTACGGGAGTTGGCCGACTGGCTTGGGCCATTTGAGCCTCTGGTGCCTTAGCGGCCTTGGTACCCTTTCGTGCTACCACGTTCCATCCTTCGTCCATTGAAACCGGGGCAGGAGGCAACGGATTGGGTACTTTTTTGGCCGCCTTGGTTTTACCCTTTTTTCCCCCAGTCCCGCTGGTGCTTGCTTGGGCAGGAGGGGGGGAAGGCGTGTAAGTTGTCGCTATTGCAGCTGTTACAGCAACATCGTCTGACTCCCTCCTTTTGTCTGCGGCCAGTGGGGGCCTGAGGCGCTTAGCCGGCAGAAGGCGATCCTCTAGCCCCTCTATTCGCGCATTCAGCATGGTCCCACACTGGACCATGACTGAACGCGCAATCTCCTCCATGTTAATGGCTGCGGGAGCGGTAGGCCGCGAGAGGCTCCGAAGCTCCACCATTTCCTTCCGCATAGTAGCGACCTCCGCCATGAGTTTTATATTAGCCGTTTCGAGGCGCGCAATTTCCTCCGTAACCGTGCGGGTCTTCATCTCGGCGAAGGCCCTACGGATAGTTTCAGAGGCGTCGTTAAGTGCTCTCTGAAAAGTCCCCTTTATGTGTTTGGACTTGCAGGAGACGTCGTTGATTGACGAAAGTGCATCTCCTACAAGTCCAGCTAGGTCTGCCGCGGTGATGTCAAAAGCAGCCGGCCCTGCTTTAGACACTTTACGGAAGGTAGCTGCAGCAGCTTTCCTCTTCCGCTCTTCCTTCTCCTCGAATAGTCGCTCCACCTGCAGCATCACCTCTTCCTCCTGAAGACGCTTCTGCTCTTGTCTGGCTTTGTGCAGACCGACATAGCTGCCGGTCGAAGCCGGACGTCCACGACCTCTTTTCGACGTCCTACCTTTGAGCTGCGCCTCTCCTTCCGCACTTTCCTCACTGGAGGAAACTCCCCTTTTTCGCCAAAGGCGACTTTCCTCCTCTTTTCTCATCATAGTTCCAGGCGATGCACCTCGAGATGAAACAGTCAATAAAGACACGTCTGAATCGACTTCCGACAAGTCACCAGGCGCCGATTCAACCGGCACATTCTCACTTGGAGTAACCTTCGCGGCTTTCGCCGCCACGTACTCCTTATTGGCCAATAACACCTTGTCACTCCCCACGCTCTTGTCTGTGTCCGACTCAGACAGTCGAGTCAGGACAACAAACGGCTGGAGCGTAGCAGGGCAAGGCCCATCGACACACCTCTCGTCATCAGGTTGGCCCTGAGAAGGGCCTTTTTTAAACTTGCCTTTCGCATCGCGAAGAGGCATCGTCCCACCTTTCCCATGTTGGCCTTGAGAAAGGCCGGTTTGGCCTTGAGAAAGGCCGGTTTGGCCTTGAAAAAGGCCGGTTTGGCCTTGAGAAAGGCCGGTTTGGCCTTGAAAAAGGCCTAGGCGGTTGTTGTCCCCCCCAGAATACGAGGGACTGACTGCCGAAGCAGCAAGGGATTCCCCGACCTCGATGAGGCCGGTACCCTCCTGGGGTAATATGTTTTTACAATTCGCCATTTTCATTTTTTTTTGTTTGGTCCTATTTGGGTTACAGAGGGTGGACCGACCCCCTGGGCGCCCTTACGACCGAGCTCCCCTCGGCCATACATCCCATAAGCGGGCGCCAAAACCGTAGGATTTGGTGAAAACTATATACATAAAGAAGACAGAAGAAGCAAATATTTACAAAAAAAAGCCTAAGATTACCGCCGAAGTTCCAAAAAGAACCACGGCGCCTACGCACCCCTATCCCAGAGCCCCCCACCCCCCACCTAAGCACCCCGAAACGCCCACAGATAAAATACATAAATACAAATAGATACATAAATACCTGATAATATAAACTATGTAATATAATAAATACATAAACATACATACATGTGTTCCTCTTGGTCAGGTCTCTCCCTTGAGGCCTTCCGGCATGAGTAACTCTACCGGCGTAGCCCTCAAGATCATAGAGACACGCAAGCCCCACCACGACGACAACGTGGGAACACATCGGTGGGGAACCTAACCTTTTTTTTTTTTTTTTTTTTTTTTTTTTTTTTTGTTGCCCAGGAAAATCTTTTATAGATACCACCAGTCCGGGGGGACCGATGGTTATGTGGGATTCCCGCCTTGATAAAGGCAGTGTACCCACTAAAAACCTGGGGTGTTCCGCCCTCGCCGCTTTACAAGGAGGAAGCCACGGTGTCGCAAGGCGTCCCGCAACTCCCTCAGCGGGTGCCCGTGAAGGCCCTCCTCGGGAGGGTGTAGAGTGCCCTCCCCGTATCTCCGCTTAAGGCACCTCGGAACACGTGACGAGGCGCCTTACAGCACGGGACCCCACAGGTCAGGAAGCGGATCCCCCGATCCGCAACCCAACAGGTCCCCGTTCAGGGTAGTATGCGGCCGGCATACGCCAGCCGCCTACGGCCCGTTCTCCGTTGGCGGATAGGAGCCGAGAGAGGATCTGCCTCTCGGTCCCTTTCCGCCATCTCCTTCGACCGCATCACTTCCTCTGCAAAAGCGGCTACGGCCTCCCATTTCGTCTCGCTGTCAGCCATAGCGTTGACTATGGCTGAGAGCGAGAGGTCAGGTCCTATCGCCGCCGCCATCACTGCGCGCGGCTCCGCCCACTCTGGGCACTCGGCGCGGGTGTGCCGCGCCGTGTCCTCCGGCGCCCCACAATGGTGGCATTCCATTGTGTGGGGAACCTAACCTAACCTAACCTAACCTAACCTAACCTAACCTAACCTAACCTAACCTGACCTAACCTGACCTAACCTGACCTAACCTGACCTAACCTGACCTAACCTGACCTAACCTGACCTAACCTGACCTAACCTGACCTAACCTGACCTAACCTGACCTAACCTGACCTAACCTAACCTAACCTGACCTAACCTGACCTAACCTGACCTAACCTGACCTAACCTGACCTAACCTGACCTAACCTGACCTAACCTGACCTAACCTGACCTAACCTAACCTAACCTAACCTAACCTAACCTAACCTAAAACCTAACCTAACCTAAAACCTTACCTAACCTAAAACCTTACCTAACCTAAAACCTAACCTAACCTAACCTAAAACCTAACCTAACCTAAAACCTAACCTAACCTAAAACCTAACCTAACCTAAAACCTAACCTAACCTAAAACCTAACTGAACCTAAAACCTAACCTAACCTAAAACCTAACCTAACCTAAAACCTAACCTCACCTAAAACCTAACCTAACCTAAAACCTAACCTAACCTAAAACCTTACCTAACCTAAAACCTAACCTCACCTAAAACCTAACCTAACGTAAAGTGAGTGAGAGACAGTACAGATGAGAGAAGGTCTAGAAGAGAAAGATGGGGTTCTGACACGGTCAAAATTGAGAGGAGAGAACGTCCTTCCAGCTCAGCGCGCAATGGCTTCTTGCCGCCATACGTGCGTTCAGTCATCGCGTCGAGTTCAGTGGTGATTTACCATCTACCCTCAATTCAACCGCAAAGATCGAACATACCCCTCACCGAAATCAATATGATTGATTTCCCTAAATAAATGAGAAGTATGTATATATATATGTATACAAAAAAAAATTATATATATAAAATAAACTTATGAAGCTGATAAAATTAATGTAAAGTGTTCCAAAAGTGGAGTGTAACCCTAACCTAAAAGTATTTATTTTATTAAACTTAACTAAAGAATATTTTTAATGCGAAGTTATCAATTTGTATAGGGTAATGGACATACTTTATTAGTAGGTCTCTGAATTAAACCATTTTTGGTTCTTAAAGTTAAAACGCGGTTAATTTTTTTTTTGTCAATGCCACTGTGTACTTTGTCATCATCATCATCATCATTTCAGCCGTAGGACGTCCACTGCTGGACAAAGGCCTCCCTCATTGATCTCCAAGTACTGCGGTTGGAAGCCGTCTGCATCCACCGCCGACCAGCAGTTCTCACCAAGTCGTCTGCCCATCTTGTAGGTGGACGTCCTACGCTGCGCTTGCCGATCCGTGGCCTCCATTCGAGAACTTTGCTGCCCCATCGGCCGTCAGTTCTGCGCGCTATATGGCCTGCCCATTGCCACTTCAACGTGCTAATCCGTTTGGCTATGTCGGTGACCCGAGTTCTCCTACGTATCTCCTCATTTCTGATTCGATCCCGTAGTGAAACCCCGAGCATAGCCCTCTCCATAGCTCGTTGAGCGACTCTGAGCTTGTTCATAAGGCCAATAGTGAAGGACCACGTCTCGGTTCCATATGTCATTACTGGTAACACACACTGGTTGTAGACTTTCGTCTTAAGGCACTGAGGTATGTTGGACGAAAAGACGTTGCGAAGTTTCCCAAACGCTGCCCATCCGAGTTGGATTCGACGATTGACCTCTTTCTCGAAGTTGGACCTACCTAATTGGACTGTTTGTCCTAGGTATACGTACGCGTCGACAACTTCAAGAGCCGAGTTCTCAACCATAACTGGGGCAGGCACGACATGGACATTTGACATGATTTTCGTCTTGTCCATGTTCATTTTAAGGCCTACCCGCTGGGAGACTCGATTGAGGCCTTCGAGCATCGTGCTGAGCTCTTCCATCGACTTTGCCATGACCACAATATCGTCGGCAAATCGAAGGTGAGTGATGTATTCGCCGTTAATATTGATGCCCAGCCCTTTCCATTCCAGGAGCTTGAAGGCATCTTCCAAAGCGGTCGTAAACAGTTTCGGAGAGATTACGTCTCCCTTTCTTACGCCTCTTTTTAAGGGAATCGCCTTCGAGCTCTGTTCTTGTACTCGGACTGACATAGTGGCGTTTGTATACAAACACTTCAACACTTCGATGTACCGATAGTCAATTCGGCATCGTTGGAGAGACTCAAGCACCGCCCATGTTTCGATCGAATCGAAGGCTTTCTCATAGTCCACAAACGCAAGACATAGCGGCAAGTTATACTCTTCGGTCTTCTGTATGACTTGCCGCAGCGTATGTATGTGGTCTATGGTACTGTAGCCTTTTCGGAACCCGGCTTGTTCGGGAGGCTGGAAGTCATCAAACCTGCGTTCGAGACGGTTCGCTACTTGGTCGGTACGGTACTTTGTCAATTCGAGCTAAATTCCATTGAAGAGTTTTAGTCAGATTTGACTTAAGCAAAACCAAATCACCAATGTTCAAGTTAGGTGGAGATTCAAACCACTTCGCTCTCTGCTGGAGAGTGTGAAGATAGTCATCTGACCAACGTCTCCAAAATTACTGTCGGGCCTTCTGAATGGATTGCCAACGTGACAATCTGTTCTGAGGAACATCCTCAAAGTCATATTCCGGTACAGCTAATAAACATTGACCTATTAGGAAATGACCCGCGGTAAGAACATCAAACTCGTTTGGGTTGTCCGATAAGGAACACAGAGGGCGTGAATTTAGAACAGCTTCAACTCTGCAGAAAACAGTAGTTAACTCTTCAAAGGTGAGTGACCGATCACCTACCACACGGTGAAGGTGATGTTTGGCAGACTTTATTCCTGCTTCCCAAAGTCCACCCATACTGGCTGCATTGGGCGGGTTGTTACGCCATTCTACGTGACGAGTTGTCATCATTCATCATTTCAGCCATAAAACGTCCACTGATGAACACAGGCTTCTCCATGAGGCCATACTATCCATACATATCCATAGTTGCCATACTACCACGCTTGGCAGGCGGGTTGGCAAGCGCAGTTTGCGATGTTGATACACGGAAAGACGCTGCTGCTCATCTTCCGAAAGTATCCCTTAGCAGGCTCTTACTGCATCCACGGGCATGAGAGGAAGGGTAACATTCTACTGCCGGCACCCCACGGCTAAACTAACGAGTTGTCAGTCCATTGATAATTTTATCTTGATTATCCTTATGACTTCTTTTCAATGCTTGGCTGCCGCAATAAAATTAGTGCCACAGTCTGAATAAAGGCAACTGCAAAGTCCGCGGCTAGCCAGAAAACGATCAAATGCAGCTAAAAAACAATCGCAACTTAAATCAGTCAACACTTCTAAGTGCACAGCTTTTGTTGAGAAACAAACGAAGAGGCACAAGTACGACTATGTAGACCTTTGCGTTCCGCTTTAAACTTTCCTTAACGAAGAAAGGCCCACCCAAATCACAACCAATGTGGTTGAAAACCTTATCTGGTTTTAGCCTAGACGCAGGTAAAGTACCCATAGCGGGCTGAAGTGAGGTTGGTCGGCATCGAACTTTGCCCCTCTCGTAGCCTCAACAATAAGGCACTCAACACATCGACACCTTGGGGTAGAAAGGTCGTATAAACCATTTTGCCCAAAATGAGTTATGAATGCAGTCTTATTCAGAATTTTCCGCTCTATTGATCGGTCTATGTGACGCATTCAAATTCGCATAAAAATGGTTTTTACAGCCCAGACGACTTCAACGTCTAAACAGAGCTTTTGTTGGAATTTATGGTGTAAGAACAAAAAAAATATTATTGCTATGACCAATTGGAGTAATGCTATAATTTTTCGCTAGTTCAGGTTGTAAAAGATAGTAGATTTGAGTCAAGTATGGTGTACTACCAAAGTAATAAATTGCGCTTGGTTGTAAAAACCAAAATTCAGTATGATTTCGTTTTACAGCCTTTTACCTCCATACGTTTAGTACAATTTGGTTTTTACACCCTAAGCTCAAGAAAGAGCAACTGGCGGTAAAGTATTTACACCCATCCAGAACACATTCGTAAAGGGAAAATTGGCCTTTACATCATAATTTTTTTTTTTTCAAATTTATTTAACTTACTCCGTTCGAAAAAATACGTTTGAAACTAAACGCGACGCCGAGAATCGCCGATCATAGCAGAAATACCTACACTGACGGCGAATCGTCAAAAGTAAGCTACTTATTATACCTACATATTTTCCTTACTTTCGCATCCTTAGTGCTTTCCTGTTTTTAATATTAAGTATGAATTATTAAGTCCCGATGTGTAGTACATTGTCACTAACTTATATATCCGGTAAAATTATTGAATTTGGTGTAAGAATAAAATGACAGTTATTTCAAAAACGGTGACATTTAGTTCCAAATATAGCCACTGTCGCCGGGTTAGAAAAGTTTTTGGCACAACAGATAATTTGTTTAGTTACTTATAGTGTTATCACTATTAGCACCTGTCTAATAAACATATGTCTTAGTATAATATTTAAATAGGTAATTTTTTATTTTAATAAATAATGTAGTACCTACCCAGATAGTCGTGGTTGTAATGAACACCAGCCAAAATACATGGTTTATACACTTATTTTGCTTTCAAAATTTTCTTTGGTTTTGACGTTATAAGTGGCTTATATGACGCAGTTTACTATTTTTCAAGGCTTTTACTTCTTACTCACTTTTTGCCTTCGAAAGAAAAGTGTTTTCAAATGATAACTCATTTTCCTAATATTCAGATGAATAAATTGAAATAATTTAGTTGGCACCTACTGACTACTGCTCTCGCTCCAGTTATAGGAAGGACCTACAGTGGATACCATGAATGACAAAATCACTCTATTATAATTATTAAGATCAGGTATATTTTTTACTTACAGATTGAACCACGAACGACAAGGTGAGATAGGCAGATACAAAAGTATTGATAAAAATAGCAATGATGAAAATTAGAGCACAGACATCATAGAAGAAAATGATACAGAAAACCCACCGAAAAGAAAAAAAAATAAGAAAAGAAAATATCATAATACATAGCAGCAGCGAAAGTGACTTCAATACTTCAACAATATCTGTACCCCGATCTAATACGTCTTTCTTTGGAGACAATGTTGGTGATCCGAACAGTCCATTAAAAAGTACTGATGCAAAGAAGCAAAGTCAAAGTAATATTATTTCTATCGAAGTAATAAAACACGGGAACAGTACTAAAACGACGTGTTTGGAGCCACTTTTTTGGGTACCTGCTACTTTCGGCGACGCTCAGCCCTCAACATCGTACTCTCTGCGTCCTGATGAAGCCCCAAACTTGACGATGAACTACTCACCTGCTACTTCCAGAGACGCTCAGCTCTCAGCTTGTGCCCCCTGCGTCCTAATGAAACCCCATGCTTGATGGCGAGCTATCCACCTGCTGCTTCCAAAGATCTTCAGCCCTAGTTTCGTGCTTCCTGCGTCCTGCTGAAACCCCGTGCTTGACGACGACCTACTCACCTGCTGCTTTCAAAGATAAATGTCTCTTGTGTACAAAAGCAGAACGCAATAAGAACATGAATGAAGCAGAAAAAAGGAACTTAGATATACCTCTACATTGTAAAGAAAATCTATGTACAAAAGATTTTTAGCTCACCAAAAATTCAAAAGTCTCAACAATGACACACTGACCACTAGCTTTGATCTGCAAAAGGTGCTAATTACACCTCATGGAGATAACATGCTACTAGGATCCAGAAAATATGCAGTATTCAATTTCACTTTGTACGAAAGTGTCATGTCTGTTATCAATCAGTTCCTCAAGTAATCCAAAAGCTTAGAGACTATACAAATCAAATTGCTACCCGGACATACGTGCATGCCCATTGATTCAATGCATGCAACAATTGAAAAGGAAGTTCAAAAGCTCACAGTATGGAGCCCCTCACAATGGCTACCTTATATTTCCTCTGCACGAAAACGTCCTCGACCCTACCAAGTTAATATTTTGGAACATGAAGACTTCATTAACTGGGAAGAACTTGCATTCAAAACATTCACAAAAGACACCCTAAAAAAATAATTCTAACAAATCAGGATTGCGACACTTAAAAAGAAGTAAAAATAAAGTAGAAATGAAGTACTTAATGCGTGAAGACGCACTCGAAGAAACAATCAATCATTATGAAGAATCTACAAAAATTAAAAAGGGAAAGGGGAAAGGGAGAGGAACAGGAAGATTGAAAGGAAATGGTAGATGAAGAATTCGCGATAAAGACGACGATACAAATAGCGAACTAAGTTCCATACAAGGAGGAGAAGAATTGATATTGCGAAAGATATATGACTGTCGACTGCCCATTCCAACTGCAAAATACAACGATTTGAAACGTTTATGTGAAAAAGGAACCATAACAAAACCATATTAACATGAATATTAATATTATTAACCTACCTAGCCTAGGTACTTAACTCATTTTTTTTCGGTCTTTAATTTTGAATTGCATTGTAATTTATTAGATTGTAATGATTCGTTATTCAATACTACCGCTTATTCACTCGGATACAGAACTCTGTGGTTTATTCCTTGCTTAGATGAGTTAAAGAAGAACTGAAGTACAAGAGAATTCCCTTTCTAGATTTTAATATTGACTCGCATTTGTAGGACTTAATTGTAAAGTTGAGACTGATTATAGCCTTATTTTGATCTCAATGATGGTTGTAAGCATAGTGTTATTAGTTATTACACTCTTTTTATAGCTTTAAGCTTAAAATAGAATGAAATATTTGTGAAATACGAACGTATTTTTAAAGTTATTATTAAATTACCTTTATTCATTGTATCGTGTCACTAACGTTGTGTTTACGTTTTTTTGAAAAAAAAACCAATTAAATTGAACAAAACAAAATGTTTTATTTTGTGCATTATGTTGAATAAATGCGTCATTTTATTAATTTACTAAATTTTGTTTCATCTGATTAAAATTGTAATTAGTTCTCACATAGATACTGGTAGGTAAAGTGGGTATGATGGTTTTTGTTACCCAAGTTTATTGTAAGGTATGTAAAATTACTTCAGTTACCATAGTTAAGACTCCCACCATTCGAAAGGTATTGATTTTACGACTTTCATTATTTTATGTTAGTGGTTTTTAAGCCCAATTATAACGACTTACATCTAGTTACGACTCATTACAATGTAACTACTCAAATAATTACAGGATGTAAAAACCATTTTGAAAAAAAAAGTTGGTCGTAAATCCACGCTAACTTCTAAATTAAGAGACTGACAATAAAATAAGGTTTTCCATTGCAAAGAACATAAAAAACTAATAAATCTCACAAAATAGGGTCAATATACTCATAAGAACAAAAAAAATACTAGCCAAAATGTTTTTTAAATTTTGTTTTTTGCTCGTCCTGTAAAGTAGGGTTTTGGTTTTTACGACCTTTCTACCCCAAGGTAGCGACATAAGGCATTTTCATCGAGTCCTAGACATGTCGGTATATTCACTGTCTTCAAATTGATCACTGCATAGCAATTTATGCTGATTTTACAAGCTTTTCAATGAATCTTCAGTGGAACAGTTTTCCCATACTTTCCAGGCAGTGGAAATCTATGAAAACGCAAGTTGGTATTGTCGTCTTTGTTGGTATTACGACATTTAGCGCACTTTCTGTATTCGGAAGACTTTCAAAAGTTTCAAATCAAAGAAAACTCAAGTGAGGACAGAAATTAATCATACAAAATGGCTGCCAGCACCGCAAGTGCCGCCGGAGTTGAAATGTTACGGGGACATTTTAATGTCACCAAGATCTTGAGCATAAAATTTGTAGTCTGGTGTATAGCGTCTTCTAACCTGATTTTTTATCCCCATATATGCTATGCTGTTGGCATTTCACGTGTTCTAAGTTGACTCCCCCTGATCAACATCATTAAACAGAAAGATGCACTCTGAGATTTACGTCCCTGAGATAATTGCACCGACCAATCACATCATAAACATGACCGTTCTTATCTCTGCCATCTGCAACTTCTACCCACATTGGTGACAAGTCAATCTAATCTGTCAAATTCAGCTGACAGTGATTTTGAAGCAACAAACGTCATACTCAAGTGACAGTGCCAAGTTCGGTTTGAAGTTTGTGGGGTTGCCATATCCGTCTATATTTCCCCAAATTAAGGAAAATTGAAATTTTGCCGAAATGGTCTTATGCGGAAAATGTAGCAAAAATATTGGCAGGGCCGATATTAAAAGTTGCACTAAGTGTAAAGAAAACTATCATTACCAGTGTTTGGGCATACCTGCCGAGAATTTCGGCAAGGAATCCAAGAATTATAAAGCTACCTGGAAGTGCGGGAAGTGCAAATCTGCTGAAAGGTGCGACAAATTTTCTACCCCTCCATCGACTGGCATGCATATACCGACGGTTGACTCACCGATTACTACTTTGGACGAGTTGAAGATTTATATGGACAACAAGTTTGCTGAATCGCTGTGTCAACTCCTCTCGGATATAAAGATAGATTTTAACAAAGAGAGCAGAGACACGCGAGGTAAGATCACTGAACTAACTGAAAGTGTAAACTTTTTGTCAGCAAAATATGACCAGCTCAACAATGTTATCGAATCTAATAAATTATCGAAGTTCACTTCAGACTGCAAATGGAGAGTTACGCGCAAGAGTATGCGACTTAAATTCTCGCTTGAACCAAATCGAGCAGCATTCGCGAGATCACAATATAGAAGTCCAATGCGTCCCGGAGAATAAAAATGAAAACTTGAAGACTGTCATTCAGGACCTCACTAACGCCATTGGATGCAAATTAGCAGATCACGAGCTGGTTAACTACCATCGCGTTGCCAAAGTTAATCAGGACTCTAAGAGGCCCCGGTCTATCATTGTTAAGTTGCCGAGCCCGATATTGCGTGACAGAATTATCGCTGGCGTTAAAGCGTTTAATAAAGGTCATCAAAACGATAAGCTTAATTCCACACACTTGGGTATTGCTGGAGAAAGGATGCAAGTGTATGTATGTGAACATCTTTCCCCTGCAAATAAGTACGGAAGAATGCGTCCTCCAAAAGCCTCGTCGTAAAAGATGAATCTTTCTTAAAGACTCTAAATTAGTGTGTTTTAGGGAGTATTTTTTTTTAATGTCTATATAGGCCTAAAATTCTATTTAAAAATTTTATATCAAAATGTTAGGGGTCTTCGGACCAAAACTGAATTGGCTATGGCTAATGCACTAAAAAATGATTACGACATAATTTTTCTCACGGAAACTTGGTTAAACGACTCTGTCTATGACCATGAAATATTAGATAAAAGATATGTCATATTTAGAAGGGACCGCAATTCAACTAGTGGCAGTTATGCAATACGTAAGCAAAGATTGACACAGTGCATAATAAACTGTTATGAGTGTATCAAGCTTAGCTACGTCACGGAATTTTTTATGACATGAATAACTCTTCTCACTCGGCCGGAAAGAACGTCAATATGCTTTTTAAATGTGAGCTTCTCGTCTATAAAGACTCCCAGGTACTTGACCCATTCTACTCTTGTCAGCTCTTCACAGTTACAGTGATTGTTATCGGCTGAACATGTGTGAGCATGGATCTTTAGACGGGGTAAGGATGGTGTGGGTTGTGAAGCCTTCGTTTTGTGAAAACACGTGAACATTGTTTTTTGGGTGTTCAATGTTAACAGATTATTTAGAAGCCATTTCTGAACCTCTCTCAACCCAATTTCAGCGGCAGATAAAGCATCACTCCAGGAACGTCCACAGAATAACAGGGCTGTATCATCTGCGTAGCATATGATATCAACATTAACGATTGGTAATTCGAGTATATCATTTATATATAATATAAATAACGTTGGACCTAATATGCTACCTTGAGGGACCCCGAAATTCACAGACTGAGGGCTACTGACAGTTGAACCAACTTTAACACATTGCTTCCTCTCTTTGAGGTAGCTATTAAACCAATTTAGAGCAATGCCACGAATACCCGAGAGTTCTAATTTCCTTAGCAAAATTGGTGTGGAGATGGTGTCAAAGGCCTTTTTCAGATCTAAGAATACGCCTACAGTACATTTTTTCTGGTCTAACTGTGACGATACTGTAGAGGTCAGCAATGAAACCGCGTCTTCAGTGCATTTGCCCCTACGAAAACCAAATTGCCTGTTTGATATAAGGTTTTTTGACTCTAGAAACTTTACTAGCCTATTATTTACTAACTTTTCCAAGAGTTTTGAGAAGGCCGATAAAAGGGAAATGGGTCGATAGTTGTCAATTTGATTTTTAACACCTCCTTTATGGATTAGGCTAATCAGCGCTAGCTTCCAGGAGTCCGGGAAAACGCCTGATGACATGCTTTTGTTGAAGATTATGGTGAGTGGTTCAACTCTACATGCAACAACTATAAATGTAGATATTTATATAGCTATACTTTAAGCTTGAAATAAAATTAATAAATTGAATTGCATTGAATTGAATTGAAATTGAACTATGGAGAACGATAGAGTTTTTAGGAGATAGTTATTTATATAATAAAAATATTTGCATGCCTAGATAAGGTAGAATATAAGGGACATTTTAATTTTAAGACCAACTCTGTAACCTATATTCGTGCAAATAAACATCTTTAATCTTTAATCTTTAATCTTTATACCGTCTATACCTGGAGCTTTCTCATTAGACAGGCTTTTGATTAAAGACTCAACCTCATCGACGTCGGTTGGTTCTAGAAAGAACGAATCAACTGGAGATTTTTTTTTACGTGGACAGCATCAACAAGATCTTCTTCGGTTTTAGATAGATACGATTACAATAAATAAATGGTTTCAATGGTTGAAGAATGTTTGTGTGACAGAAAGATAAAGAATTTTGTACTGAATTCAAATTTGTAAAAAAACGATTTTGACCCTATCAATTTAACCAGCATCTACTCTTCTCGCTGTCGGGAATATGTACGGTCTAACCGCACTATCCTCTCGCGTCAGCATTGTATGTTTATTGTCGTAGTATCAACGGCCGCACTTCGAAATTTGAATTTTGGCGGCGGAATGTCTTGATTTTTTCACAAATAATTTTATTTAATAATTATTGTAAAATTGTTGTATTTTACTTGGATTAGTGATAAAAGTACCAAATTAAATACGGTATAATAAATGAAATTATAATTTTCAACGGGCGCGTCCTAAAATGGACGAGATGGATGAAGAAACATCGGCTCCAAGCGCTGAGCCGCCGCTCGCCTTGGCGGGCGCGAGCAAGCCGCCGGATTCGCGGCCGGCCAAGCGTTTTCGAATAAATAACAGCAGTGATGATCAATGTGTTGATGATGAAGGATTTACCCTCGTGCAGAGGAAGGCGAAACGTTCTGCGGCCGTAACATCTAATTCGGCCGCAGAAATCAAGCGAGGTACGAACAAAATGAGGAACAATTACTACGAGGTTTGCGTCGCTTCTTATCAAATTCTACCGAAGCAAATCGGGTTGGCCATGCTCCTGAAGGCTGAGGGAATAACCAATGCAGTCCAGATAAGGTATAAAAGTCCCTATAAAGTAATTATCAGTTTTGAATGTAAGGAGGATGCGAACAGCTTGGTGGATAATACAAAATTTATGGATTCCGGCTACCGATGTTATTTGACGAGTGAAGTGGGCGTTACATATGGCGTAGTGAAATATTTGGAGCTGGATGTTAAAGATGAGAATTTGATGGAGTCGCTAAATTGTGAATACAAAATACTTTCGGTCAAGAGGTTGAATAGAATGTCTGAAGATGGCGTATGGATTCCCAGTGAAACGGTACGTTTTGGCTTTAAAAGCTCTACTTTGCCTTTGTATTTGCTTGGCTATGGTTGCAGATTCAAGGTGGACCCGTACACCTTTCCAGCGACGCAGTGTGGTTCGTGCTGGAAGTATGGTCATTTGACGCGGACCTGTCCAACCAGGAAAATATTTTGTCCGAAATGTGGCGGACGACACATTAACTGCGAAACGACAGAGTATCGATGCATCAACTGTAAAGGCAAGCATATGGCCCTGAGTAAGTCTTGTCCTATTTATTTGAAAGAAAAAGAAATTCGATGTATCATGTGCCAAGAGAACTGTACCTATAAAAATGCATTATCTAAGTACCGTGAGAGTAAATTACGCAAGACGTACGACCGTCCTAAAAATATACCACCTGTATTTACTTTTGGTGGTGAATCTAAGGATAGCAGATATAATTTCACTTCGGCTAAAATGTCTTATAGTCAAAGTGTAGGAGCGAAGGTTAGACAACCGCAGCCCTCAGTACACTTACATGAATCAAAAGCTCCAGAGCAAGACGAGATGTATCTGAGTGAAGACGAATCGAAGGAGAGCAGTGGCGAGGAAGTTTCGATTATGAAGGAGGCTATGAAAAATAAAATAAAAAAGAAGAAGAAGAAGGTTGGGAGGCACAAGAAAACAGCATTACGCAGCGCGCATAGGTCTCAGCTACCCGCGGCGACTGTCTCGACCTCGGCGGCAGCGCGGGCGACAGGTGAGAGTATCCTCATTGATACCAGTGATAAAAAGTCAATCAATAGTTTCAGTGTTATATTTACAAGAGTGAAAGAAATTGTGTTTTCAAATATTAGTTTTAGCGAGAAAATTAGTCAGGTGTTGAAGGTACTTTTTGATGAACTTATGTCGTTTTTAGTGGGGATGATTAGCAATGGAGATGTTCTAACGAAACTGTTAGGTCTATTTTGTAATGGATAGTAATAATTCAAATATTTCTGTAGCTAGCGTGGCATCATGTTCTGTGGCTTCCGTTGCACAATTTATAAATATTGTGCAATGGAATTCGCAGAGCTTAATGCCCAAAAAACATGAGCTCGAACTTTTACATTTTTCTGAAAAAATTGGTAGGTATATGTATTTTAAGTGAAACTTGGCTTGATACAGATACTGACTTATACATGAAAAACTATAGTATTTACAGAAAAGATCGAACGGATTCTTACGGAGGTGTAGCTGTAATAGTTCACGTATCCATAAGAGCGCATTGTTGTTCCGTTAATTTTAATAGCAATCCAGGTATTGAGCTTTTGCATATAAAGATTTTAAACTGTAAATATTTGGAACATGTTGTTTCAGTATACTGTCCTTCAACCGTTAAAACCTCACAAAGCGACTGGGAAAATATTTTTTCAAAGTTTTCGTCTAAATCAATAGTGGCTGGTGATTTCAATGGTCACCATTCTAACTGGTCATACAAAACTGATACTCGGGGTTCGCAGTTATTAGATGCTTCTTTAGAGCAAAATCTGGTATCGCTGAATAGTGGACAATTTACTAGAATAAAATTAGTAGGTAGTTACTTACAGGAATGTGCTCCTGACATAACATTTGTATCAACAGATATAGCAATTTATTTTGATTGGCAGGTTACGCGGGAGAATCTAGGGAGCGATCATTTAGTTATTAAGTATTCTCTCCGTTATGAGGATACACGTAGGTTTATTAAAAGTCGAAATTATAAAAAAGCTAATGAGGTGTTTTCATTAAAAAGTAAAAACTTGAAAAATAGTTCCCCCGAACCATATAGATGGCGTTAGTTTTATTTTACTAGTAGGAAACACAATTTGACAATGACAGCAATTGTGATTAATCACAAACTTGCTTTCTCCGCTTGCCAGCTCCATCTGTTAAGTTTAGTAGGAAACACTTTTTTGTTTTTTACTGAAAACGGCTCATTGGCCTTTATACATATAACCGCTAAATTGGTTTCGCGAAAATAATTTTTCGACCCTCATTTGGTTTGCATTTTGGCGCGAAAAACGGCGGGCGCTCCGCGTCGGCGCTAAGTGGATACTGGCTCGGTTTTTACAATGGAGCGTATCGTGGTATTTACGCTCTATGGAAAGGGATTGAATGAAGCTTGTCAGTACAATCATTCATAATTTAGTCTGTGTTCGGGATATATAGCGTAAAAATTATTTTCTATTAATTATTGATTTAATTTTATATAAAAAATACTTTTGTTTGTAATTCAAAATGTATTATCATATATCTACATGTTTTGCGGTATACAGTGTATCCCTGGATAAAGTGCAACCCCGAAAGGGGGTGAAACTAGATCGAAAATTATCGACAAAAAAATAGAAAAAACAAATTAAAAAAAATTCGTATATACTTTATTGATGAATTAAAACTTGTATTACTCACTAATGACTCTATTTAATAAAAAAATGATTTCTTCCAAAGTAGTGGGTCTATTTTGTTAAAATAAAAACCATAATCATGTCAGATATGTGACGATGACGATAAAATAACAAGTAGCTCACAAAGGAGTGGCTATCGTGACTTAAAGTTTAATTTTTGTATTAAAATTACATTTTTTATGCTGTTTTTTTCAAATAATTTCCAAAAATCTTAAAATTAAGCATATAATACTAGATATTTTTATGACTTTTTATTATTGTCTATCATAATAGCTTTTAAATAAAAAAAAAACCTACGGTCTAACATAAAAAATGCGCTGGCTAGGAGCTTTTAAAGTTGACCACTGATTACGTCACCACTCAGGTAGAGACACTTGTTTTTACTGCTCAGGTAGTATTAAAAATCAAATTTTAGTTACAACATTTTTATTTAACTTATTACATGTAAGTATGAAATAAGGGTTTTGTTTAATGCATCAAATGCTCAAAATGGCTTCCTTGTTGTTGTAGGCACATTGCCACACGAAGAGCGATTTGTTGTGTGGCTCTAAGCACCATCTCTGGGTCACTTCTTATCTCATCGGCACATCGCATGATTTGATCTTGTAACTCTGCCTCGGTGTTTACGGTCGTTCTGTAGACTCTTTGTTTCATAACACCCCACAGAAAATAGTCTAGGGGTGTCAGGTCAGGTGAACGTGCCGGCCACCCGACTGGTCCATCCCGGCCGATCCACCTATTAGCGTAGTTTTCGTTTAAAAAACTTCGCACATTGCGCCCGTAGTGCGCAGGGCATCCGTCCATCTGCAAATACATCTGCTGCCTTGTAGCCAGCGGAACATCTTCCAGCAGTAGTGGCAGATCGTCTCTTAATAAGCTTAAAAAACTTTCGGCATTTAATGTTGCGGGTAAAATAACTGGCCCAATCAGCGTGTCGTCTATTAGAGCTGCCCATACATTAACTGAAAATTGCACTTGAAAAGTAGACGCCCTCTTTAGGTGTGGATTTTCCTCGGACCATACATGTAAGTTTCTGCAATTTGTGATTCCATTCCGGGTGAATTTCGCTTCATCCATCCATAAAATTTTTTTTAGGAATTGTGGATTATTTCTAATTTTTTGTTGAATCCACATAGACATTACGCATCTTGCACGATTGTCTACATTTTCATGCAAATGCTGTACTCGCTGATAATGATATGGATGCAATCCCTTCTTTTTCAAAATTCGCCATACGGATGTTTTTGATATACCGTGACGCAAAGCTAAGCGTCTAATGCTGGTTGTGGGATCAGCAAACAAATCGTTTAAAACGGCCTCTTCTATGGAATGGTCAATAATGGTAGCTTGTTGCTCACGGCGATCTCTTGCTAATCCAAGTCCGATGTTGGATAACTTTCGGTGAACTTCTTGGAAATTTCGTGCTGACGGTACAAGTCTGCTCGGAAACGCATATATGTATGCAGAACGAGCGACTGTTGTGCGTCCACGTGACATACCATAATAATAATGAATGTCAGCGATTTCACGCGGAGAGAACTCAGTCAATCGCGGCATCTCCACAACACAACAAAGTACAGTCAAAAACGTAACAAAAAAGTCAAAAACTTAACAAAAAGTCAATAACAAAACAAAAGCAAAACAACGTAACAAAAACTTGAAGGCGCAGTAAGGTACGGTAGACGGTAGCAGCGGCGAGAATATCAGAGCGACTGGCGAGTGGCGGGCGGGCGTGCCTTGTTGTGAATCCTGTTTCGATCCCCACCCTTCATCTTTCATAGAACAGGCCCAGCGACCATAATCTACAACAATAGAAGTTAAAAAAGTGTCTCTACCTGAGTGGTGACGTAATCAGTGGTCAACTTTAAAAGCTCCTAGCCAGCGCATTTTTTATGTTAGACCGTAGGTTTTTTTTTTATTTAAAAGCTATTATGATAGAAAATAATAAAAAGTCATAAAAATATCTAGTATTATAGGCTTAATTTTAAGATTTTTGGAAATTATTTGAAAAAAACAGCATAAAAAATGTAATTTTAATACAAAAATTAAACTTTAAGTCACGATAGCCACTCGTTTGTGAGCTACTTGTTATTTTATCGTCATTGTCACATATCTGACATGATTATGGTTTTTATTTTAACAAAATAGACCCACTACTTTGGAAGAAATCATTTTTTTATTAAATAGAGTCATTAGTGAGTAATACAAATTTTAATTCATCAATAAAGTATATACGAAATTTTTTTAATTTTTTTTTTCTATTTTTTTGTCGATAATTTTTGATCTAGTTTCACCCCCTTTCGGGGTTGCACTTTATCCAGGGATACACTGTATACATAGTATGTGGTATAACCTCACTATATATAACATAACATTTAGGTGTCTTAGAACAAAATATTTTTTGATCGTAATTATAAAGTGCATTTTTTATGCACTTTTTTTGCGTAATTTTTTTTTTAATTTTAATTTAATCGAATAAAATTATTTTTTCTTGGGCTACGTAAATTTTATTTGTTATTGTCATTGTCAACTTCATTGAGAAGGCTACAAAACAAAGAAGAAGTTGATAAACACCATAGTTTAAAAATGACAATTGTTTTCGTGGAACGATGACTCAGCGATGACTCACTGGTCAGTTTACTTACCAAAACCAAACGACGGCTAAAAAATCTTGGTAAGTAAACTGACCAAAACCAAACGAGCGGATAAGGAGGTTTTTGTTGAAAGATTGGGGGAAAACATACCTTCTGATGAAAATATCCAATTGAGCTATAATTATTTTCTAGAAATTCTAAATTATGCAGCAAACAAAAGTATTCCCTTGATTAAAAATTGTATAGATCCTACCCAGTCATTCAAACCTAAACCATACTGGTGCCCAGCAATATCATTGGCCATAGCTCAACGTCGTTTGGCCCTAAAAACGTTTAGGCGTAACCCGACTCCCGATAACATCGATAGGTTGAAAGAGAAGATTGCTGAGGCGCAGAGGGTTCATCGACGGGCTAAAAATGCCAGTTGGCAACAGTTTTGTGGAGATGTAGACGCAACAATGAGTGCTTCTGAAATGTGGCGTCGAATGCGATGGATGAAAGGTCTTCGTAGGGAACGTGTAAGTTTACCTAGAAATACTAAAGAAGGCGTTTTATGTAGCTTAGCTCCTGACTTTGTAGAAGTTCCACAACCATCATTCAGGTCTAACAACAGCATCTTAGATAGAGAATTCTCAATTCAAGAACTACAAAATTGCTTAAAAAAGAAAGATACTGCACCAGTAGAAGACAATATAACATATTCTATGTTATATAATTTGCCCATTGAAGGAAAGGCTTTTTTACTAAGACTTTTTAATATAATTTTTAAGCATTCACAGATTCCCGAACAATGGCGTAATATTAAAATTGTTCTAATCCCTAAGCCTACTAGCAGCCCTAACGTAATGCCTAAATTTAGACCTATTTCTTTAATGTCCTGTACATGCAAGATATTTCATTTGATGATTTTCAAACGACTTGAATGGTTTGTAGAACAAAACAAAATTTTGGCTCCGATAACAAGTGGTTTTAGAAAATATCAGTCATGCCTAGACTCGCTAGTACGTTTAGTTACACAAATTCAGATTGGGTTTTCTAAAAATATTTCTACTTTAGCTGTTTTTCTAGATGTTGAAAATGCATATAATAATGTTTTGACAGACCAACTACTTATTAATCTTGATAACTTAGGCGTTGGTTCAAAAACATGTAAGTATCTTTGGGCAATCCTCAGCATTCGTTTTTTAAAAATCAAAGATGATGATGATTATCTACCTATGGTCAGATGCACTGGACGAGGCTTGGCCCAAGGCGATCCTCTCTCGCCTTTGTTATTTAATATAGCTACTCTAGAAATTTGCACAGGCTATGATAATGTAAATACATTGCAATACGCAGATGATTTTGTTTTTTACACACAAAACACAATAGCAACACAAAATGATAAATATATGCAAAAGGCTCTTAATTCTGCTGTGATTAGATTAGGTAAATTAGGTTTAGAGGTATCGTCGTCAAAAACGTTAGTGTTGTAGTTTTAGACGAGCAAATAAGGTTGATCAAGTTAGTCTCAACATCAACAATAATATCTTAACAAATGTCACAAATGTTAAATATTTAGGTGTATGGTTAGATAAGGCGTTATTGTGGAGGAAACATATAAATAAGACTCAAGCAAAAACTATGAAAATAATAGGTCTATTGAAAGTTCTAGCTGGCGATTCCTGGGGCTTGCATCCGAAACACATTCGCCGTTTGTACATTTCAATAATTAGAAGCAGGATAGATTATGGGTGCTATCTATATGACACAGCGGCAAAAACGCATTTAATTAAGCTAGACAGAGTGCAGAATATAGCTATGAGGGTGATAGGAGGATTCATCAGAACGACACCAATACATGTTATGGAATGTGAATTATGTTTGCAGCCTCTTGTACTTAGACGACAATATCTTGGAGCCAAATTTTGTCTCAAAGCTCAATCTTTTTCCGATAATTTAACAGTTAATTTATTAAGAGAATTACAGAGTCAGCGTAAATCAAGATATTGGCAGAAAAAACCAGTTACTTGGTACTACTTTTGATGAATCCTGTAGAGAAATATTAAATAAAAATAGTATCCTTAATATGTTTTCTTTAAGTACTTGGGTGTCAGATATTAAATTAGATTTTGTTTCTATTTATGTAGAAGGGATTGACCAAGGGAAAAGCCAGTTTACTGATGTTGAACTTAAGCAACATACATTGGTCATGATCAATACTAAGTATAAGGATTGGCATAAATTATTTCGTGACGGTTCTAAATCAGACAAAGGTATCGGTGCAGCCTTTTATGATCCCAGTCTCAATGTGAAGGAGATGTTTAAAATTAGGTCTGAGCTGAACTCTATTATGTCTGTTGAGCTCTTTGCAATTTCAGAAGCACTTTCGTATGCTATTACACTGAAGTCAAGTAAAGTTGTCGTACTGACAGATAGTAGAAGTGCCTTGCAGCATATCACACGCATCGTGTGTGGCGCTAGAGCTGGTTCAATGGCGTATGCTATACTCAAAAAGGTTAAACACCTCTTAAATAGTGGTGTTAATTTGAAATTGCAGTGGGTTTCCCTCACATGTTGGTATACTGGGTAACGAGGAGGTCGATAAGTTGGCAAAAGATGGTATTTCAGTAGGTGCGGAAACATTTATTATTCCCGAACATACAGAAATATTATTAAAATATAAATATAAAATTTTTGAAAAATGGAAATCACTATACCAAAATACTTCAGAAATAAAAGGAATCTGGTATCAAATTGTACAAAGCGGTCCCCCTCGTATACCTTGGTTTGTAAATAGTAAATTTAAGAGATGCCTCATTGTAACAGCTCTTAGGCTGCGTGCAGGACACATGCCTCTCTCTAAATTTAACCATCTTATGAAAATTTCGGATTCTCCTAACTGTAAGAGTTGTGGAGTCAAAGAGGATGTCTACCATCTACTGATGGAATGTGTTCGGAGCCAGTCTCTGAGAACACAGATGCAAACGCAGTTTAATCTGAATTTATTGGAAATTGGTATATTTCAAAGTATCCTAGCTGTGCCGCTGAGCGCGGCGGCCAGCACTCTTTGTAAATTAGTGTATGGTATATTAGTATAAGTCTGCGTTTGTTAGCTTTGTACATAATTGAATGTAATTACAGGACTGGCATAGTCGCTGCGCGACTAAAAGTCCTTTAAATTTATTGAATAAAAAAAAAATCAACGGCAAAAATCTCGTCAGCTCGTGTCCGCCTCTCCTCCGGACGCGTGGCTCAGTATCAACTATCAACATGTTATTATTTTAAAAGGTGTAAGATATTACAGATATTTACAAAAACGTTCTCATCATTGTTAGAAATTACGTGGGATAATAAAACAACGTTTTTTTATAAAAGTATAATTATGTAGGTATTTTATTTACCATTAACATTATGTATTATTTATCACAATACCAACAATCATACACATATTCCTAACAACAAAGATATATTATTTCATGAAACCAGTAACATTAACAACAAAACTAGCAGCAGCTCCAGTGAAGGAAAAGCGTTAACATTAAGATCCTATCCTACAAACATGGCACTCGAAGAATGAAAGAGAGAGAGAGAGAGAGAGAGGGACAGGGAGAGGCGCGTCACGGCAGGCTCAGGAAGTAGAAGGCGACGAACGCGAGCGCGTAGAACAGACTGCTGCAGGCCAGCATGGCGCGCACCGTGGCGCGCTGCAGCCGCCCCCCGCCCGCCGCCCGCGCCGCGCCCGCGCCCGCGCCGCGCCACGCGCCGTTGTTGTACCGCTCCGTGTTGAGCACCTTGCGCTCCAGCCGCGCCGGCGCCGCCTCGTACTCCGCCTCGCACTCCGGCTCCGACTCCGCGCCCGCCGCGCCCTGCGCGCCCTCCGCCAGCGCGAACTGCGGCCGCCGTCCCGCCGCGCTGCCCAGGGACGTCCACGACGACGGCCGCGGCGGCGCCGGCGCCGGCGGGCGGCGGCCGCGCGGCGCCGGCGCGCGCCGACCCACCGCGCCCGACGCGGGCTGCCGGTAGTCGAGCGCCGGCCGCCGCGCACGCACCTGCTCCTCCTCCGGGGCGGGCGTCGAGAACGGCGCCTCGCCGCTCACCCGCAGCATCGCCGGCAGGCGGGCGCGCGGGCCCCTGCGCCGCGGCCCGGGCGGCGCCGGCGCCGGGCGCAGCTGCAGCAGGCCCGCGCGCGGCGCCGGCTCCGGCGGCGGGCGCGGCAGCGGCATGGCGTGGCGCGCGCCCTCGGCGGCGACGGGCGCGCGCCGCTCCGTCGCCGGCGCCGCACCGAGCTCGTCCGCCACGAGCGGCAGGTGCGCGGCGCGGCGCGCGCGCAGCGGCAGCGCGTAGCGGAAGTAGCGGTCGCTGTACACGACGGTGGCGAGCGGGCGCGCGCCGCGCAGCGCGTTGTACAGCGCCTCGGCCGTGGCGCGCGCGCGGGGCGCGGCGGCCCGCCACAGGCGCCGCAGCGGACGGCGCGCACGCGGCGCCGGCGGCTCCTCGTAGAGACGCGGCGGCGCGCGCGGCGCGTGGCGCGGGCGGCGCGGGCGCGCGCGTCAGTCGGCCAGCGGGCGCGCGCGCCGCGCCGCCGCCAGGTCGTGCAGCGCCTCGAGCGCGGCGCCGGAGGTCCAGGCCTGCGAGCGGCACGAGTGCGCGCAGAAGGCGCCGCCGGCGTTCGTCAGCTCGGGCAGGCCGCGCCAGGGCGAGGTGCGGATCTCGGCCAGCAGCGGGCCGAGCGCGGCGTAGGCGCGGGCGACGGTGCGCGCGTGCTTGCCGACGTCGTGCGCGAAGGCGAGGCGCGCGCGCAGGTAGAAGGGCAGCGGCCACGTCCACTCGGGCCCCTGGTGGTAGTTGAAGCCGTGCGCGACGCGCGCGTCCTCCGAGTCGTCCGCGTTGTCGTAGTCGGGGCGGTAGGCCCAGTCGGCCGGGTCGAGCGTCTTGACGCCGAGCGGGCCGAGCAGCAGGCGCTCCACGTGGTCGAGCGCCTGCCAGGCGTGCTGCGGGTCGAACAGGTCCGGCGCGACCGCCATGGCGACGGCGAAGTTGCAGCGCAGCTGGTAGTCGGCCCAGGGCCGCGCGCCGCCGTGCACGTCCTTGTACACGCCGCGGCGGTGCACGAGGTCGGGGCGCGCGTCGGCCGCGCTCGGCTGCGGCGGGATCCAGAAGTGGCGCTCGAAGTGCGCGTGGATGCGGTCCGCCCACTGCTGCCACGTCCACGAGGTGAGCGCGCCGTCGCGGTGCGCGCGCACCACGCCCGGGTAGGGGTAGTGGCCGGCGCGGTGCGCGCGCGCCAGCCAGGCCGCCGTGCTGTGCGCCAGCGCCACCAGCTCCACGGCGCTGCCGTCGCGCGGCGTGGCGGGCTGGCCGCGCGTGCCGGCGCGCTCCGAGGAGCCCATCTTGTCCATCCAGGTGCCCGCGTTGGCCTCGTTCCCGCCGAAGGGGAAGCCGGTCTCCGGGTCGACGCCGATCTGCACGTCGAAGCCGCGGTCCGTCATGTGCGCGTCGATCGCGCGGCCCGCGTTGCGCTCGCGGAAGACGAGGCCCTGGAAGTGGCGGTCGAGCGCCTCCTGCATGACGTCATGCAGCGGCTGGTCGGCGGCGCCCGGCGGCTGCGGCTCCGCGTCGTCGCGCGGGAACAGGCGCGCCACCGGCTCCGCCAGCAGCGCCGCGCCGCCGGGCGCCTCGCGCGCGTACTGCTGCACCGCGTGCAGCCACCACCACACGGCGTCGCGGCAGTTGAACCGCGCGCCCACGCCGTCGGCCAGCAGGTTGGGGATCAGCCCGTGGCGCAGGCAGGCGGCGTACCCGAGCAGGTGCGCGCGCGCCTCCTGGTGGCGCCCCGTCAGCAGCAGCAGCCCGCGCAGCGCGATGAACGTGTCGCGGCCCCAGCAGCGCATGTAGCCCGTGGAGAAGTGCGGCAGGCCCGCCGACAGCGTGACGGAGCGCGCGGGCCGCGGCGGCGCCAGCGCGGGCGACGGCGCCGGCAGCCGCGCGCTGGCCACCGCGCCCGTCAGCTGCACCGACGTGAGCGCGAACGCGCGCCACAGCGCCCCGCCCTCGGCGCCGCCGGCCGCCAGCCGCGCGAGCGCCGCGCGCGCCACGCAGCCGTACAGCGCGTCGTGCGCGGCCGCGAAGTAGGCCGGCACCAGGTAGCGCGGCAGCGCGTGCAGCGGGCGCAGCGCGGCCCGGTAGCGCGCCGCGACGGCCTGCAGGCGCGGCTCGCGCGCCACGCGGTCCACCACGTAGTCGGCGAGCCAGTCGCCGGCGCGCAGGTTGTCGCACAGCGGGTGCGCCAGGTCGTCGCGCAGCGTCACCTCGGCGAGCAGCGAGGCGACGCCCTGCAGGCCCGCGTACGGCAGCGCGCCCCAGCCGGGCACGTCGTAGACGCCGGCGCCGCCCGCGTCGCGCTCCTCGGCGTCGCAGCGGTACAGCAGCGCGTTGAAGTCGGCCAGGTCGAGGTCGGCGAGCGGCGCGCGCAGGCCGTAGGGGTCCGCGGCGGGCGCGGCGGCCAGCGCGCGCAGCGGCGCCTCCAGCGCGGCCACGGCGTCGTGGTGCGGCGCGCGCGGCGCCACGCGCAGACAGACGGCGTCGCCGGGGCGGAAGTCGCCGAACTCGAGCACGGTGAGCGCGCCCTCGGAGCGCACGGCGGCCACGGCGGCGCTGGCGTGCGGCGGCAGCGCGCGGCGCACGCGCGTGACGCGGTCGGCCAGGCCGGTGATGAGGTCGGGGTGCGGGCGGTAGGCGGGCGCGTCGTCGCGCAGGCGCACGCTGAGCTCGAGCGCCACCTCCTGGAGCTCGCCCTCGAAGCGCAGCGCGCGCACGGGGCGCCGCCCGTCGCCGCCGGCCGGCTCGCGGAAGGCCGTGAAGGCCACCATTATCACGGACTGCAAGAGTGCGACCGTCATGAGAGGTTGCATCGAACCGTGGGGATATGTGCGACCATAATTTAGGAACTGAGAATTTACGTTATCAAAAAACGATCTCCGGGACTGCAAGCTTCAATATTCTATTTTATTTATAATTTACAAATACCCTTAAGTTAAGAAGAGAAGCGGCTGACCTTTCACTCTTACATAACATAATCCTAAACCAAGTAGACCCACCTCCACTCTTATCTCATATAGGACTCTCAGTCCCACCGAATCGAGCCTTGCGACGTAATAAATTAAAGTTTCATGTCCCGGCCTGTACCACCAAGTACAGAAAAAATACGTTCCTGCTGAGAGCTATGCATTTATACAACAACAGTTACTCTAGTAAGATTGACCTATTTTTCGCAAAACATAATATTTTTAAAAGAACAATTGAAACAAACTTTTTTGAGACATAACAATATCACGCACACATCTTTACATATATATTTAAATAATCATAATATTTAAATAATTTAAATATCCATATACCTACTATTAATTACTTCATATTTAAGTTGTACATACACATATTAGCTACACTTTTTTAATAATAGACATAGACATGACATAGACATATTATTTATTTGCTACTTAGCACACAAAAAACACAATCGAACACAAGACAAAATAAAATTGCAAAAGGTACAAAACTTAATCTATAAAAAAATACATTAGGAAAAACATTAGATAAAACAAACAAACAGTGCTGAATTGCGTATGTGCTACAGTAGCAAAATGGCCACGACTCAGCATTGATGCCCAGTGTTTGAGACACAGGGCGCTGTTATTCTGCCGTAGCCACAATAGTCAGAGGACCCTGAGAGAACAATAAATATGTATATAAAAGAATAAAAAAGAAAAATATGATTATAATAAAAAATAAAATATAGTTCCTAGGTGTTAGTTGGCGTCTACAATTTTGCAAATAAAAATATAATCACTTACAGGCAAACAAATAAACAAAACATTTTCTTCTATTAGTTTTCTTCTGTAATTTATCCAATGTACATTTTATTTAAGTTAAATTTGTTTACTTTTACATAATATTCTTAAGTTACCCATATGTGGAAACTGTTTCTAGCTTTAGTTTAGCCACGTTATGTTTGTACTACTTTACTTAATATTAAGCTTTTTGTTTTCCAAATAAATAAAATAAAACAAATCGATCAGCTGCTTTCAAGTTAATAGAATATTTGGACAATTTCCATTTGAGATTTGAAGTTTGAAAAAAAAAATGCTTTCGGAATTCTATATATATATATATAAGCTGAGTACCTACTTGATTACAATGGATTCTCAACCTAGTTTAGAAGACGATGCGAAGGACGTGCAAGAGAATTTAAGGACTGCGTTAGTGGAGTGTAGTGACACTGTAGATGTTTCAAAATTAATAAGTGATGGTAAAAGAAGCGGTAGCTTCGAATCTAGTCAGGAAAAGACATATTCAGAGGCAGCTTGCAGAAAAGACAACTTCTTCGAAGAACGCTGGCGGATGGGAAACAGTAATGCGGGGGAAAAAGTTGTTCGAAGGGAAAGAGGCAGGGACGAGACAGAGGAGGAAATCCAAATGTGCGTGACCAGCGTAAATGACCTACAACAGAAAAAATTTAATCACTTTGATGTGGAGTGCTGAAAACTTTTTGGTAACAAAAGCATTTCCTGATATGGAGTGGATATGCCTTAAAACAGCCGAAGTTGGAGTTTCGTATGGCGCAATAAAAAACGTAGAGTTTGATCTTTCGAAAGAAAAAATCTTAAAACTAGTATCGTCTCCAATTGAAATCATGTCAGCTAAAGGATTGAATAAAATAAACATGGAAGATAAGGCAATGCATGTGTTTTGAGTGAATCTACCCGATTGGCATTTTAGGGTACGTCAGTTCCACAGGAAACGCATTAAAGTCAGTCAATACATATTTCCAGTGACGCAGTGTGGAAGGTGTTAGAAATTTGGCCATACATCCAAGTTCTGTCCCAGTATGACGATTATTTGCCCTAAATGTTCTAAAAACATAAAAATTGCGAGAAATTGTCATTTAAGTGCGTTAATTATCATGGACTACACATGGCTGTGCATAAAACATGTCCAATCTTTAAAAAAGAATGGCTTATAAGAAGAACGGCGGATTCGGGAGCTTATATCTGAGTTACATACCACACACCCCAGTGTCAGACCGTCTCGTAAGACGGGGGTCTTGAGTCATAAGGAAGATGACAACGTAAGTAATAGAAATCAATGACATTCTCTGGAATGTCATTGATTTCTATTCAGTGAGAATAATTGACAAAAATGCTTTCATCTCCAATCCAGTTGCTGGTTGTTCTTATGCTGCTATGGCGAAGTCCAAGAAGGACTTCGCCAAAGACTTCGCAGTCATGTGACTAAACAACCACACAAAGAGAAATAACAACGTCGAGTGGATATGGCAGAGGAAAAAGGACAGGAACAAGATCAAGGTTTAGGAGTAAGTCGAGGACAAAAGAAGAAACAGATGAAGCGAAAACAGAACAAGAACACTGCCCTGGTGAACTGATTTTGTGACATTAGTCGGTTTAGAAGTTATTTAACTTATTATGCCTGTCACAATACAGGAATAATAAGTAAAATCAAAAAAGTAAAATCTAAAATCAAAAAATGAAAAGTATTTCAACGTATAGGACTTGTTTTTCAAAATATGAGACGAACCAATCCAATCCGACACCGATAATACCTTGTAGTTTGTTGAAGAGGATATTGAATAGAACTCTATCATAAGCTTAACTCATGTCAGGTACCTAACATACCTACACCGTATTTTTTATCATTATTAATATTTAAAATTTCGTTTACATATTTATAAACTGCGTAAGATGTTGATCGATATTTTCTATATCCGTTTTGACAATCATTAAAGATCTTATATTTTTCGTAAAAAGAATTAAGTCGGTTAGACATTGCGGTTTCGATAATCTTTGTGAATGTTGGTAGTAATGCAATTGGACGATAATTGTCAATAACTTTATGATCGCCTTTTTCATAAAGTGGTTTTATTACTGAAATTTTCACTGCGTCGGGAACACATGCTTCTGCAAATGACTGATTTATGATAAATGAGATCGGTGAAGCTAGCTCCATTGCGCATCTTCTTATGAGCATACGGGATAGAGGCGGTTCATCATGACCACTTCTTTTGTTTTTCAAATTACGTATTACTTTATAAACTTCAAACGGTGTAACTGGTTTTAGATACATTGAATTTTCAGTTGGCGCATGATGGTCGCCCAGTGCTGTCGACAGCGATTCATTATCTCCTTCCTATAGATGTGAAAAAATAGTTAAATGCGTTTGCTATTAGATTAAGACTGTCTGTTGTGTTATTATTAATTTTAAACATTATATTATTTTTAGTTTTTGAGGGTAGTTTGTTTGTTTTTTCTTTAACACATTGTATTTTACAATGTTATCAGTCTCATTTTTTTATGTTTTGGATTTTTTTAGATGTGACAGATTTCTTGAGTATGTTTGCATATTGTTTGTAATTTTTTGGGATCATCTGTTTATGTTATATATTTTTTTAATAATCTTTTTTTCTGCATGATGTGTGATACCTTTAGTTAGCCAAGATTTTCTTTTTATTTTGACCTAAGGTATTCACCAGTTTAGTATTACTTTAATGGCTTCAGAACATGAATTATAGTAATCAGTGGTTTTTTTTTTCGTTTGCAACAGTTAAACAGTTAAATCAACCTTCCACAATTCTGTCAGAAATTATTTTATATTATTTTCGTTGAATAATATTTTTTCTATGACCCAATAATTGCGAACTGTTGGTTTTGGAACTTGCATATTTATAAGGACTCCCTTGTGGTCACTAAATCCATATTCCTCCACAGTTACACCTCATAATCATAATAATAACCTTGGCTACTCTTATTGATTTTATGTCGATGAACAATCTTATTCAACTTAACTCGGTCACTAACGCAATCATAGGATCCTTGATCTAGTATTGTGTAACTTTGCTGGCGGCTCAGTGACCCATTCACATGTAAAATCGATGCTCATCACCCCCCACTTGATATAGAATTTAAATTCTCTTGTACTGAAATGCTTAAAAATGTTCAATTTGCTACACGGAACCTTAGGAAAGGTGTCTGCGACAACGTTGATAGAGAAATCGGGCGCGTTCGGAGCCGAGCTGGGCTCGTCCGCGACGTTGATGCAGTGCTCTGAGCTTTATGATATTCTTAATAACATCATTGATAAAGACATCCCCAGTGTACTTCGTCATCATTCCAGCCGTAAAAAGTCCACTACTGAACAGGCCTTCCTCATGGATCTCCATGAGGGGTAGATGCCATACTCACCACGCTTGGCAGGCGGGTTGGCGAGCGCAGTACCGGATGTTGATACACGGAAAGACGCTGTTGCCCATTTTCCGGAGGGATCCCTTAGCAGGCTCTTATTGCATCCACGGGCATGAGAGGACATATGTACAAGACAACATTCTACTGCCGGCACCCCACGGCATTCTCCAGTGTTAAGGTTGAACGAGTCGCCCATCTTTCCATACAAACGTGGAAGGGTAACTATTCCACTGTTTGACGTTGACCAGCCAACACTAAGGATTATATCAATTTATTTATTTATTTTTCGGAAAACCAGAAGCTTATTAATAACTTATAAATCAATAAAATATATACCATGAAGCTAATTATATATCTTGGTCGCCATCTTGGGTGTTCCGCCATGTTGGATTGAGAGTGATGTCATATAATTTTTCAAGTAACTCTCAGCAAGGTCTTTCATTTGATACCCATATTATAGGAGTGCATTAAGAATAACTAGTCCGCCATCTTGGATGTTCCGCCAATTGGATTCAGAGTATCGCCACTTCAATTTCGAACTATTTTCAGCAAGCCCTTTCATTTGAAACCCATATTGTAGGAGTCCATTAAAAATAACTTGTTCGCCATCTTGGGTGTTCCGCCATGTTGGATTCAGAGTGAAGCCATATAATTTTTTGCATTATTCTCAGCAAGCCCTTTCATTTGATACCCATATAATAGGAGTACATTAAAAAAATAAGTAGTTAGCCAGGACAGTACAGAATAGTAGGTACATGACAGTACAGTCCAGTCCAGTTCAGTGCAGTGCAGGCCAGTCCAGTCCAGTCTAGTCGAGTCCAGTCCAGGGTGTTCCGCCATGTTGGATTCAGAATGACGTCATTTAATTTTTTTTAATTATTATCAGCAAGTCCTTTCATTTGATACCCATATTATAGGAGTAGATTAAAAGTAAGTAGTCCGCCATCTTGGGTGTTCCGCCATTTTGGATTCAGAGTAACGTCATTTCATTTTTTGAGTTATTCTCAGCAAGACCTTTCATTTGATACCCATATTATAGGGGTACATTAAAAATAAGTAGTCCGCCATCTTGGGTGTTCCGCCATGTTGGATTCAGAGTGACGTCACATCGCTGACCATGCATTGGCATCCAAAGTAAACATGTATACAAAATTTCAGCTCAATCGGTTGAAGATATCTGTTTCAAAATTGAGTTGCAAGATTCCGCGAACAAACATAGTTACATATGTACATACATACTTACATACATACATACATACTTGCATACATACTTACATACATATATACATACTTACATACATGCATACATATATACATACATACATACATACATACATACAGGGCAAGCTAAATAAAAGCTTGTAATAAATAAATAATGCTGGACAATTCACACAGCATCATCTAGCCCCACGCTAAGCAGAGCTTGTGTTATGGGTACTAGATGACTGATATACTTAATACATTATATTGCATAGATAGATAATTTTATTATAAATGGAAAAACATCCAGAACACGCTGAACAGTTAAACTTGAGTAGTTTTCACTTATAGCTTGGTTATATACAATCCAGTTTTATTCTAACATAGAATTAAAAACACTTAAATGAATGACACAATTACACTAATCTAACTAAAGTTTGTAAGTCTTATCCTCTTTCGTTAACGTAAAGTTTTTCAACGATAATTTATCATATAATCAATAATCTTGTTGTAAAAAATTAATACAAGCATTAATTTTAAATGCATTATTTCTCGCCATTAACAAATCAACATTTTCAGAGTAATTTGAGTTAAACATAATGACATACTGATGGGTGTGTTTAGGGTCCACTTTCACTCAGTTTTTACCAGCTGATTTGAAGAACGAAATTACGTATTTTTCTTTGAATTTTATTATGCGACTGGTGTGACAAAATACAAATGGTAGGCTGGTATGGGATGTTATATGATCTACCTACACTACATTGCTATATGTTTCTACTTAGGTTATAGATATTTGTACATTTACGCTAGAGAGTTTGATTTGATTACAACACATACTCTGATAAAGTAAGCATTTTGTCTATAATTAGTCATATCATATTTACTAGTTTAAGATAGTTACGCCTTTAGTCTTAAGTGGTGCGGAAAAGGAATCCTAGTCTTAGTTGCTTCGGCCGTTATATTTTAAATGTGCTTGTCTAGTAGCAGTTTGGAGTCTAGGATAACACCTAGATCCCTGATGCGATCAGCACCACGCAGCGACCGTTGACTTGTTGAATGCCTGGACGTCCTACTGCCGAGCTAAATATTTCATAAAATATTAAAATCTTCCAATTTCGGAACCCTTAGGGCGCGACTCTCGCTCAACTTGTCCGCTTTAATGAATGCTGAGGTACACCTGACCGCGGCACGTACCTTGCGCGAGAGCGGGTGGTGGCGCGTCACGGCCACCACGTCGTCGTCCAGCTGGTCCCACCACGTACACCTGACCGCGGCACGTACCTTGCGCGAGAGCGGGTGGTGGCGCGTCACGGCCACCACGTCGTCGTCCAGCTGGTCCCACCACGTACACCTGACCGCGGCACGTACCTTGCGCGAGAGCGGGTGGTGGCGCGTCACGGCCACCACGTCGTCGTCCAGCTGGTCCACGTACAGCTCGCCGTAGCCGCCGCGCGCCAGCTCCGCGTGCAGCTCGTTCAGCGCACGCTTGCCGGCCACGATGCCCGTGTCCGGCGTGACCTCGCCCCACGCCGCGTACTGCCGCGCCTCGTCCACCACGTGCACCGCCGCCGGCACCAGCTCGTCGTACCCGCGCGTGCTGCCGCCCGCGCACGCCGCCATGGCGCACAGCGCCGCGCACGGCAGCAGGTCCGCCGCGCTGCGCCGCGCCACGGGCGACGGGTTGTCGTGCGTCAGGTCCAGCAGCATGGCGTGCGCCACGCGCGCGCGCGCCGGCTCGCGCGCGCGCCGCAGGAAGGCGCCCACGGGCCGCCCGCCGAAGCGGTGCACGAGGCGGCCCTGCTCGCGCGCGTCGCCCGCGCTCTGCGCCTCGCGCACCAGCGACGTGACGCCGAGCCGGTTCACGAAGATGTTGTCCACCGCGTCCGAGTTGGTGAACAGCTCCGCCACCACGTACAGGTCCGGCTTCACGTTGCGCGCCGCGTCCAGCAGCGCCTCGGCCACGTGCAGCGGCGTCGAGTGGCAGTTGTCCAGCCGCAGCCCGTCGAACAGCTCCGCCGTCAGCTCCACGTAGCTGCGCATGTGCGCCCACAGGAACGGGCTGTCCTCCGGCTTGTCGCCGTACCTGCGCACAGACGGGTCAGCGCGGCTCGGCCGGCGTGGGGGAGGGGAGGGGAGGGGAGGGCACTGGAGCACTCACCTCAGCTTGACGCTGTCGCCCCAGGCGATGAGCTCGCGGCGCAGGTAGACGCGCCCGTCCTGCTCGCGCGCCGCGAAGTCCAGCAGCGGGTCGGCGTCCATGACCCAGCCGTTGTGCACGGCGACGAGCGGCGCCTGCGCGCCGTACACGGCCTGCTCGGCCTCCTGCAGCGAGCGCGCCGGCGCGTCGCCCGGCCACAGGAAGTAGCGCGGCACCAGCGGGCTGCGCTCCGACACCTCGGCGCGGCGCGGCCCGTCGGCCTGCAGGCGCTCGTAGCGCATGCCGGCGCACGCGTTGTCCACGGCGCAGCGCAGGTGCTCGCGCAGCCGCTCCGCCGCCGCCTCGTTGAGCCGCTCGAGCGCGCGCCGCAGCGAGTCGCAGCAGCGCGCCAGCCGCGCCTCCTCGTCGGCGCAGTCGCCGTGGTACACGTTGTGCAGGCGCAGCGCCGCCTCCATGTCCACGGTGGCGCGCAGGCGCCGGTACTGCGGGTCGGGCACCAGGCGCAGCTCGCCCGGCTCGCCCGCCGCCCCCGCCCCCGCCGCGGACGCGGACGCCGGCGCCGGCACCTTGTTGCGCGCGAGGCGACAGAACTCCTGCACCACGTCGGACACGTTGCAGGCGTACAGCTCGTGCAGGCGCGCCTCGGGCAGCAGCTGCGAGGCCAGCAGGTGGCGCACGGCCTCGATGTGCTCGTGCGCGGTGACGCGCCGCGGCACGCCGCGCGCCTCCAGGTCGCCGCGCGCCACGTCGGCCGTGAGGCGCGCCAGCAGCGCGTCCAGCAGCGCCGCGGGCCGCAGGTGCGGGCAGTTGGCGCAATTGTACGTGGCCTCCGGGTGCGTCGCGAGCCACTCCGTCTCGTTGGCCGTGTGGTTCAGCACCACGTCGCAGATCGACAGCACCTGCGGGCCGAGAGCGGTCAGCGAGGGCCGGGGGCGGGGGCGGGGGCGGGGGGAGGTGTCGTGGGGACCTCACCTTCCATTCGGTGCGCATCTTGGAGACCACGTTCTCGACGTCCGCGAAGGAGGCGTCCTTGCCGAAGGCCGGGTTCACGCGCAGCTGGTTCGCGATGCTGTAGCCCGAGTTGGACGCGCCCAGCTCCTGCGGACGGAGACGGCGGGGTCAGCGCGGGCGCACGGGGCGGGGCCGGCCGGACGGCGGCGGGGCGGTACCTGGATCGGCGTGAAGTGGACCATGTTGTAGCCGGACTCCTTGGAGACCTGCAGCGTGCGCTCCCAGCGCGTCAGCGGGCCGAGGCACTTGGAGAGCACCGTCTGGCACGAGATTGCGTCCAGCGGCAGGCCGCCGTGCAGCGTGGGCGCCACGCTGAACCAGCCGGAGCCCTGCGGACCAACCGCGGACTCTCTGCGAGCCCGCGCCATTAGTGCGCGCACGGAGGGAGGAGGGCACTTCATGGGGTCGGGAGGAGGGCACTCACGCGGTGTCGTACACGTAGTAGTAGTGGAAGGAGCCGGCGCGCTGCAGGAGCAGCTCGCAGTAGAGGTCGGCGTCCGCGACGAGCGCGCCCGCGCCCAGCGCCGCCTCGTCGCCGACGCCGGCGCGCCACTCGAGCCCGTAGTACTGGTTGCGGATGAACTCCGCCTGCTCGCCGCGCCCCTCCGCTGAGAACAAGGTGTCGCCTCGACGTGACCGCTTATCCATTGCCGTTGAGAATTCACTCGAATGCTTATACTCACGATCATCGCTCAGCACGTAGTTCGTATACAGGAAAACCTTGCGCCCGAGGAGGGAGGGCCCCGGGCAGAAGCGCAGACGGCAGCCCTTCTCGAATCTGAAAGAAGCAAAGAAAATAAGAACGCGCGGGGGGAGAAGGCGCGGAGGGCGCGAAGGGCGCGGCACTCGCCTCTGAAGCGTCGAGTCGAGGTGGTCGCCGTGCTCCAGCGTGAGCACGCGCGTGCGCGGCGGCGCGGGCGCGGCGGGGGGCGCGGCGGGCGCGGCGCTCGCCGGGGCCGCGGCGCGCTCGATGGCCATCTGCCTCTGCAACACGCGAGATCGGTCAGCACCGGCGGAGTCCGCTCGGACGACGGAGGGAGCGGGCGCGAGAGCGAGACCTTTTCGATGACGGCCTTCTCGTGCACCTTGCGGCCGTAGTCGCTCTTCTCGCGGGTCGCCATGGCCGGCATGTCCGAGGGAGTGAGGCGCGGCCGCGCCGGGCTCCTAATAAAACCGCGCGGTCACGCCAGCTCGAGTTACCGCCATTGTCCGCGCCCCGGCCTAAGCACGGAACGAGTTCCGCCAACCGGTTAGAGCTCTTTGTTTCCTCTACGAAAGTGAACAGTAGGTTGCTAACTCTTCAAACAATATACTGTGTAAATACCTATCATCTAGCAGCGTAGGACAAAATAGGTTGATCGAAAAAATGCAATATCAACCTTTGTGTTTTGAATAGAAATTAGTTCAGCCTATTTATCGAGGAAGGCTATTGTACAACGCTACGCACGGCCAATAGGAGCAAGCATCAATGAAAATATGTATTTCTTTCAAGAGCTTCCATTGCGTGCGTTGCATAAACGGTACGTAACGGTAAAGTTACTCCTATGTAATCATCATGACGGAATTGTTCCTCGAAAAACAATTGAGCAGCTGTGGGACGCCGCCAGATGTGAAACAAGCATTGGTACGGTGGTACCAGAAAAGGGGGCGAAGGTTTCCGAAAAATGCCATTTTTGACCTTTGGTGATCTTTTGAGGTCACAATAACTCCGGTCCGTGACCAGGGTCACCAAAATCAATCAGTACCCTTCTCTCATTACGACAGTGCTAACAAAAAAGGTTTCATGTTAATCAGTCAACAGTTGTAATCGTGTCATGCACAGAAAGACAGACAGACAGCGCTATGCATAATAGGGGGCATCGTCCCCTAAATGTTTTTGCAATTACCTACTTCTAAAATATTTATTTATTTTAGATAGTTATATTATGTTAAATGAATGTATCAGCTTTTTGATTTTATAACTTGTTTTTAGCCGTGAAGGCCATTTATTAGCTTCTCTGTTGCCTAGACATAAGTTCACTTTCATATACCTCGTGTGTTCATAAGTCTTGAGACACAGTAAAACTAAAATATTTTTGGAGCTAAGTTGAGTATTCATTTATTGGATATTTAAATTAAAACTACTGACATCTAGATCTGTATTTAAAAATAAATCATTAAAAATGGCCGCCTTTGCATTCAATGCAGGCCTTCAAACGCGTGCGCCATTCATCTATGGCGGCACGAATCTTTTCAATGGGAATCCGTTTCGATTCTTTAATAAGGGCTCTCTTGAGAGAATCCAGGTTTGGGTGAGACTTTCTGCATGCCCTCAGCTCCAATTCCGTCCATAAAGAATAATCCAAAGGATTCAAGTCAGGGCTTGACGAGGGCCAATCTTCGCTCCGAATAAAGCCTGGTAAATTGGCCTCCAGCCAACGTTGGGTAGTCTTAGCTTTATGGGAGGGAGCAGAGTCCTGTTGGAAAACCCAGTATTTTCCAGCGAATAGCGTATCATTTAATGGTTTAACCACCGCTTCCAATATGTCGGTTTGGTAATTTTGTGCCCTCACCTTGACGCCTTGCTGGCAAAAATGAAGCCTCGTAGGAAACACCCCACCAAACCATCACACTTGCTGGATGATGAGTGCGCTGGACATTGCGTACAGATGGCTGGACGTCCTTTGAACTTCTGGCGTAAACCTTATTGTTCTGCCGGTTAAACTTTTCTTCCACCGTGAAGATCTTTTCATCGGTAAACAGGATATTTTTTGGATCGTGTCTCTTCAATAGGTTCCGACATCGTTCCAGTCGCAATTTACGAAGACGCTCGTTTAAATAATACACTTTCCTTCGACTGTAGGCCTTTAGTTTAAGATCATATTTAAGTATCCTGTTCACCGATATTCGCGAAATGTTGGTCTGCAGAGCTAATTTCTTTTGAGTCCGGCAAGGGTTGCGACGAATTCGCTCTCTGATTACTTTGATGTTGGCGGGCGTCCTTACAGACCGCGGGCGGCCACATCTTCCACGGTCTTCTAAAGAGCCGGTCTCCTTGTACCTCTTTATGGTATAATACACAAAGTTCCGACTACATCCCAAACTTTGGATTTCACTAAAAACTTGCATTGGTTTTTTTCCTGCTTGAAACAGTGAAATTACAGTCGCACGCAAATCTTTTGTTGGCGCCATTTTCACGGAGAATGAAACAAATATTCAAATATATATTTTTTCTGATTCAAAACATTCGAAATTTAAATTTTAAAAGTTTAAAAAAGGTTGCATGAATTACTTTCTTTTTAAATTAATTAAATAAGTTCGTCTCAAAACTTATGAACACACGAGGTATTGTTATTATAAAAGCTGTATGCCTTCCTTAAGAAAATAAATAAATAAATAAATTATTGTGCGTGATATGAATTGCTTAACGTAACCTACGTATTTTATTTTAAGAGGATTATTATTGTATCTGTGTAATTAGCTTTTTAATTTTTTCATGTTTTTTACATTTATATGGTTTTAGCAAGATATCCTTAAAATAAAAACATATGCTTGTCTGTAGTCCTTTAATAAGAGGACGATTCCACCGTAAATTATTGTTTTGATATTGAGTATCTTAAGGATTTTAAGCAACATTTTCGACGATAACTTCCTGTCGGTTTGATTTATAGGGTTCTGTACCCAAAGGGTAAAAACGATAGATACTTGAAATAGTCTCAGAATATTTAGTTGTAAATTAACTTCAGTTTTTGCTCAATAACGTCAACAGATAGACGCTTGAAATATTCACAGAATATTCAAGTTGATTCGCCAAATAAAGGTACGGAACCCTTCGTGCGCGAGTCCAACTCGCCCTTGTCTGATTGTTTTTCAATGCGTTGCTTTATGTCCTCTGAGCCTTTGCTGAGCGTTGCTTGCATTCAATTGCATAGACAAAAGAAGACCGACCAAAGACTACAATGTGACTTATGGCCTGTCCACACGCGTCTGGTTGTGCCTGTGTTGGTGTTGGCCTGGTAGTCGTCAGTCTGCATCATAGACATGGAATTTTACTTTAACTCTATGATCTGCATTGACTGCATGAATGTTAATAATTAAAAGAAATTCAGACATTCATTCATTTATTTCCATAGTTTGCAATTACAAAACATAGAAGCGTCAACTTACAAAAAACAGACAGACGTAGACAGACAGGCAGATTGATTCTATAAGCGTTACATTTTACCATTTTGGTCCGGAACCCTAATAAAAATGAAAACATATTTAATCTTATGATAACAGGATTCGAAACGTTGAGCACAGCTCCTAAATTGCTAATAATTATTATCAGTAAGTTTTCATTACGCTTCTCTGGGGGCGTTACAAAGTTCTAGATTACATCGCCGAGCCTGTTGCTCCACAGAATCAATTTTAGCTTGCATGCTTGCCAATGCGGGGGTGTTTTCCACTTCCCGGCCGGAAGTAGCAACGTCCTCGATGCGCTTCTTAAGTTGCTCGTGTTCACCAGAACAAAATTGTACATAATCCTTGAGATGAGTTATGTCTGTATTCATAGCTGATAAATTTGTCCTTATATCGGTCCGTTCATCCTTTAGAGATCTTATTTTGTCCCGAATTTCCGATAAGGTGCCTTTGATATCATCTCTTATACGTGATAAATGTGCAGATCATACCTATCGCATAGAGGTTCGGTGGTTGTTGCTGGTGGATTCTCATCTAAGCTTTTTCCAACTGTCTCTGGTGTTCCCCAAGGAACCCATTTAGGCCCTCTATTTTTTAACGTTTTTATCAATGACATTGGCGACTGCTTTATAAATTCTAAACATTATATGTTTGCCGACGATGTTAAGTTCTTCAGAAAAGCTAACACCATTGAGGACAGCCATCTGCTTCAGAAAGACCTTGACAGTTTAATTTCGTGGTATAACATAAATGGAATGAGCTTGAACGTCGACAAATGCAACTTCATTCGTTTTACCAGAAAAAAGAAATCCACGTTTCTCAGCTCATATTCCATATGCAACGCGAAATTATCCCAAGTGGACAACATACGTGACCTTGGTGTAATTCTGGATAGCAAACTGCGTTTCCACGTTCACATAGACAATATAGTAAAGAAGGGTTTTAGGACGTTAGGATTTGTGTTGCGCAATAGCAGGGAATTCCGCAACCCCCAAACTAAACTAACAATATTTTCAGCTCTTGTGCGTAGTACCTTGGAGTATTGTAGCGTGGTATGGAACCCACACTACGATATTTATGTAAAACGCATAGAAAGTGTGCAAAAGCGCTTTTTATGGCACTTATCATATAGTTGCAACTTATGCAAAAAATTACCCAGCTATACCGATCGCCTTAATTATTTCCATATTAACTCACTAGCCGACCGGATATCACTGTTAGATAATTTGTTTTTGTTTAAGCTGATTAATAATCGTATTGACTCACCATATTTAATATCTCAAATTAACTTTTCAATCCCTAGAACTCTTCCTAGAAGCAATAAATTTAAGCCATTTACCCAGTATCACGCCTGTACAAACTTAGGCCAATACTCGCCTTTGAATAGAATCACAAGAGGCTATAATGTCATACATAACAGTGTTGTCAACACAAACAACAATAATAAAGAATGCATAATCGATGTATTTTCCAACAGTTTAGATACATTCAAAAAAATGTGTCTAAGCCGTTATAATAATATTAGAACCTAACATATTTTAATTTAACTTAATGTGTTTTAATTATATGTAAATTTTAACATGTACCTCTATTACTTTTTTTCAATGATTTTTTTATTATTTAATTTTGTCTTTAAAAAATCTTAATTATTTTCTTAATATTGTCAAAATAACAATGTAATCATTCCAAATGAATTCGATCAACTTTGTATGTGGTTTACACCTATAATTGAAATGATACTAAGCTTGTTTCTTATTATTGTAAGATACTTAAGTTGTTAATTTTAGTGTTCATTTTGTTGGTGTGACTTTTTAAATAAATAAATAAATTATCGTTATTCTCGTTCCGCCATTGTCGAAGCTGGCTATGCAAAGGTGTCAAAACCAGAGGTAGCAGGAGCGACTCATGTAGAATTAGTTGTAGATGTATCTGCCATGTTAAAAGAAACATCACATGGAGTCGTCGCAAATAGGTACCTGATGACTGCGGACTGGAGTATTTGCATTAGACTTATTCCTCCGCGTAACGTTGCTGCAGGAAGGGCATCTCCAGGTATTTTTGTACTCGGTGGTAAATGCAGAATATTGGTGAGGTTTAATGTTGAGACACTCACAGTGATAACTATCATCGCAGTAGTGACATGTTAAAGAGTGCTTTCCCGTTGATAAAGGCCCCTTGCATCCACTGCAGTCCGTCATTATTGCGAGATGATGATGATGAATTGGTGTAAGCTTCGTAAATTCCATAACAGACGAGATAATGGTAAGCTACGATTGCATTCTTCCAAAACCTCACTCATGCACAAAAGTCTAGTGTGTATGGCACCTATAATCTTCAACAAAATACCTGAAGAATAAGTACAGGCATCAAGCATTAAATTATTTAAGCAAAAATTTACAAAGTTATTACATGAAAAATGCTATTATAATGTTGACGAATTTCTAAAGGATAAATTTTAATTGTTTTTAATAAATTTTTAATATAGGTACCTATTGTCAAAATAATATTTATAATTTAAGTTGTAGTATTTTCTTTGATTTTTCTGTAATATCGGCATGCCTATCTTAAAAACTTTACATACCGATTTTGGTAAAGCATGTTGTGACCTTATAAAAAATGAAACAACTCGCATGAAAATGTAAACACATGTTTTTTTGCAAATAAATGTCTTTATCTTTAGCAGTTAAAGCCCCTTGTAAGACGTATGCTATGTGCACACTAATAACACAGAATAGTAATGTATACAGTGGTCCGACTTCATACAAACGGACGAAGCGCGAGCTATACCTACGCGCCTCGATCTCGGCTCTCTCTCGGCTTCTAAACAGTCGCGACTGTGCCGCAGTGACGAACGGAGGTGTGTTATTTTTTTAACAATAACCGCGCGATTTTTTCAAGGATGTATTGTGCTGTTTTTGGTTGCATGAAATCTTCAAGAACGCATCCAGAGATAACTTTTTTAGATTACCTGGAAACTCTGAAAGGTAAGACTATAAAATAATTTTACTTACTACCTAGTAGGTAATACACAAAGTATTATATTTGTTTATATAAAAAAATAGTATTTACAATCACAAAACTAAATGGAAACACAAAGTAGGCAAATTTAATTAAAATGCTGGAGGTGGGCAGCCCTATCGCATGTTTACGTACCGCGCGGCTGTAGGTATTTATTTCAAAAATACGGCCGAGTTAAAATACTGTATACATTACTATTCTGTGCTAATAAGGGCCCTCGCTAGAGCGTTCCTTCCGTGGCGCAGCCCGCGGAAAAAGGTCGTATGGACGCCTGTTATTTTATTTTATTGATGCTTGGAAAACAAACAGCTTATAATAACAAAGAAATGGTAAGTGGAATAGAACAAATTAAGCCTTAAACAGTTTTCAGTTATCGTGTCGTTTACGCGTTTAGCTCGTACAGTATTTCTGATCGCTATTATTTTGTAGTTTGCGTTACAGAACACTTGTATCAACTTGTATTAGCACTTAACTCAAAGTAGATTCTGTTAAATAGCAGCAACACAGTAAAAACCTAGTCTTAATTTCGCAGTGTTTAAAATATTACAGTCCTCACATCACGTTTTACACGATAACTTGAAAAACATTTGGGTATATTTAAATAAAAGCTTGTTTGTTAAAAAGTTTTTTTACTTTTAATTTATTTTATTGCTTTCATGTGGTCAGATGGTTCTTATTTGTGTAGGGTGTTCTAGCAGAAGCAGAATGTACAATTTTAAAATTGTACTCTTATTATTATTGCCATAGATTTCAATTAAAATAGTTACTTACAGTATAACGCCAATTTGTATCTATGTTTTGTAATTACAAACTATATAAATAAATTCTACTGCCGGCACCCCACGGCATAATATTGTAACACTAGCATTATGTAAGATTAAACAATTAGATACAATGTATTAAGATTAACCTGTAATAGCCACTTTATTTTATTAAAGCAGTTGTTCTGAGAAAATGCAAGCATGAGCATACCTTTTCATGTCGGTAGGTTGCCCGTGACAGACAACAAAACATTTCAGGTTGTGAACTGCTCTAGCCCTGAATAGACACTGCATGGCACACGCAGTGCGCAGTTAAACACTTTAATATCATGTTATCAGCATCAGGTTTAAAGATCTTTTGTATTAGTAGGTGATAGTGTCGCTTGAATGCAATAGCAATCTGATCAATACAATAGAATTAACAAAATCTTGAATATCACACACACACACACACTTACACCCACACAAACACTCACTCACATCATAATTTCTGTCTCAGCTCAGTGTCGTGTTGTGCATCGGCCGAGCGCCCGCATTATCACACTATAGAAACAGTGGTATTGTTATTGTGTAATACCGAGAAAGCGGCCGGCTACGGCCCGCTTGTTATCGGTAATTATGGATGACATTAACTGTGGTGAGGTGTTAGCAGATAAAAGTGATTTGGATGTAGTAGAAGAATTTGAGCAACAATTGCAACAAAAAAACAATGGAAAAAACTTGTGAGAGATTGTCAGAAAAGAGGCCAAGAGAAAACAGTGAAGAGGGATTTATTGTTATAATCTATACTAATATTATAAAGCTGAAGAGTTTGTTTGTTTGTTTGCTTGAACGCGTTAATCTCAAGAACTACTGGTCCAATTTGAAAAATTCTTTCAGTTTTAGATAGCCTATTTATCGAGGAAGGCTATAGGCTATACATAATTACGCTAAGACTAATAGGAGCATAGTACCTATGAAGAATGTTTCAACATCGGGGTTATTTTTTTCCTTTTGAGAGCTTCCACTGCGTGCGCTGCGTAAACTTAAGGTTGGCTCATTATAACCTTTTTATGCTAACCAAATTTGTTCTAAAATAATGCATTAGGTAGGTATTTGCGAAGGTGTTTTTATAAACATTATATTAATCCTTATCCAAATAAATACGTTATTCATTACAAGTATTTAATTTAAAACAAAATTGCCTTTTACATCATTAGATTTCAATGAATATCTGAGGAGATATCGCACTTTTAAAATAACATCGCAGCAAAATAATGATCAAGTAGGATCTGCGCGCGCATTTATGATGTGCGGCTCAGACGCGTAGTCGGCTCCTTACGGAACGCTTGTGCTCAACGATGTACTTTTTAAATTTGTTTTTCCAACATATCTTCGTATAATACTTTTTAGATTAATAAATTGGTAATAAGTTTTGAAGAAGAAGAAAAACATTTATTTACCACACGCACTACTTTTCGTTGTGTACCTAAATTTAGTAGTTGTATGTAAGTAGTGGTTGTAGTAGGTGCGATACGAAGTTCGCCGGGACACCTAGTTAGTATAATATCGACACCTGCAAGGAAAATCATTGTAACTCCCATTTTAGCCGAATTGAGTTACAATCATATTCATGCTGAGCGTTTGAAGCCCAATTTTTTAATTAATCTGATACTCGTATCTCTATCCATTCTGGTTATTGATTTAGAATGTGGAAAAACATCGTAAGTAATGACCCATACCAGTTAACAAAATGGTATCTGAAGTTACGCAACATAATCTTGCCCATTAATAATAAAATAACAGTAAAAAAATTGCAACACAATATACATTTATTTTCTTCCTCTGTTTTAAACAATTCTTGATAGATCTATAATTGTAACAAGAGATACAATGTTTTCATATCCAAATATTTTTCCTAAAAGTAAGTTTAATGATGTTAACTTGAGTTACAATTATTTTCTTCGTAATAGTCCGCATGTTTAGTTTAAAATCACACTCGATAATTTGACATACAATGTTATTACGCGGGACTCCCTCCGCACGCGCTATCCCTTGTTCGTGTTGCGATTTGTTTGATTGAGTACTTTGCTGTTTGAACTGTTATTTCCCACTGTTTTTTGTGAAAAAGTATGTTTTTAAGTGATAAATGATATTAATAGATGTTGAAAATGAGTCGTAGGACAATTAAGTTAGCCTTAGCTAAAAGTGAAACAACTGATCCAACGGACGTCAATACAGGTATTTTGTGTGTATGTATGTTTGGTACCTACCTACCGTGTTTAAGCCTGTGATACAATTTCTTTGAAACAATTATTGCTATCATACTTAGTAAAGTGTGATGTTTATTTAGATGAAAAGCCTTCTTTAAGTGATGATGCCGAAAATAGTTGCAAGAAAGTTGGACCACCACCGGCAATTTTTATGGAGACAGGTGCGTATAATGAAATATGTATTTAACCTAACATCTAATCTCATTTCTCTCTTTAATATTTACATAGGAAATGAGTATTTGTTTAAAATACCTATTGTTATGTAACGAAAATGAATCTTCTTTGTTTTAGGAAACGATTTGCTAAGTTAGCTAAGAAGAAGAAAAATTTAGGTCAAGAGTTTGTAAAAACAAGCTAGGTCGTTTAATTCTCAAAAAAAGAAATGAAACCCAGTTGCGATGGAAATTGTTCACGTAAGTGTCGAGAGAAAATTACAGAAAATCAAAGACATTTAATCTTTAAAGACTAGGCGACCATAACAAACAAATGGAATATGTCAGCAGATTTGTTAAGTGTTCCAAAAAAACATTTTTAACACTTAACAAATCTGCTTCAAGAAAACATTATTAATAATATATATTATTGATTAAACTAGCTAATCAAATGAGTTTATTGTTATTAAACTGAATTATTTGATTTACTCGCAATTGTTAATAAATTTAACTATCACATATAATCGAAATTAACTTATTAGATATAATTATAATTAAACTATGACATTAAATAATGGTAATAAATTGAATTATTGGTTATGATTGTTATTAAATTAAATTATTGCATATTATACTAATTAACTACTTACAATCACTATTATGTAAGTTTAGATGATATTAATATACTGTAATAAACCTTTAATAATTATATTCGTGGTTATATAAAATCCTGATCTGGCTTTGATACTATCAACATTGTAATCTTAGAAGGAAAGCAGCACCTACGACACAAATCTTGCCACTTAGTGTAGGTGCTGTAGACCAGTTTATAAACGCAAGCCATAAATGTAGATGATGTACTTTTACTTCATTATTTTCCATATTATATTGATTTTGTAATTTAGGCTTGAAATGAAATAAATTGATTGATTGATTGACATGTTACTGCTAGCTCAATTGCTTCGAGTCGACGTAAGTGTTCTCTCGAATATTATTTTTTTCTAGGGGAAGAAATACGTACCTGTAAGACAATTTTTCTGAAAACCCTTTCGATAAGTGACATGTGGGTACAGACACTATTTAAAAAAATAGATAAATCTGCTACGGGATCTTTTTCCTAAGACCAGAGAGGCACTCACAGGACGCGAAAGAATGCTATTCCAGATCAAGTCAAACAGTCCATTCGCGAACATATCTCACAAATACTAGTGGTAGATTCACACTATGTTCGACAAAGCTCATCAAAACTTTATCTCGATGAACAGCTAAACCTGCCAAAATTACATCAACTTTATCTGGAATGGATGAAAGGGGTCCGTTTGGATCAAGCTGAAATAGCAACAATACGACAGTATAGATAATAAAATTATTATGCACTGAATATAATATGGACTTCAATAAACCAAAAAAATATCTATGTCCCAATTGTGACATATATAAAAATGCTGGTGGTAACGAAAAACTTAAGCTTGAATATGAACAAGCTTTGCATATTGCCAATACAAATGTTGAGAGGTCGTTAAAAGATAGCGATTAGCAAGGATCAAAGCAATCTAATGATGTTGTGACTGCTTGTTATGTATGACTTACAAAAAATACTGAACACTCCACAATCTGAAGTTTCTGTATTTTACTACAAAATAAAACTTGCAGCCTATATATAATTTTACGCTACATTAGCTACAATATGCTTCAGAGTGAAGTTATGTCAACATTTCGAAATCAACTGATACCTACATTTGTTCAGGAAAGCATTAACATTTCTAATGCATCTTTGACTGAAATTCGTTCCCCATCAGCCGATTGCTCTGTTCCAAGTGCCAGTAGTTGACGAGCTCAGTGTCGCAGCGGGCGAAGGTCCGCCTGCGACGCAAGGGGTTGCTGGTTCGATTCCCGCCTCGGGACAAATGTCTGTACGATCTGCAGATATTTGTTCAGGGTGTTCTGGGTGTTTTTCTATATATAATAAAATATCTATCTATGTAGTATAATGTATTAAGTATATCAGTCATCTTGTACCCATAACACAAGCTCTGCTTAGCTTGGGTCTAGATGATGCTGTGTGATTTGTCCAGCATTATTTATTTATTTATTTATTTATTTAGTAGTCGGCTAAAAAATAAATGTATTAAGACTAAAGAGGAAAGGAAACGTAAGGCTGAGAGAGAAAAAAAGACCCCAAAAAACTAACCGGTCTTTGAATTTAACAGCTAAACATCCAACTCTTTCTCCACCTTTTGACGCTTTAATTTAAGAACGAGGAGTCGACGCATTGACAGCACGCAGGTTTTTATTGGGCAGAGTATTTTTCTTAGTATGATTACATAGTTATTAAAAGCATTATTTATACATGTAAATGCTCTGTAACTGTGAAACCTTTTTGAAAATCAACACATTTTATTTATTATTATTAATTGAGTCGTCAACCTTTACCGATTCTTGTAACATTACCAATATTTCGTTGCCTGGTTCATTTAAGTCGGCAATCTTTACCGATTCCAATAACATTACCATTTGTTAACATCTTCAAACTCGGATGGTTTAATAGTCTCTAACTTTCACTGAGTCAGTACCATCACGGCAAACATCTGTTTATTTTTCACATCCTTGGAACTGTCATCAAAATTAGACAATCATCATCAGGATGGCTGTATTGAGAGAAAGCGACGTTCTCGACAAAATCCTGAATTACGAAAAACTGAGCAAGAACGGGACACATCAGCGCGCCGTGATGCACGTCTTGATGCAAAATTACGAAGGACCGAACAAGTTCGCGACAAAACAGCAGGCATTCTTAGTAAAAAAGACCCCGAAGTACGTGAGACTGAACAACAACGCGACACATCAGCACGCAGTCTTAGTAGAAAAGACCCCAAAGTACGTGAGACCGAAAAACTACGCGACACATCAGCACGCAGTCTTAGTAGAAAATACCCCAAAGTACGTGAGACCGAACAACTACGCGACACATCAGCACGCAGTTTTAGTAGAAAAGAACCCAAAGTACGTGAGACCGATCAACTACGCGACACATCAGCACGCAGTCTTAGTAGAAAAGATGCCAAACTACATGAGACCGATCAACTACGCGATACATCAGCACGCAGTCTTAGTAGAAAAGACCCCAAAGTACGTGAGACCGAACAACTACGCGACACATCAGCACGCAGTCTTAGTAGAAAAGACCCCAAAGTACGTGAGACTGAACAACTACGCGACACATCAGGACGCAGTCTTAGTAGAAAAGACCTCAAAGTACGTGAGACTGAACAACTACGCGACACATCAGCACGCAGTCTTAGTAGAAAAGACCCCAAAGTACGTGAGACCGAAAAACTACGCGACACATCAGCACGCAGTCTTAGTAGAAAATACCCCAAAGTACGTGAGACCGAACAACTACGCGACACATCAGCACGCAGTTTTAGTAGAAAAGAACCCAAAGTACGTGAGACCGATTCTAGGGGAAGAAATACGTACCTGTAAGACAATTTTTCTGAAAACCCTTTCGATAAGTGACATGTGGGTACAGACACTATTTAAAAAAATAGATAAATCTGCTACGGGATCTTTTTCCTAAGACCAGAGAGGCACTCACAGGACGCGAAAGAATGCTATTCCAGATCAAGTCAAACAGTCCATTCGCGAACATATCTCACAAATACTAGTGGTAGATTCACACTATGTTCGACAAAGCTCATCAAAACTTTATCTCGATGAACAGCTAAACCTGCCAAAATTACATCAACTTTATCTGGAATGGATGAAAGGGGTCCGTTTGGATCAAGCTGAAATAGCAACAATACGACAGTATAGATAATAAAATTATTATGCACTGAATATAATATGGACTTCAATAAACCAAAAAAATATCTATGTCCCAATTGTGACATATATAAAAATGCTGGTGGTAACGAAAAACTTAAGCTTGAATATGAACAAGCTTTGCATATTGCCAATACAAATGTTGAGAGGTCGTTAAAAGATAGCGATTAGCAAGGATCAAAGCAATCTAATGATGTTGTGACTGCTTGTTATGTATGACTTACAAAAAATACTGAACACTCCACAATCTGAAGTTTCTGTATTTTACTACAAAATAAAACTTGCAGCCTATATATAATTTTACGCTACATTAGCTACAATATGCTTCAGAGTGAAGTTATGTCAACATTTCGAAATCAACTGATACCTACATTTGTTCAGGAAAGCATTAACATTTCTAATGCATCTTTGACTGAAATTCGTTCCCCATCAGCCGATTGCTCTGTTCCAAGTGCCAGTAGTTGACGAGCTCAGTGTCGCAGCGGGCGAAGGTCCGCCTGCGACGCAAGGGGTTGCTGGTTCGATTCCCGCCTCGGGACAAATGTCTGTACGATCTGCAGATATTTGTTCAGGGTGTTCTGGGTGTTTTTCTATATATAATAAAATATCTATCTATGTAGTATAATGTATTAAGTATATCAGTCATCTTGTACCCATAACACAAGCTCTGCTTAGCTTGGGTCTAGATGATGCTGTGTGATTTGTCCAGCATTATTTATTTATTTATTTAGTAGTCGGCTAAAAAATAAATGTATTAAGACTAAAGAGGAAAGGAAACGTAAGGCTGAGAGAGAAAAAAAGACCCCAAAAAACTAACCGGTCTTTGAATTTAACAGCTAAACATCCAACTCTTTCTCCACCTTTTGACGCTTTAATTTAAGAACGAGGAGTCGACGCATTGACAGCACGCAGGTTTTTATTGGGCAGAGTATTTTTCTTAGTATGATTACATAGTTATTAAAAGCATTATTTATACATGTAAATGCTCTGTAACTGTGAAACCTTTTTGAAAATCAACACATTTTATTTATTATTATTAATTGAGTCGTCAACCTTTACCGATTCTTGTAACATTACCAATATTTCGTTGCCTGGTTCATTTAAGTCGGCAATCTTTACCGATTCCAATAACATTACCATTTGTTAACATCTTCAAACTCGGATGGTTTAATAGTCTCTAACTTTCACTGAGTCAGTACCATCACGGCAAACATCTGTTTATTTTTCACATCCTTGGAACTGTCATCAAAATTAGACAATCATCATCAGGATGGCTGTATTGAGAGAAAGCGACGTTCTCGACAAAATCCTGAATTACGAAAAACTGAGCAAGAACGGGACACATCAGCGCGCCGTGATGCACGTCTTGATGCAAAATTACGAAGGACCGAACAAGTTCGCGACAAAACAGCAGGCATTCTTAGTAAAAAAGACCCCGAAGTACGTGAGACTGAACAACAACGCGACACATCAGCACGCAGTCTTAGTAGAAAAGACCCCAAAGTACGTGAGACCGAAAAACTACGCGACACATCAGCACGCAGTCTTAGTAGAAAATACCCCAAAGTACGTGAGACCGAACAACTACGCGACACATCAGCACGCAGTTTTAGTAGAAAAGAACCCAAAGTACGTGAGACCGATCAACTACGCGACACATCAGCACGCAGTCTTAGTAGAAAAGATGCCAAACTACGTGAGACCGATCAACTACGCGATACATCAGCACGCAGTCTTAGTAGAAAAGACCCCAAAGTACGTGAGACCGAACAACTACGCGACACATCAGCACGCAGTCTTAGTAGAAAAGACCCCAAAGTACGTGAGACTGAACAACTACGCGACACATCAGGACGCAGTCTTAGTAGAAAAGACCTCAAAGTACGTGAGACTGAACAACTACGCGACACATCAGCACGCAGTCTTAGTAGAAAAGACCCCAAAGTACGTGAGACCGAAAAACTACGCGACACATCAGCACGCAGTCTTAGTAGAAAATACCCCAAAGTACGTGAGACCGAACAACTACGCGACACATCAGCACGCAGTTTTAGTAGAAAAGAACCCAAAGTACGTGAGACCGATCAACTACGCGACACATCAGCACGCAGTCTTAGTAGAAAAGATGCCAAACTACGTCAGACCGATCAACTACGCGATACATCAGCACGCAGTCTTAGTAGAAAAGACCCCAAAGTACGTGAGACCGAACAACTACGCGACACATCAGCACGCAGTCTTAGTAGAAAAGACCCCAAAGTACGTGAGACCGAACAACTACGCGACACATCAGCACGCAGTTTTAGTAGAAAAGAACCCAATTATACATGATGAATTATGCATGAAATGCGCTAGTAATAAGCTATCGCGCGTGAATACTGAATCACGCTCGACGCGTCTCTTATAAAAAGGAGGGGCGTCCGAGCGCGAGCTTCATTTCAAATCAAAATTGCAATCCGCCTGAAAGGCATGTATCGATTGACCCAGGGGTAGTAGCCCCTGGAGTAGAAGCCGGGGTAAGGAGGTCTAACCTCGAGGCCCCACCCGGAGACCCCCAAAGGGGTCCGGAAGATAGATATGATGATGATGCGCGAGCTTCATACAATTTTTGCCTGTTGATGCGAATGGACGTTCAGAGCGTTCGACCTTATTGACAGACAATATTTAATTGATATTAACAAACCGTGCTTATCAGCGCGACTTTTAGTCTTTGATAATTTATTTTTAGATTCCTTTTGTTGTTATTTTGTAAAATAGGTATTAGTTATTTTAGAAGTGTTTAAATATTCATGAAGAAGTTCCATCGTATTATACCTACGATAAACAACGAGGTGTCTTTAATCGTAGACGCCGTGGCAGGTCTGTAGATGGCGAGTTAGGTATTTTCAAAGAACATGTTCTTGGTAGAGTGTATACCGTTCATCCAAACAACGCTGAGTGTTTCTATTTGCGATTATTAGGTATTACATACAATGCGAGGACCAATATCATTTATAGATTTGAGAAAAGTAGACGATGTTGTTTATCCAACTTATCATGCAGCTTGCCAAGCACGTCATTTGCTTGAAAACGATCAGCATTGGGATGACGCTTTAGCAGAATCCTGTGTTAGTGATAATCCACGACGGTTACGCCATTTTGTAATTTGTCAGATGCAATTATGGGAAAAATATAAAGAAAAAATTGCAGAAGACTTTCTTCCGAATATACATATCTCTCAATGATGAAGGCGCAACTAATGATAATTTTCGTGATCTTGCCATAAATCAGTGTTTATTAGCTCTTCAGGAAGACTTAACAGCAGTAGGCGGTAAATCACTCTGTGAATATGGTTTGCCAACACCAACCTCAGTCGGAGAGGTTACCAATGAGGCGTTTTCATTAAAAAGTAAAAACTTCAAAAATAGTTACCTCGAACCTTATAGATGGCGTTAATTTTCTTTTACTGGTAGGCACAATTTGACAATGACAGGATTAATCACAAACTTGCTTACTCCGCTTGACAGCTCCATCTATTAGGTTTAGTAGAAAACTCTTTTTGTTTTGTTACTGAAAACGGCTCATAGGGAATATTCCGCAGAGATTGGTTACAACTCAATGGAACTGCTGGCAACATTAGAAAACGGTGTCCCAATGATGACTGCAGAACAACGTCAGTCTATGATCGCGTGTGCGAGAGTGTTCAGAATAATTTGGGAACAATATGGTTTTTAGATGCACCTGGAAGAACTGGAAAACCTTTTTGACTAAATTAATATTAGCTTATGTTCGAAATCAGCGTAAAATTGCTCTTGCCGTAGCTTCATCAGGTATAGCTGCAATATTGCTACCAGGAGGTAAAACTGCTCACACTATGTTTAAAATACCAATTGATTTAATCGCACGGAAAGTCCAACCTGTAGTATTTCAAGAAATAGCGACAAAGCTAAGGTATTACGTGAGTGTAATTTAATCATATGGGATGAATGTACGATGGCCCATCGAAAAGGAGTAGAAGCGGTAGACAGAACTTTAAGGGAATAAGACAAAATGATCGACCAATGGGCGGTATCACGGTTTTATTTTGTGGTGATTTCCGACAAAACTTACCGGTAATACCACGGGGAACCCGAGCTGATGAGGTTAGGGCTTGCCTGAAAAGCTCTTATTTGTGGCGTGATATACAATCGGTGCATTTGACTATAAACATGCGAGTGAGAACTGGAGATAACCCGGATGATCGTCAATTTTCTGATACATTGTTAAAGATTGGTGAAGGTCCACCACTACACCAAGGAAAACTTATTCTGACGCCTGAGTTATGTTGTATAGTGCAATCCCAACCACATCTTATATCGTCGGTTTACGGTGACGTAACAAATATATTAAATTAAATAGGGACAATTCTTGGCTATGCGAAAGATCCATTTTAACTCCCTGCAATGACCAGGCATTTGAGATTAATAACAAAATACCGTCGAATATACAGGGGGAAAGCAAAGTTTATAGTTCGTTCAATAAATAGAACGGTCGATGAACAAGAAGCCACTAATGACCCGATAGAATTTTTAAATTCTTTAAATATGCCCGGACTTCCTTCTCATGAAATTTGTTTTAAAATTGGCATTCCGATTATTCTGCTCCGAAATTTAAGACCACCACAACTTTGCAATGGAACTCGGCTAGAGGTAACCCAGTTGCAACAAAATATAATCGAGGCTCAAATTTTAACAGGTTGCGGTGCAGGAGAAACCGTCTTTATTCCCAGAATTCACATAATACCAAATAATTTTCCATTCCAATTTAAAAGAACGCAATTCCCAGTATCGGTGTGTTATGCAATGACAATTAATAAGGCTCAAGGGCAGACTTTTCATGTTGCTGGAGTAGATCTCGGTGTCAGTTGTTTCTCGCATGGTCAGTTGTACGTCGCTCTTTCCCGGGTTAGCAGTTCTAGAAATCTTTATGTTCACATGCCGGACGGGTCAACTTTCAACATAATTTACCCGGAAGCTTTGCGCTGAAGTATTTTTGTTCTATAGGTACTTAAGCCTCATGTGAACGTGATCTAAACAATATTACCAATACATTAACTTAATAAATAACACACAAGGAGTTACACCACAGAACAATGAGTTACACGCTGACGGAGTCGCGGGCACAGCTATTAACAATAATATTGTGCGGTTCCGTATTGCGATATTTTTCAACAGTATTGTAGATTGACATATTATATTTCCCTACTAAAATACGAACGTTAATCTGTCTGTTACATCAAAACCACTGAACCGTGACATAGGCTACTTTTTTTTACGAAAAACGACGGAAACGCGGACGCGAAGTCGCGGGAACAGCTAGTAATTAATAAAAACTATGTTGTAAAATTGGCCGTGGGGTACCGGCAGTAGAATGTTACCCCTCCTCTCATGCCCGTGGAAGCAGTAAGAGCCTGCTAAGGGATACGTCCGGAAGATGGGAAGCAGCGTCTTGCCGTGTATCAACATCCCGTACTGCGCTCGCCAACTCGCCTGCCAAGCGTGGTGATTATGGCAACTACCCCACGTGAAGATCCATGAGGGAGGCCTGTGTTCAGTGGTGGACATCTTACGGCTGAAATGATGATGTTGTAACAGATATATTTTAGTATTTTCTTAAATTTGGGCAATTTATCTTCATTTTTAATATCTGTTGGTATTTTATTGAATATGTTTATGGCCGTAGCATGAGAACCTGAATGGAAAAGCTGTAGCTTAGAAAACAGGATGTCTAATCTCTCCCGAGGCCGCAAATTCTGCGGTCTTTAATTCTGATGGAACTCATAGTTACTACAAATAAGTGCTGTACTTTTAAGTATTTACCTAATTCTATATTATTTTTATAGGCTTTGAAGAAATGTATATTCTTTTTTACGAATATACATTATTTCTAATATATCGCACCCCTAGAATAAAACTCCGGTAACTCAAAAAGTAGGCATTTTGACTTAGTGGCGTTTTCAATTTCTTCATTAGAATACCTACACGGGAAAATAACTCGCGTAACGATACCTTGAACGGTTGTCAAAAGATGGCGCCAAACGTTCCTTTACTTGAATGAACGTGACACGGACAGCGCAAATACTAAGCCGACATTTTGAGTTGTCTCGCGGTGGTCGTAGGTGGAGGACGTTTGCAAAGTGGGTGATTTTGAGTTGCTGGAGTTTACGTGACATTTTTTGGGTAAGTTGCATTTTGTATTTCGAGTTGATTGAGTTTTACTGAATTTTCCTTGATAACAATAGTTCTTTATTTTGACTTGCGAGAGTTTTGATGATTTACGATCGTCATTTTTTTTTGTCATTTCGAATTAGTCAGATTTACGTGAAAGTAAATGATAATTTCGATATACGGTACTTTTGTTGAATGAAAATTTAATCTTATTTATTATTGTTCGTTTAGTGAAATAGATACTTTTAGCACAAAATAAAGGTTCTGTAAGGCATGTTTTATTAGATATTTTAAACAGTTTAAAGTTTTAAAAAGCAGTAGATGGGATTTTTGGATTTTTTTAATTGGTGGACTTTACTTGATTTTTTATTGAATATAAATCTTTATTTATTTTTAGGACGATGAAAAGACGAGGAAAACTCATGTTAGACATGATACAAAAAAAGAAAAGCGAAGCAGAAAGCGCTGATCAGTCTACTATAGAAATGCTCAATAAAGAAAAGGAGCCTGAGTTACCACCTGAAGGGAGGTTAGTCTCATCTTGTCTTATTCTCACTTTTTCCACTAGCGGTCAAAAAATTGAAGTGTTTAGAATCAAAATATTGTCGTGTCCAAGAACTTAGTTTCTAAGTATAACTTATTAATATAATTTCAATTTCAGTCCTGATCAGCCAGCAGCATTGGATGCTTCAAGAATCGTTCTTGGCCCTGGTATGGAAATGCAGAATGAGACATTAGAGATTATTAAAAAAAGGAAAAGCGAAGCAGAAAACGCTGACCAGCCTGCTATAGAAATGCTTAATAAAGAAAAGGAGCCTGAGTTATCACTTGAAGGAAGGTTAGTTTCATCTTGTTTTATCCTCACTTCTTCCACTAGCACGGTCAAAATATTGATGTGATTAGAACGAAGTAATTTGGTGTCCAAGAACTTGGTTTCTAGGTATAGCTAAATTAATTAATTTTCAATTTCAGTCCTGACCAGCCAGCAGCATTGGATGCTCCAAGAACCGTTCTTAGCCTTGGTATGGAAATGATAAATGAAGTAAAAAGGCCTCAATTACCAACTGAAGAAGGGTTGCTTTCATCACCGAGCATTTTAGAAACTCCATTAGACCTGGATGAGCATCCAGCAAACACTCAAGGGAGACAAAGAGTTCCTAAACGTCAGTATGTTGTTTCACCGGTTAATAGCGGTGATGAAAGCTATTTTGACGATTCCGATGCAGATCCGCATTATGAAAACCCCTTGCCTAAAAGAAAAATAATATTCTCACCTGTGCCAAAAACTTCGAGAACTCGCTCTAGTTCATCTTCGTCTAGTAGTTCATCAAGCAGCAGTAGCTCAAGCAGCAACTCAAGCTCAACAAATGCTACTGACTCTAATCGCGAAAATTTGAATCCGGGCGAAAATATTCCTGCACGACAAATTGAAATTAATCATACTGACAACTTAAACGACGAAGTTCACAACGTTGCTCAAAATACCACACCAAGTGAAACTCTAGCGCAAGAAGAAGTATTCCAGGGTAAGAAAAAGCTCAGGAAACCGGAACCATGGAAAGTCAATGTAGCCAAATCCCTCAAAAACGCAGGAAAGGCGTACAAGTCGCGGGGTAAACTAAAAAAAGAAATTCCTGCTCGCAAAATGGGAGCACCATGTGGAGAAAAGTGTCGTTTAAAATGTAGCACCAAGTTTAACGCACTAAGTCGTCAAAAAATATTTGATTCATTTTGGGGACTCGGGGATCTTCAGCGACAGAAAGAGTACATTGTTCGACACACACACGAAATAAAACCTAAGTACCGGTATACAAGCACAGAAAACTTCCGGGCTATAAGGAACCCCTAAACTATAAGGAGTTATCCTTATAGTTTAGGGCAGTCTCCATATTCATTTTTAATGTTAATTCTACTTATGTACTTAGCTTAATAGTAACAGTCAAAGTTGCAAATCACAGTATAACATTTTGGTGGTAATTTTAGACTTTTTAGAATTTTTTTTTGCAAAGGCATAAAAAATAATTGTTTTTATAGTTAATTGAGATTTTAAAAGTAAATAAACGTTGACTTTGTATTTAAATACACAATAATTGTTTTTTTAACACCATAACTACCATCCCCAGGTTTAGAGTTATGCTAAGAACTCGTGAAAAAGTTCTGTAATTTTTGAAGTGAAAAGTAACGTAATTCAAATTTTTTCAGGTAAACCAAAGTAACTCAAAATAGTGCGCAAAAAATTGATTTATTCTCCCTACAAAACTAGGGTAACTAAAAAAAACTGATTTTTACAGCTTCGTTACAGACAATACACAAATGAATTAATTAAACATGCTTTAAAAAAAATTACCCTTCAGGAACAATAATTAGTTTTTTTTTATCTTATCTAGTAACGCAGATATCAGTTTTTTGTCTTTTCTGAAAAATGAGGTTTTTTGAGTTAACGGAGTTTTAATCTAGGGGTGCGATATTATCTAGGTAAGTATACATGTTAATGTTAAAATTTTTTCATTTATAAAAAAGGGTTTGCAACTTGTCATTTCATTAATGTTATGGATGATTCCTATGCATCGTTTTTGTAATAGGTATGAATAGTTTATTTATATCTGAACAATTTTCCCAGAGAATTACCCCATACTGTGTATCTTGAAAAGTGTATGATATATTCCAAGGGTTTTTTTTAGTATGGTCTGAATTGCACGAGTTTTGTTTTACTAAAATTTAATTGAAGATTGTGGTGCTAAGCCAATTCACTATATGTACATATTTGTTAAAGTTGTGTCTAGGATTGTATTTATATGAGAATCTGATTTACACGGGACAACTATTGAAATATTGTCTGCAAACAAGGAGCAAGAGGATTCTATATCTTTAGATAAATTGTTGATGTAAATGAGAAAAAGAATGCAACCAAGAACACTGCCCTGGGAAATTGATTTTGTGACATTTGTCGGTTTAAGTTATTTTTACTTATTATGTCTGTATTGTGGTTGTAATGTTCTATTTTAAAATATTGGACTCGATTTTCAAAATATGAGACGAACCAATCCCATCCAGGACCTCTGACACCCATACCTTAAAGTTTATATAATGAGGATAATAAATAGAACTCTTATCATACACTTTACTCCTGTCAAGTAACATACCTAAACCATATTTTGTACTATCTACCTCTAACTTCTAATAAAATTGGTAAGAACTAGTTTATGAAGAAATACATCACATACTTACCTGCCTACTAATTAATTAATTATTGGTAGCTCCCTATTTTTTATATACCCATTGATTAATTGGGTAGGCAGGTAAGCGCTACTGGTTACATTTTTATGTTTAGTAAGAAGGTAACGTAAGATTAATACTTACTGATTTAATCACTAAAACTTATGTAATATCAAGGTGACTTATTTCCACGATGACCCACGTAGCGAAGCAAATAGTAGGTACTCGTTCTTCCACACCACTACGATAACAATTTCATGCACAGTTTGCGCTTATTATCAATAGTACTATTACAAATGCGGACTACATTGATAATGATAGGCCCTCCGCTCCGGGCTCCGATAGGCCGGCTGTCAGTCACTGTTTGTTTATTTGTCTTGGTCTTGTCACCTTGTAATGACCTTCAGAGTGATGTTGCCAGAGCGCCGGCAGACTTATTTATTTATTTATTACTCATACATAATTATAACATTACAGAGCTTATTCTACTATGACACTTTCTTAATAGTAGTAGTTTCTTAATAGTAGCAGACTTCCCCGCCCGGCACCGGTTCTGTTTCACTTGCTGCTGCCTGCAGCATTGTCTGCTTTTTTATTTTTTTACATGGATGGAAGCCTTATAAGTTTTCAATTAGTTAGGTAGTGCCGAAGTAGGTAATTTATCAGAAACGATGTCTCCGTAGCCGAAATCGACATGGATGGAGGATCATCGATGCAGCCGTTTCGTAGATTTGCCGGACGGAACAACAGACTGACATATGACTTTTGCATTCTATTCAGGGTTGGATTCAGACCCTCAAAAAATTATTGTCTTTGGAAATTAAAAATATACTACTTGTCGAAAATTATACTACGTTTCGTTTTTCGTGGATTTCAATATTAAAATGCATTTATGTAAATAAAATTCTCTTTCTTTATTAATTGTTAATGTACAAATCAATCAAATTGAGGCAAGTAGATGTTTATCTCAGAACCGACCATCACACCCATCTGTTAGAACGACCGATAAAGTACAACGCTACGCGGGGATTCTCCGAAGCTTGTCGCTGTCGCTTATTTTCGGCTTTGGATACCTTTAGCCACCACTAATCGCTGGCTGATTCGATATTACCATACATACAGAACTTCCCGAAATTGTAGGATAAATAATAAAAAGCAAAATGATTCAACCAATAAAAGCTGTCAATCGGCTTGAAGGTAAAATTATGGTATTTTCGCGTAGTATTCTGGCTTAAAGATACTACATACTACACATAATGAAATAATGGTACAAATAGTATAATTATACTACAAAATCCAACACTGATTCTATTCTACACACCATTTCCATAGACTAAAGTTTCGTAGGTGTATTTGGAAATACGATATAATTTCTTGTATGTTTTTTTATTCACAGTCTTAAGGACTTTTTGATTTTGTTTTTTATTTTCAGTATTGTCAAACTTTTATTATTGCAACGTTTGAAACCCCTAATTTCTTGTACCTATATTTTTGATGTGAAACAAATATAGCCGCACGTAATTCTGGCGTGATGACGCATGCCGTGGCGACGCGTCGCCACGCTATATGATGTATACAGTCTAATTTTGGATGACGAGACATGCCGAAGGCTTTAAGGTCTTTCATTTATACGACTGAATGACTAGACATGCCGAAGGCTCTAAGGTCTTTTATTTATACGACTGAATGACGTGACATGCCGAAGGCTCTAAGGTCTTTCTTTTTTTTTTTTTCTTTCTCTGTATCAATTGGTTGCCTGGAAGAGATTGCTCCCAGCGATAAGGCCGCCCGTTGAATTGCCCAAAATTGTATTATATTTTTGCTTGTTTTTATACCTCGGTATATTTTTTGTTACATGTGGTGATCAATAAAGTGTTATCTATCTATCTATCTATCTTTCATTTATACGACTGAATGACGAAACATGCCGAAGGCTCTTGAGGTCTTTTATTTATACGACTGACTGACGAGACATTCCAAAGGCTCTAAGATTTTTATTTATACGACTGAATGACGAGACATGTCGAAGGCTATAAGAACTTTCATTTATACGACTGAATGACGAGACATGCCGAAGGCTCTAAGACCTTTTATTTATACGACTGAATGACGAGACATGCCGAAGTTAATAACCGAATTTCATGTGTTTGAAAATTTTGAAGTAAGATTACTTTATGTGGGGTAGGATAGACGAAACTGGCAGCATTTTTTTTTTGTTTTTGTCTCGACTGTTGGTAGATTCCTCTAAAATTATTGTTTGGTGCAGATAGCTAGACAAAAAGTTATGATTACCTACGGTTTGTGTAACCTATAATAACTAGTGCTGTATTTTATTGTTGTTTTTTTTTGTAGCTACCTATGGACTTGATGATTGTGTAAGAGTTATTGACCAATTTTAGTACAAAACGGGAATTTTGATGCAAATCGATTTTTTTTAAATTTATGGTTCTCAAAACTGGACTTTTTACATTAATAAATAAATAAAATAAAGTATATTTTAGCAAAAGCGAAAAACACTGGTACAAGTTGTAATATTTTTATACATCGAACAAGCAGATATTTTTTATGACGAGTGTACCTTGATGAGCGCTGTTCCCCGCACTAGATCTCTGGAAGGAGTCTGTGTTGCGAGGTCACAGTGGGTCTCATCTCAGACTCTCTATCGTGACTGTGTCGAGTACAAAAAGAGAAAAAAAAATTGAAAAATTATTATAGTAAGAATTTATGAGGTATAAGGAAAATAATTTAGTTTTTATCGAAAATAAAACAAGATAAAACAAACAACATAAAAATATATATAAACAAAACAAATCAAGTCCTCGAATGTTTGTCAGTGTGTTGCGTAGTGTGTGTGCGGAGTGTATTTGAGGTGTAAGTGTAGTGTGATGTGTAAAGAAACGAATATTACATAGAGGTATATACACATACATGATATAATAATATTTATAATTAATTTATTCTACATATGTATGCGGTATTAAAATTTAGTCCATCATTTTCTCTGTTTCATCACATAATCATTACATAAATCAACTTATTTAACATATGTAGGTAAGGTATAACATACGTGGCATAAGGATTTGGTTTGATCACTCTATGGGTGAGTGTGGTCTATAAAAATAGAGGATAGGATCTGGATGAGGGAAGCGTGGACCACATACTCTTCAACTGTCCAAAACTTTGACGTTGCTTCTATGATATCCTTCCACCGGACATTCCGCGTCCTATTTCCTCAAAATGCATACTGTCCCTTACTTTCTGCCCCCTAATTAACTATTCTATGTGATTAATGTTAAATTGTAATTAGTGTGTTTATATGTGTATATTATTTATCATAAACTAAATATAAATAATAAAATTTATTTTTACTAATATTTGTGATGTCTTTATGTTTGTTTTGTTTTTGTTGTAGATTAATCATTAGTTTAAAATTTCGGGTGTGTCTCTATTAGAACACCGGCCATATTCTCATTTGATTCTCCGGCGTAATTATAAGAAAGTATCATTGTACGGACACTGGCAGAAGCCAAAAAATAAGAAGAAGAAGAATCAGAGTAGGTATACCTGACAGAGTCAACTCTGTCTCGTCTCGGACTGCCTGCTCCGTACGTCGTACAATCAATATTTCCGCGTACTCATTCGATGCGTAAATATGTTGAAACCACAATATTATACGCAAAAGTTTCGGGATTCTTGGCTTCAAGTTGTTGAAAGTACTATTGGCCCAGTAGTGAAATGTAAATTTTGTGGAACAATTTTAAAAAGTTGATGACCAATGTCGGCAAATTTACTTGTTGAAATGGAATGAGACTAAAGATACAAAAAAAATTTGGGATGAAGTATTGCATTTCAATGATGCTCAAGGGCAATCTAGATTCGATGAATTAGCGACATTTGCTTTAACTTTCCTTATACTGCCTCATTCTAATGCCGATGTTGAAAGACTATTTAGCGGTATTAATATAATAAAAAACAAGCAGAGAAACAGAATGAAGTTAAATCTTGTAACTGATATATTAGGAATACGCTGTGGTTTTAAATTGGAAGGAAAATGCTGCAGTGATGTACAATTCCAAATAACGTCACAATTATAATCGGTACCAAAGAATCGTACAAATCTGAAACCGAGGATGGTGTAAACCAAAATGGTTTATCTGAAGAAGAATATTTTTATTGAATTTTTTGATGTTACAAAAAAATATTCATGTTGATTTACTAATTGTAAACATTTTATTGCGTAATAATAAAGGCTAGTTACTAAAATACAGTGTTAAAATTTGTTTCGCGGAAATTCTAGCGATTTTTACAGTAGGACCGTTTTTCGTTAGTGGTTTTCTGGTGGTTTTAGAGGTAGAATCTGGTGGAGAGCTGGTTTTACTGTTGATTACCTATCGGTAAATACTTAAAAGTATAGTACTTATTTGTAGGAACTATGAGTTTCATCATAGTAATAGACTTTTTTTATGCGAAAACAATTTTAAAATAGAAATAAAAAAATTGTGTGCCGTCACGGGACGCCTGGCAGAGATGTGAAACATCGACATTATTTTGTAAAAGTAATAGGTATGCAAAGAACAGATTACGATAGGAACTAAATATGACATAATTAATAATAATCAATAATTACTTAATTATTTTTATTTTATTATTATTAATTAATAATCAAAATGTTACGTATTTTTCCAGAAAATGATGACTGTTTATTTAATAAACATTTATTTTAATTATATACAAAAATTAATAATTTATTTCAAATCGTGACAACTTAATTCGGTTAATTAGTAATAGTTATATTGAATGTTGCCTCATTGTTGCCTCTGACGGTATTATTGTGAAAATTGGTCGATGATAATAACTGAAGTAGGTATGTTACAAAAGTATTGGACATACATTATCAAGATATCTAATAAATACAGCATCTATTATTGTTCCATATCTGGTAGTAGGTCTCTTGGATTATAGTTAATTTGCAATTGAAATTCTTGGAGGAGCGTAATTAATGGCATTGATTAATCTTTTGGAAAATTTACATTGAAATGCCCAGCTAAGATCAATGGTAGTTTATCTTTGGTGGTTTTGAAAATAATTAAACCTCTATGACTGTACGGAAATAATTCGGCATGTCTCGTCATTCAGTCGTATAAATGAAAGATCTTAGAGCCTTCGGCTTGTCTCGTCATTCAGTCGTATAAATAGAAGATCTTAGAGCCTTCGGCATGTCTCGTCTTCGATTAGTTTTTTTTTAATTTTTAGGTACCTAATCCTAAATCAACTTATTTAACATAGGTACTGATTTAGAGACATAATTTAGTAAAAGCCCTTCTTGATGAGATCACAACATGCTTGCATGTTGTGATCATAACATAACTTATACTTACCAATCACTTAAGATAACTAGGTATATAAATAAATATATAGATAACAATTGAGATAACTATCTTATACAAAAACATTTAGAAATAAAATGGCTCACTCCGATTAAGGAGACTTAGATTTTTGTGAAATGTAAAATGTTTTGCAAAATTCATCATTGGTATAAATTAAATTAACTATCAATCAATACACTGTCGCTATTCAAGGAAAAGATCAATAACTCGTAAGTTTTTTTTTTAATTTGACAAATTACATATTCGAAAGGCCATTAACAACACTATTTTCTGACTAAAGGCACTAAGGATGTTTCGATGAACCCTTGAGGTCAAATCATTTGGGCTGGGTAGATAGCAGACGACCACACTTATCTGCCATTTTCGTATGTTCAACGTTCTGCCGAACAACCTATATACTAATCTAGTTTTACCTACTGTAGGTAAATAAAATTAGGCACCTACTGCATAAGTTATGCAGATTTTTAATCTTTAAGTTATGCAGCATAACTCAAAGATTTAAAATATTTAGCATAACTTAATAGGTAAGCTATCCCTTGTGCCACGCATAAAAGGTAGGTACCTAGTTCAATGTAAAATGTTTTACATAGGTACTTGAACTGAGGATGATGATGATAGAATACCTAGTACTTAACACTATTTTCTGACTAATGGCGTTAAAATATTTTATGCAGTTATGCAGTTTCGTTTATTTTAAGATGTGTTTTTAATTTCATCAACATACTCCTGAATTATGTCCGCGAAGGAGGCGTTCGCCTCGAGGCCGAGACCGAGAGCGAGCGAGTCGTCGAAGCGGACGGGCAGCGAGGCCACCATGCGGTCGATAGCCTCGTCCGGCGCGAACGAGACCCGCGCGGCCGCCGCCTCGCCCGCCACCGCGCGCAGCGCTGCCACCATGTCCCGCACCGCCACGCGCAGCCCCGGCAGGTCCAGCACGCGCCGCGTTCCCAGCGCCGCGCCCGCCACCAGCGCCGCGCGCGCTATGTTGCGGACCACGGCGCGCGGAGACGTCACCCACAGCTCGCGCGACGCCGGCACCGGCAGCACGGCCGCCAGTCCGCGCAGCGGCTCGCGCACCACGCCGCTGGCGAACGACGTCACCGCCGTGTTGGCCGCGCCGCCGCGCACCGTCACCGTCGGCAGCCTCAGCGAGCGCCCGTCCACGAACCCGCGCCGCGAGTACTCCGCCACCAACAGCTCGGCGCACGCCTTGGCGGCGCCGTACGACGTGCGCGGCGCCGGCGCCGTGCGCTCGTCCACTGCGCCCTCCGAGCCCTCCTCGGCGCCGAACACGGCCAGCGAGCTGACGAACACGAAGGTGAGGCCGGGCGCGCGCCGCCGCGCCGCTTCAAGCAGCGCGCGCGTGGCGTCCAGGTTGACGTGCAGACCGAGATCGAAGTCCTCCTCGGCGCGGCCGCTGACGACGGCGGCGAGGTGGAACAGAAACGCCGTGTCGCGCGCTACGAGCCGGTCGGCGGCGCCTGGGGCCGAAAGGTCCGTGACGAGAGCCTGCACGCGCGGGTCAGGGCGCGGAGCCGGGGCCACGCTGTCGGCCAGCACGAGCGTGGAGACGCGCAGCGGCGAGGCGGCGCTCAGCAGCTCGTCGGCGAGTCGCGCGCCGAGGAACCCGGCCGCGCCGGTTATCACCACCTTCATGCTTACTCGGTCGACCACCACCCGCTCCGATTGATGCTTTTTTTTATTCTACGGTTATTATTATTCGCCGTGCGAGACTCTTAAGCGAATAAAATATTCCACATCGGAGTTGCTTCGCTCTCTCGATGCGGCGCGCGGCAGGCGTACCTACTTAATGAATGTTTTTGAGATATATGTGATTTAAGATGTAACTTTTTGTGACCTATAACTTCTGGATAGATAACTCTTGACTCTTTAATCGGATAATGTGGAAGTTGAATACCTACACAAACCTGTTTTGTTATTGCAAAGGGTACCTACCATTCATCTTGGCCGCCAGAAACGAGGATGTTTTTCCAGTGTAGGTATCTATAGTATGTCCATTTCGCATACTATAGGTAGGTACTTACCTACACAGGCGCAAAGTAGGCGCCGCGGCGCTTGTACCTAGAGCGTCATTTCATATAGATAATTATTCTGTGTTTTAATATCACCTTAGCTTAGGGACCGTCTCCACGAGCGAGGGAATCGCGGCGATTCTATAGCGCGGACTCGTCGCGATTCTCTCGCTCGTGGAGATGGCCTCTGAGAGTGTATAGAAATACGTGGCACGACGATAACATCGCCGCGATTCCCTCGCTCGTGGAGACGGCCCCTTAGCCCCGCCGCACATGCCCACACTCGCACTTGTTCACGACACTGCGCTAATGTCGCATTGACATTGGTGGACACGTGTGTGTCCGCATTTGCTTTCACGAGTCGTACATCAGTCAGTGTCTCTAGCATTCGTAGACGAAAACGAAGCAAGATAGACGCGATTTATTTAATGCCGGCGCCACACATGGGCTTATGACTTGGTTCCAACGCTGGCTACGAAAAGAATGGCCAATAATTGCAACCAAGATTGCGGCCTCATATGGGCTCCAATATAATTGGACAAACACTCATGCCAAGAGCATTGGAAGGCTGGACGTCTGAGCAGGTATCATTTATTCATCAAATTTAGTGCTAGCAAGTCATGTCGGACGGGACACCTTACGCCCACGCATTGAGCACATATTACCTATTATTATTTAATTAGTCAAAGAGAAAAGAAGCCAAGGAAAAGGCGATTCAGGATGATAAAAATGCACAGCAAACATATCGCAGCACGTCCAGCACTCACATCGGCAGAGCGCGTGCGCGTACTGATGCAACCAATGTGTGGATCGAGAAGTGACGTTGGACCCAAGTTGCCCCCCCGCCTACACACTTCACTCCCCTCGCCTTTGAACTTGTACAAAAAACCGACACAAGTCGGGTTGACATTGGCTATTGGACGCAATGTTCCGTTTTTATCCAATAACGGCATTATGCCGGCGCCACACATGGGCTATGTTGGATCCAAGTTATACTGTTGGATCCAACACACCAATGTGAGGATCGATCTTTGAACGTTATTGGATAAAAACAGAACATTGCGTCCAATAGCCAATGTCAACCCGACTTGTGTCGGTTTTTTGTACAAGTTCAAAGGCGAGGGGAGTGAAGTGTGTAGGCGGGGGGGCAACTTGGGTCCAACGTCACATCTCGATCCACACATTGGTTGCATCAGTACGCGCTCTGCCGATGTGAGTGCTGGACGTGCTGCGATATGTTTGCTGTGCATTTTTATCATCCAGAATCGCCTTTTCCTTGGCTTCTTTTCTCTTTGACTAATTAAATAATAATAATATGTGCTCAATGCGTGGGCGTAAGTAGCCAGAGCGAAAAGTGTCCCGTCCGACATGACTTGCTAGCACTAAATTTGATGAATAAATGAACCTGCTCAGACGTCCAGCCTTCCAATGCTCTTGGCATGAGTGTTTGTCCAATTATATTGGAGCCCATATGAGGCCGCAATCTTGGTTGCAATTATTGGCCATTCTTTTCGTAGCCAGCGTTGGAACCAAGTCATAAGCCCATGTGTGGCGCCGGCATAAGGATGAACGAGTCGCTCATCTTTCCATACAAACGTGGAAGGATAACTACTCCACTGTTTGACGTGAACCATCCAACACTAAGGATTAGGTATATAAATTTATCTCGTCATAATCTATGCTTGTATATACCCCAAACCGTAAAAAAAAGCATTTATTTCAAAAATACAAGCTTCTAAACTTTCGTATTTCAACACTGATTTTAGCCCAACTTTGGACGAAACTAAATAATATAAGGAGAAAGAAAACTCAAAAGTAAACGCCGTTCCGACATAGTTTAATCATTCGAAAGTTGAAATAAATACTTATTATTTTGAAAAGATTACCTACATTCAAGTTTTTCTATAATAACCCTTCTGCTAAAAGTCTATTCACATATTTTTGCGCGGTCGGTTTAGGAATGAATCATTGTGCATTTCATTCTAGCGCGCGGGTAAACACATTATGTCAGGTGAGCTATCTCACCTGACATAATATGTGTATACATTTAAGCTGCCTAAACCCTGTGCGTTATGCACCTTCCACCGGCGCATTTAAAAATAGATTAAAAAAATGGCTACTTAAGCACACCTTCTATGACATAAACGAATTTTATGACATCCCTGAATTTTAATATTTTATAGTAACTACCTACGAGTATATGTACCTAATGAAATCTGACTTGTAACTGAGGAGTTAATTACTTAATAAAGAGTTGTATGTGATAAAAAACCTTGTCGCGAGATTAACCTGTGTAGGTACCTGTAACTTGATCTGTGTTTTAATTTAATTTTAATATTTTATATTTAGAGGTATAGTATTAAGTACCTAATTAAATCTGACTTGTAACTGAGGAGTTATTAATAAAGAATTTGTATTTGTAATAATCCTCTTGTTTGGTTTTGGGTTCGCTAGCGACCAGTGATTTAGGGTTCCGCTAAAAAAAATATTATTGTTTAAAGTTTTACAGCGCCCAAGAAAAAATAATTCGATTAAATTAAAATTAAAAAAAATTATGCATGAAAAATGCATTTTAGAATTACGATTAGAATAATATTTTGTTTGAAGACACCTAGGTACTTACCTACTTTATTATTTTTAGTGAGGATATACTACAAACTATGTATAAACAGTATAAACAGACAATGTAGATAGATGATAATAAATTTTGAACTAAAAATACCGAACACAGACTAAATTTTATGAACTGACAACTCAGAGACTTGCTCTGAGACTGACGAGCTTCATTCAAACCCTTTCCATAGCATAAGCCTATGCTCAGATGAACGCGCGGCACCGCGCGGTTGGCTCGGCGCGCGGTTTGAGATTGTAACAAATCAATGTTGTTGTTTACATGAACGCGCGGCACCGCCATGCACCGCGCGGAAGATCTTGAACCGCGCGGCGCCGCGCGGCTTGAGATCTACAATCCTGTATCGAACTGTTCAGTTGACCCGCGCGGGTCGAGGCGGTCGGACGTACGGAGCCACTAAAAAATGGAGGACGAGATATCAATTGATTTAATAATTGACGAAATTGAAAATGAGATGCGATTTGGAATCTTAATTCGAATGGACATCCTAAAGTAGTTGAAAAACCGTTTTTCGTGTTGTCTTAGTGTGGGATTTATTTATTTATATGGGATATAAAGTCACAAACAGGCTTAAAGAAAGTCTGCCTCAAAATAGGGTGCACCCAGTATCGTATTTGCTTTCGACGACGACGTCGCAGTTTGCGGTATAAAACCCACAAGCAAATAGCCTCCTCCACGTCCATTCTCACTGAATGTTCACCGCGCGCAAGCCGCCGCCATCTGAACAGCTGAACCGCGCGGCACCGCGTGGTTGGCTCGTCGCGCGGTTTGAGATTGCAACAAATCAACGTTGTTGTTTACATGACCGCGCGGCACAGCGCGTGCCCGCGCGGCACCGCCATGCACCGCGCGGAAATCAAATCACATCTCTTTTTCAATTTCGTCAATTATTAAATCAATTGATATCTCGTCGTCCATTTTTTAGGCTCGAACCGCGCGGGTCAACTGAACAGTTCGATACAGGATTGTAGAACTCACGCCGCGCGTCGCCCGCGCGGTGCCGCGCGTATAATAAGTTATCAGCTTTTGTGGGCGAAGTTAACAATCACAACATTCAACATGTTTTTGATAGGGTAACTTCCGCCCGCAGCTTCTTATGCATCTTACCCACGGATAGAGTATCGTCAACTAATATTAATAGCTTCCACCCTCAGCTTCTTATGCATCTTACCCGCGGATAGAGTATCGTCAACTAATATTAATAGCTTTCACCCTCAGCTTCAAATGCATCTTAGCCGCGGATAGAGTATCGTCAACTAATATTAATAGCTTCCACCCTCAGCTTCGCATGCATCTTACCCGCGGATAGAGTATCGTCAACTAATATTAATAGTTTCCACCCTCAGCTTCGCATGCATCTTACCCGCGGATAGAGTATCGTCAACTAATATTAATAGCTTTCACCCTCAGCTTCGCATGCATCTTACCCGCGGATAGAGTATCGTCAACTAATATTAATAGCTTCCACCCTCAGCTTCGCATGCATCTTACCCGCGGATAGAGTATCGTCAACTAATATTAATAGCTTCCACCCTCAGCTTCGCATGCATCTTACCCGCGGATAGAGTAGGTATCATCAACTAATATTAATAGCTTCCACCCTCAGCTTCGCATGCATCTTACCTGCGGATAGAGTATCGTCAACTAATATTAATAGCTTCCACCCTCAGCTTCGCATGCATCTTACCCGCGGATAGAGTATCGTCAACTAATATTAATAGCTTTCACCCTCAGCTTCGCATGCATTTTACCCGCGGATAGAGTATCGTCAACTAATATTAATAGCTTCCACCCTCAGCTTCGCATGCATCTTACCCGCGGATAGAGTATCGTCAACTAATATTAATAGCTTCCACCCTCAGCTTCGCATGCATCTTACCCGCGGATAGAGTAGGTATCATCAACTAATATTAATAGCTTCCACCCTCAGCTTCGCATGCATCTTACCTGCGGATAGAGTATCGTCAACTAATATTAATAGCTTCATGTTCTAAATGGATTGAAGCCATTCGAATGGAACGAACAACTGCACACGCTGTTATATCTGTCCTCCGTGATTTATGGTCTAAATTTGGTCTACCCAAGCAAACGGTTAGCGATAACGGACCACCCTTCTCAAGTTCAGAATTTCAAAACTTTTTGGACCATAATGGTGTAAAACATATATTTTCGGCTCCGTATCATCCAGCTTCAAACGGCGCCGCCGAGAATGCTGTAAAAATATGCAAACGCGTGATAAAAAAGGCATTCAAACAAAATCTTAATGTAGATACCGCCCTTTGTCGTTTCCTTTTAGCATACAGAAACACAAGCCATGCTACAACCGGGGATAGTCCTGCCAATATTTTACAAGGCCGCAATCTTCGCATGAGATTAGACAACCTTAAACCAGACAGAGAAGCTCGTGTAATCAGCAGGCAAGCACGCAGTGAACAGCTCTCGGGCGGTTCGCAACGCCGTCTGCAGCCGGGCGCGCACGTCTGGTACAGGGCCTATAGCGGCGCGAGCAGAGATAGGTGGCTTCCGGGGACTATTCTTAAACAGCTAGGAACTACGGATTATCTAATACACTCTAACGAGAAAACCGATATTCATAGGCATATCGATCAGCTAAGACCAAGGGGTACAAAAGAGATTGTTGGCTCGTCTAAAGATATTCCTGCAACAAGTGTAGGAGGGGTAGATTCAGTAGCACAAACATTGCAGTTAAATAAACATTCCCGGAAATCTTTAGCCGTACCTATGGCCGGAGACGTAGACCAGTCCGCAGTATGCAAAGTTTGGGAGAGGGTAGTATAGGGGTAGATTCAGCACCAGAGCCGACCACTCGAATAGTTACAGAGGCTCAAGAAACAGAATCCTTTTCCGTGCCACCGCCTTCCAATGAGTCATCAAGCAAAGCAGCAATAAGAAGTGAACCCTCACACCCTAAGAGAGATCGTAGACCACCCATCCGGTTTGGTTTCGAAATAGATTAACATTAAATATGTAGGTACTTATCGGTTTTTTAGTTTAGTTTTAATTTCTTTAGCATATTGATGATATTTTATAAGTTAGTAAAGTTCATAGTTTAAGATTGTCCATGATATAATATATACATTTAACTTAGTTTATATATGTTTTCATTGTTAATAGTACATAGTTAAATAGAGGTGTAGGTGTTGTGTATACATAGACAATAAGTACCAGTGTCAAACCAGTCTCCGAATAAACGAACGGGTTACAGAGCGCACGTCGTCTATTATTTAGCAAAATAGGGGTAGATTCAGTAGCACAAACATTGCAGTTAAATACATAAAGAAGCCTTAGCGATAATATTTGCGGTTGAAAAATTTCATAAATACCTGTATGGTAGAAGATTTGTACTACGAACAGATCACAAATCTTTAGTTAGCATTTTCGGGCCGAATATAGGAATTCCTACCGCTGCGGCTAGTCGACTACAACGTTGGGCTATAAAACTAGCAGCTTATGACTTTGATATAGAATACATTAGAACAGATAAAAATACGGCAGACGCATTGTCACGCTTAATCAATTCACAGAAAAATGATGTTGCTAAAGATGAAGTAGAATTACCTGAGCAAACATATTTGCATTTTTCAACAGAAGCGTTAATGATAGATTATAATGTACTAAAAAAAGAAACGAGTCGTGATCCTATCCTTAGCAGGATATTAAGCTTTCTCATGGACGGATGGCCCAAAGAAATTGATATTAAAGAATTAAAACCATATTTTAATAGAAAAAATGAAATATACACGGAGTTAGGATGTCTAATGTGGGGTCATCGCGTAATAATACCAGCCTCATGTAGAAATAAAATTATTGCAGAACTCCATGACGCACACATGGGAATGGTTAAAACGAAGGCATTGGCCCGCAGCTACGTGTGGTGGCCGGGGGTCGACGAGGCCGTGGAGGCGCGGTGCCGCGCGTGCGCCGTGTGCGCCGCGGTGGCCGACGAGGCCGTGGAGGCGCGGTGCCGCGCGTGCGCCGTGTGCGCCGCGGTGGCCGACGCGCCGCCCGCGCACGTGCCCACGTCCTGGCCTTGGCCTTCGCAGCCCTGGTCCAGACTTCATTTAGATTTTTTGGGGCCAATAGGGGGATTAACGTATCTGGTGATAGTCGATTCATGTTCTAAATGGATTGAAGCCATTCGAATGGAACGAACAACTGCACACGCTGTTATATCTGTCCTCCGTGATTTATGGTCTAAATTTGGTCTACCCAAGCAAACGGTTAGCGATAACGGACCACCCTTCTCAAGTTCAGAATTTCAAAACTTTTTGGACCATAATGGTGTAAAACATATATTTTCGGCTCCGTATCATCCAGCTTCAAACGGCGCCGCTGAGAATGCTGTAAAAATATGCAAACGCGTGATAAAAAAGGCATTCAAACAAAATCTTAATGTAGATACCGCCCTTTGTCGTTTCCTTTTAGCATACAGAAACACAAGCCATGCTACAACCGGGGATAGTCCTGCCAATATTTTACAAGGCCGCAATCTTCGCATGAGATTAGACAACCTTAAACCAGACAGAGAAGCTCGTGTAATCAGCAGGCAAGCACGCAGTGAACAGCTCTCGGGCGGTTCGCAACGCCGTCTGCAGCCGGGCGCGCACGTCTGGTACAGGGCCTATAGCGGCGCGAGCAGAGATAGGTGGCTTCCGGGGACTATTCTTAAACAGCTAGGAACTACGGATTATCTAATACACTCTAACGAGAAAACCGATATTCATAGGCATATCGATCAGCTAAGACCAAGGGGTACAAAAGAGATTGTTAGCTCGTCTAAAGATATTCCTGCAACAAGTGTAGGGGTAGATTCAGTAGCACAAACATTGCAGTTAAATAAACATTCCCGGAAATCTTTAGCCGTACCTATGGCCGGAGACGTAGACCCAGTCCGCAGTGTGCAAAGTTTGGGAGAGGGTAGTATAGGGGTAGATTCAGCACCAGAGCCGACCACTCGAATAGTTACAGAGGCTCAAGAAACAGAATCCTTTTCCGTGCCACCGCCTTCCAATGAGTCATCAATAGTCATAGTCATATTCATTTATTGCAAGCAAAGCAGCAATAAGAAGTGAACCCTCACACCCTAAGAGAGATCGTAGACCACCCATCCGGTTTGGTTTCGAAATAGATTAACATTAAATATGTAGGTACTTATCGGTTTTTTAGTTTAGTTTTAATTTCTTTAGCATATTGATGATATTTTATAAGTTAGTATAGTTCATAGTTAAGATTGTCAGTCCATGACGTAATATATACATTTATCTTTACTACAACGTTGGGCTATAAAACTAGCAGCTTATGACTTTGATATAGAATACATTAGAACAGATAAAAATACGGCAGACGCATTGTCACGCTTAATCAATTCACAGAAAAATGATGTTGCTAAAGATGAAGTAGAATTACCTGAGCAAACATATTTGCATTTTTCAACAGAAGCGTTAATGATAGATTATAATGTAGGTACTAAAAAAAGAAACGAGTCGTGATCCTATCCTTAGCAGGATATTAAGCTTTCTCATGGACGGATGGCCCAAAGAAATTGATATTAAAGAATTAAAACCATATTTTAATAGAAAAAATGAAATATACACGGAGTTAGGATGTCTAATGTGGGGTCATCGCGTAATAATACCAGCCTCATGTAGAAATAAAATTATTGCAGAACTCCATGACGCACACATGGGAATGGTTAAAACGAAGGCATTGGCCCGCAGCTACGTGTGGTGGCCGGGGGTCGACGAGGCCGTGGAGGCGCGGTGCCGCGCGTGCGCCGTGTGCGCCGCGGTGGCCGACGCGCCGCCCGCGCACGTGCCCACGTCCTGGCCTTGGCCTTCGCAGCCCTGGTCCAGACTTCATTTAGATTTTTTGGGGCCAATAGGGGGATTAACGTATCTGGTGATAGTCGATTCATGTTCTAAATGGATTGAAGCCATTCGAATGGAACGAACAACTGCACACGCTGTTATATCTGTCCTCCGTGATTTATGGTCTAAATTTGGTCTACCCAAGCAAACGGTTAGCGATAACGGACCACCCTTCTCAAGTTCAGAATTTCAAAACTTTTTGGACCATAATGGTGTAAAACATATATTTTCGGCTCCGTATCATCCAGCTTCAAACGGCGCCGCTGAGAATGCTGTAAAAATATGCAAACGCGTGATAAAAAAGGCATTCAAACAAAATCTTAATGTAGATACCGCCCTTTATCGTTTCCTTTTAGCATACAGAAACACAAGCCATGCTACAACCGGGGATAGTCCTGCCAATATTTTACAAGGCCGCAATCTTCGCATGAGATTAGACAACCTTAAACCAGACAGAGAAGCTCGTGTAATCAGCAGGCAAGCACGCAGTGAACAGCTCTCGGGCGGTTCGCAACGCCGTCTGCAGCCGGGCGCGCACGTCTGGTACAGGGCCTATAGCGGCGCGAGCAGAGATAGGTGGCTTCCGGGGACTATTCTTAAACAGCTAGGAACTACGGATTATCTAATACACTCTAACGAGAAAACCGATATTCATAGGCATATCGATCAGCTAAGACCAAGGGGTACAAAAGAGATTGTTAGCTCGTCTAAAGATATTCCTGCAACAAGTGTAGGGGTAGATTCAGTAGCACAAACATTGCAGTTAAATAAACATTCCCGGAAATCTTTAGCCGTACCTATGGCCGGAGACGTAGACCCAGTCCGCAGTGTGCAAAGTTTGGGAGAGGGTAGTATAGGGGTAGATTCAGCACCAGAGCCGACCACTCGAATAGTTACAGAGGCTCAAGAAACAGAATCCTTTTCCGTGCCACCGCCTTCCAATGAGTCATCAATAGTCATAGTCATATTCATTTATTGCAAGCAAAGCAGCAATAAGAAGTGAACCCTCACACCCTAAGAGAGATCGTAGACCACCCATCCGGTTTGGTTTCGAAATAGATTAACATTAAATATGTAGGTACTTATCGGTTTTTTAGTTTAGTTTTAATTTCTTTAGCATATTGATGATATTTTATAAGTTAGTATAGTTCATAGTTAAGATTGTCAGTCCATGACGTAATATATACATTTATCTTTACTACAACGTTGGGCTATAAAACTAGCAGCTTATGACTTTGATATAGAATACATTAGAACAGATAAAAATACGGCAGACGCATTGTCACGCTTAATCAATTCACAGAAAAATGATGTTGCTAAAGATGAAGTAGAATTACCTGAGCAAACATATTTGCATTTTTCAACAGAAGCGTTAATGATAGATTATAATGTACTAAAAAAAGAAACGAGTCGTGATCCTATCCTTAGCAGGATATTAAGCTTTCTCATGGACGGATGGCCCAAAGAAATTGATATTAAAGAATTAAAACCATATTTTAATAGAAAAAATGAAATATACACGGAGTTAGGATGTCTAATGTGGGGTCATCGCGTAATAATACCAGCCTCATGTAGAAATAAAATTATTGCAGAACTCCATGACGCACACATGGGAATGGTTAAAACGAAGGCATTGGCCCGCAGCTACGTGTGGTGGCCGGGGGTCGACGAGGCCGTGGAGGCGCGGTGCCGCGCGTGCGCCGTGTGCGCCGCGGTGGCCGACGAGGCCGTGGAGGCGCGGTGCCGCGCGCGCCGCGGTGGCCGACGCGCCGCCCGCGCACGTGCCCACGTCCTGGCCTTGGCCTTCGCAGCCCTGGTCCAGACTTCATTTAGATTTTTTGGGGCCAATAGGGGGATTAACGTATCTGGTGATAGTCGATTCATGTTCTAAATGGATTGAAGCCATTCGAATGGAACGAACAACTGCACACGCTGTTATATCTGTCCTCCGTGATTTATGGTCTAAATTTGGTCTACCCAAGCAAACGGTTAGCGATAACGGACCACCCTTCTCAAGTTCAGAATTTCAAAACTTTTTGGACCATAATGGTGTAAAACATATATTTTCGGCTCCGTATCATCCAGCTTCAAACGGCGCCGCTGAGAATGCTGTAAAAATATGCAAACGCGTGATAAAAAAGGCATTCAAACAAAATCTTAATGTAGATACCGCCCTTTATCGTTTCCTTTTAGCATACAGAAACACAAGCCATGCTACAACCGGGGATAGTCCTGCCAATATTTTACAAGGCCGCAATCTTCGCATGAGATTAGACAACCTTAAACCAGACAGAGAAGCTCGTGTAATCAGCAGGCAAGCACGCAGTGAACAGCTCTCGGGCGGTTCGCAACGCCGTCTGCAGCCGGGCGCGCACGTCTGGTACAGGGCCTATAGCGGCGCGAGCAGAGATAGGTGGCTTCCGGGGACTATTCTTAAACAGCTAGGAACTACGGATTATCTAATACACTCTAACGAGAAAACCGATATTCATAGGCATATCGATCAGCTAAGACCAAGGGGTACAAAAGAGATTGTTAGCTCGTCTAAAGATATTCCTGCAACAAGTGTAGGGGTAGATTCAGTAGCACAAACATTGCAGTTAAATAAACATTCCCGGAAATCTTTAGCCGTACCTACCTATGGCCGGAGACGTAGACCCAGTCCGCAGTGTGCAAAGTTTGGGAGAGGGTAGTATAGGGGTAGATTCAGCACCAGAGCCGACCACTCGAATAGTTACAGAGGCTCAAGAAACAGAATCCTTTTCCGTGCCACCGCCTTCCAATGAGTCATCAATAGTCATAGTCATATTCATTTATTGCAAGCAAAGCAGCAATAAGAAGTGAACCCTCACACCCTAAGAGAGATCGTAGACCACCCATCCGGTTTGGTTTCGAAATAGATTAACATTAAATATGTAGGTACTTATCGGTTTTTTAGTTTAGTTTTAATTTCTTTAGCATATTGATGATATTTTATAAGTTAGTATAGTTCATAGTTAAGATTGTCAGTCCATGACGTAATATATACATTTATCTTAGTTTATATATTTTTTCATTGTTAATAGTACATAGTTAAATAGAGGTGGAGGTGTTGTGTATGCATAGACAATAAGTACAAGTGTCAATCAAACCAGTCTCCTAATAAACGGGTTACAGAGCGCACGTCGTCTATTATTTAGCACCACCCTCAGCTTCGCATGCACCTTACCCGCGGATAGAGTATCGTCAACTAATATTAATAGCTTCCACTCACTATATTATTACATGTGTTTCTTTGTACATTACACTTTCACTGCTAAACAGATCTTGAAGAGTTTGGGAGGATTATTGTGAGAAAATGCAAGTAGAAGTTTCTTAAGCAGAAAAAAATATTTATTAGATATTAATCCTATTGGATAGACTTATATTATTTAAACACTATGTATTATTTGTAGATTATTTATACACTATGTTAAATCAATGAACTATAACTCATAATAAGGTATATGAGTAATGAAAACATTCTCTGAATGTTAAAGTCTTCAAGGCGACTTTGTGTTGTTGTTTAATGCCTGTTTTAAAAATTAAATAAATTTTCTTCTATTGCCTGCTCAGATTCCCAGGCTTCAGCTGATTCAATGTTATGTTTAGTTTTCTTCTTTTTTCTAGGAGGAGGTGCATCTTCACTGTGTTTTTTCTTTTTGTGCTTTTTAGGTATTGTCTGCTGGAGGAACTGGTCATCCATGTGCTCCGGCTCAGCTTTGGGCCGGCCCACTGGGCACTCGTTGGTTTCTTGTTCACTATCTAAGTTCCTGTCTCTTTTCCTCTTACTTTTATTGTATGGTGTAGGGGCAGTGGTGTTGAGACGCTCCGTGACACTTGCTGCTAACTTTATTGCTTTTTTATAATTGTAACCAAATAGAGGGTGACGAGTTTTTGTTTCTGGTAAAGGTATGAAGTTTGTATGATTAATGTTGAGTGCAGCATCATCTTGAATGTGTGTTTTAGGTATTCTTTTTCGTAAATTAAGGTGACCCTTAACTGACAAACTTTTTATAATAAAATTATTTTGTTCTGAGGATAGTATAGCCATGTGTCCAGTGTCATAGTCCACCGTCCCCTCATAAGTTTGACCATTTAACTTCAATTTACATTTTCCTTCTAAAGTAAAATCTCTATCTTGAAAGTTTTCCACATCTACATCCTTGGGACACCTGATAATCCACAGTTCATCATCAGCTGTGGGTGCAGCCTCCTCGTGGAGAGTGCTTGTCAAAGTTTTTAGGGATATATTTTCTTTACAAAACTTTTTCAGCTTGGAAGATTTTGCAGATCCACTACTTACAAGTTGGCTGGGCTCTAAATCTGAGCACTCATCTTCAAATTCAATCCTTTCAGATATTCTTGTTTTCCTCTTCACAGAATCAATATGGTTATTGATTGGGGCTTTTTTCCTATCTGTGACTAAAGTACTATCCTCTACTGACAAATAATTTCTGTTTATTTTCTTTTGTGGAGTGCTCAACAGCAACATGGCCTGCGCCGGCTCGGGCGCCGCTCGCTCCTCCGGGACTTTGCTTGCCTCTTCATCACTATTTATAGGTTTATTTTCCTCTGACATAGATGAGTTTTTTCTTTTCTTGGATTTTTTTTTCTTCTTTTTTATTATTGCATTGTATTCACCTTCTTCCAGCACCAACTGGTTTAATGTATCCTCCTCTGATTTCACATATTTATCATCATCAGATATTGAATGGTCTTTAGTTTTTCTTTTTGATTTTTTACTAGCTGATTTACTAGATTCCTCATTTAGGACTTCTGGGTTTGCCAAACTTTTGTTTTTACTTTTCTTTGCCTTGGTAGGATGCGGAGGTAGGAAATGCTGTTCGTCTTTAACTTTTAAATTCAAGAAACTTTCATCACATGAGTCATGAGCGTGGCTGTGGCCATTGGTTTTCTTTTCTCCAGCGGACACATCAAGATCACTCTCCGGCTCTCTTTTGATTTTCTTTTTCTTAGGACTTATGCCATCATCATTCCCCGCTTGTCCATTGCTTTTGGTTCGCGTGATTTGTTCCTGATCTCCATTTTCCAGCATTTTATGTGCAAATAGCTCTTCTTGGAGCTTTCTTTTGTAACTCTTGCCAGATACTGATTCATCTTCAGAATGATTTTTGTTCATCTTTTCGTTCACCCTGAAACATATTATTACGTGTACAGCTTTACACCTACGTAAGATTTTTTACTGTTATTGATGGAGATTTTCAATGCATTGACTCGTTTCGCCCGGTGGGTATGACTGTCACAAACTCTTTCTACTCTTTATTATTAGACAAGCCCATACAAAACAAATAGATAGGTATTATGCTTATAAATTTGAATCGCAAGACCTAATATTACAGTCAAAATCTTAAATGTTACTTTTGTGATGAGTTTTCTTCCCTTCATTGTACTTACATTGAAACACTATCATACGAGTCATTTGAAGCATCGGTCCAAGCAAAGCTTCCATCCGAAGATGAATCCATTAATAACTTTCACTCACAACTTCCCACAGCGATATGTGCACCAAAAACTAACCACAAAGTATTTATTTCTAACCACAGAGCAAGTGTACCTACCCAATATTTATTTTCTAACCTAAAAACTTGTTACGAAAACGCAGACAATGACATGAAGGATGACGGAAGGCAGAGAGAGACAGCGACAGTCAGCAACTAGTTTTTATTTTTTTATATTTAGATGGCTATGTTCATGCAGCATACTACCAGTTCGATCACGCAATGCATTCGTGGAATCATGGCGAATAGTAAGTGCGGTACGACGCCTCAGACGAGATAACACGACGCTTTGCTTTGACTATTCGTTTATTTATTAGATAATAGTCTTCAATCGATTTCCTATGTAAGGAGTTCGACAAATTAGATACTGGGCTCACAGCTGCGAAAGACACCATAGCCCTGCTCCAGGCAGAAAACGGAACTCTTAAAGAGACGATCAGCGACCTATCTTGGAGAGTCACACAGGTAGAACAACACAGTCGTGAGAACAATATTGAAATAACTGGTCTCCCCGAAAATAAATCGGAAAATCTTGTCAACGTGGTGACCCAAATATTCAAGGCGACTGCCTGTCCGCTCCAGGAAAATGACATCCAGATGTGCACCAGGGTTCGTAAGATGGACGCCAGTAGTTCTAAACCTCGCTCAGTTGTTGTGAAGTTTGCGAATCCCAGACAACGTGATCTTATACTTGCTGCTGTAGCTAAGCACAACAAGTCGAACCAGACAGACAAACTCAACACACACAAGTTGGGTTATGGAGGTGTCAGGACAGCGGTTTATGTGGCTGAGCATCTGTCTCCCTTTTACAAAAAGCTTCATGCTGAGACGAGAAAAATTGCTCGCGAAAGAGGATTCCGCTACGTTTGGATCCGCAATGGTTGCATCTTCGTGCGTAAGGATGATACTGCGCCGGCCAAGAGAATACTCGGTCACGATAGTCTAATGTTACTGTAACATCGGGCCCAATGGGCACTTCTGGAGTAACCCTATACTACCAAAACTTTCGCGGTATGAGGACAAAGTTAAGAGATATTAGCCTAAACAGTTTGTGTAACAGTCATGACATCATAATAGCTACCGAGACCTGGTTAAACGACAACATCCTTGATACCGAAATACTGAACTCTAACTACAATATCTATAGAAGAGATCGCGGCAGTACATACCTACGTGGCCGTGAGGGAGGTGGCGTACTCATAGCAGTATCGAAATCCGTCCCTTCAACTCGTATACAAAAATGGGAGAGTAACCAAGAAGACATATGGGTTTCAATAACTATACGCACGAAAGGTGAAACGCAAAAAGTAAATATCTGTGCTGTTTACTTGTCTCCTCCCACTACGCTTTCTATTCTAGATAAATTTTTAGACAACGTTCATGATGTTTTAGCTACTAACATTGATAAAACTATAGTAATAGGAGACTTCAACTTACCATTTATTGAGTGGACGCAAAATAAAAATAATACCCCTGATATGGTTCCCAACAATTTTCAAAGCAAACTTGGATACTCCCTAATTGATTTTATGCACTTAAACAACTTTATTCAAATCAATCACGTCCCCAACAGTTCCAAGAACAGGATTCTAGACTTGGTCTTAAGTAACTTTACTGGATTGTCTGTGTCTAGATCGCTCTATCCACTATCTAAAGTTGACACAAATCATATTCCCATTGAAGTAGATGTCAGTTTCACTAGCTGCCCGATTCTAAGGAACGCACCTGTCTCAGCTTATACATTTAGAAAAGGTGACTACGACAAGATCAACAAGGAACTTGAACTAGTGGATTGGGAATCTGAATTTGAGCCTTGTCGTCATGTTGATTTGATGGTTTCAATCTTGTATAGCAAATTAAACTATATTATTGGTAAGCATATTCCTCAGATACGCATCATATCAGCTACGCAACTAAATATCCTTCATGGTTTTCCAAATCCTTGATTCACATTTTAAAAGACAAACAAAAAATCAGAAATAGACTTAAAAGATTTAAGAACCCCCGTGATGAATATGAACTTTCTTTGATCAAGGCCAGAGCTTCTAAGATTACACGTTCTTGCTACGCATCATACATTAATTCTATCGAAGCTTCCCTAGAAACGAGTCCGCAGGTATTCTGGTCCTATATAAAAAGTAAAAAAAATACCTCATCTGCAATTCCTTCGGAAATGATCTTGGGAAATGAAAGTTTCGATACAGGTCCCTCGATAGCTAACGCATTCGCAAAATACTTCTCGTCAACATATTCCACTTCGATTAAAGTTATCCCCCAAAATAACATAGTTCTGCCCGGATCGCAGCACTGCCTTACTAGAGTAAATATAAGCGAAAATACTATATTAAAAGCTATCCGTAAATTAGACGACAAAAAAGGTTCAGGTCCAGACAAAATTCCTGCTTTCTTTATTAAAAAAACCGCCAAATATCTTGCCCTACCTCTCAAATTAATATTTAACTACTCGATAAGGTCATCCGTATTTCCGTCGGCGTGGAAAGAAGCCAATGTAGTACCTATCTTCAAGAAAGGGGTCCAAAATGACATAAAGAACTTCCGTCCTATATCTATCCTTAATATGTGGAACTCCAAATAATATGTGGAAGTTACTACATAGTCTTGGATTTGGTCGTTCTAAAGCACCTGCTAGTCCTTCAGTGGATGTGAATAGTCTCAATAAGCACTTCTCTGCAGTAACTTATGGTGTCAATGATGTGGTTAGAGAGACAACTATAGCTGAACTGGGCAACAAAACACAGCATAGCTTCACACCATTCTCTTTCTGCTCTGTAGGTGAAGACGAGATACAACGTATTATCACGAGTCTAACCAGCAAAGCGGTGGGGCAGGACGGTCTTGGCCGTGACCTAATAATCCCTATCCTCAATCCTCTCCTTCCTTGCATCTCACACATTATTAATTTCTCTCTTGGCTCTGGATGTTTCCCCTCCGTGTGGAAGAAAGCACACATCATCCCTATCCCTAAAAAATCTGCCACCTCTGAACCCAAAGACTTTCGTCCTATCTCTATTCTTCCCTTTCTGTCTAAGGTTCTGGAGCGAGTCGTCTACCGTCAACTATCTTACTTCCTACAATCACATTCTCTATTAAATCCTTTCCAGTCAGGTTTTCGCTTGGCGCATAGCACTAGCACAGCTCTTATTAAAATAACTGACGATATTCGATTTGCTATGGACGACAAACAGCTTACCCTTCTTACACTTCTTGATTTCAGCAACGCTTTCAACTGTGTCGATCACTCCATTCTTCTAGCTATATTGCGCTCTTTAAATATTTCACTAATAGCCTGTGATTGGTTTCGCTCTTACCTCTGTGGACGCCAACAATGTGTAAAAATTGATGAGACTCGCTCGGATTGGTGTGACGTTGTTGCTGGCGTTCCACAGGGTGGAGTCCTCTCTCCTCTTTTATTTTCTGTCTTTATCAATACCCTTGTCTCTGAACTCCGCTTCTCCTCCTTTCATTTATATGCCGATGACGTGCAACTATACATTTCCTTCAGACCAGACGACTTAGACAATGCAATACACCTGCTGACCGAGGATTTACGTGCTGTCTCTTCCTGGACACAGAAATTTGGTCTCCAAATCAATACAAGTAAAACACAAGTGATGATTATTGGCAGCCGAGGCTTTATCTCGAGGCTAGACCTTAACTCTCTCCCTTCAGTCAAATATAATGATATCCCATTGGGTTTTTGCGCCGAGGTAAAGAATCTTGGCCTTATCATCACAAAAAACTTGTCCTGGGAGCGGCATATCGCCGAAGTCAGCAGGAAGATGTATGGTTCTATGCACGCTCTGAAACGAATGCAAAACTTTCTTCCTTTTTCCGCTAAACTCACTCTCGTTAACTCTATTTTACTTCCAATTCTTGATTATGCTGATGTATGTTATCCTGATGCTACTGAGGAACAGCTTAACAAACTGGAGCGGTTGTTGAATCTTTGCATACGATATGTTTACGGTCTACGTAAGTACGATCACATCTCCCACTTCCGCTCCCAGTTAAAGTGGCTTAATATCCGGTACCGTCGGGATACGCACACACTCTGCCTTCTCTATAACATCCTCAATAACCCACTCACTCCTAACTATCTCCAAGAACGTTTTCTTCCTCTTTTCCCTCCTGATCGTGTCACACGCTCCTCCTTACATCTACGTATTAAGACTCCGAAGCATAATACCTCCTTTTACACTGACTCCTTCACAGTAACTGCGATCCGACTGTGGAACTCCTTGCCAGTGGAAATTCGTAGGGCCTCGTCTATCGGAATCTTCAAATCCAAACTGTATTTATATTTTATATCCCTTCAGAATGGTCAACAAAATTGAGCAATTTATGTTTATTTATTTATTTGTAGATATACTTATTGCATGTATTATTATTTGGATATTTCTTTTATTATGCTGTTTATCTTATTATGTATGTATCTTTATGTTAATTTTTATTTGTAAATTACCAACTCAAAATCATATTTATTTCTCGCACCACCACAAAACTCTGCACTACACAAAGGTTAGCTGGAAGAAAATGCTAAATAGCATTAAGTTCGCCTATGTACATGTTTTTGTGCAATAAAGAATTTTCTTATCTTATCTTATCTTATCTTATCCTTACAACTTTTTCAAAAATCTTTGAAAGCATCGTATGTTCCTCACTTAACTGGCACACTAAACATTTTATAGGCAACGAGCAACACGGGTTCTCGAAAGGGAAATCCACGGTGACAAATCTCCTCTCATTTATAAACGACTCAACGCGTGCGGTTGATAGCCGAATCCAAGTCGACGCACTCTACACTGACTTCAGCAGTGCATTCGACAAGGTTGACCACAAGTTGCTTATAAATAAACTCCTACTATGCGAAATCTACGACCCAATACTCAGCTGGTTCAGGTCCTACCTCACAGATCGCACCCAAACAGTTGTGGTTAGAGGTTTTTCGTCTAATTCCTTCATTGCATCTTCTGGGGTTCCACAAGGCTCTCACCTTGGACCCTTATTATTCCTTATCTTTGTTAATGACTTACCTCTAGTTATCAAACATAGTAAGGCTCTCTTTGCGGATGATCTAAAACTATAAAAAGAAATATCCACTATGGGCGATGCAAACAGGCTCCAGGAAGATCTGAACGCGGTTAGTGAATGGTGCAAGGACAACAATATGACTCTTAACGCCTCTAAATGTTACCATATAAAACTGACCCGTAACAAAAAAATCATACCGTCTGTCTATAAAATAGAAGGGATCCTCCTGGAGCAAGTTCAGAGCATCCGCGACCTGGGTGTCACAATTGACGGGAAGCTTTCCTTCATAAATCACTTGGACGTCGTCATTACTAAGGCTGCCAAAATGCTAGGGTTTATAAAACGTAATGGAAAAGATTTCAAAAGGCTCAAATCACTTAGACTCTTATACGACGCCCTAGTGCGAAGCAACTTAGAATATGCCTCGTCAATCTGGAATCCTACCTACCAAGTACATATTGACCGCATTGAGAGTATCCAGCGTAAATTTACTCGATACCTTGCATTTAAATCTAGAATTGTTCCTAGGGAACTATCGTATCCAGATCGTCTAACTCGTTTCAACATCGACTCGCTACAATCACGAAGGATTTTACTAGACGTTACTAATTTATACAAAATAGTAAATGGTCAGTTTAACGTGCCTGATATACTGGGATCCATACCACTAATTGTTCCTCGGCGCAACTTTAGATTCCATACAAGAAAAATATTTAGACCTTGGACTCACAAGATGAACTTGGGCTTACATTCATGTCTCAATCGTTTGATTAAGAGTTACAACTCCTTGTACAACATCAATAATGATCTCGACATTTTTAGGCTCAGCCTACCTGCTTTTAAAGTTGAGGCTCGTCGTTCCATTTCTCTCTTACTATCGCGTCCTAGGTAGCTGATGATAAATTTTGTTTTTGTTTTTTCTTAACCTTTTATCTTGTTTTAGCAGTTAAGTAGGTACCTACATCTTATATATGTAGGTACATTATTTGTTTGTAATATTATTAATAACGCTGTACACGCCTGTTAGTGACGGCGCATTTAATTTTTAATTCTATATGTGTTTACTTTTTATATGTATGTTTAATGTATCTGTTGTTGGTGTGTCAAATGAATAAATAAATAAATAAATAATGGTTTGATGGAACATTCGTTCAGCGAAGTTCATTTTATAGTCGGCATCAGCCAGAGAAATCAAATACTTTATCAGATTTAAAATAAAATTTTACATTTAGATAAAATATATTCAACGTGTTAAATTCAGCATTTTATTTATATACATAATTAACACGAAACAAGGATCATTCATTACACTTAATTAAATAAACTACAAGGAAATTTTATAAATACATTCACAAACTTAAGATCGCCATTGCGGTCTGGCTTGGCCAACATAACTATGATCAAGCAGAGAGACTATTGCCAAGACTGAAATAATAATTTTAAATTACATAGTAACATTTTATTATATATATGTATACATATATATTACATCTAATCATCTCACCACATATACCTTACCCATATACTCACACACACACACACAAACCCACTCACAACTGCTGCAATTTTTCTTTTCTTCTTTATTTTTATTTTTTTTATGTTGGTTGTTGTCAATTATTAGTTTAAGATTAGATAATTAATAGTTATAATAATTCAACTAGTTACGAAATTTGCAATGGATCTTTAAAGGGAATAGAGTACTGTTATAAAAAAAGTAAAAAAAAAAAGTAAAAAATGTTTTATTACTGTTATCCTGTAACACAGTGATAACTAACACAGGAAACAGGGCACCACTAAGTGGTGCATCTGTGTTAAGTGTGCATGGGTCTGCTTTATTGTTTATTATTATTTTTAATCAAATGATAAAATTTTACAAAAAATATTTTGTTGCATTTGTAATTAATAGAGAAATATATTCGATATGCATCATTATTAACTCGTAAGGTATTTATTTAAATTATAATATGGTCTTTAAGAACTACTCAAGATGTTAAAGAAACTTACTTGGATACATATTTACACCATCTTTGTGTGAAAGACTTCGCAATAAATGCATATTCTTTTGTAGACTTTTCAAAGAGAAAAAAATCTTATAGACATCACTTGCACTTAAATGGTTTAGGCGGCGCACGCCAACTCTCTAAACAACTCCCAGTCTACTATACATTTTTCTATACGTTCAATCGTTCAAAATAATGTTATTGGTTTAATTACCGTTTTAATTAAAGTTAAATGAATAAATAAATGTGATACGGAATAGACGTGTGCGCCGCAAAATGCGCCGAAATTTACAAATGTATCAACTTTGTTGTCAAATGAACCTTTACTTCACATTGTACGTTGCTCAATCCGATGAGCTTTAATGTAGTTCCGAAAAAATATACTTAAAGTAATTTCATTTCATTTCCTTACTATCTTGAATATGACTCGATGAGGCTAGTTTGTCTACGATTTCTCCCGGACTAATATAAAGACGCCGCCATCAATCAAAGGCACAATAGATAAAAGGTGCAATAGCACCGCACCGCGGTGTCAAAGGTGCCGCCCCCTTTTAAAAGAAAATTCATTTGAATTGACACCACTTTTCCTCCGTCGACCGAGACACGTTCTCGGCTTGCCCGTTGACGAGCTCACCGCCGCTAACCCGGAGGTGACGTCAACCCGTCCCACATTAGCTGCTAGACACATATTCAATAACCGGTCCCGCCGGCGGGGCCGAAGAATACATTCTTCCGTCTTAAGGTGCAGTTTTGCACCTGGACGCTTACCATCAGTAGATTCAAAAATCTGGCAACAGTCCAAGCCGTGGTTCGAATCTGAGTGGTGCCCTTGAGCTTGTTGCCCCAACCTAACTTTTGCGGCTGGGCGACTTCTGCGCTCGCCATAGTCCGGTAACGTTGTCATGGCCATCTGCGGTCAACAACATTATATTGTCATTTCGAAAAAAAAAAAATTACACTTCACTTGCTCGCTAATTTTTGCGTAATCAACACGACAAACTACTTATGCTCGCATAAACACAATGGAAGGAAATCGTGATGTTAATGTTAACAAATGTAAAGTGAAGCACTTTATCATCAACCCCCTATATTCAAAATCAAAAAAACAGTTTTTCATGGAAATATTTTGGCCAGCTGATACTTGAAAATGATGGAAAAAGAAAATATGTTTTTGCGGATCAAGTGTTTTGTTCAAGCTGCCTGAAAAGGCAAAGCAGGAAGTGCCTGATAGCCCATTTGGATGGTGAGTTTAAGCTAATTTATAGGTACTAGGCAGTTTAATAAGACTATAATTATAATGATAAGGATAACAGAAGATATAAGTAAAACTTAATTCACGTTGGAATTGATACTACTAATATTTATAATAAATGTGTGTTTCGTTGACGGAAACGTTATTAAACACTGGAGAGACAGACGAGCAGCATTTCCTTTGCTATATAAATTAGCAGAAGCTATTCTTTCAGCACCCGCTACGAGTAAACCCAGTGAAAGAGTGTTTTCTATTGCCGGTCTAACAATTACAGCGAAACGCTCAAGACTAAATTCGGCACGGGTGGACAAAATTATTTTTGTGCATGACAATTTTATTATACTTTGTGTAAAGATGTATTTAATTCTAAGTAGGTAATTTTCTTGTAACTTGTATTTTTTAATATATGTATAAAAGTATGTAAGCATTTTTAAATTAATAATAACACATCCTAAACAAATACTATACACGCCGAGTTCACGCCGCTGAAGCCGATTATTTCAACGTCGGCGCACATGTCTAATACGAAACCATTTAATTCCACAAAAAAATATTGGTTCATCATTTTAGTGATTAACATAGATGAATGATGTAACAATATTCATTAAATTTGAGGGTCACTGATTTTAAACGTAGGTACCATAAAAAATCAGTCGGTCGCAAGATCAAGTATTTTTTGCAAAGATGACCGAGATGTTTGTAGATCGCTGCGTACGTGTGCCACAAAGGTATAAGATATACTTTACGGGTTCTAGTCTTCTCTGTACCTATTCTGTGTTACAGAGCAACAAATCAGAAAACTGTAAATTATTGAGATTTGAAAAATGTTTGAAACATCGATTTTCAATTCAAAATCCTGTTTGGGTCAAATTTAGGAATTATAATTAATTTTACCCCTTTCTGTTGACCATTTGATCTGGAATTTGGTACACATCTTTATGTAGTTCTGATGGCCAAACAATTATGTATGTTCATCATCATTTTACAACCAAGATTTCCGCCACCACCAAAAGGGCGTACCTATTACATTTTTATCATCTTTCTCGATATAGAGGTACATCATAAAAAATCTAATTCAAGATAGTTGTCTCCACAAAATGGCAGATATCGTATTTGCTTCAATAACCAATATATGTAGGTATTAGCTGAAAGGGCTTCACGAGCTGAATACAGTTCATCATAAAAAATCTAATTCAAGATGGCTTTCACAAAATGGCGGATGTCATGATAATATAATAACATAAACACGGGAATTTATCGCGTAATACCTTTTGATTATTCCCGACGTTTCGACTGTGTTTCAACAATCGTGGTCCCGGGTTGACTTGGATGTCATGATATTTGAATTTTTTTATGGGTATCAAATGAAAGGGCTAAATAAAGTCATCATCTTAGGATCTCAATTTAAGCTCACGGTTTATTTTTTTTAACTAATAATACACTAAGCTCCTTCTTACGAGAAAATATGATGATGTTACACTTTTTTATTTAGACACAGCCTATTATAAGTCAGGAGACAAAACCAAAACGAATAATTACCGGCCAATTGCAATCCTCCCTTGCTTTGGAAAACTATTTGAGAGCATTCTTCACATCAACATATATAAACAAATAGAACCCTATCTCACAGACACGCAACACGCATTTAGAAAGAAACGGTCAGTTAATACCAACCTACTCACACTTGTAGATACCATCTCTCAAAAACTTGATCATAACGTTCAAGTCGATGTGGTATACCTAGACTTCAGTAAAGCTTTCGATCGTGTTAACAATGATGTTCTTCTGGGAAAGCTTAGTGATATAGGATTCGCGCCTAAACTCTTACGATTCTTTGCAGACTTCTTGCAGGACCGTAGCCAATTTGTAAGATTAGGTTGCTACGTTTCTGATTCATATCACGTGCGTTCTGGGGTAAGTCAAGGTTCGTCACTAGGACCTCTTCTTTTTACCATCATGATCAATGATCTCCCAGAATGTCTCCGTAATAGTAGATGTTTGTTGTATGCAGACGACCTTAAAATTTTCAAACCCATTCTTTCTACCTATGTGTCTTAGACTGGTATAAAACTTACCAATTAAACCTGAATTTAAATAAATGTCAAATGACCAGTTTCACACGAGCCAAACTGCCTATCTTGTGGATGTATGAACTGGAAGGCCGGCCTATTTCCAGATGCAGGACAATAAAGGACCTTGATATGCCCTTGTAGGATACGGCACACACACATAAGTTGCTCATTTAACCTACGTGTTTCCAAGGAGTTAAAACCTAATGTTCCCAGTAGGTATTTGGTGGAATACATGAAGGGAAAGTATCCGTGAAATTTTTTATATAGGAATCAAAGGAAACGTTTCTGAACTTTTTTAAGCATTAGGGCGTATGTGGACTCATGAGGATTCCATACACATGAGCTGTTTTCTAGTTTGCTGCGAACAAGTGACATTATATAAAATACGGATGGCATTAATATTTGTAAAGTCTTTACACTTTATTGTTACAAATCCTAGTCTTTGAAAACAGTCCGTGGTGAGTGTGCTTATGTGGTCGTGAAAGTTTAAGTTTGAGTCAAATACTACCCCAAGGTCCTTTATTGTCCTGCATCTGGAAATAGGCCGGCCTTCCAGTTCATACATCCACAAGATAGGCTGTTTGGCTCGTGTGAAACTGGTCATTTGACATTTATTTAATTTCAGGTTTAATTGGTAAGTTTTACACCAGTCTAAAACACAATTAAGATCTTGCTGTAGCGTATTGCAGTCATCGATAGAAATAATGGGTTTGAAAATTTTGAGGTCGTCATACAACAAACATCTACTATTACGGAGACATTCTGGGAGATCATTGATCATGATGGTAAAAAGAAGAGGGCCTAGTGACAACCTTGACTTACCCCAGAACGCACGTGATAGGAATCAGAAACGTAGCAACCTAATCTTACAAATTGGCTACGGTCCTGCAAGAAGTCTGCAAAGAATCGTAAGAGTTTAGGCGCGAATCCCATAACACTAAGCTTTCCCAGAAGAACATAATTGTTAACACGATCGATAGCTTTACTGAAGTCTAGGTATACCACATCGACTTGAACGTTATGATTAAGTTTTTGAGAGATAGTATCTACAAGTGTGAGTAGGTTGGTATTAACTGACCGTTTCTTTCTAAATGCGTGTTGCGTGTCTGTGAGATAGGGTTCTATATTTTGCTTTTCCTTACTTTCTCTCCTTTAATTAATTTTATCCTTTGTAAATTTGTGAATAACCTTTGATTGTAATATGTTATATATAATATAGTTGATAACTTAAATAATCTGATCGAAGCAGCATTAATTTACTTTTACGTAGGATTTTTTTTTATTTTGTTTTTATTTGCTTTTGCTTGGCTTAGTCATTTAGTCATTTTGTTTTCCGATAATGTTGTGGCTTAAAATTGCCTAACCCGCTCTCAACACGTTTATGATACTTTTTCCTACCTGACACTGGCAGAGTTGTAGCAAGTGGCATGCATCAGCCATTAAAAAAAAAAAAAAGAAGAAGTACATACATTATTTGACACTGACAGAACTGTCTGCCTGAGCCTGACAGATCGTTCGTTGTCTCTCTTTCTTTCTTTTTATTAAAGTTAGTGTTCAACATGGTGAGTTTCAAGTTTTTCGTGAATAAATCCGACATTATCTTGTGGCAGTGATGATAGCAATTAAAATATCCAAGTGAAGTTCATATTTGTCGGTCTGGACGATACAACGATTGCCATATTTTTATAATTACATGGTCGATAAACAGAATCTCTTGAAGACTTGGTCGTCGTCGAATAGTCGTTCCTCACAAAGTTAACTCGAAACGAAATGGTGATGAACATAAACTGTTATGTTACGATATTGTCAATATTTCGGAGAACCTGAGGGAGGGTCTCATCTCGCTCTCGTTTCGATCTGTAGACGTACCTCTGTAGGTTATGTTATTGTCGGTAAGCTCGGTCGGTAAGCATCTTTAACGATGGTTTGGGGTTGCAGGCACGCGGGCCAAAGAAGCACCTGAAGCGCTTAGCCGCCCCCAAGGCATGGATGCTGGACAAGCTCGGAGGCGTGTACGCGCCGCGGCCGTCCACGGGCCCGCACAAGCTGCGCGAGTGCCTGCCGCTCGTCGTGTTCCTGCGCAACCGGCTGAAGTACGCGCTCACCGGCACCGAGGTGCTCAAGATCGTGAAGCAGCGCCTCATCAAGGTGGACGGCAAAGTGAGGACCGACCCCACCTACCCCGCCGGCTTCATGGGTCAGTCCGCGTTATGTACTCCTATTGTGTATGAAACACCTATTCTATGTATTGTGGACCTGCTGCAAGCTCGCGCGAAATCATGACTTCTGTGAAGTTCGCTTTAATGGCTGTGATGGCAGAGGACACTGTTTTAAGGTATTGCGGGAAAAAATGATACAAATAGGGTGCAAGAGGGGGGCTCCATCTGTGAAACTAGGATTGCCAGCGATCAGGTCAGGTCAGGTGTATGTAAGTTTTGTCTAGCTCATTTTGTTTTGCAATTATTTATTTTTTAAACAACCATTATAATTTCTGAAATAAACAAAACACAGTTTTTGTTAGCCTATTGTTCCCGGTCAATGGTGGAGCCTGAGAAGGTTAAATATGTTGATTTAACCCCCGACGCACTTTATGGAGCGACGGGTCTCCATAAGGTTTGAACGCACCACACACTTAGTGTACTGAAGGGGTGTACATAAGTTAAATCAGGTTGATTATTTTATGTTTTGTAGAATACATAAATGTGTAGAAAATTTCAATATGAATCCAGTGATGTATGATTTATAACATATTATTATGTGGTGCTTCTGTAAAATTTATTTAAAAAAAAAATACAATAAAAAATAAAAGAGTTGACTCACCTGAGGGGTTAAATAAATTATTATATGTAATGAATGACAGCTAAATTAAAACTTCATCATTCTAGCTGTAAAATGTCCACTACTGAATACAGGCCTCCCTTATGGACCACCATGAGGGATAGTTGCCATACTCACCACTCTGGGCAGGCAGGTTGGCGAGCGCAGTATGGGATGTTAATACATGGAAAGACGCTGCTGCCCATCTTCCGAAGGTATCCCTTAGCAGGCTCTTACTGCATCCACGGGTATGAGAGGAGGGGTAGCATTCTACTGCCGGCACCCCACATATAAACATTACATTAATTAAAATTTAATGTAAGATTATACTAAAAACTTTCTTTGTCACATGAAGCCTAATTTTGAATATAAATTCACCAATATGTAGCAAGTTTGATTATAGTCTAAGTAGCAATATTAGACAAACATGTCAACATGCGCAACTTGCATTTGCTGCAACATCTGCAGTAGTCATGAAGTCGTCTACTAACTATACCTGACTTGCATTTGCTGCAACATCTGCAGTAGTCATGAAGTCGTCTACTAACTATACCTGACTTGCATTTGCTGCAACATCTGCAGTAGTCATGAAGTCGTCTACTAACTATACCTGACTTGCATTTGCTGCAACATCTGCAGTAGTCATGAAGTCGTCTACTAACTATACCTGACTTGCATTTGCTGCAACATCTGCAGTAGTCATGAAGTCGTCTACTAACTATACCTGACTTGCATTTGCTGCAACATCTGCAGTAGTCATGAAGTCGTCTACTAACAATACCTGACTTGCATTTGCTGCAACATCTGCAGTAGTCATGAAGTCGTCTACTAACTATACCTGACTTGCATTTGCTGCAACATCTGCAGTAGTCATGAAGTCGTCTACTAACTATACCTGACTTGCATTTGCTGCAACATCTGCAGTAGTCATGAAGTCGTCTACTAACTATACCTGACTTGCATTTGCTGCAACATCTGCAGTAGTCATGAAGTCGTCTACTAACTATACCTGACTTGCATTTGCTGCAACATCTGCAGTAGTCATGAAGTCGTCTACTAACTATACCTGACTTGCATTTGCTGCAACATCTGCAGTAGTCATGAAGTCGTCTACTAACTATACCTGGCTTGCATGTCAGTTGTGTTCAGTTATTTTAGTTATTTGTTAAGTTTATTTGTTTTCCGAAATGCAAAAAACACAAATAATTTTATATCATTTGTGACATCATTATCTATTTTTGGTTCTGGAGCTTTAGCAGGCTTATAGACATTACAAATAACTAGATTATTATAACATAATGATTAACCATTCTGAAATTCCAAGTCCCAAACTAAACAAGACATTGTATTCAGTCAACTGAAATACTGAAATACTGTTTGCATTTCCAGATGTTGTTTCTATTGAGAAGACAAATGAGCTGTTCAGGCTGATCTATGACGTGAAAGGACGCTTCACAGTGCACCGCATCACTCCCGAGGAAGCTAAGGTGAGATTCACTATATCTAAAAAAATATGATGTCAATGACTTTTTATTTGGTATAACACCAATGTCAACTGCATTGAGGTATTATAAATACTAATAAAACTAAAATGAACACTTCTTAGAGATAGACATTTTCCAATATGTATTTACATTATATCTAAGATTTTATACAAATGTAACCAGGAGTTTGCTTTGCCATGTAACCTTAGATATACATATCATATGAGCAATGAAAATTAATTTCGTACAGCAAATCAGTTCTAATTTTTAGTTGAATTTTACCAACTAATGAAATATTTGAAAAAATAATATAATATAAATGTGCAAACTTGCATTATGCTTAGAGTAAGGCATATGATTTTGTGATGGCACATCAGTGCACCAACACAAATATTGTATTGAATATCAACATCACAAGGCAACACCACTGTTTCAGCCTGAGCAAATCCTTTCCATACTTGACCCTGCCTGAAAGCCGGAAGTGAACTGACAAGCAGGGTTGACCACTGATTTAGTGCTATCTATTAATTGTCGAAGTTTCATTCAGTAGTAATGAACAAAAAATGTTGCTATAGTTTATTCTGTAATTTGTAAGTTTTTTTTTTTTAATTTATTTATTTAGTTTTACTTTTATGTTCCTCATATTAATAGTATTTATGATATCTATTGGTAAGCTATTGATAAGCCGAGGAACCAGGTAGCCAGCTGTCCTCTCGCCGTACATATTGTTTGCGCACAGAGTTACTAATCGGTTTTGAGCAACTGCCCAAGCGTATACAAGATGCTGAATTTTTGTTTTAAAAGATTGTGTACAATGCTTGAATAGATCGATTTCATTATTTTGACAAAGGATTTTTGTATTATTAGGGACAATGTTTTTTAAAATTTTAACTTGTAGTTGGAGAATTTTAATTTGATTTAAGTAGGTTGTGTAGGTTCGGCCGTGTGTTAAGTGTGTTCTTACACCATAAATATGATGAAACTCTTGATTAGAATATTATGTAAAATGTATAATGGTACTCAATGAGGTGTTTTCAAAAGTAAAAACTTCAAAAATAGTTCCCTCAAACCTTATAAACGGTGTTAGTTTTCAATTACTGGTAGGAAACACAATTTGACGATGACAGCATTTGTGATCATGATCATGCTTTCTCTGCTGGCCAGCTCCATCTGTTAGGTTTAGTAGAAAACTCTTCTTTTTCACTGATATCGGCAAATATTGACAGTGGCATGTAGTGGTTGAGTTGTGGTTGTGCTTGTCCGCAGATGATGTTTAAAAATAGGCTAAAGAAATGGCTCTTAGAGAGTTCTTTTTATTCCGTAGACGAGTTCTACGCATTGCCCGTTATTTAATTAGTTTTAGAATGATATATAAATCTATGAATTACATTATTATTAATTAATTATAAATTATATCAAAATATGAATAACATGAATTATTAATTAAGATGAATAATTATATTTTTATATTATATACTTCTTACCTTATATCTTTGTGACTTGTAACTTGGCGTTATTAATAAATAATTGTATTGTATTGTATCGCAGTACAAGCTGTGCAAGGTGCGCGCGGTGGGCACGGGCGCCAAGAACGTGCCGTTCCTGACGACGCACGACGGCCGCACCATCCGCTACCCCGACCCGCTCATCAAGGTCAACGACTCCATCCAGCTGGACATCGCCACCACCAAGATCACGGACTTCATCAAGTTCGAGTCCGGCAACCTCTGCATGATCACCGGAGGCCGGAACTTGGGCCGCGTCGGCATCCTCGTGTCGCGCGAGCGCCACCCCGGCTCCTTCGACATCGTGCACGTGCGCGACACCAACGGACACACCTTCGCCACCAGGTACTCTCCTGACCACTGCTATACAACCTCCGGACACACCTTCGCCACCAGGTACTCTCCTGACCACTGCTATACAACCTCCGGACACACCTTCGCCACCAGGTACTCTCCTGACCACTGCTATACAACCTCCGGACACACCTTCGCCACCAGGTACTCTCCTGACCACTGTTATACAACCTCCGGACACACCTACGCCACCAGGTACTCTCCTGACCACTGCTATACAACCTCCGGACACACCTTCGCCACCAGGTACTCTCCTGACCACTGCTATACAACCTCCGGACACACCTTCGCCACCAGGTACTCTCCTGACCACTGCTATACAACCTCCGGACACACCTTCGCCACCAGGTACTCTCCTGACCACTGTTATACAACCTCCGGACACACCTACGCCACCAGGTACTCTCCTGACCACTGCTATACAACCTCCGGACACACCTTCGCCACCAGGTACTCTCCTGACCACTGCTATACAACCTCCGGACACACCTTCGCCACCAGGTACTCTCCTGACCACTGCTATACAACCTCCGGACACACCTTCGCCACCAGGTACTCTCCTGACCACTGCTATACAACCTCCGGACACACCTTCGCCACCAGGTACTCTCCTGACCACTGTTATACAACCTCCGGACACACCTACGCCACCAGGTACTCTCCTGACCACTGCTATACAACCTCCGGACACACCTTCGCCACCAGGTACTCTCCTGACCACTGCTATACAACCTCCGGACACACCTTCGCCACCAGGTACTCTCCTGACCACTGCTATACAACCTCCGGACACACCTACGCCACCAGGTACTCTCCTGACCACTGCTATACAACCTCCGGACACACCTACGCCACCAGGTACTCTCCTGACCACTGCTATACAACCTCCGGACACACCTACGCCACCAGGTACTCTCCTGACCACTGCTATACAACCTCCGGACACACATACGCCACCAGGTACTCTCCTGACCACTGCTATACAACCTCCGGACACACCTACGCCACCAGGTACTCTCCTGACCACTGCTATACAACCTCCGGACACACCTTCGCCACCAGGTACTCTCCTGACCACTGCTATACTGCTCCATTACAATGGGTTTCTATAGATGTACATTTCTATGTGGCCTTTGGTTCCCCGCATGAATACAAACTTTTTGGCTTGATTTGATTTAAAACGTTTGGATATGAGGCCACCAATTTGTGGTCGTAGCTTACGGACTTTGATCATCTATGACTGGGCTCAGTTAGTCTAGTTGCCGGCTGAAACGGCGTTAGTTCGATCCCGCAGTCCTGAGTCTAGATGTTTTTTTATGTGTTACATATATTTACAAAAAAAAATATTTAAGTACTTACGTCTTCCAAAAATTTAATACAAGCCGACGTTTAGCATTATATAAAGAAGCGATGCTGAGTAGATAATTTATTATTTTGCAATTCAGCAATAGGGCTACTTGACGGGGAATCAAAATTCTATCTAGTCTTGTCAGTTATACAGTTTCAAAAATAATTATATGTATTTTTTTGCTTTTTGAAATGAATGAAACAGTACTTAGATAAAGCTCATTGAAGTTTAGGAGTGGGCTCGTGACGTCAGAGCTTCGTCATAAACTGTAACGAAACACGCGTGACATCACACTAAATTTCGACATAATGTAACGTCGTTATTTTTGACTAAAAATAAAACTTTGGTCAAGTAGCCTATTCTAAGAATTGTACAATATGTGCCTTTGGCAAAACTGCAACCTAACGTTAGCTAATTTTTTTATGAATATTTCAGTAAGTTTAGTTGTAAGTTTGAGATGAAGAATGCCATAGGGCCGCGCTGACGGCGCGCTCGGTTGCATGGCGCGGTTGGTTGCTACTTGCAAGTTTGAGATGTGAGCTATGCCCAGAGTGGGCCGCGCTGACGGCGCGCTCGGTTGCATGGCGCGGTTGGTTGCTACTTGCAAGTTTGAGATGTGAGCTATGCCCAGAGTGGGCCGCGCTGACGGCGCGCTCGGTTGCATGGCGCGGTTGGTTGCTACTTGCAAGTTTGAGATGTGAGCTATGCCCAGAGTGGGCCGCGCTGACGGCGCGCTCGGTTGCATGGCGCGGTTGGTTGCTACTTGCAAGTTTGAGATGTGAGCTATGCCCAGAGTGGGCCGCGCTGACGGCGCGCTCGGTTGCATGGCGCGGTTGGTTGCTACTTGCAAGTTTGAGATGTGAGCTATGCCCAGAGTGGGCCGCGCTGACGGCGCGCTCGGTTGCATGGCGCGGTTGGTTGCTACTTGCAAGTTTGAGATGTGAGCTATGCCCAGAGTGGGCCGCGCTGACGGCGCGCTCGGTTGCATGGCGCGGTTGGTTGCTACTTGCAAGTTTGAGATGTGAGCTATGCCCAGAGTGGGCCGCGCTGACGGCGCGCTCGGTTAGATAGATAGATAAACGTTTGTTTAGGACTGCAGACACACATACAATAAACTTGGTTGCAGGCTCAACAACGTGTTCATCATCGGCAAGGGCTCCAAGGGCTACATCTCGCTGCCGCGCGGCAAGGGCGTGCGCCTGTCCATCGCCGAGGAGCGCGACAAGCGCCTGCAGGCCAAGCAGGACAAGCACTAGATCTAAGATAGACATCAATAATTAAAAAACACCTAAAAACCGATGTACTGCTTTTATTCATCATCATCATTTCAGCCATAAAACGTCCACTACTGAACACAGGCCTCCTTCATGGATCTCCATAAGGGGCAGCTGCCATACTCTCACCACGCTTGGCAGGCGGGTTGGCGAGCGCAGTACGGGATGTTGATACACGGAATGACGCTGCTGCCCATCTTCCGGAGGTAGCTCTTAGCAGGCTCTTACTGCATCCACGGGCAAGATAGGAGGGGCAACATTCTACTGCCGGCACCCCACGGCATGGTTTATTCGCATAATTTACGACAATTTGCCTCTATGATGCTGTAGGCGTTTTAAGAATTATGAATTTGTCACTGTCTGTCACATCATCTGTGACGATACTGAGGTCATCGTCCTGACAGCTAAAATTAGGGTTGTTATTGCGTAAAAAATCAGCTGTTCAAGTTGAAAGTTTCTTCAGAGTTTTTTCAGAGATACCAATCGAAATTCGAAAAGTCGTTGAACAAACGTTCCCCGGGGGGGTGTAAATCCCTCCCCTTTCGGATAGTACACATATTATGATACAGTCTGTATAATCTATTTATTTTTTCGCACAGAAGTCTGGTAATATAATGCAATGTCAGTTACAATAATCAAAATCAAAATAGTTGTCATAATAACTTTGTGGTTAGGTAGGTATGTATTGTCATTTTACTCAGGCAACCAAACAGTTAGTGATTAGATTTTTTCGTTTAGAAATTCATCAACAGAGTAGTAACATTTAGAAATGAGGTATTCCTTAAGTATAATACGGAAAACCGAGTCCTTCTTAAGATCTTTTATGGAGCTCGGTATTTTGTTATAAATATTTACTAATCGTGAGTAAGGGACCTTTGCTAAATTGTGTAAGGGTAGTCGAAGGTAATATCAGTTTGTCTTTATATCGTCTATTATAGTTAATAAAAAGTTCAGAATTAGATTAAAAAAAATGTCGATATTTTTTAACGAATAAGGTCATTTGCATTATGTATATACAGTGCAAGGTCAATATTTTTAGTATTTTGAAGTGCGCCCTACAGCTTTGTCTTTGTTTTATATTTGCTAATATCCTAATCAGTTTTTTTTGTTTTATAAAGATATCGTTGAAGTCAACACCATTTCCCCGAAGTACAATTGAATAATTAAACCAAGAATAGGCATTAGCGTAATATGCTGATAGAGCGGTTTGATAATCAGATAAGATAGATAAAAATTGTTTATTTTGTCACAGGAATAATACAATATTATATTTTTAAAACTAATTAAATTTAGACAGAATAATACCGTGACAAAAAAGGCCACTACTCAGCATTTGCTGTGGCAGAGCAGGTCGTACCACAGCGCTGGTCTTCCGTAGTTACCATCGTTTGCGATTGGTGGCAACCGCAGCACACTAATTAACATAAAATGACATATCTAATAAATGACATAACTAATTAAAATAAAATAATCAGTAGGTAATACGTTTTAAAATACTAAAGGCGTAGGTAAACCTTGCAAGTTTATTCTTTAGTGTGTCAATATAACTCTTCCAGTTTAAGTGGGTATCTAACGTAAGGCCTAATAATTTAAATGCGTTGCATTGTTCTATGTCCAGAATTCTAGTCAAACTACTTAAGTCTAAGGGGGATCTTTGTCTTGTTCTGAATTGCATAATTTTTGTCTTTTTTAAGTTAATTTCCAAATTGTTGTTGCTAAGCCATTGTTTGGTTCTATTTAATATTATTATTATTAAATTTCATAGCTCCCGCATGGACATCGAGACGATTCCGGCAACTTCGCCGCAAGCCCCTGTCCCTCCCGATCCTGATCCCCTGACCCTATGGTGGTTGTTGGCAGATTACAGAAACTATGTTCTGGTTCGAAACGCAGACTTGTGGAGAAACCTTGCACTTCTCCATAAAAACAATACCGTCCGAGTTGGCGGCAGCGTCAATTTAGACAATTTATATACACTCACCCCTCAATTGTCGTTGGATCACCCCTCAATTTCTGTGTAGAATTCCTGTCTGCGCAGGCAGCCAACAAATTTATTAGCTCACCAATTTTGGAATCTCTAAATACCAAGCTAACATCCCTATATTATAATATGACGCTCATGGGCCTGATTAAGCAAGTCCCAACTGAACTGAAGTTGCAGTTCTACGTATCTCTTCATTTCTGATTTCCGTAGCCCCCGAACATAGCCCTCTCCATAGCTCGTTGAGCGACTAAGCTTATTCATAAGGCCGATAGTGAAGGACCACGTCTCGATTCCATATGTTATCACTGGTAACACACACTGATTGAAGACTTTCGTCTTCAGGGAGATGTCATCTCTCCGAAACTGTTTACGACCGCTTTGGAAGATGTCTTCAAGCTCCTGGAATGGAAAGGGTTGGGCATCAATATTAACGGCGAATACATCACTCACCTTCGGTTTTCCGACGATATTGATATATACATATATTGAGATATGGAAGAGCTCAGCACGATGCTCGAAGGCCTAAACCGAGTCTCCCAACGGGAGCTTAAAATGAACATGGACAAGACGAAAATTATGTCGAATGTCCATGTCGTGCCTGCCCCAGTTATGGTTGAGAACTCGGCTCTTGAAGTTGTCAACGCGTATGTATACTTAGGAAAAACAGTTCAATTAGGTAGGTCCAACTTCGAGAAAGAGGTCAATCGTCGAATCCAACTTAAATGGGCAGCGTTTGGGAAATTTCGCAATGTATTTTCGTACAACATACCTCAGTGCCTGAAGACCAAAGTCTTCAATCATTGTGTTACCAGTAATGACATATGGAACCGAGACGTGGTCCTTCACTATTGGCCTTATGAATAAGCTTAGAGATCGTTTTTGAGTTATTTACAAAAATGTTGAAAAAACGACCGTTCCCCCTTTGCAGAGATAAACCCGTAATACTTTTATAACTCATAGATGTGTATGTAAAGATTACAGGAAATTTATTATTAGTATGCTCGGGGTTTCTCTACGGCAGGGGTGCTCAAACGGTCGATCGCGATCGACCGGTCGATCGCGAAAGCTTTTCGAGTCGATCGCCAGCAATATACTTATTATACCTATACTCATACCTAAAATAATAGGTAACATTGAACGGTGCGCGGCGATGATCGACGATCACTGAGACAACGCCATCTATTAGCAGAGACAAGACTTATTTTGTGCCGCGTAATGTAAACAAACGTAAAATCACTTACTATTACTTTACCACGAGCGATTTTGAGTATAATTGGGTTCAGGAGAGAGTTCACATTAGGAAGTCTGTTTTTCTGTTTGAACTTTGACAATCAATCCACCTGCGCACTGCACTATTTTTGTCTCTTTCTATTTTTTCAATTCTGATTTACCTATTTCATTCAATTACCTTGCGTATACATATATATAGATGAAGTTTGCGTTTAGCTGCAAGGTAAAAATAAAAATATTACCGACATGATTAGCGCAATAAGCGGGTTAAAAAATAAATTGAAACTTTTAATTATACAATTTGAAAGAAATGACTTGAAAAATTTTCCTGCATTGAAAGCAAGGGCAAGCACTCACACAAGTTGTGATATTTATGTGACAGAGCTAAGAAACATTCTTGGTGAGTTTGAGAGACGTTTCTCTGACTTTAACAAACTAAAAAATATCGTCACTTTCATGAGTTATCCGTTTTCTTGTGAAGACGTCGAAACATCTGCTACTGAAATATCAAACACTTTTAACATGGAAATAACATCTATTGAGAATGAGGTATTGCAGATGATTTCTGACATAAGTACATCTCAAATCCAGAGAAACTGATGCCAATTTCTGGTCCTTGATATCTGAAGAAAAATACCCATGTTTGAAAGAAGTAGCTCTTCAGTTAACAGGATTGTTTGCATCGACTTATTTGTGCGAGGCCGCATTTTCAGAAATGAAAATTATCAAATCGAAATATCGTAATCGACTCACTGACGCACACCTGACATCATGCTTGCGGTTGGGGCTCAGTAACTATGTACGTACCATCCTATGAAAAGTACGCGGATAATATGCAGTGCCATGCATCATCATCAAGACAGAATTTGTAGTTCGTAAGTTACGTTAAGATTCCTTCATTTTGTACATGTTCAATTTTAATGTGCAGTAAAACGATATGTCAAAAAAAAATGTTCCTACCTACATAGTAGCTTAGTCGATCTCTTGCTTTCAAAATATTTTTTGTAGATCGCCGACACTATAAGTCTGAGCACCCCTGCTCTACGGGATCGAATCAGAATTCGTAATACTAAAAAGAGCAACTAATATTAATAACGGCAACAGGTAGACGATTGAAATATTCACAGAATATTTAGTTGCATATTCATTTATAAATAATTAAATTAAAATAAAATAAGGCTCTTACTACATCCATAGGTATGAGAGTAGGGGTAACATTGTACTGCCGGCACCCCACGGCCGAACTTACTAATTTTTCAACCCGATTTATACATTTTTAAACTCAATAGTATTATTTTATTTATTTTAAAATAACATTCGTAAAAAACAAATTGTAATAAACATAAATTAGGTAAAACATGTTATGCCGTGTTTCGTCATCATGTTGTGCACTGAAACAGAACACCAGCATCGGTGATAAACTAAAAAAAATCGTTAAGCAGTCCAGTCTCTAGGTAAATATATCAATCATTTTTTTAAACATAATTTTAAATTATAATACTATTCGCTACATTTATGGACGCCTTTTGGCACTTTTTGGGAGCTAAGGTCCTACATTCATCATTACCAGCCCACGTTAAGACGTCAGTCCACAGCTAGGTACCTATTACCTACCTCCTAACGTTACTGACCTCGATCTTAGGTAACTTGAACCAAGAATCAACATAATATAGAATGCACGACTGGCTACATAGGTACCGTTCGACGATAGTATACCTTCATGGTGTCAACATTTACCTTCGCACACTCGGAAAATTTTGAAGCTGTCTACATCGATTTCGTCGACAGAAAGATAGGTGGTACTACCCACTCCTAGTGTGAAACCACAATATGCTTCATACAAATCGCAGTCAAGGTCGATGACACCGCAGTCAGGTGTGCTGGGGCGAGGCCCCGAGCGGGCGGGCGCGCGCCGCGTGCAGCCGCACGTGCTTGTTGAGGTTGGACGGGTCGGCGAAGGCGCGCGCGCAGTGCCCGCAGCGCAGCGGCCGGTAGCCCGTGTGCGTGCGGATGTGGATCTTCAGCCCGTACTTGCGCGAGTACGCCTTGCCGCAGTACAGGCACGCGTGCGCGCCGCCCGCGCCGCGCGCGCGGCCCCACTCCGCCGCCAGCGCCTCCAGCCGCGCCGGCGAGGGCGGGGGCGGGGGGGGCGCCAGGCGCGCCGCCACGCCGCGCCAGAAGCGCCGCGGCGCCGGCTCCGAGCATCCCAGGAACATGTGCGCCTTCAGCGGGTTAGGTTCCGGAAAGCGCGCGCCGCATGCGCCGCAGCGGTACTCCTTATCCCCTGCGAAGCATGCTCTCTCGTCAGCGGGGGGCGTGTGCGGCGGGGGCGGGGGCGGGGGCGGGGGCGGGACGCACCTCGGATGTAGTCGGGCGCGAGGTGCGGCAGGTGCAGCGCGGCGCGCAGGCGCTCGTCGGGCCACACGCGCAGCTCCTCGTGCGGCGCGCGCGGCTGCGTCACCACCAGCTGCAGGTGCGGCGGCGCGGGGCGCTTGCGCGGCTGCAGGCGCGCGGGCGCGAGGCAGAGCGCGGCGGAGCGCGCGTGCACGTTGGGCGCGAGCGCGGCGCGCACGCAGAGCGCGGCGCCGCCCGCCGCCGCGCCGCCCGCCGCCGCGCCGCGCGCCACGAGCCAGCCCGCCGCGTCCACGTCGACGTAAACCTGCAGTGAAACAACTCGACTTGAACATGATGCCTTTTCAGCCTCCTCGCAATAAGCTGCTGAATGAGTTGACGATATAACAGAGGTACCAGAATTTAAGTGTTAGTCTACAGACGCGTAAGAATTATTGCCTACGCCGGCCGTGGAGCCTCTACGAATCGGGGTCGTAGAGTGTCTACGAACTAGGATCTACAAAGACGTATATCGTAGCACAAAATAATATGAGTAAATCTTTTTATTGTTTTTTTCTGAAATTATTCTATTTATCATTTTAAAAACTTTAAGTGTTTATTAAACGACTTTTTTATCTTTGCTACCTCAGAACTCCGTCGTATATGAACTGATTTGGATTTTTTTTGAATTCGAAGATACACTTTGTATTAGATCTGATTATTTTTAAACTCAGTCCTGGTGATGGGATCCATGACGAATCAAGGGAACTCCTCAAATGTTGTAGGTAAACATATTAGCTCAAGTATGATTTGGTGAAGTGGAACTGATAAAGAAGACCAAAGATGGTTATTAAAACCCTTCAATATTACAAAATTTACGAGTCAGCATCACGACGACATCAAAAGATGGTTAAGTTAGTATATCCCTATCCACTAATCACCATCAGAATCAGGGTCATTGGAATCAAAGTTAATGGAATTAAATAATGTAATATTGTGTATTGAAGTTTCTCAAGGTAGAGTATCGTGCCCTAAATTTAAACTTGCGGTTGGGTTTTTGCTTTACTTTTTATTTTATTTATTTTATTTTACATTTACGGAAAACCAACAGCTGTATAACACATTGATTATAGTAAAATTAACAGACAAAATAAGCCTAGGAGTTTCCACTTATAAAAATCAATATGTACCTATACTAAAATAAACAAGCTTATATGTATATGAAAAAATAACTGAATATATAATACTAACACTTACAAAAAAGAACAAAATATTAAGTAAGAAATTAATTTACCCATGGGTAAATTAATTTCTTACTTAATATTTCATACAAGCCATGATCATCACAACACTCACACAATGTAAGTACATTGTAAGTACATCGTTATAAGTATAACAAGTTTTCAAAAAAGGTCTTATTTGTTAAGTATTTAACACCGTTTTTACTCATACAAAATAGGTCGACATTTTGGGAATATTCTTTGTTGTAAAGGTAGCAAGTGCGGGCGAAGAATGAGTTTCTGCGGTAGTTAGTAGAGCATGGTGGAATGTGAAGTCTAATGTGGTTACGGCGACTTACAGCTCGGTGTGGCACCTGAATTCGGACCGACGACAAAAGACCAGGGCAGTCAATTATATTCAAGATAAGGTTGTGCAGGAAGGTAAGGTCAGCAGCCTCACGCCTCTTAGCTAGAGGTAATAGGTGATGACGTTTACAGCTATCTAGATAATTGGGACTGATGATTTTATGCTTGTAGTTTAAAAATTTTAAAAACTTTTTTTGTACCTTCTCAAGCATATTGATATAAATGGCATAATCAGGATTCCAAGCCTGGGAAGCATACTCAAGTCTACTCCTAACCAATGAGCAGTACAGAATTTTAAGTGTTTTTGCTGATTTTTTCACTTTCAAATGACTCGTGAGTTACACTATTCATTGTTATGTTAAACGGGTATTCTACTCACGTTAATTATTCGTTGAAAATCGTCAATACTTTAATCCAACGTGTTCAGTTCCTCCCAGGGGAACTTTCGTCAGGGAATGGAGCTTTTTTACGCGGTACCGTCGCCTTCCCTCTCACGCGTTCGCGTTGGGAAGGAGACGGTACCGCGTAAAAAACATTTTCCACCCAATAGGGGAAAGGTGTCCAAAATGATCCCCTTAAGAGAAAAGCTTGATTGTGTCCAAAGTATGAAGGTTATTGAAAATGTTGAAAGAGTTTATGATGAATAATTTCAGTGGTAACGTTTTGGCATACCCTTATCTTGGGTTCTTTATGTAGATCAAATTTATTTAAGATTTTCCAAAAGATTATTAAAGGATCATTTTGTACACCTAGGTGTATAAAACGATCCCTGGGGTAGGGTCAAAATGATCCGAAGGATCATTTTACCCCTTCTGCTATTATTGCTGCCTGCTGAGTTAAAATAAAAGATATATGTATACGGGTACGTTATCATGATTATGTTCATTTTCAACACAAAAAATCATCAAAAATAGTTTATTTAAATTCTTATAGTACCTAATCAACACTGTGTCTAAATACCAAGGAAGAAATTACAAAACTTAAACAAACATTAAACATCTTTCTTTTTCTTGAGATCAGAAATATTTAATAACACATAATAATAACTCATAAACTATTCAGAAAATCTTCTTATTTTTTAATCAAACTATCTCACCATAATCAACAGTCATCACTATCAAGCCCGGCCATTGTCATGTTCATGTCCCCATTTATGACATTTTACGCAAAGGACCCAGCAAGCTTCTGTGCAGAACATGCATTCAGCTTCATCCGTAGGTTCTGACTCGTAACTCTTCCTCGCTCTCTTTATTCTTTCTTTTTTAGTATTTTATTTTTATCTTCTTCTTTATTATTTGCTTGTTTTGATTTTGTTCTTTTCCTACTCCTTTTCCTTTAGTTTTGTTTTCAGAGATCATTTTCACACTTTTGTCTTTATGTGACTTTTGTTTTGCTTCTTTTTCTATTTTTTTCTGCATTTCCTCTTCTAAATAGTTTTTATAGGGTGTGCTAGTCAAAATTGGGGTGTCTATTTTTCTTTTTCTTACATAATTATTTCTTTTTCCTTGTATCTTTGGCAAAGGTCGAAGATCTCGTGATGTAAACTCCAAAAGATGTCGATGGTTTATCAAAAGTGTTTTGAATAGCTTACTAGCTATTTTGAATGGCAGTCCATTTTTCACAGCTTCTAAAGCTTTTTTCATTGAATTTTCACTCCAGTTTTGACGCGTACTTTGTCATTGGTATGTACGTGGCATGATAATCTGTAAAAATATAAGCACTATACGTATAAAAATTCATATATATATACATATATATATGTATATATTATATATATAATATATATATGTATATAAGACGGAAAGGTAAAAAACAATCATACACTGGTAGATAAAGAAAAAAACAAAGAAAAAACATTACCTAACTTAAATTCTATGTTTGGGGCGAAATGATTCCCGGAATCATTTTATACCTCCGCAATGAGATCGTCACGCCTTTAGCTTATTTTTATTACATTTGCATTGTGTATTTAAACATACAAACAATGTTAAATACGTTAAACAATTACCATGTTTTATTTAAAATCTGTTAAAATGCTTGGGGTAAAATGATTCCAGGGATCATTTTGTACCGGCACAAGGGGATCGTTTGACCTCAAGAGCACATTTTTCAAAAAATGTCTAAAACTAACCACGAAACATAGTCTTAGTGAGGTCGTAGCGTGCTTGAGAATAAATTGAATATTGATAGGAACAGCCAGTAAAACATTCATTCCGTAAAATGCAACCAAATTTCAACAATGAAACATTATTTTTATGCTTACCTTAGATTAAACACACCATTTTTCTTTTTTTCGTAATATTTCGATGCACAACACTCACCCCGACATGACACCTTGTGAGACCACTGAGCGGGGTACGGAAAACACGTTTGCGTATAAATCAGATAGATGGCATTAGTATTTTGCTGAGAACCATAGAGAATCATATTACCTCGAGGGATCATTTTGTACACCTTTCCCCTAATCAGATCAAAACAACTTTCCGAGTATGAGAAATGAAAATTTTTGTAACAGTCAGCTTCTAGCAATTGGGCTCTGTATCGCAAAAGTTTGAATGTTTCATTCAAGGTCCGATCTCATACCATAAACTTTGTAATTTTTGAAAAATTTTACATTTTCTCTAATAACTTTAATATGCGCCGGGGAAACCATTTGGGGTATGAGTTAACCCGGAGTGCTTTGGATGGGATAAATTGAATTATAAGTTGATTTATTATGGAGTAAAAATAGTCCACGGCGTCATCAAGAGTTCTTGATGAAAATTCGAGCAACCAATCCTTTTCCAAAATTTTTAAATTAATTGGAGAATAACCTTTATTACAAGAAAAATATTCGAAAAGATTTACGACTGTTCAATGCCAATAAAGTTAAAATAGCACTCGAAACCAACAGATCCCTTCGAACAGCTAAAAAAGGGATGGGAAGGGGAAAACCCAGCATAACGTGCCTCAAAGACAGCAATGGCACAAAACATGGTGACAGAAGCAAAATCCTCAATATCTGCACGGAATTCTATAAAACCTTATACGCTAAACCATCAACGAGCCACGTCGGACCCCTGCCAGAATATTTTTGCTCTGACGATATACCACCTATCACTGGCTCAGAAGTTTACAAAGCCATAACACAAATGAAATATTCTAAAAGTCCAGGCGACGACGGTATATCCACTGAAGTCCTAAAAATTGGTGAATCTGCTTTACTACCCCATTTAACAAACCTTTTCAACACTATACTCCAAACCGGTAAATTTCCTAAGAACTTCTGTCATTCCACAATAATTCTACTCCATAAAAAAGGCGACAAAAGCGATCTTTCTAATTATAGACCCATAAGTTTAGTCTCACACGTTTACAAAGCTTTTGTCAAAGTCGTCGAGAACCGAATTTCGGCCCAGTTGAATTTCAATCAACCTCCCGAACAAGCTGGATTTCGTCCAGGTTTTTCCGTCACAGACCACTTACAAACCCTTAATCAGATAATCGAAAAGCATACAGAATATAAACAGCCCCTATACTTGGCGTTCGTGGACTATTCGAAGGCATTCGATAGCATTTCTCACGAATCGTTATTTCAAGCACTGACCAATCAAGGCATCGAACCCACGTACGTAAAGTTAATTATGAATATTTACCTTAAAAGTACAGCCGCCGTCAAGACACACACCACTGGTCCGTCTTTTCCAATAAGCAAAGGTGTCAAACAGGGAGACCCATTGTCCCCTAAATTATTTTACAGCCACCCTTGAAGAAATCTTCAGAAGCTTGGCTGATCTGACAGGAAAGGGAATTGTCGTTGGCGCAAACAGACTTACCAACCTTCGTTTCGCCGACGACATCGTTTTGTTCTCAACAACATCACATCAACTACAACAGATGCTGGTAGACCTGAGCAACGCGAGCCTTTCAATCGGCTTATCAATGAATCAGTCAAATACCAAGGTTATGACTAATAGCACCAAACATAAGATCTGCGCACAGGGTGGGGAGATTGCATACGTCGATGAATATATTTACCTCGGCCAGATAGTCTCTTTCCAGGCAAGACAAGAAAAAGAGATCATCCGTCGAACAGACAACGCTTGGAAAAGCTACTGGGCCATGAAGGAATTAATGAAGGGTAGCCTCCCAATTTGCCTCAAACGCAAGCTCATGGACGTATGCATTCTTCCTATCTTAACTTATGGTGCACAAACCTGGTCTTTGACATCTCTTCAGCGCTCAAAGCTCGGAGTCTGCCAAAGGGTGATGGAGCGCAGTATTCTAGGTGTTAAATTAACAGATCGCATAAGAAACACCACACTGCACTCCATGACAAAAATCGTCGATGCTGTCAATAGATCTGCTAAACTGAAGTGGGACTGGGCCGGACATGTGTGTCGCATGTCGGAAGAAATGTGGGCAAAGATAGCCACCTAGTGGGTCCCACATGCGGTACAACGACCGCGCGGCCGGCCCAGGCGCAGATGGCGGGATGAGCTGGACATGTACTGTGCTGACTGGTCGACCAACGCCTTGAACCGGGAAATATGGAGAGAGGGAAGGGAGGCCTTTGCCCAGCAGAGGGATCCTACAGGCTGATTAGATTAGATTGGAAATTATTAAAATCTACACTGATTAAAATAGCTTTCTGATTAGGGTCTAAGGGCACCAAGGGGTCAAAGTTTGCCATCACCGTAAGGTCTTTATTTGACCAGACTAAATCCAAGTACTTACCAAAATTATTGGATACACCATTAAATTGACGAAAACCGTGTGTGTTCATGTCATCTATAAGGTACGTTTCAATTGAACTAGAACAGGTAGGCAAAAAATCTGAATTTACGCTTGAAGACCAAGTAATATTAGTAATATTGAAATTTCCCACTAAGTAAAATAAATTTATCGGAAGGATGAGAAATTATTATGTCATTTAATTTATCTAGGTAATTTTCAAGCTGCTGGTTAAATGATGGTCCTAAGTTTTGACTACACAGATATAAACAGCTTATATGAATATTCATGTGCAATTTATTATTTAGCCTAACAGTAATCGACATTATAATGACTATAGAACCTCAGCAGAGGACTAAAAGGAATCACGGGAGATGACGTATAATTCCTTACGTACCGCAATAAGAACACCTCCGCCGTATTTTACAAGCTTTTATTTAGCTGGCCCTGTATGTATGTATGTTTGTATGTATGTATGTATGTAACTATGTTTGTTCGCGGAATCTTACAACTCAATTTTGAAGCAGATATCTTCAACCAATTGAGCTGAAATTTTGTATACATGTTTACTTTGGATGACAATGCATGGTCAGCTATGTGACGTCACTCTGAATCCAACATGGCGAAACACGCAAGACGGCGGATTACATAATTTTAATGGACCCCTATAATATGGGTATCAAAGGAAAGGGCTTGCTGAGAATAACTCAAAAAATTAAATGACGTCACTCTGAATCCAACATGGCGGAACACCCAAGATGGCGGACTACTTACTTTTAATGTACTCCTATAATATGGGTATCAATTGAAAGAGCTTGCTGAGAATAACTCAAAAAATGAAATAACGTCACTCTGAATCCAACATGGCAGAACACCGAGGACTGGACTGGACTGTCCTGTACTGTCCTGTACTGTCCTGTACTGTCTTGGCGAACTACTTATTATTTTTTATTGAGTAAGATCCTGTACTCCATATTAAGATGGTCGTTCATGTAGATTTGCCGAATGAAGTCCCGGAGCCCGATGTCTGGGGCTGCTAGTCCTTTACGTGCTCTTGCTGCCGCCACAAAATCTTATTTGGTGTAACGGTTTATAAAGCTCACCACAATAGCCTTATCTTTAGATCCATGCAGTGTAATGTTCTCCGCTAATTCGGTTTGTTGGAAGTAGAGAGATTACATTTCGTCGGGGAAGGTCTGACGAAATGCACGAAAATACGGAACGCTCTTACTTGTAAGCCGCTCGTCCTACGGCTGCTGCTGGACTCTGCGTGGGTTGCTCCCCACTGCAGTGCTGGCTGACGTCGCTGAGGGCGCGAGCCGAGACTCACTGCTGCTGCTGCTGCGTCGCGGGTAAGCCTCACGACGACTGTTGCTGATGCTGGAGCGCGAGCGATAAGCTCACTGGTAAGCTACCGGATGCTGCGATCCGCTGGATTGTGTATTCGACGCCTTTACAGCACGACGATAATCGCGAAATGAATCTTCGAACGGCTCGAAAGACCACGTAGGAAATCGCGCTTGCTATTTTCCGTGATGCTGGATTGAAACTATTAAGTTCACTTTACAATTAAGTATTTATTGTAAACTTAAATTTAACGTTAATGTTAATTAATGAGTGCGGTTTGTGTGGATGCTGCTGATGCACTGACTCACGTCGATCGCCCGGCCGCGCTCGCGGCGCGTACGACCTCCTTAGGCCAAACTGCTGATGATGCGGAAATGGTGTTCGATGTATCGAACAGGTACTCTGTAAAGATAATTGATCTGTGCCCTTGGAATACAGCAGTTGATTTCTTTACCAATGGCCTCGACGACCGAGAATAGATTCTCGTCTTTCTTGAGTAGGACTCCTTGGGAGACTCCGTGGGAGCCGCAGAAAGTAGCACCTTTAAGGACGACACATCTTTTTCAAGGCCATCGATAACAAGCTGTACTTGCTCAACTTTAGCTACACGGTTCCCGACCTCTGTAATTTTATCGGAACAGCTATCTAGGTGACTTCCCATAAATCTGCAACTCAACTTAAGCTCCTGCAATTCATCCTTGATGGTCCTCATATCCTGAACAAGTGCTGGTAAAACCGACAACTGACTTTGAATGGTCTTGATTGCTTGGAGAACATCGGCAAGAGAAGCCGGCTCCGACGAGGTGGAGGCCGGTGGGCGAGGTGGTGTCGCTTTGCTCGAGGAGCACTTCCAGGATGATCTTTTGTCCGTATCCATTTTTCTCCACGAGGTCTCAGACACATAAGCACACCCGAAGTCGAGATGCTTTTTGCAGGAACCACACTGCACTCAATTATTTAATGCGGAATCACACAACGCGCATTTCATTGTTACAGATAGAAAAGGTTTATGATGATTGATGATATGAAAAACTAGAAATATTCCACAATACGTGTCTACGCAACGAGCGCTCGATCTGTACTTTTACAAATACAAATACAAATACAAAATATTTATTTGCAAACAACGGGTTACAAAGGTTGGTAAATAATTATGGATTCCATCCGATGTCTTACCAGCTAATGTGGTATGCAAATTTTTAGAATTGAATTGAATTTAATTATAGAGCAAATTTTAATTATAAGTATTATAAGAATGTCATGCAAAAATAATAATTTGATTCTATTATGTTAACATCAACAATTTTATGAAATTAATTTAATAACAAATATTTAATAACAGCAATTGAATAATGGTAATTTAGTAAAAAAAATTGATCCATAACATTTATTTATCGAATGTCAAATTATAAAATAATATAAAATAATAAATCACTAAAATTATAAATGTCAAATTATTCGAATATTAGTGTCAAACATGAATTCATTGATATTATAGTAACACTTTTGCGTGAGCAGCTTAAATAGTTTTTGTTTGAAGGCGAGCAGGTTTAGATCCCGTAGCGTGACAGGTAATTTGTTGAATATCTTAGGAGCTATACCACATACATTCTTTTGATACATTGCTGTGTTGCATCGGTGAAGTCGGCAAAGACGGTTCACATCCCGTCTGCTGCGTGAGTGGCTGGGTTTTTCAAAAAGCTCCAGATTATTTTTTACAAAAAGCGCCATTTCAAATATGTATAGAGATGGAACAGTCAATATTTTTAAATTTATAAAATGGGGCTTGCAGCTAACTGTGCTCAACAAGCCACAAATTGCTCTTATGCATCTTTTCTGAGCTCTAAATATATTTTCCCTATCAGCACAGTTACCCCAGAAAATTATACCATAGCGTAATTTCGATGATATATAGCTGTGGTATATAGTTTTTAGGACATCTAGACTGACAATCCTTCGCAATCTGTATAGCATATAAGCATATTTACTAAGAGATTTACATATCTCGTCCGCTTGGAAGTTCCATTTCATATTTCTATCGATCATCAGCCCCAAGAATTTAGTATGTAGTGTACTTTCTACAGTTTGGCTTTTACATGTTATTTGTACAAGAGGTTCGGGGGAGCGTTGCGAGAAGTGCATTATTTTTGTTTTAATTATATTGACGACTAAATTATTTTTATCTAACCAATCAACAATTTCTCTAAGAGCAATATTTATCTCACTTTCGTATGTCAGAGGGTTTGTACATTTAATTAATAAAGTGCTATCGTCTGCAAAAAGTACCATTGGGTACCGAGAGTTTAGAGGAAGATCATTTATATAAATGAGAAAAAGAAGCGGACCCAGGACGCTTCCCTGTGGAACACCATATCGGACCTCTCTACCTCCAGATTGGCACTTTATTTCAGTTTTTGTATATGGGCATATTGTACTTATCTCAGTAAATTGATGACGGTTAGAGAGATATGATTTAAGAAGGTTTAAAGTAATGCCTCTTATACCGTAATGGGAGAGTTTGTTAAGAAGAATTTCGTGATCCACATAGTCGAAGGCTTTTGTCATGTCCATGTAAACAGCGCATATATGCGTCCTTTTGTCCATGCTATTCATTATTATGTTTAAAAGATCATATATAGCTAAGTTTATTGATTTATTCTTTCTAAATCCATATTGTTCTCTAGCAAGGATTTCATGCCTTTCCATAAAAGAGTAAAGAGTATTATAAATATATTTTTCGAAAATCTTTGAAAATATTGATACAAGTGCTATTGGACGGTAATTCTTCATGTCGTCTTTTCCGCCTTTGTTTTTATAAACTGGCTTGACAATAACAGGCTTTAGTCTATCAGGGTAGATACCGTGTAGGATGCTGAGATTAATGATGTGACTTAGATGCTTGGATATAGAATTTTTAACAAGCTTTATAATATGGGTAGATATTTCATCGTAGCCAGTGCTCTTTTTATTTTTTAATATTTTTATGATTTTTTCTACCTCCGGTGGAACTGTGGGGGGCATATATATAGAATTTGCAATCGGATTTCCTAAATTATGTTTTAAAGATTTATTAATATTAATTGTTTTAATTTCGTCAATAAAAAAATTATTAAAAGCTTTTGCTATGTCAAGTGGTTTTTTTATGAAAGTGTCATTTGTTTTAATGTTGGTGATATTTTCTTGTGGATAGTTTACTTTATTTTTATTTATTATTTGCCTAATTGTTTTAGACTTATTGCATGAGTTTTTTACGGCGTGTACGTTTTTTGCATATTGAGTCAAATGGATAATTTTCTTTAATCGTCTAGAATAATTATTTAAGTTATTTTTATTACGAATGCTCGAATTTCGCCGATATTTCCACAGAAGCTCTCTTTGCCTTTTGCTACAGAGTTTTATTCCTCGTGATATCCACGCCGGTTTTTTATTTAGGCCTACTCTGATTTTTTTAACGGGAAAACATAATTTATAGAATAGGCTAAACGTTTCAATAAATTGATTATATGCTTTGTTAGGGTTGTCAGTTTCGTATATTTCGGAAAATGAAAGACTTTCCATGTATTGTTTAAATTTAGATTTGTTTTCATTACAAAAATCTCTGCGTAATACCGTCCAGCTACTAATTCTACAGATTTTTTTAACAGGATATCTCAGTATTTGTGCTGTGTGGTCAGAAAGTTGCAGATCCAAGACATAGGATTTGCAATGTCTTTTTAAGCAGTGGGCAATGTTATCTATGCAACTTTTGCTTGCATGTCGTGTGGGCTCTCTTATCTCCAATTTAAGATTATAGCTCAAAAGAAAGTTTTCAAAATCTATAGAGTCACGATTTTGTTTCATGATATCTATGTTAAAGTCACCACATAAGATAATTTTTTTCCCAGTGTTACTTAATTTGCATAATACTTTTTCTAGAGCAATATAAAAAACATGTAGCTTAGAATTAGGGACTCTATATACACATATAACAACCACATTATAGAATTTCAGTTCTATGGCACAGCATTCAAAAACACAATCAATACTTAATTTAGCAATCTCACTCAATTCACTAAATACCATTACCCAGTTTCGATTGGGTATTCACTAATTACCCAGTTTCGATGATGGGATCTATGATAAATCAAGGGAAATATTTTATAATAAGCATACATATCGCAAGGGACTGGAAATAATGGCGCATGAAAAAGGAGGCCTATACCCAGCAGTGGGTGCAAACGGGCTGAAGTGATGATGATGATGATGAAGCATACGTATAACAATGTTTTAGACTTTATCATTGAATTCGTCCTTGAGGGATCGAATGTGGGATCACTCGGCCAACACAGTTTTTAGGGTGTCGCAGTAAAACATGAAACCCTTATAGTTTCGATTTGTCTGTCTCTGCTGGCTCTGCGAAGAGACTATTACACTTAGAAAGCTGTAATTTAGATGGGCATATACAATAACAACGCCGAGATAACGCTACAAAAAATGCTTAAAAATATATTTGGGTACCTCCCGTACGCGTGAGGTGGAGATGACGTTTTTATTGATTTTCCCATCGTGTATCATGAAGGTATTTTAAAATCATTGGGGTTGCGAAGACAATTTTTCAATTTAGGGTTCCGTTTGCAAATTATTCAAGTTTTAAACTTTTTTCGAGCGTTTTCCTTCTAAAATCTAACTACTTCTCCGTCCGTGTGATGCGGTTTCCCAAACATACCGGAATACTTTAACTGAAAACTCAATTAATTTTTGTTAACAACTTTTGGTAAACTAAAAAAAAAAACATACACCAACTTCTAACTTGCTTCATTTTAATAGATTTCCCTTCTCTCCGTAGTAAAATGCATATTTCAATCCCTTCAAGTTTAATTTCCCTTATGTAAGCTATGGTCGTCTGCAAGGTCGTTTGACGTGAAAATGGAACATACATACCCACTCTCGCTTTAAGCGGCCTATACATGCTGGCCGAGCTAAGACCAACGCGAGCGTAGACAAATCGTTACAAGGCAAGTGCTACCGTCTAGACGTTTGGCAAGTCTACGCAAACTATTGCAAGCGGCCAATGTTGACGAGTTTTGTGTGAAGCTGCCCACACGTTGGGCGCTGTCAGTTCTTGTTGTGCATTCGAACTACGTGGTCGTGGTTATTTGATTTAATATAATATAATAATGCTGGACAAATCACACATCATCTAGCCCCAAGCTAAGCAGAGCTTGTGTTAAGGGTACTAGATGACTGATATACTTAATACATTATACTACATAGATAGATATTTTTATTATATATAGAAAAACACCCAGAACAAATATCTGCAGATCGTACAGACATTTGTCCCGAGGCGGGAATCGAACCCGCAACCCCTTGCGGCGCAGGTGTGGACCTTTGCCCGCTGCGCCACAGAGCTCGTCTTATGATTTGAACAATATGGACGTAGAAGTTGTTGCAGCTGCTGCTATTTATTTGATGAGCACGTATAATTATTACGTCAGTGTTAGTAGATAGATAACTCTTTATTGTACCCAGCTTAATTCTAACACAAACGATATAATAAAGGAAATAAAATATGATTAACTTAAAGCTAATGCTGCTAAATGCACAATGGGCGGCCTTATCACTATAAGCGATCTCTTACAGGCAACCTTTGGATGGACAAAAACAACAAGAAAGTAAAAGCGCGGTTTCGTCATAGTATAATTAAACTAGAGTACCTATGTAATAGCTATAAATATATACTTAGCTAGTATAATTACATATTTGATAATAATAAACAAATAAATAATCGAATATTTATAAACTACATAAATAAATAATAGTAAGTAGGTAGGTAGGTAACTACCAAGTAATTTTGTTTGTTTATTCAGTCTACGAAGTCGAAGTCCTATATAACATACTTACTTTCTTTTTATCTTTATGCTTTACGTCTTTTGGGTTCCAAATTACCGGTTCGTTCTGGTAATACTCCAAAAACTTGATAATATCATCATTTGTATCGAACGACATTACCACAGACAGATACGTGCGACGGTGACCAACGCCTAGCGCGTAATGGCGAGCAGACAAACATGTGGACACGGTTGGCCCAACGCAGGCAAGCGCCTTTGATTTGTGCAGAAAAACCGACACGGCTCCGAAGTGAGGCGAGTCAGCGCAAGCGATCGCGAGCGGTGACAAGTCACTGCAAATGTGCTCTATACACGTTGGCGCTTGTAATAACTCGGCCAGCTAGGCGAGCGACACCGAGCGATGGCAAGGCAAGGCAAACACGCCGTCTACACGTTGGGATTGGCGTTCACTCGGCAACGTTGGCCCAACATGTATAGGCCGCTTTATAAGTAGGGATTGTCACTGACCGTGGAGCTGAGTGTGGGCTCCTGCAGCGCGTCCAGCAGCGCCGCCGCGGGGAAGGGCCGCGACGCCGCGCCGGCGAGCACGCCGCGCACGCACACCGCGCCGCCCGCCGCCCGCATCGCCGCCACTCCGCCTCGGCGCCGCCGACACAGGAGACCACAGATCTCAAAACAGAGGTGTACCCGAGTCGTGCTATTCACACCACCTAAACACTGGACGCTGCAATCGGCTTTGAACAGAGGAGCTTCGCTAATGTTGAAGGCCGAATTCCACTTCGGATTTGTGCTAACTACATTAAGTAATTGGAGACGTGGTTAGACGGTGTCGGTGAGGTGCATCTGCGAGAGGCTATATTTCACAGTCGTTGTTCGAGAGGGTCGGTGAGATGCGTCGGCGCAGAGTCCTCCGACTGAGCCGGCGCGGAGGGCGCGGGGCGCCTATATACGTGAGGGCTCGGAGGGCGCGACCCGGCCAGCGGGCCTCCCGCAAGCCCCGCCCCCTGTGAGACACAAGTCTTCAAATATTATTATTTGAGTTTTTATGTAATTATTTAAGTAAAAAATAAACATAAAAAAAACTAATTATCCGGTAATCTACAAATTAATGAGTGGTTTCATTCACAATACAGTCAAGGGGAAAAAAGAAATATTTTATTTTTTATTTTATTTTAATTTTATTTAATACAAAATCCACAGCTCTTAAAATTAACAAAGCATTATTACAATGTGTATTACTGAAAGCCAATAACGGATTTACATTTTTTAAGTTTAACCTACACGACTACAACTGACAGATTATATAAACTACTGTCCTTTATACGGAATGAAAAAAAAAAAACAATAAAACATTAACAATAAAATAACATTCTTGCTTCAAAATGAGATTTGTAAAGACAATACAATATGGTTATTACTATGTAAAAAATATAGGTGCATCAACAAGCAAATATTAATATAGATAAATAAGTATACAATATATCTATGTACATTAATATGAATATAAATAAACATGTATATATATGTATATATATATCCATTGCAATATTAAATTTGATTACTGAAATAAATATATTACTGATTACTGATATAAACACTACTCTTGTATATTATTAAGTATTTTATATATGTCACGTTTAAAACTATCCCTACCAAGAGAGAATATGTCCACAGAACTAAATTTCTTATTGTAGGTCCTATAAAGCCGATTTACTAATGAATACTGCGCAATTTGTGTGTCTGGTGCGAGTGCGGGGAACACATAAACATATAAAGTTGCTTAGCAATTCTTCACAGTATCAGTAGAAATATCTAGAAGTATTGTCAAAGAAACTACATCTATCATAAGAACATTATTTTTTTGTGCATAAAGTATAACTATCTCACTAATATTATAAAACAGAAAGTTCGTTTGTATGGAGGTTTGTTACCTCTTCACGCAACTAGGACTAGGATTAACACATAGGCTACTTTTTATCCGGGTACAACGCATGCGAAGTGGCGGGCACAAGCTAGTTATATATAAAATAAATAATTAAGTATATAATAAAAATAAATAAGTATTAGATACAGGAAGAAATGGAAGGAGGGAAGAGAGGCCTTTGCCCTGCAGTGAGACAATAAAGGCTTATAATACTAAATAATAATAATAATTAGATACGTAGGTAGTACAATACGTAGGTAGTATATTATGTGGATAGTCGAAGTGTCGATACCTCACACGAGATAGGCAAGTGTAGTGTTTCTTGGTTATTTGACTGTGTCCAACATTGTCTCTACGACGTTGTAGTCGCAGTCCTGTAGCCAGTCTCTCACAACAGATTTTAGCTTGCGTAATGTCTGCTCTTTTATTTTAGTGCATTTATTCAGTATTTTGTAGAAAACAGGCGCCAGGTGCGAGTAGTGCCTTTTCTTTTTCCTACAGTTTTTATTTTTCCTTTAAGCCGCATCGTTTCCGAATTATTTACAAAATAGTCTTTTTTAAACTTTCGCGATCACGACACATTATTAACACATATTTAATCGGCCCTTGTCTTCCCGGGACCACGATGGGTGCAATCCTTTCGAAAAGTCGGGCAATAATAAAGGTAAATAGCGCGATAAATACCCGGTTAAATATGTGTTAATAATTATTTACAAAAGTGTTGAAAAAACGACCCCCCCCCCCTTATCTCCAAAGTTTGCAGAGATACACCAGTGAAACTTTTATAGCTAATAGAAGTGTATGTAAAGTTTATAGGAAAATCATAGCGAACTCTCTAATTTGCATAGTATTTTAGACAAGGGGAGTGGTTATTATATAGGTCGTTTGGGGTATCATATGAAAGATATACATTTGAAAATCAATAAACAGTTTTTAGTTTTCACAAGCCGTATCGTTTTTGAGTTATTTACAAAAATGTTGAAAAAACGACCGTTCCCCGTCTTTATCTCCGAAGGTTGCAGAGATAAACCAGTGAAACTTTTATAGCTAATAGATGGGTATGTAAAGTATATAGGAAAATTATAGCGAACTCTCTAATTTGCATAGTTTTTTAGACAAGGGAAGTGGAAGGGGGGTTTTCAAAATTTTTGTGAAGTTTATAGGTCATCTGGGGTATCATATAAAAGATATTCATCTGAAAATTAATAAACATAAAATGCAATAAAAATATTTAGTTTTAATTCCGCTTATAGTCATAGTCATAGTCATATTCATTTATTGCAAGCATGTTGAGTTACAAGGTCTTAAAATAATATAGGAGTATCAAACATGCGCCCTGTTAAGGCACAGCAAAATTGGTATAGTAAGTACCAAGCACTTAATACTATATTTTGGTGAATCTAGTTCAACTTACATAGGTAGTACCTAGGGGAGACCGGGGCAAGACGAAGCTCGGGGCAGGACGGGAAGTTTGCTTGTGTGCGTGAATGGTGAACATAATAGACCCTAACACAGCGCCATCCGCGCGATGTTCAGTCGCGTCGCACGAGTCCGAGCGGCGCGCGCGTGTCACTACTTGTTTTGGCTTCACAGCGAATAAAAACCGTTTTTTGGAGGATTTTTACGAAGTTTTTTGTTCTGAATCGATGTGCACCTTGGTAAGTATCAGTTCTATTGTAATATTTTACCACATACCTATTGTAGTAGTGTTAAACTAACGAATTTATATTGAACTTTCGCAAAATAATTTTGTAGGTTAAAACTGTTGTTGTTTTTGAGAAATATGTATGTTGGGGCAAAAAGGTCGGGGCATAACGGGATAGTATCCCGTTTTGCCCCATATGCGTTAGTAGTAAATGAAATAAGTTTATTTTTTGTTTGCAGTTAAAATGGTACGAAATTATTACGCAAGGGAGCACCATGTAATACTGTTGTATACACCACCTCACTGCACACATAAATAACAACGATTGGACGTCGCATTTATGAGACCGCTGAGTACATACTATGGTGCAGAAGTGAAAAAATGGTTAAGAGACCACCCTGGACGCGTAGTTTCCCCCTACAAAGTGGCAAAGCTATTTGGGCAAGCATATTTACAAGCGGCGACGATGTTGACAGCTATAAACGGATTTAGGGAATGTGGTATACGGCCACTTAATAGAAATGTTTTCACAGACGCAGACTTCATAGCGGCTGAAACAACAAACACCGAGACTTTATCATCTGAAAATTTAAATTTAGCATCAACATCTCAGGTCGCCGTAACTTCGACATCAACTTTTTCAGAGGCAACCTAAGAAACATCGTCCACTGTAGCTCACAATGAGATTGTTCAGGAACCTACACCTCCTGGAACAACAATGATCGAATCACTACCATCTGAAAATCAAAATATAGAATCGACATTTCAGCCCATACTTTCAAGGCCAGCTATATCAGAAGCGATCCAAGATGAACCATCCATTCCACCACAAAAAGGTATTCCGGCTGATCCTGCAGCAGCTGAACTAATTAAAGTCTCCTGAGAGACAAATTCAGCCAGAAAAATCCATGTTTTCTGTGACCCCAGAAAATATTATAGCTATTCCCAAGGAAGTAAGAACCAAGAGAAAAAAACAAGAAAACGCGGTAAAACAGCTATACTTACAGCTTCTCCGTACAAGAATGAACTCGTTAGCGATATAATTAAAAAATAAAAGATACGTCTGGAAAAAAGAAACCTAATAGTAAAAAGACTGAAAAGAAAAGACCTGAAAAAAAGAAGCCAAGAAAAGAGAATAAAAATAAAAGACGCAAAAAAGAAAGTAACTCGGATACTAGTTCATTTGATGACGATAAAAATGATTGTCCTTGCATATATTGTGGGTGTCCACACCAAAGTGCAAAGGTGTGAACACATCCTTTAGTGTATTTACAATACACTAAAGGATGTGTTATTTGTAGCGTGTGCAATGGCTGGGCTCATAATTCCTGCGCAGGTGTCGGTGTGGTGATGTGGTGAGACAATGACGATGAAGATGCACATGTATGTGAACGCCGCCAACCAGATTAAAATGTATACTCATTATGCCCCATATCGTTTCCCATTTTGCCCCGATCATGGGGCAAGACGAGATATTTGACTTGTGCCATTTAGTGCCATTCTAAGCTTATGCTGAGATGCAGGAGCACCGCCCTCCAGCCCGCTAATTATGCACATGCAGGGAGAACTAGCTTGTCAGTGCAGCATGCATACCCAAACCTATACGACGACACGTGTTTCGCCTCTCCGCAAGGCATCATCAGGTGAGACGCTGAGGTGTTGACTGGTCGGCCGCTGGAACGAAAGATTTTATAGTCATGGATTTCCGCAAAGTAACGCCTGATTCCATTAATTAATTAAATTAATAAACAGTTTTTAGATTTCCTTTAAGCTGTATCGTTTTTGAGTTATTTACAAAAATGTTGAAATAACGACCGTTCCCCCCTTTATCTCCGAAGTTTGCAGAGATAAACTTGTAAAACTTTTATAGCTAATAGAAGTGTATGTAAAATTTATAGGAAAGTTATAGCGAAATCTCTAATTTGCATAGTTTTTTAGACAAGGGGAGTAGAAGGGTCATTTTAAAAATGTTTGTGAAGTTACCTTACAGTTGTGAAGTTTAATTTTTTATAGACCGTCATGTTAGTGCCTAAGAAAATAAAGGGAAAATTGTATATACTTCAGAAGTTACTTGTATCTAAGCCGTGTTGACTGAATGTTATCTACCTCCAACTTTAAATCATGAAGTGAAGATTTGGGTTCAAAATCAAAATCAGGTGTATACCAATGAATTTTTCCGTCTTAAAAAACAGCACGGTAAAGGAAAACAGCATTTGAAAACCCGCGGCTTAGTCAGCTTCAAACGTTTTGACCTGTTCTGTCCTCTGGCTAACAGCTGACTAAGCTGAGAGGACGGTGTAGCTGCTGGGCAAGCCCAATCCATCTTACAATGTCTCAGGCACTGCAGTGTCCTGTATGGCGTGAATACTAGTCGCTGTACGAATTATCTATAAGGGCCTTATACTTTTTTGTACATCTGGATAATAATAAACCAACACCAAAAACCAAAACCAACACAGGGCAGCGAACGATTTTAGGAAATTCTGGAAGTCGACGGGGAAGTATGATGTTAAGTCTGGCCTCCCGGTGAGTGTGGGTGGAAAAAGTGAGCCGGAGCAGATCTCCAACCTATTTAGAGATCATTTTAGGGTAAGTTCTCCACTGGGACCTTCGTCTGCTCTCCCCACCGTCTGCCCCCCATCTGCTGATCCGGATCGTCAGGGAGAGGCGCCGCAAATATGCTTTACTGCAAAGCAAGTACGAAAAGCTCTGAGTAAAATGAGTGGTGGTAAATCTCCCGGGCATGATGGTATCAGTGTAGAGCATCTGAGACATGCGGGTGTTCACCTACCGAGAGTGCTGGCTCTGTTCTTCACAATGTGTATCAGTCACTCCTATCTACCTCATGACTTAATGAAGACCATCGTGGTACCCATTGTAAAGGACAGAACCGGTGATATCTCGGAAAAGGGGAATTACCGCCCTATCTCGTTGGCAACAACGATAGCTAAGGTGCTGGACAGTTTGCTTAACACTTACTTGGAAGAATTTTCCCAACTACATGACGCGCAGTTCGGATTTCGATCCGGACTTTCTACTGAAAGCGCCATAGTAAGTCTTAAGCATACTGTTCAGTACTATACTGATCGTAAAACGTCGGTACATGCCTGTTTTCTTGATCTATCCAAAGCCTTTGACCTAGTGTCCTACGATGTGCTCTGGAGAAAGTTAAGAGACAGGGGTGTGCCGGCGCAAATGCTCAGTATATTTAAATATTGGTACGCTAACCAAACGAATTTTGTAAAATGGGCTGATTCACTATCTGAAGCATATATGTTGGAAAGTGGGGTAAGACAAGGAGGGTTGACGTCTCCTCTACTCTTCAACATTTATGTGAACGATCTCATCGTGGGGCTGAGCAGCATGCGTGTCGGATGTCGGATAGATGGCGTAAGCGTCAATAACATTAGTTACGCGGACGACATGGTGCTGCTCTGCCCGACGGCGGGTGGCCTACAAGAACTGCTGAAAGCCTGTGAGGTGTACGCTGCCGATCATGGACTTCTATACAATGTAAAGAAAACTGAGTACATGGTCTTTGGGGTCGCCGGCAAGGGTATGGATGACAGCACCCATAATATTACTCTTCATGGCATGAACATAAGAAAAGTTAATAAATTTAAATATCTTGGACATATCATTGCCGACAACCTCAAAGACGATGCTGATATAGAAAGGGAGCGTAGGGCTCTGGCAGTTAGAGGTAACATGTTGGCCCGCCGGTTTTCCCGGTGTACTGAGCAAGTAAAAATAACGCTTTTCAAAGCTTACTGCCAAAACATGTACACGGGAAGCTTGTGGGTTAGACACACCAAAAACTCGCTAGAGACCCTGCGCGTCCAATACAATAATATATTCAGGATGTTGTTGGGTCTGCCTCGCTTCTGTAGTGCATCAGGGATGTTTGCTGAATATCAAACTGATGACTTCAGTGCCATCATTCGCAAAAAATCTACATCCCTGATCTGCAGAATGCGCGATAGTCGCAACAGCATCCTGAAAACCATAGCGGATAGATTCTCTTCGCCGCTGTGGGCAGGCCTGGTTCGCAGAGTGATCCCGGAAAAAGTCCCGCTACTCTGGTGAGATCACTCTGGGAATTAGTCCTGCGTTAAATAATTTTTTGATTTTTATGTCTCGATTTGCTTACTAACCATTTACTGTATTTTTACTGTGTATTACTAACCCCATATGGATCTGTGTTGTCCGAAATAAAAGTATTTTATTTTATTTTTATTTTTTATTTTTAATAAGGTTCAAAGCAGTATATACATTTTCAGGCGAGACTTACCTCTGTGTAATATATACCGCGCATCAAAAGCTAAATTAGTAGAAATAGCCTATCTGAAAAGAGATGTTGAAAAATATTGTTTCAAGATTATGTTTTCAACGAGGCTTAGGATAGTTGTGCCGTGGGTCCGGAAGGGATGGAGAATAGATAGATAGATAAACTCTTTATTGTACATTCACCATTTAAATATATATATATGTATATATATATACTAGGATAGTGTGTTTAAATATCTTTATTATACAATGATGTAAAACAACGTTTGTTGTTTGGGCTATGATTCGGGCGCATAAATAAAACCAAAAAAGTATGGAATTATAGTGACTATTTATTTATTTTAAATTAATGATACCGTTAATAGAATAATTTACATACGGGACCTACTCGTTTCTAATAACATAATTAAATATCCAACTATAATTTTCATCATTACCATATAATTTTTTTAAACATGCTTAATGGCTTACAGGAGATAAAATCTAAATAATTGTATTTTAACAAATGACGGATCCTGTAAGCGTAAGCCATAAACCATTATTATATCAATATATAAACTAAAATATAATTCGCGTTTATACTTGAACACCAATAAAAACCAGTGTGTATCAAATACACGCTGAATTTAATCCTTTTTACCGACTTGGTAAAAAGGAGGAGCTTCTCAACTCGTCTGTATTTTTTTGTTTTTGTCTACCCGACAGAATAATGCAACACAACATCGGACAGGGGCCGTAGAGCGGCGCTACGTCGTAGCACGCTCGTAGCAGACTGCTACGGGTTATATTTCATAATAATTTACAGCCTGACCAAATTACCTAACAAGCGCCTACGCGAAGGAAAGGTGCTCTTGATGACAATGATATATCTACTCATCGAATTTACCTTCCACTTATAAGAACCTCGTTAAACGCTAATTTTAATAATGTATACTCATCATTGCCTACCCATAAGATTTAGAACCTATTTACAACATTATACTAATTACATGTTAAATATTAAAAATGATAAATTTATTGTAATTGTTCTTGGAAATGTGGGCCGAGAGATAACTGGTGAACTGGTTGAGACTGCCAACTGCCCTCGGCACAAGGCACAGCGGTGGCGGAGCGCGAGCGGCCCGCGCCGGCGGCGGCGTGCCCGCTCACTCCGCAGGACGTCATTCTTCAAGGACTGAAAGGAACAGGCCCATAATCAGAGATGCAGTTTATACATATCGACGTGGTAAAGGTACATTCTCACCATCATCGATAAGTCAATGCTGAAAGGAGAATTGTATAATCTCACGCTTACTAAACCGAAAGAGATTAGAATAGAATACGCTTTATTGTACGCCTTATATAACATAACAACATAAAATAAATTAAACTAATAACAATTAAGTGGCATCTGGGCGGACTTGTCGCTAAAAACGATGTACCTAATAAAATTTTATGGGTCTAAAATAGTTTTCAAATAAAGTTCAAGACGACAGGATAACTAACAGCGTCTATTAATTACATTTTCGTCGTCTGAGAAAAATAACTATAATGATAACATTGAGTTCTTACATAAAATAATTTAAAACTTCTTAGAAACCGCACACGGGTTTTTATTCAATGCATAATGTTTCCTTGTCACTCAATCCTAAGCTCTCGATACAAGTTAATAGCGGTGAACGTTTTGAGTGGCGTAGCCGTGATCCGCTGTGCATTGTTTGGAACGTTTGAACGGACGACTCAATCTTGGTACTTGCTATACATAGTTTTAATCTTAGAACATAAAAAAAACATTTATTCGCAAACACGGGTTAAAAAGTAATTGAGGAAATGCACAGGTTTCAAACATGTTTCATAATTTTAACATCTTACTAGTCTGTCAACGATGCGTATAATATAACATGCTTCTACTTAATGAAACGATAATTAACTATACGAATTAAATAGAAGCGGTTCAAGTTGTTGTAAGGCCCTTTATAAGCAGTAACTAACACATTCTAACCGATTTTTTCTACCAAAGCTACTTATTTTCATGGGCCCATATCCTTGTTAGTTGTTGTGAGTTAGTTCACATTATAATAAACCTTGTATAACAGTAATGTTAATACATAAACGAGTTCAGCAAGTATCAAATCTATGTGTCCTATTGGGCACAAGTGATCATTGTAGTTTCATTAAGTGTTTTAAATTGTAACATTTAAGCTCTTTACATTATTGTTGCATTGTTCGGAGGCGGCCAAAAAGCGCGCGCGCGCAGCTGCGTCAACACGGCGCGGCGGCGCCCGCGCCGAGCCAATGCAGACCCTACAGCTATCTGTATACGGCACCAATTCGTATTGCGCTGTTCACATTTATTTTTGAGGAAATCTGGTCTATAATTTGAACTTTACCGAGTGGGTCATAAGAAACAAATTGAAAGCTAGGGCAAGGAGTTTTATTCGCAACTGCACGTGTTTGTAGAGTCCTAATGTGGGCAGAGTGCAGCAACAATATTTGCTCGGTGCGGAACTGCACAGAGATCGTCACCACCCCGCGGCGCGCTGCCCGCGATAACGGAGAGTGCTCGGCACTTATCGCGATCTATTCAATTAACATCTCTATATTTTATCCTATAATCTAACTACAGTTAACAAACACGAGCGAGTTGAGCTCTACTGCACGGACATAAGGCCCGTGTGCCCGTGGTCGCGGGTGGCTATCGGTGATCTTGCACGTGCGTCCGATTGATTTGATTAACTCTCAGCATCGACGGAGCCGCGCCGCCTGCGCCCCGAGCAGATACCATCTACTGCGGCGCTCGGCCTCGCGGCAACGGGCGACGTGAGTACACCGATAAGGTCAGGGAATAATTGTAAATTGTGAAAGATTGCTTCTGTATTATGTAGGCACTGAGACTATCGACTATCGCGTTATATCTGTATCGATTTGCTAGATGGAAATGCTGAGTGGCGACCTATTTTGTAGTCATCAATTTTTATTGTTCGTGTAAAGTGTGTACATATTGTGACTATAAATAAACGTTTAATATGAATATATATAAATGCGTATAATAATAATAAGCGTCAATACCAATATGCGTCATCTACCACAGAGTCACCGCGCCGCACGCCGCGCGCCGGGACGGGCGAGGCACTAGTCGCCGCCTCACCCGTGCCCTGCCACTAGGACCGACACTACCCGCCCTACTGGAATAACACAACTTTAACGTGTATATTTAATCGTAAGAACAGCTGCGTGTCTATAAAAGAACATTTAGTGATTATTTTAATCTTTGTCAATCATACGAACTGGAGTTTAATTCCATCAAAAAAATCATGTCGTTTGTGACAGATGAAAACTCTTATGTAGCTTTGCACGTGCGCTCCACTCACCGCTCGGCTATTAGCGACAATAAGTCCTCCCTGCGCCGCGCAAATCAAAACGTTATTATAATGTCATCACACCGTGTCGACCGCGAGCCCCTCGCGCGACCGCCGCGCCGCCGCCGCGCGAACCTCGCCCTTGCAGCCGGCGCGCACGGTCCACTGCTGGCCGCGGCGGGGGCGAGCCGACTTACAATAATATTGTTTTGCATTGTGGCTTGTGGGGTGGTGCGCCAGTAATGCGAGTGTCATGGCGCAGTAATGAGCGCATTGTGAGCGTGACAAACGCGCACGTGCCGGCGCCGCGAATGCATTCTCCGCGCGGCCACAGGTGCGGCGGCGGCGCGGCGCTGCACCAGTCACACCAGGCGCGTCATCTTCTATTGCGGGAGCTTCTGGGCGCTCTCGCGTACAACTGCGACACCTCAAACTTATACATCAGAAAATAAACAAATAGCCTGGCAACTTTAAACAACAGCCAGGATGTTTTAGAAACTGGTTGAATTAATAATTAACGCACTACACAAGTTTGCCGACAAGCATGTTCTTGGAAAAACAGGGTCTGGCCTAAAACTTAACTTAGACATTAATATTGATGCAACCACTGCACGAAAAGGGATTCACGAGTAATGCATTGATGACTTTGAGATGCGGCGGAGAACTTTTCAACACTTATAGAGATCGGAGTAACTACCATGCATTTTACTTTAACCACATGCCTCCCGCAGTGTTCTAAAAGTCTTTCAACACATTGCCAGGAAGATTGCAGTTATCCACCGTTTGATCAAGTTAATGAGACAACCAATGAGGGACCAACTAGCCCTCGAGCGCCCCAGCAGCCACCAGTTATGACAGTTTGAATATAGACGAATGTTGTCTAAGACTTTTTTAGGGTTTCGTACTTCGTAGTCAAACAAAAATCTCTTATAGTTTTGCTTTAGCAAAATTTATAGATTGGCGTAAAACCTTAAAATTTACAAAACAAATGCCTATTTTTTATAGGTCTCTCTATTTTTGATAGTAACAAATATATTTTTTTTAACTACTCGCACCATAAGAGAATTCTCTCATCATGGAAAAGCATTACATATTGATACACTGCAATGGTAGCAGCATCTCTAGTAGGTTCGGCTGGCAGTATTATTAACGGATGAGGATAACAAGATCCAGTCTCACAAAAATGTGAATATCAGAAAATAATAATAGCAAAATATTTATGCATCATGTCATAATATAAGAGGCCTGACGCGTTTTGGATTTATTTACATTATGCTTCTAAAACGAAATGGAAAGCATACCACGGTAAGTATTAAAAGTTTAAATGGTAGTTAGATGGAAAGATATCGACTTTCCTCCGATTACCTACTTGCTGTATTCCTGTGACGCTTTCAGCTCTGCAATATTATCACGCGTTACTAACATAATATTAGTTAAGCTATGTACTATATTAACCGTATATGTATGTGTGATTCAACTCCCACAAATAAAATCTGTAGCTATTTGTATCATTATATCGTTATATTGATATATTTATACAAAAAACACAGTATGAGAACTATCATACTAGGCCTTCTTATAGATTTCAATGATAGACTTAGATCCAATAGGTATCTATTAAAACCAAGACCATAGGTGAAATTCATGTTTTATGTAAGCTAGACCTAGCCGCTTCACCGGTAGTCTCATTCACAATTAATGATCAATTTTGCAATTCCTACAAACCACTGGCATACTTAGTTTTTTCCTATACTGGAAAAACTAGATCGGTTTACAGGTCCGTTACTAAAGGAGTACCTTATTTCCATATTTTAAACCTTATACAGAGGCACTGTATCCACCGCACCTTCCCCTGAGAGCCGCGAATCTCTCCGGACTTCTCACACAGCACAAAATCTCTATTACTAGCTTTAAATTTGGTGCTATCTCACGTTTACACTTTTAAGGCAACCAATATGTCATACAAATTTCCAGGCACCTTTGCAGTAGCCTCCGCCTTACCAAACGCCTCAGTTTACAAACGAATTATCATTTCTTGCAGAGCTGCACAATCGAAAGACCTCGTACAGCATTATTAACATAAATTTATTAATACTATTTTTGCTTAAATCAATAAGTAAAATGGGATGTTATGATGGTTTAACTAAAATGTCTACCTACTAGAAATAAACCTCATGAATAAACCTCACAATATTCTTAGCCACACCGTCAGATAAATATATTCTCTAAATATCCTGCCGTTCCTTCTTATACAAAGAATGCCTCCAATAAAAAAAAATTGGCCATACTTAAACTCAAAGATAAGTTTAATGCAACCGCAAGTGTTTTTTGTGATCGTCAATGAACAAAATAATACAGCAAAAAATAATTTAATGCAGCATTTAATTGAATTTAACCATCATTAAGTGGATATATAAAGTTCAAGTTGAGTGCAGGAGCAGATGTGCGGCGTTCTAGTGCTTAAGACCATATGCTGCTATGCGACCGCTCTTCTGAGGTTTCTATTGACATAATTATGAAGACGGCTGGACCGGCTTGGCTCAAACATTTGCTTTGCTTTATTATTTATAATCAACAAGTTTGTTAGAACTTATTTGCTTGTTTGCTAATGATAAAATAATAATTTATAACCATGTAAATAACTTTATCCGTTATTTTATTTATTTATCAAATTAAAAGTTCTTGATGAAGGACTAAACAATATAAATTAAATTAAAAAAAACTTTTTAACAAACAAGCTTTTATCTAAACGTACCCACTAAAAATATTAACATAAACATCTTTCATTAAAGTTATAAAAAAGCTTGTCGCGAGATTAACCTGTGTACCTGTAACTTATTGTTTTTTTTTTCAAACAATGTAACGAGTACCTGCTTAAATCTCGCGACAAGCTTTTTTATTACATATATTATGTAAAGACGTTTTAAGTTGACATTAAACTTTAATGGGAAATGTTTATTTTATTATTATTAGCGGGTACGTTGAAATAACAGCTTGTTTGTTAAAAAGATTTTTTTAACATTTAATTTATTTTTTACTTTTTAGTTATCACTGGACAGTTGGTTTCGTGTCTGTTAATCTCATGACCGCCATGTTGGGTTTAAAGTGATGTCATTTAATTTTTTTAGATTAATTAATTTTTTATTGATTGATTAATTTTTTAGAGATGCCAGGTCTATGGACACACACAAAGGTACTGCGCCAAGGAGCCAAGATGTGTCAAATGCATTGGTAAGCACCTTACCATAAATTGCACAAAACCAGCAGCAGAGAAGCCTAAATGTGTGCACTGTGGCGAATCTCACCCTGCCAACTATCGAGGCTGCATGATAGCCAAAGAAATGCAAAAAATGCGTAACCAATCTACAAAAAAGATACCTGTACGTCAAAAACAAGCCTCGAAGGACAAAGCTTTTCCGTTAACTAACCAGTCTCATTCTACTGCTCACACAACACATTCATCATCGGCAGTACAAAATAATAATGTGTCTTTCGCCCAGGTAACTGCTGGAAAACCTTCTACAACACAATACAATGAGCAAAAGCACAACGAAAAAGACAAATTAGACAAAATCTTGAAGCTAATGAGTAGCTTTGATGAGAGATTAAAAAAGATTGAAAATAGCACCAAAGCTGCTAAAACAAAGCATACAAAATGATTGGAAATCTAAAAGTAATGGCCTGGAACTGCAATGGACTATTACAACACCAGCAAGAACTTCAAGTAGTCCTAGACATAGAAAACATTGATATATGCCTCATATCGGAAACACATTTCACCAAACAATATCACGTACAATTTAAAGGCTACAGAGTATACCATGCACTACACCCAGACAACAAAGGAAGAGGCGGCAGCGCAGTGATCATTAAGAAAAATATCAAACATCATGAATATAATAAGTATGAAGAACCAGATATTCAATCAGCGGCAATTCAAATAGAAACAGATAGATACTCGCTTACAATAGCTGCAATATATTGTCCACCGAGGCACATAATAAAAAAAGAAAGGTATGTGGATTTCTTTAAATCACTAGGCGAGAGATTCATACTTGGGGGTGATTTCAACGCCAAAAACACATACTGGGGCTCCAGACTAACTAACACGAAGGGAAGAGAACTAATAAACGCAGTAAGAGAAGTAAAATGTGACGTAGCATCAACAGGATATCCTACTTACTGGCCAACTGATAAACATAAAATTCCTGATCTGATAGACTTTTTTATTCATAAAAATATATCACAAAATTATATACATATGAAACAAAGCTATGATATGAGCTCAGATCATTCGGCAATATATCTAGAAATGAGCGAAAATATTTTATATTCTGATAGATATTTAAGTTTGTCCAACAAAAACACAGACTGGAATAACTTCAGAATTGACTTAGACTACAAATTAGATCTTAATGTTGCCCTAAAAACAGAGGAACAAGTTAATATGGAAGTAGAGAAATTTGTTAAAGTTATACAACAAGCAGCATGGGATAATACACCTCAATCTAAAAAACGAACCGCTAAAAATATATATCCTGGGGAGATAATACAACTCATACAAGAAAAACGAAAACAGAGACATCGATGGCACCAATCTAGATCTCCGCAAGATAAAAACAAACTTAATCGTCTTACAAAACAACTAAAAAGGCAAATTCAATATCACAACAGTGCAATAACAAAAAGCTTTCTACAAAGTCTAACCAGTGATCGAAGTACTGATTACTCGCTTTGGAAAGCTACTAAGAACATGAAACGACCTGTTACCCAGATTTCACCAATAAAAAGTGGACAAGGAGAATGGGCCGTAAGCAACAAACAAAAAGCCAAAGCATTTGCAGACCACTTGGAGAACATCTTTAAGCCAAATGAAAGCATAGATAATTGTAAACCGGCTCCCACGGCGTTATGTAATGAGAACCTAGATATTAAGCTCGTTACACCAAGAGAAGTCTGGCGAGAGATTAAACAAAAAATAAACACCAAAAAATCTCCTGGATTTGATCTGATATCAGGGGAAATATTACACAATTTGTCAAAAAAAGCTGTGGTAAAACTTACAAACCTAATCAACGCAGCATTTAGACTAAAAATTGTACCAGATTTGTGGAAAGTTGCCGAGGTAATAATGATCCCAAAGCCAGGTAAGCCTCCTCATGAGACTTCCTCTTATCGACCAATTTCTCTACTGCCTATAATATCAAAACTTTTTGAAAAACTTTTTTTAAAAAGGCTTAAACCAATACTGGATAGAAAAAATCTTATTCCAGAACATCAGTTCGGATTCAGAGAACAGCACTCAACAATAGACCAAGTCCACAGAATAACCAACATAATAGAAAATACCCTAGAAAGAAAAGAAGTCTGCACTACTGTCTTCCTTGATGTTGCACAGGCTTTTGACAAAGTGTGGCATGAAGGCCTTATGTTTAAGATAGAAAGCATGCTGCCGAAAGAATACACAGACATATTAAAATCTTATCTTACTAACAGAGCCTATAGAGTAAGGCAAGAAGACTCGTTCTCAGAAATAAAAGAAATCAAAGCAGGAGTGCCACAGGGAAGCGTATTAGGTCCGGTCTTATACCTATTATATACATGTGATATTCCTGAACTAGGAAATAATACCATAGCCACTTTCGCTGACGATACTGCAATAATGGCTGTAGGAAAAACACAGGCTGAAGCAGCTGAAACGGTTCAAGAAGCTCTCAACAAAATATCCCATTGGACAAACATTTGGCGAATCAAATTAAATGAATCGAAATCAATTCACATCAACTTCACAAACAAAAGAGAAGATTACCATCCCGTATTCATCAACAATAAAATTATACCATATGAAAATACAGCAAAGTATTTGGGCATGACGCTGGACGCCAAACTTCGCTGGAAAGCTCATGTCAAGAAAAAAAAAGAGGAGTTAGAAATTCGCTTCAAAAAAATGTACTGGCTACTTGGAAGAAACTCTACTCTAGCAGTACATAACAAAATACTTTTATACAAACAAGTCCTCATGCCAGTATGGACTTATGGTATTCAACTTTGGGGTTGTACCAAAAAGAGCAATGTTGATATCATACAGAGATTTCAAAATAAAGTACTCAAAGCGATAGTAAATGCGCCGTGGTACATAAGAAACGATGACCTCCATCGGGACCTCAATATAGAGGTCGTCGACAAAGTTATAAAGAAATACGCAGAGTGTCATGAACGCAGACTTCATCATCACGTAAACGTCGAGGCAATCCAGCTCCTCGACCATACGAACCTAGTAAGAAGGCTAAAGAGGACAAAACCTTTTGAGCTAGCATAGTGCAATTTGTGTCAGTGCAAGTAGTTAGTTACTAAGTGATATTTTTAACTTTACAAAGAACACAAGAACAAAGTGTCTTCCCCTTAATAAAATTAGAGTCAATAAGAAAAGTGCTGATGAACACTATCTTACAGTTTATTTTTATAAAACTAGGTTAGCATAAAATTACTCATTAGCCGGTTTGGCTAGATTGTAATGTATTTTAGTGTAGGTCATGTTAACTTATACTAAATAAATAATAAAAAAAAAAAAAAAAAAATTTAATTTTTTGAGTAACTCTTAGCAAGCCCCTTCATTTGATACCCATATTGTAGGAGTCCATTAAAAATAACTTGTCCGCCATCTTGGGTGTTCCGCCATGTTGGATTCAGAGTGAAGCCATTTAATTTTTGAGTTATTCTCAGCAAGCCCTAACATTTAATCCATATTTTAGGAGTAGGTACATTAAAAAAATAAGCAGTTCGCCAGTCCAGTCCAGTCCAGTCCAGTCCAGCCCTGGGTGTTCCGCCATGTTGGGTTCAGAGTGACGTCATTTCATTTTTTGAGTTATTCTCAGCAAGCCCTTTCATTTGATACCCATGGTGTTCCGCCATGTTGATGTAAATGAATTCGATTTAAATCGATTCCTTACTTTAAAAGTACGTTGACTAGTAGGATAAATTGATTCTACCTTGTCAATAATATATGTACATATCTTCGAATGAAGTTACTCATATAATAGCGATCTTCACTTTGTAAGTTCGTTTGATCATCTATTATTTGCTTTATGTTTTGACACTGTTGTGTACTAGTTTATTATAGCTGTTGGTTGTCCTAATACATTAATAAATAAATATGAATGTATCTATTTCGGTTTGGTAAGCGTAAGATGTAAATATACAATTTAATTTGATCTTTAGACAGGAAGTTGTTTGTCAGGTATGATAGAGGATCACATGACTCACGTGCGTGTTCCTCCTCGGGCCCGGCCGGCTCGGGCGGCGTGTCGGGCGGCTCGGCGGGAGCGGGCCCCGCCGCCGCTGCCGCCGCCGCCGCCGCCGCCTCCGCGCGCGCCTCCACCACCTCACGCACGATCTCCGCCAGCACGTCGCGGCTCGAAATTATCGACTCGATCTCCGCCGCCACCTCGCCCGCCAGCCACGGCATGAACTCCTCGTCCACGCCGCGCGCCGTGCGCCGCACCAGGTAGCCCTGCTCGCGCAGCCCCGCCAGCACGCCCGGCAGCAGCTCCGCCACGTAGCCCTGCACCAGCTGCGCCGCCGCCGCGCGCTCGGCCGCCTCGCGCGCCGCCTCCCGCCCCGCGCGCGCCCCGGCCACGCGCCGCGCCGCCTCGCCCGCCAGCCGCGCGTCCTGCGCCGCCAGCCGTTGGCGCTCGGCGCGCTCGGCGTCGCGCAGCTCCACGTAGCGGCGCTGCTGTTCACGCAGCGCGCACAGCTCCTCCTCCTGCGCCACCTCGCCCAGCGCCTGCTCCACCGTGCGCCCCACCAGCGCCTCCAGGATTGGCTGCACCTCCAGGTCGAAGTCGAACAGCTGCAACGGAGCAGGTGTTACTCCAGGCGCCCGGGACGCTCGAGTGCGAGCGGGGGGAGGGGTACTCACGTCGCCCGGGTAGATCTGGGTGGCGGAATCGGCGCCGGTCTTGGCGGGCACGTGGCGCGGCGTGGCCGGGCGGTCCACGAGGAGGTCGGTCTGCACGCCGACGTCCATCTCGACGCCCTTGTCGAACAGCTCCTCGAGGTAGTGCTCGGTCTGGATGGGGTGGTGGCGGCGGCCGGGCGCCGGCGGCGGCGTGCCGGGGCGCAGGCGCGCCGCGGCCGCGCGCCGGGCCAGCGCGCGGCGCCGCGTGCGGGCCGCGCGCGCTGCGCCGCTCTCCACGCCATCTCCCTAAAACACATGGCGCAACTTCAACGGGAGTTGTGTAGTAAGGACTGGAGTAGGAGAAGAAGGCTATTTAAAAATTTTAAGTTCTGAGAAGAATAAGTAATAAAGCGTAGACAGTTTATGGACATGTAAAATGGACGAGTAAATTGCATAATGGCTGGCTGTGGCCAAGCGGAGCGGCTTCACGAGCAGGCCCCGTCCAGCACTCGCTGACACGTCGCCGCCACGCGAGTAATCGTATTCATTCATTGCCAATACAAATAGCTACACGTCTGACACACCGACCCCAACTCTATTGCTAGCACTGCAAGGCTCGGAATCGGTATCGCTCGTTCATCGATTTGTGGAAATGCTAGTACGTCCACCGCTTTCTTATACGGAATGAGTAAGAACGTAATTGCAGAATGAGTGCTCGTATTTGTCAGCTAAACGGTCGCATTAGTCACACGAATGTTTACTTCGACGCTAATTGAAGCTATTTTGTTGCATTAGCTTAGTTATTTTAATCTTGCATAGGTAACGACAACCTCTGCGGTGCAACTACTAGATTATTTACTAATAGACAGGCGCCGATAAGACCGTGGACTTCTACCTTTGTCCTTAGCATTATGATGGTATGGGCACCATCATAATGACCGGTTTTACGAGTCCTGTTCAGATTTGAACTTGGTTTACATCTGTATAAACTGGTACAAAATACAAATGTTGATAAAACTTTAAAAATGTGTGTTTTTTGGTTCAAAATAAATAAATAAAATCTAAATCTAAGGGAGAATCCCTAACTACTAGCGGTTTTCATATATATGGTGCCCTTATGGTGTGAACTTATAATGAGAGACGTTTAAGATAACGCGAGTGATAAATTTAGTTTTTATTAATCGTATGGTATCGGTTTTCATGGCGCTTAGTTCTAATTAGAATCTTTAGCACAATATAAAACATACCGGAATATAAAACTATTAAAATTCTACCTTTGAAGGCTTTGTCTCTAAAAATACAAATATCCCACTACCAATTTTGTTGGTTATCGTGAACTTGACGGGAAGAAGTGCATTCTATTTTACACAGATTTGAGGAAACCTTTTGATTTGAACGGTCACAGTTTATTTAAACTAGGCATATGGCATTGCAAAAAATATGTCTTAGTATTAGCTTTTTTAGCCTACGGTCCCGGCACGGTGCGCACTTGTATAGCGCCAGACAAGCCCCCAATTCTAATTCTAACCGGGGAGACCAAACCCTCACTGTCATCTCGCGTCGGGCGCATTCTGCACGCATTCCCTGCCCCCCTATTTTTATTCAGACTCTAGCAAGCCCAACTCCTTAAAACAACGAAAAGGACTCTTGGTCGTTCGCGATATTCTTTGAGCATCTTCAAAAGTAATGCTTTGACGAAGACGGCCTTGACTCGATTAGCTTTTCTTATACTGATAGCCAGACAAGCGTACGGATCGGTTCTTTGTTTCTATGATACAAATTATTTACTCGTGTACATAATGAATATAATAGCACGATGGGCAGAGAAGGTGGCTGATGTCGTGTCACCTCACATTAACCTTGTTCCGTTCCTCCGCTCTGTAAATTGTTATTTGCTGTTAGAGTTACATTCTGATCACGGATACAAAAAATCTAAATTATAAAATGCAAACGAGCACTTAATAACCCAATACCAGCTAACATTTCAACAATCATTATAAGCATTTTACAAATACTGGACTATTTCTCAAGTATGTTAAGGTATTTGTACTATACATACCGACTCGACAGGCCGCATTTTTACGAGTTTGAGCCAAATTGTTACAAAAACTACAGCAGTAATAAAACAAGAATTTCATAATATAGATATACGTGGTATATGACCGTGTGAACCGCGTTAGTAATCTTTAGAGATGGAGAGATCCCTCGGAGAGTTGTGAGGTCTGAGAGCAGGTGTTAGTGTGTGTGTGCGCGCGCGTGTGTGCGTGTGTACTCACGCCGGCCTGCGGGTGCGCGGCGAAGGTGCTGCCGCGCACGACGCGCTTGTCGTGCATCAGGTTGCTGTACGGCAGGCTGCCGCTGCAACAACACACGCCACTGTTACCGTACGTCGAGGACTTGCTTCTTATGCACGAGTCTCACTACGTTTGACTCGCTGCACTTACAGAGCTAGCTGCTGAAAACTCAATAAATTACACAATTGAAATAAATAAATGATGCATTATACAAAACTATAATACATATATATAAATGGGTCAGCTCTTAAAAACCATAGCAGACGGATTAGTTTCTCAGGATTCTTTCTGGTTCGACCTCCTAGCTAGCAAGAGAACTCTGCGACATGAACGTGCTGCAAACCCTACAACAGTTAATTTTAAATGTCGAATGTGTGACCGTAGCTGTCGCTTCAGAATAGGAAATGTCGCTGCACAGTCACTTAAATCATTTTATTATACATGGAACTAGGCCAATGATGATATATGGGTACTTATCATACAAAGTAGTCCAGGATATACAATATGTATAATAAATATGAACTAAAATGGGACTTATTCTGACCCCCAAGGAACAACCTTTCCTTTTAGTTGTACGACTTTCCAAGATTATTTTTTTGACGAAAAGAACACGGTTCATTTAACTTCAACACTGTTTTACGTTGTGGCCTTTGCCCAGCAGTGGGACACTTATGGCTAATTGTAATTGTAACTGGTTGTACGAAATTGTCTACCAATTACGTCAGCTGATTCTTGACAGGGTCATTGACCTCCGTTAAAAGTTGCCGTAGAGTTACAAATAAAAATACCTACAACCTTACACAGGTTGATAACAAAACTGATTATGATATCACAATCCCACAACAACAACTAGACAACAACTGAAATAAAATAAAACCAGACAAGAGCGAGCTGAACTCGCCCACCGAGGGTTCCGTAGTTATGTAGGAACAAAATAATTATTATAAATTAGCTGATCTGATTTAGTAAGTCTTAAAAATGCAAATTAGCCGTTGGGTGCCGGCAATAGAATGTTACCCATCCTCTCATGCCTGTGGATGCAGAAAGATGGGCAGCAGCGTCTTCCTATATATCAAAATCCAGAACTGCGCTCGCCAACCCGCCTGCCTGAGTATGGCAACTACCCCTCATGAAGATCCATGAGGGAGGCCTGTGAGTAGTGGACGTTTAACGGCTGATATGATGATGGTGAAAAATGCACAAAAATATTCGGTCACAGATCCAATTCATGACCGCGCGTAGGGTTGCTTTACGTCGATGATTGATATCGCACTTTTTTATAGACGACTAGCATAGCTATAGACTTTTGCCCGCGACTTCGTTTGCGTGGAAGTCATAAAACGTAAAATCCCCTTTTTCACGCAGAGCCACTTTGATTCGAAAATATAAATCCCATTTATTCCCTATCCCGTGGGAATTTCGTAAAATCCCTTCTTAGTGCACTTCTAGGATACTCAAGGTATATGTTTGCCAAATTTCAAAGTCTTTAGGTCAAGTGGTTTAGGCTGTGCGTTGATATGTCAGTCAGTCAGTCCGTCAGTCAGTCAGTCAGTCAGTGAGTGAGTCAGTCAGGACTTTGAATTTTATATATATAGATTTTTCATGATTCCATTCTAAATGTCTTAATAGCCAATAGTTTTTGAATTTTTCTCTGTATCTACATTATAAGAAGATACACCTTGCCAAATTTCATCGTTCAGGTCTATACGGGAAGTAGGTATCCTATGAATTTTGATTCCGAATGTGGTAACATGATTTTTTTGCGGCATATACAGTCGTATCTTTTTTTCACGTTAACTTAAAATATTATTTTTTTACAGCTTGCTGTAGATTCGAGTATATGGTTTTAATTTCAACTCGATACCTTTACACGTTCTTGAGATAAAGGGTCTTGACAGACCGACAGACGAACAGATAGACAGACATATAGACAACTAAGCTATCCTATAAGGTTTCCGGTTTTTTTCCTTTTAAGTGTACGGAACCCTAAAAAGAAAAAAAATCATTAATTTACCTAATTATCTTATAAAATCTCGATTTTTTTTTCCCAAAACTACTTATTTTCATGAGCTTTATGAGTAATCATATAATATTTACAACTATAATGTAAGATAATTTATGTAAAAAATCATATTACTTTATATACCTATTCTATATTATCGTTTCTATACCTATCTATATTTTATTAAATTATAGATAGGTATAGAAACGTAAAATATGGTATGATTACCGACAAGAAATTCAGAAATTCATTCATTTACTCCTAATCGTCGATCAATAATAACTTAATCAAGGTATTCCACAGACGTACATAATCATTATAATATACGCGTCCATATGAATTGTGGCTTTGTGGTAAAGTGGGCCACCGGCTGGGGTCGCTCGCCGCGCAGCCTCGTTAGCGGGCCTGGACATGCTACGCGGTGAGAGTCAATGGATGCTCGGTGATTTGTTATCTCTCATCAGTTCTTGGACTTGCAAAGAGAAATCAAGGTTGCATGTGATTTCTCTCTCGGCTGATTTCTCTCTTTGAGCTACTTCGATGTTCCCGAAAGTTCGTAATTGACTAAATTTATCCGAATATAGCTTTTCCAGTCAGATTTGTAAGTCTAAGCTAACTTTTTTGTCCTCATAGAAATAAAAAATCCGTTAGGATGAGTTCAGAGCTGTAAATAAGCGTTCGTTTATTTCCAACACCGAACGTTCAATTCGCGTTGGCCCACTTACGAAGCCAGACCGGAGGCCGGCGTGATACATTGCGCCATCGAGCGCGATAAATTATGGGCTGTTTGCCGATGGAACACATCGCCCAGGGAAACAATAAGTTATATAGGTAGCGTGAGGTCCGCGGAATGAGCTTATTAATAAATGGGGTGCGATAGCGGCTCGATGGAGCAGTGCGGAGATCGATAGCGGACCCACTCGCAGGCGTGCAGCCCCGCCACGCCGGCTAGCAGCGCGCGCACGCCACCCAGCGCGCGCACGCCGTCCAGCGCGCGCGCGCCGCGCTGCGCCGCCACGGCCGCCGGCCGGCTCGCGTACTCGTACACCAGCGCGCCCGGCGCCGGGCACAGCGCCTGCAGGCCCAGCAGCTGCGCCAGCGGCGGCGGCGGCGGCAGGAACTGGCCCGTCTTCACCGTCGTCACGAAGCGGGGCTTGTCCGCGCCGGCCGCCGGCGGCATGGCGGCGGCGCCGGCGGGCCGCGCGGCGCTGAGGTCGGGCTCGGAGGCGGCCAGGCGGCGCGCGCGCGCCCGCGTGGGGCGCCGCAGGTTGGCCTGCAGGACCTCCTTCTCCTTCAGCCGCCGCAGCTTGAAGTCGAGCGCGCGCGAGAACTTGGGGTCGAGGATGGTGTTGGGCGAGAGCGCGGGCGCGGGCGCCTCATGCTGCATGGGCTTCACCACCAGCACGGCGCGCGCGGGCGCGTCGGCGCGCAGCACGGTGAAGGCGCCGGGCGCGGGCGGCATGGCGCTGCATGCTCGCCCTCGGCTCGGGCGTCGCGGCGGGACTGACCGCGGCCGGCCGCCGGTCAGCCGCGCGCCCCGCGCCGCGCACGCGCCCGCCGCTCTCCGCGAGGATAAACACCACAGCACCACGCGGTGACCGCTTCACGACGAGCAAGCGACGCCAGCGGACGTAATGGGAGTGATGAATGCACGGATTTTGCGTCCCAGCTCGGTAGGTGCATGTGCAATGATACTGAGGCAGGGTGCATTGCGTGGCGCATGTCTGCGAACCGACGCAGTAGGAAGCCGAAGCAGTGCGCGCGGCGCGGGCGGTGGGAGCGCGCACGTGGCCGCACGCGGCCCACTCGCGGCCGCACGCTGGCCCACTCGCGGCCGCCGCCGCAGCGCCACCGACTGCCCACTTGCTCTACTGAAATTTATTGACTTCGGAAAATCTGTAGTAATTTGTAGCATTTCGTAGCGGTTCGTAGAACCTGCTAGCGATTCGTAGCATGTCTGTAGCTTGTTTGTAGTGCGCGCGTCACTGCTGAGTTATTTGGTCAATTTTACTTAAAATGTACTACCATAACATACTACCTATTTACCATAATTAGCTATTCGAGACAGTACATCACAGTAGACCTGCACCTTTGTACACAGTTATTTAGACCTTAAGTTTCATGACAAGTAGTCAGTTCTTTAACCAGCGTTTAAAAATAAATAATCGTTTATTTTTTATTTTATAACAATCGTGAAATTGGGCACTCACAACAATGCCTAATATTTTTTGAAGGTTGGCTACAATCCATGGTTGGTTTTATCGTAAACCAAATGCTAAATACTAAAAGACGATTATCAAGATTGATATCTCGGCCCTAGCCGACCTTGCTGCGACTCGTCATCGAGATCTTAACATTACTAATATTAAATATACTAGTGTGAAGTAATGTGAAGTAAAAGTGATTTTTTTAACGTGTCTTTGGTCAACTGCTATTAACTTATGGTCAAATTGTGTCATAAAATCAAATAATTATTTTAAAAACGGGGGCCGTGGGGCGCCTGCAGTAGAATGTTGCCTCTCTCTTGCCCGTGGATGCAGTAAGAACCTGCCAAGGGATACTTCCGGAAAATGGGCAGCAGAGACTTTCCGTGTATCAACATCATGTACTGCGCTCGCCAACCCGTCTGCCAAGCGTGGCGAGTATGTCAACCCTTTCATGATCTAGGAGAACCATGAGGGAGGCCGTAGTCCAGCAGTGGACGTGGAGAGTAGTCCTACGGCTGAGGTGATGATGATGATGTAATTAAGAACCCGACTTGGAAATTCTTTTTGAATTCGAAAGATTGTTCACATTTTGTAAAACCTGGTTCTGATAATGGATTTTTTGAGAACTTTGATTCAACATTTCCGCGTATTGACAATTTTCATTGCAAAATTGTAAACATAGTTGGAAAGTTCGAGAGTCAATCTTAAATTTCAGGCATTTCGTTGATGTTCGATAACAATCATACTGGGCCAAATCGCCATCATCATTTGGGCATTCCCCTTCATTCAGCCCTAAAAATTTAAAACTATAGTAAGAAGTAGTTGCTTAGTTGTTTGCAGAAGAGTAGTAGGTAGGTTGTTGGTTTTGTACAGGTACCAGGGCAGTTTACAGGGCCAACTTAGGCCGCTATAAAAATTATAAAATCCTTGTACATGGCGTGTGACACCGTGGCTAGAACCCAGCGCCTATCCATAAGCCCGCGCCACCGTGAATAATGTGATATGGCTTTTCACTAACATAGGAATGTAATGATGTAATAACGGGAAGGATTTCCAAAGAACCCCTTAAGAAACGCCTTTCATGGGTTTCGGGCGGAAGTTGAGGCCAACGTCGCCGTGGCAACCGCCGCGCGCGTCCACGCCGCCCGCCCGCACGCGTCCACGCCGCCCGCCCGCCCGCGGCTAGCGGCCAGCGCCGCCCGCCCGCGGCCAGCCACCGCTCAAGGTTAAGGTCGTTGCTCCCGAGTCACCATCAAATCTATACCAAGATCTAACCACTTGAAAATATTAAAGTATGTTTTATTAGCATTTTTATTACGCCATCGGTCAACTGCTTATCAGCAAGAGTCATCACGGGGCCAGAGGTAAAATTATATTGAAATAAGTAATGTTATTTTTGTACGTAGTAATCATGTGCTTTGATCCAATTAAATTGCTTAGTTTTAATTATACCTACTAAATATAAAATAAAAATTGAATATTAAAATAATTGTTGCAAAATTAATGTTTGTGTATCTTATCAATCAATTATGGTTTAATATGCATCAAATCTTATATTTTTTTCTAAAGAACGATTGCAATACTTGCACATTCCAATCAATCATTTGCTACTATATTATTATTATTATTACTAGCGACGAGCTCGTTCACCGAGTGATCCGTACTGATCAGCGGAACCACCTCCTCACTGAAGTGCCGGTCGAACGTCAGGAGTCGTCGTAGCTCTGTCTCGATACCCAACAAAATCGTGATGTGATATTCTATTACGAGATGACGAGAATTTTGAAAAATGTTGATAAGTTGCGGTAAATATGTAAAGGTTTTCTTAAATAAATGATTTTGATTTGATTTAATTTCAATTCTCTTCGCTCTATACTACCTAAATTTTGTTTTAAGAATAAGCAAAATATGTCACATATAAATTTTGCAAAACATTTGGCGCCTGGAAAGTAGCTTTTTGTCTTGTAATTAGGAGATCACGGTGAGCCGTTCAGAACACGCTCAAAGAGTGATACAATCTGTGCCGAGCAAAATTCAAGTATGTTTCCTTCCCCACGTGTTTACGAGTAGATTAAGATTAGTTTTGTATTAGTGATCATGGTTACATCACTTTAAGGCTTTTACTGTAGCTGGCAGAAAAGGTCGCATGCCCGGACAGTCCTGCATGCGAGGCCAGCGCCATGCAATCATGAGAATCATGCATGTTGCATGTCCTCTTGCCCTCCCTCCCTCCCTTGCCTGCATAATGCCGTCTCGACTGATAGCGCACTATTCAAATACTCCACATATTTAATTCAAGAGCGACCCGTTATCTCTGATAACAATGAAGATAACAGTGTCAGACTGCGGGTGCTCAGTAGTTACTAGTTACTAGACTTTTGGGAGTTTCGTTGAGGTCGGAGCTCCATCCGTAGCAGCCATCCCTGTTACACTCCGTGCTGCACTTAGTATTTGTACATTTTGACTATATGAGGCTCTACGAAAAAACTATTAGTCCGAAGAAAGCTGTAATTTTGCATCATCATTTTAGCTATAAAACGTCCACTACTGAACTTAGCCTACGTCATGGCTCTCCATGAGGGGTAGTTGCCATACTCACCACGCTTGGCAGGCGGATTGGCGAGCGCAGTACAGGATGTTGATGCACGGAAAGACGCAACTGCCCATCTTCCAGGGGTATCCCTTGGCAGATTCTTACTGCATCCACGGGCAAGAAAGGAGGGGCAACATTCTACTGCCGGCACCCCACGGCTAGTAATTTTGCATGAAAATATGAAATAGTTACGCCGAGGTATCGGTAAAAAAACGTACCTCCCATACTCCTTAAATAGGGATGACTTTTTTCGTGTTTTTCTCATCGTGTGGGGGATCTTTGAATAGGTATTATAAAACCATTTAAGGTTCCTCTTACGCAATATTTAAGCTTTTAAGTTATTTCGAGCGTCTGAAAAAAATCATGGATGTGGTTTCAAGCGTGAACTTTGTAGGAAAACTATAACGGATAAGCTATCTAAAACATATTGATTTTGTCACATGTCCATATTTTTATACCAGAAAAGTGGGTTTTAAAAAATGTTTGCACTGGTTATCCGCACATAATAGTATTTTTCTCTGGCACCTGACTCAGCCAAAGCGATTCTTTGACGGGCAAATAGATTTTTGAAGTAGTTTTTGTAAGCCTTAATAGTTGTCATGTCTAAACATAAAACACATAATTGTAAAAAAAAGACCTACGCCGGCGCCGTGCCTGTCTATCTGTTCGCAAAAAACTCTTAAGATAGAACAAGAGGAAGGTTTTAAAAGTAAAATTCATCAAGGTTTGGTATACTCGTAAGTTGGCTGAACTATGACGATGATTGTTGAAGGTGTCGGGTAAAATGCATGCCAACCCTGGGAGTCGTGCTGGCGTGCGCCGCGTAAACCATAAAGTAATTGTTACAAAAAAGTCTGCGACAGCATATGCCTATCTAATAAGGATAACTAACCATAGCCATTTTTAACCCCCAATAAAAAGAGGGTCATAGTAGCACTTAGACGAGTGGATTTGAATGAAGAAGAAGAAGAAAATCATTTATTGATCCAAAATCGTCAAGTCCACAATAGGCTTAAAGGAATGGTCCAAGTATGGATCTTTGTGGTACAACCCTTTGAAACCACGCATCCTGGTGATCGTATTCCAATAACATCAACTCTTTGAATCCTGTTACTCACGTAAGAAATAAAAAGATCCAAGGAGGAGCCTCTGATTCCATAGTGATGCAATTTCCTGACCAACGTCTCGTGGTGAACACAATCGAATGTTTTTGACAAATTGCAAAAAATACCTATGTCATCTTGCGACTTCTCTCAAGCATCATAAATATGTGACAACAACTCTATACCGGCATCAGAGGTTGACTTCCCTCTAGTAAAACCAAAAAACCCCTTCCGGTTCTCAAAGGGGACGCAAAGGGGATTTCTAAACAAAAATTCAGGCATAATATATTTACATATTATTTTATATTTTTATATAAATGTTATATATCTACCGGGTGTTAGTGTAAACAGTCTTATCCTTGAAACCACAGACTAGGTATCAGGAACAGAGTCCAAAACCGATGAAAAAATAATAATTTATTTTTACATAATTTTTGCAAAGAAAATCCTCACAGATCATGAATGCGTTTCACCCTACACACACTACGATTTCTGAGGCTACGAAACACGTGCGTAGGTGCAATGCGCCTTCTCTTTCTCTCAAACGAGCCGCCCGCCGCCTTTCGGCAACTCGCCGTTTCTTTGAAGCGCCGACAAAAACACCCGCCAAGGTCCCGCGGCCAGACCCACGCGAGCGCCCGCGCCGCCTCTTTCGCCAGTCGCGTGCAATCTCGTGAGGTCGATACATCGCGACCCTTATGTGTGCCGATTCGCGGTAAAATGTAAACTAACTGTGTAACTTATCTGTGCTGTGACAGTGTCGTGAGTGAAAAGGTGCGGCTTTATGCCATAGCTGGTGGGTGACCTTGGCACGTAGGATGTACACAGAGCGGTTTCCAGGACATCGTGTGCCAAGCCGGGAAACTATCCTAGCGGCTACACAAAGGCTACGTATGTAAATAAGACTTGTTTGTTAATGAACTTTTTGGTTGGGCGGGCGACGTACGACTGTAATTAGGGTGTCCAAAAAATCACGTTCCTTAGATTAGAAATGAATTATCAAAATGTAACGAAACTAATTGACTATTATTTTTAATTATTACTTATATCAATTCATTTTAGGGTTATACATTCGTGGTTTAAGTGATAAGTGTGTTCACACTAACACACTGTATATGACTAAGTAAGGCCTTTTGCGTCTACTATAGATGATTTATACAGCGTCAGCAACTGGTAATCATGCTGTGCGGGACGCTGCAGTGCCTGGGACATTGTTAGATGGATCAGGCTTGCACAGCACCTATACCATCCTCTCAGCTTAGTCAGCTATTATTCAGAGGAAATAACAGATCAATACGTCTGAAACTAACTAAGCCGCGGGTTTCCTCACGATGTTTCATTCACAGTTAAAGCACGTGTTAAGTGTGCACACAGGTTGCGGTGTTTTGATCCTGTAAAACTGGTTAAACAGGGCCGGCGCTAACTGGTGTTAGCGTGGATGGGCTCGCTGCGGCAGGCTGCGTCATGCCACAGCGTGCTTCGGCCTGCCGAAGCACGCCCTGCCGCCGTCCGTCAGCGCGGCCCTAATGTTGTGGTTAGTATCGTCTTAGAGTCACAAGTTATTTCGAGATACATACTAAGAAGTTAGACATTTCATGTCGACATTTAAACCGCCGTAAAAATAAACTAACTAGATTTTTAAATTTAAAGGTCGGCAAGTCTTCTAAATGTAGACGTTGATTTGCTAAACAACTTTAAAAATACACTGAAACAAAGCAAATGTCACGGTGGTAGCCACCGTTATCTAACACATTGCCAGGTGCCACCTCGCTTGCGCACTGGCGAGAGCTAGACCTAGTTGGTTATGTTCGAATTTCGGACGAGTGCATACCCAACATTCTGCTATCGGGGCAACATAATAGAAAAGTTTATTTGCTGCTCCGCCCAAGTGCCGTTTATATATATTGTTCTCTCTATAAATAAGTTTGGATATACTTTCCAAGGCCGACTGGCGAGTTGAAAGTCCATATTTTTTTTGTAGATAGTACTCACCAAAAGAAAGCGTTTTGCAAAGTCTCAGGTTAAGCAAATTTACGGTTCACGAGATATATTTATTTTTAGTTTTCATACAAACTGGGAAATAACACACAATCACCACTTCAATTTGACAACTAATTGTCATGTCAGACGAGAAAGTCGACACTTTACGTTTCGTTAACACAGTCGAGTTGTATTTTATTCCATTTTAAGTCATGTTCTTTTACTTAAATATTTTTAAATTTTCACAATTATCATTGGTGTATAATAAATACGCAATATTACGCTTTACACTGCTCTGAACGGAATGCGAAGCGACGCCATTATGTTTCTTCTTCTTCTTTTTTGGCTTGAGGCAAACTAGTTTTGCCAAGGCTAAACTAGTTCTTCCTAAATACAACTCCGAAGCTATTTAGGAAATGTATAAAATAAAAACACTGCCTGTGACAGAACCGAGATGGAGAAACAGTAGGTTATTAGGTTTTTTTTTATAACCACCCAAAAACACTGCTGTGGCAGAACCGAGATGGCGAAACAGTAGGTTATTAGGTTTTTTTTTTATAACCACCCAAAAACACTGCTGTGGCAGAACCGAGATGGAGAAACAGTAGGTTATTAGGTTTTTTTTTTATAACCACCCAAAAACACTGCTGTGGCAGAACCGAGATGGAGAAACAGTAGGTTATTAGGTTTTTTTTTTATAACCACCCAAAAACACTGCTGTGGCAGAACCGAGATGGCGAAACAGTAGGTTATTAGGTTTTTTTTTTATAACCACCCAAAAACACTGCTGTGGCAGAACCGAGATGGAGAAACAGTAGGTTATTAGGTTTTTTTTTATAACCACCCAAAAACACTGCTGTGGCAGAACCGAGATGGAGAAACAGTAGGTTATTAGGTTTTTTTTTATAACCACCCAAAAACACTGCTGTGGCAGAACCGAGATGGAGAAACAGTAGGTTATTAGGTTTTTTTTTTATAACCACCCAAAAACACTGCTGTGGCAGAACCGAGATGGAGAAACAGTAGGTTATTAGGTTTTTTTTTTATAACCACCCAAAAACACTGCTGTGGCAGAACCGAGATGGAGAAACAGTAGGTTATTAGGTTTTTTTTTTATAACCACCCAAAAACACTGCTGCGGCAGAACCGAGATGGAGAAACAGAAACTCCGCGGGGTGGGGATGTAACAGGGGGTAGCCCCTCCCCCCTTCCCCGTCTCCGCCCCCTCCCCATCCTTAAATCCATAATGGAAATCGTTATTCTAACCTAAAAACTTTGACCATGGTTATCTCCATAACCATGGGTTTGCTTGGGGGGGGGATGGTACAGGGGGGTATCCCCCTCCCCCCACTTCCCCCCCCCCCCCCCCCTCCCCCCCTCACCCCCCAAATCGCCAGTCGGCTTTGGAAATTATAACCATAAGTTTTTTTATCTCTATTTCATCTAATTTGCCTTAAACAATAGAATAACCTGTTATCTTTATCTAGAACTCAGATTTGTTTCTAGTGTCCTAATCGTCAAAGTACAATAAACGTGCTTAAACTGCAAGGTCGCGGAGTTACTCACCAGGATGGATCCTTCTTGAGCTTGGTGTTGTTGTAGAGCGCCCTGGGCGTGCTAGCATACGTGTACGGACCCTTGGGCGTCCTTGCCTGCGGCCCCTCCACCAGCACCGAGCGCACCGACACGCTCATAGCCGCAGCGCGCCAGCCGCGCGAACGCCAGGAACAGCTCCTCGATCAGAACTGCCAGGAAGCAGCACATACACACTTTTCTTAAAATTCACGAGCACCGTCCCCAATGATTTGTTTCAAGGCTGTCACCTGCTGTCAGCGAGTGACGGGCGCCAGTCGGCCGCGCCTTCCGCGATGTCACTCAAGTTCGGTATTCAAAGAGTCTTCATTAGCAGCGGCGGCCAGCGCGCCACGGGCCCGCGGCGCGCGTGAGCCGGACACACCGACACATCGGAACTAACTCATTACCGTATCGATACATCTACGACGCACACATCGCCCGCGGTCACTGTCCTGTGACGACGCAGCCCACACGCCATCGCGAAGGACAATCATTTACCTTTTAGTCGTATTGTGACAATAACAAGTAGTGGTTGGCATGGCAACTGATAAACAAGACCTTGACGTTAGACTAGACACAACGATCGTCATTCATTTGAGATATTTTTGGGAAAAATGGCCGCCTACATGGCCAGCCAAATAACATAATAATTTATAAATTAACTTGACACTGGCAGAATTGTGTAAAACCAAACACAAAAAGCCCAAACACAATTGCAGTGCCTTCCCAAACACAATTGCAGTGCCCTTACAGGGTACATGTACTTACTTAAGGCTATTTTAGATCTAAGCTATATAAAATATGTACATGTAAAGCAAAATAAATGAAATATGAAATAAAATAAGAAGACAAGACAAAACAAGAGATCTTTTTGAGACTTATGATCCCTCATTGCCGTTAAACGAACGATAATATTGAAATATCATTATCGTATAGTCCCCAAACTCAACAATTTATGTATTCTATCAATCATCTGGATTCCATAGTACATAGCACAAGTTTTGCTTGGTTTAAGACTAGGTGGTGCTGTGTGTATTGGTCCAGCATAATTTATTGAATTGAGTAACTTTTCAACAATATATTACGTTCTTCAAATCGAGTTTTTTATTACTTAAATTAATAAAATGCAATGAAAATATCTAGTTTTCATTCCGCTAATACTGAGATGCATATGCACCGCCCTCCCGCCCGCTAATTATGCACATGCAGGGAGCACTAGGTTGTTTGTGCAACATGCATACCCAAACCTACACGACGACACGTGTTTCGCCTCTCTTATTGTCATGGATTTCCGACGGATTGAATGACGGACGTAAAATGTTTGTAGATCGTCTCGTACGCGCGCCGCAATACTTGGGGATTCTAATCTTCTTTTAGTTCTGTGGTTCTTACGTATGAGATGCGTCGTAAGGACAGAAGGAAATTTTTCTTTAGATCATATCTCAGATAAAACTTTCTTTTAACGAGAAAACCGTCTTCAATGAACCTGAAGAAGATGATGAGTAGGTATGATGAAGATAGTGATAAGTGATGATAGGGTATTACATTTCAACTACTTACATATCTTTTAAGACTTTAATTAATGCTAATGTTCGACTTGTTTGATATATCAAAAACGCTAGCTTTGTTTACCTTTAATTCTTTGCCTCAACTCCTCTTATATTCCATCATCATAATAGGGTTTTCCAAAATGGGACCAATCTAGAAGTGTGTATCCAAAAAGTTAGATCAAATTTATAAAATTAAAAATTTTAAGTAACCCTCGATACTTTACCTAGTCTCGGAGGTTACCAATTTTTTTTTGTAACGTGTTTCCTCCAGTTTTGCAATTTACACATCGATTATCAACCCCTATTATCAACCCCTATAACTCATGAATGGCTCGATCGATTTCTATATAATTTTCAGTTTTTCATTCTACACCATCATATGGTATATATATATTATATATTACTTTATGGTGTACAATAAAGTTATAATCATTAATTCATTCATCATTTCCTTTCGTTTGATATCAAACTCGGGTATATTTGGAAACATTCGATTATTCATCCCCTCTCTCATCCCCCCTTTCTTGAAAACTTTACTGATTTTGATTAAACATGTTTAAGAACCACGGCCGGTAAATCTGCTTTTAATTTTAAATAAAAAAACTGCCAATCGGCCCACTCGTTTAAGAGCTACGGTGCCACAGACAGACACACATACAGACACACATATATAGCGGTGAAACTTATAACACTGCTCTTTTATGTCTGGGGTTAATAAGACCACACATGTAATTTTGCGATGTTATCAGAAACTTTAATAATTGCAACAATCTATTTAACGCCATAAGCTGCAGAGGCTAAACCCTCGTCATAATGTATTAATGTAAACCACATGCAACCTCTCACCACGAAATAACATAACATAGTACGAGTATATCCACAGGTATATCTCACAATAGTTTCAACGCAGATTGGTACACATAGTGACATCTATACTTACGGTCATGGACTACATTGTTCGCTCAGACGCCATAGTTTGTGCCGCGGTTCGTTTAGCCTGCGTCAACAATGCATGGAGTCGAGCTCTTTTGCTTATAAACTGCGTGGTTCCGTGTTGCTTCGATAGATGGCGGTATCTATAATTTTATATTTCTTTTTCATGTTGGTTCTCTAATATTATATTAAGAAGAAATGAAGTTGAAAAGTAAGCGTTATTTTAATTCTCGCTATTTTCATTATTTTTTATTTGGCTTTATTAGGAATAACAAACAGTTGATACATTAAATCTTACTACTAAACAATAAATACAAAATAAGGATGAATAAATATATAACCCACCACGTTATCCTCGGGTTACTTTAAGTATAATTTGAGGTTGTTGTGTGAAAACTTAGTTAAAAAAAAATAGTGATAAAAGAAAAGTGTCTAATCAAGACTATTCTAATATTGTACGATTAATCATTTAAAAGTTGGTTTTTCAATTTCTGTTTATATTTAAATTCGGGCAATAAAAATAGGTCAATGTCGATAAATTTACTGATAAACATATTTATCGACAATGCGGTGCAGTGGAGAACGTACACCAGCATTGAAGCGACAGGTGCGGGTGTGGAAAAGGCGGCGGGAGCGCACTGTGCCTATGCACCGTACGTGGCACTGTGTAACACACTAGTCTATTGACTAATTGCGGGCAATCATATTTGTTGTGGCACAGTCCATGCAGAAACATTGTCTGCAGAAGTATGCGTCTAGATTTAAGCGTTAATAATTTAAATTTACTAAGTAGCTCTTTGTAAGATCAAACTTTACCTTTGCATCTAAAATAAACAAATTTCAAAAATTTCCTTTGCACCTTTTCAATATTAGTGATATATTTTTCATAAAATGGGTCCCATATGGCACAAGCATACTCAAGCTGTGGATGTATAAGAGAGTTGTTGAGGAATATGAAGGTTTTAACGACTTCAGCGCGGACTCTAATGTGCAATCTGCTACAATTGACGGTTTGATGATAATGTTTAACTTCGGCTATTGCTTGATGGTCATCAAGATGATGATCTTCTATATATTTAACAGCTGAGAGCGGTCGAATATAATGTGACATGTTGTCACGGAAACTAGAATGGGCTTCATACATTTGTTATTATAATTTGAATGACAAACATAATAATATTGTTGACTTCCTTGTCAGTACCCTGTCAGTGGCCCGCGGCGGGCGGCGCGGGCGACGAGGGCGCAGCGTGACGGATGCGCCGCCCCCAGCCCTCTATGAAGACGTCATAAAATAATGATACTAGTATTACTTTTGACGACACAATGCACTCGTTGACAGCCCTCCGTAATAGTTATGACTCTTGCGAATGACCAGCATCTCCATCGAGCCGTGCGGCGGAGGCGCGGGCGCGTGCCGCGGGCGAGGGTCGCGCGGGCTGCCAGAGCGTGCTGCAATAAATGCGTCTCTCAGTCGGCGGAGGAGAATGTGCTTAATGACCTGTGCGTAATGCCCTTGAAACATTACTTCCGCAGTGTTTTGTCATCGTAAAAAGTGGCAGATCTTCCGCCACGGCCGCGTGCCTCTTCCTCCGCTCCGCTCCCCCGACACACAATATAGTCCAGTCAAAATAGACTAGACTAATACTAGTAATAGCCAAAAAAGACTAGACTAGAATATAAGTTTGTTCAACTCGTAGCTAATATTCTTTAAAAGATACAAAACACTCAAATATATGAAACATATTTTTTATAAATTTTAGAAAACTGTAAAAAACCTCAAAGTGGGTGGGCAATATCTGAAGCTCAATTCATGTCCTAACTGTTGACCAAAGTTTTCACATCCTGCCTGTAAACAATAAATTTCAATACTTAGGTCTTTCATTTGTGAGCGTTTGCCTTCGCCTTTTAAACCTTGCTCGAAAAGATTTTTATTGAAAGGTATTGAAATAGTAAGATCATTATCGTTTTAAGAACAGTTTTTCAATGAATAGATCAGATTTTATGTGCTCACAATAACTCAGAGTCACGAGTCAAGGTTCATTAGTTTTATTTAGACGGAAGCGCAGCGCTTTTTGCGCGTTTTAGCGAAATGGGGCGAGATGCTCTAATGTATCACGTAATGACTGCTTCACTTCCGGAGCGCGCCATTCACTCGCGAGCCGCCCGCTGCATCCTCGTCGCGATCCATCACCGGCCCCGCGCGGGGCCGCGTCTTAAATCTGCAAAATTTTGTCCAAACATACAAATAAATAGAGTTTGTAATGTCAAAATAACTGCTTTTTACTAAATGCACTTTTTTGGTCTGTCTGCCTGTCTGCGTGCTCCGGCTAATCTCCAAAGCTGTTGGGGCGATTTTGTCGGGCCTGCTACTAACAGTTTTAATGGAGTAGGCTACTCAAATTTTAGAAAATAAAACCGGGCAACAGCGAGTCAGACTCGCGCACCGAGGGTTCCGTGTATACAATATAAAATATGATAAAGGCGGTTTATATTTGTTGGAGAACCTTGACAGCGCCATCTCTTGTCTGATAGCGGAACTTATGTAATTTTTTACACTTTCGATGATTTTTAAAAAGTACGCTAATTAGAGAGTTCATTATAATTTTCCCGAAATTTTTACATACACTTCTAATAGCAAAAAAAGTTTCAGAGGTTTATCTCCTCAAACTTCGGGGATAAGGGGAGGAAAACGCTATTTTTTTAACGTTTTTGTGAATAAGTCAAAAACTATACGGCTTAAAGCAAAACTAAAAACTGTTTATTAATGTGCAAATTAATACCTTTCATATGATACCCCTCATGACCTAGCAACTCCACATTTTTTTTTAAAACCCCCTTCCTTTGTCTCACCTTGTCTAAAAAACTATGCTAATTAGAGAGTTAGCTATAATTTCCATATAAAGTTTACATAAAGTTCTATGAGCTGTAAAAGTTTCACGGGTTTATCTCTGCACACTACGGAGATAAAGAGGGTCGTTTTTTCAACATTTTTGTTAATAACTCAAAAACGATACAGCTCAAAGGAAAAATAAAAACTGTTAAAAATGTGCAAATTAATACCTTTTAGGTGAAACCTAGTAACTGTACTTAAAAATTTTGAGATTCCCTAATCCGCCCTCCTGCAATCATAATAAGAATAATTTTAGCGTTTCCATATATGTAGGTAGGTATGCTATATTAGTAAAAAAGTGTTATCTTTAATCATTTCAAATTTCAAGTCGTTAGCATCAGTAGTTCTCGAGATTATAGTTTAGATAGATTATAGAGAGATAGTTTCTCGACACTTGTGATAGACAGACAGACAGATTGATTCTATAAGGGTTCCTTTACCATTTTGGTCCGGAACCCTAAAAATGGGGTTTTGCAAAACGCGGTAACGCGGGCTGCGAGCAGCAGCTAGTTTCAAATATACAGTCCTCCTCATCGATTTCGATGACGACGTCCTTTATTTTACTCTCTGTATGAGCTCTAATATGGCTCGCCGGACCGAACTTGGTTTTAAAAAGTCTACAGCACGAGCGACAGTAGAGCTGACCGGCGCCGGCGGTATTGTTTGTTTATGGACAACAAGGTACCAGAGAGCATAAATGTGGAAATAGTATGTGAGCTAGTATTATTTAAGAGAAAGCTTATGGCATTTCTCCAAAACAATTGTTATTACAGTGTCACAGAGTTCTTAAATGACGATCTACAAAATGTGAAGGGAGTCATGGAGAGCTAGTATCGACATAAGCATGTGAAGTTTAGTATTGCAATAGATGTTAAGAGGTGCGAGTGTAGGGACTCTATTGTTTATAAATGTTCACCGTTGTTTTACCTACATTCTAACAAATAAAAGCTTTGGCTTTGACTTCGACTATGTAGGATGACTCAGGTCTTTCTTTGCGGAGTTGGCGTTAGAACTAATAACTACGTTTTCTTCACGTATCTTCTTAGGTGATCACATCCAACTCTGAGTATCTGCACGGTTTCAGAATGTACCAAATAGAGGCTTTGCTGATGCAATGGCAACTCAGATGGTGTGGACACGTTCTACGCATGGATGACCGCCGGCTACCATTTTCTATTCGGAGATGGCTGACGTAAGCGAAAACACGGCGGTCAACATCTGCGGTACAAGGACGTGTTAAAGCCACATCTTAACACTTGTAATATTGAACCGGAATGTTGGGAGGAGCTTGCATCACAGATGTCATCATGGCGAAACACTATCTTTAATAAAGTAAAAGCCTTTGAAAAACTTCGCGAGCCAGTCTCAAATACACTGTCTGTGAAACGAGTGTTTGGCAGAAATAGAAGGGGGCAGGTAAACAGTGCCTTTTCTCCTGTGCTACCCGTGTCCGCGTAAAAACATGGCTCCGGCCAATTTATTAGAGCGCCCATACATATGTATGTATGCGCGTTACGGTGACCCGACGACGGCGAAAAACTACGGCTAATGAAATCGATTGAATTATACATTAGAGCAGGGGCCATTATGGGAATTACTTTGGGAGGAGATGTAAAAACTCCAACCGTTTGCACATACGTACTGCTTGGCTTTTGAACAGCTGACTGACGTACACTGCCGCCCTCATTACTATAGGTTTGTATAACCATAGAGGTAGTATGCCATTCCTTCACAAAACGATTTAATTCCCTTAAAAAGTCCGTAACTAGTGTATTATAATTATCTGTGGTAAAACTTACCTTGATCGCTGTGACAGTTGTCATTGAAAATTGAAATAATTATAATATATAATCCATTGCTCATGCAGTTCGTTCTGAATTTTGTAACGGTTTAAATGACTTATGGCAACGCCGTACATTATGGGTGGGACTGCACAAATAGAGTGATATGAGATAGTGATACAGGAAGATTGGGAGCGCGATGTTCACTTTGAACATATTGTTAAAGAAAGAGTTCATTATTATGCGGCAAGACTGCTCCAGCGACTCAGATTTTGACGACAAAGATTTAGGTTGTGTACCTCTGAGATAATAAAATCATGTAACATGTAACCATTTTAACTCGTATTTTATTTTGCTGTTAATTTCCGTTCCTTCATTATTGAACTAAAATCAGCATCGTCCCAGCCCTAATCGTGTCATCTGAGTTTTCATCGATCATGCTAAGTTTTACGGACTTATTTTCCCTAGGTATTTTCGCAGAGTAGGTTAGGTTATGTATTTGCAATCAGTAGCAAATTAAATACAAAATAAAGAACTGAATTGGGTACTAAATACGGGACCAATGTAAATAAATGCCATTTAGGGAGAGAGAAGATGTCTCATTCGTTTTCAGTAAAGCTTTTTTGTATGTATGGTTTCTTATAAAAATGTATGTAGGTACACATATAAAACGAGCTTTAGTGGTGAAGGAAAACACCGCAAGGCGACCCGGGGTTTAGTCAACTTTATATGTATTGATAAAGGTATAGGTGTTGGGCAAGCATATACCAATGTCCCAGGCACTGCGCGTCGCGTACAGCATGAGTCGACCAGATGCTGACGCTGTGTGAATCATCTGTGATGTGAAAGGCCGATTCATTATTAATTTTATAATTACTAGTAGAGGTAATAAGAATTAAAGTGTTGTTTAATGTTTAATTTGCATTTGTTTTTGCACGAATCGGGTGTGACTGCGCACAGGAGTAGGTACACGCATGGATTATTCTGGAAAATCTCCAGTAGCAGCTGTCACTCAATTCAAATGCATGGAAATGCCGCACGTGGCCGCTAGGTACTAAACACCGTTGGTATGATATTGTAGGGGCTTGTGGAGGGAAAGGCAACCCGCGAACGCTCGCTTCCCACTGAAGTTTTTAATATGTTATATCTGTAAATGTAGTAACAAAGTACCACCTTATTGTATATGTGCGTTATGAAAATGCTTAGCTGTTTGAGCTAGTTAATTGACATTACCCCTCGTGCGGTTCTCCGAACATTCTCCCGGACTAAATGGTACCAAATTAAGGAATCAAAGTATCTAGTAGATATGTCACATTGAACAATATAAAATAAGTCCGGGTAAGAGCGAGTCGGACTCGCGAACCGAGGGTCCCGTGCCATCATACAATATAATCATCAATATATATAAAACTCTTTTGTTACTGACTGAGTGACTGACAGACAACGCACAGGCTAAACCACTGGACCTAGAGACTTGAAATTCGGCACACATATACGAGTACCTTGAGTATCTTAGAGGTGCACTAAGAAGGGATTTTTCGAAATTGCCACGGGAACAGGAACTACGCGGGTGAAACTGCGGGGTGCGGCTAGTATATTATGATAAAGGCGGTTTACATTTGTTGGAGAACCTTGACAGCGCCATCTCTTGTCTGATAGCGGAACTTAGGTAGATTTATTCACAGAACAGAGAAAAATGAGTAGAATTAGCATGATGCCTTTTTACTAAGAGAACCAGTGTCGCTAAACTCACACATGTAAAAACTAACACACATAGAAATAAAAATTCTTATTGGTTGAAAGAGTACCTTAAAAAGGGCATAAAATCATAAAACTAATTTTATTGATATTAACCTTATTCCGATCGCTACATGGTTCAAAGTTCAATAAAATCAACAGTGATAAAAAATGAATATTTAGTATGTCCACTCAGCCAGAGATGGCGCATTTGCCAAATATTTTTTATAGTCTCTATTCCCAGAAAATAAGATTACTAATACAATGGCTACTTTTTCTACTCAACCAGAGATGGCGTTTTTGCAAAATATTTTTTTATAGTCTCTATTCCCAGGAAATAAGATTACTAATACAATGGCTGCTTTTCTTGATTGCTTGATAATCCACAACACAAAGCCACTCAACAAGAGATGGCGCTATTGCTATATTTATTTGACGGTTTTGCATTTTGAACATAACTAACAAAAAAACAAAAAAATAATGCTTACCGGTGATATGATATGCCCCCTTTCGTTAAATTTTTGGTTTGGCTTTCGTTTTTACACTCTAAAACGGCACAATACGGCATTTTTATATTTTTTTTGTTTTTTTTTTGAAGTACGTTTACTCTGCTAAATTAAAACACGACTGAAGTAAGCGGTGCTTGAAGTGCGCAGTACTGCGCCTACTAGGTGTTACGCGAGCCCCGCCTGCTTACGATTTCTATGTTTTCTCTGTTCTGTGGATTTATTACACTTTCGATGATTTCTAAAAAACTACGCCAATTAGAGAGTTTGATATTATTTTCCTGTAATCTTTACATACGGAGTGTATGTATATTAGCAATAAAAGTTTTAGAGGTTTATCTCTGCAAACTTCGGAGATAAGGGGAAGCGCTATTTTTTCCAACGTTTTTGTGGGTAAGTCGAAAACTATACGGCTTATAGCAAAACTAAAAACTGTTTATTAATGTGCATATTAATAACTTTCCTAAGATACCCCACAATACAATACAATACAAATACTCTTTATTGCACACCAAACAAATAATAAAAACAAATAAATAATAAAAAGAAAACATTACAAATATGAGGCACAATGGGCGGCCTTATCGCTAAAAGCGATCTCTTCCAGGCAACGTTTGGATGGACATAAAATAAAGAAGAAGCGTAGACGGTGGCATACATTATTGGTAAAATAAGACATACTTTAACCACAATATAGTTAAATATGTAAAAACTATATTATATATATAATATTACTTATACCTAGTAACTCCACAATTTTTTTTTAAACTCCCTTCCACCCCTTGTTTAAAAAACAGAGAGTTTGCTGAACAGAAAATTTTATACACACTTCTATTAGTTATAAAGGTTTCACGAGTTTATCTCCGCAAACTTCGGAGATAAGGGGGAACGGTCGTTTTTTGAACAATTTTGTAAATAACTCAAAATCGATACGGCTTAAAGGAAAACTAGAAACTGTTTATTAATGTGCAAATGAATACCTTTATTATGATACCCTACACGACCTAGTAACTTCCTTTAAAAAAATTGAGATCCCCTATCCGCCCCCTTGCAATCATAATAAGAATATTTTTAGCATTTTCATATATGCTGTGTATTAGTAAAAAAATGTTATCTTTAACCATTTCAAATTTCAAGTCGCTAACGACTTTATTAGTTCTCAAGATATCCACTTGTGACAGACAGACAGACAAAGTGATTCTATAAGGGTTCCTTTTTACCATTTTGGTCCGGAACCCTAATAAGGGAAAACAGTGTACGTAAACACATAAAATCATGTATTAATGGAAACAATAAAGGGTTAATTGAAGTCTGCAATCGCCCGCCCAGGAGCCACCGCTGACGTCGACGCAGCCTCTCTTTAGCGCTGAACTGTAACCCTATAAACCGCAAATATAAAGCAGTCTAGATTCAAGCCTAGTAGGGTTGATAAAATAAACATTTCCTTGTATATCGTCCGCTAAATTCTGCCCATACAGTATTTAGATAGGCAGTTAATTTAGAGGTTTAGCTAGGATGGGCGGGTGGAAGATGCCGCTATGATGAAGTGCCTAGACTAGGCTATTAGGCGGAGGACAGTGTTATCTTAATTGGTGTCATGTAATTTAGTGAGATGGATCGCGGCAGGCTCGGCCGTGCGTGTCGCGGCTCCGCATGTGGCCACCCGATTATTAATTGCACTGCACATTTTCAATAGCGCTTGATTTAGATCACAATAATAATAAGTAAAATTATTTATTGAATCTACCTCTATGACGTGCGTTGATGGCGAGCTTGATTTTTGAGTGATAAAATTATTTCCTGGATATTCCTTAAATTCGCCTACGACGGCTTCTCATCGATTGTGTCAGTACTCATCATTTCACAAGGGTATGAATTCTGTGTTTTCTTCTATGTTTTAGTTTTTAAGTTTTCTACGAATCATCATACTGGTTCCAGTCATCAGTCTACACTGTTCAGAGCAGCTACACCTGGGTGAGTGATTGCGGTCGAAGGTACCTCCAGCTACCTCTCGCGGGAACAGTAGGCCTGCGCGCGCGCATAAATCACGCGCAACGAGAGACAATGCTGCGCCCATATATCACCGGATTCCTTTATCCAAAAACGAGTTCAAGAAATTGCGTCTTTAATTTTTTTTTGTTTTTTGTGAGGTCGGGTCAGGCATTGTTCGTGTGTCTTTGAGCGCGCCGCTGAAATATGATAGCATGTAAAACAATTGCAGCGAGTGCGAGCGCTACCGGCGCGCGCGCCGATCGCGATGCGCCCATTGTTGCGGTAATGGCGTCCGCGCTGCGCACTGCGCGCTGCGCCGACGCGACGGGACCGCATCTCAATACTGATAACTAAAGGACACTGTAAAACATAAATTCCCTGTTCTTTGAAATGGTTTACTTGTAGTTGATACCTTTTGAATAAATTGCACGGTGCCATTCAACATCAAATTACTTTCAAGTAAACTAGTCTAATGCTAGCTCGGAGGTTATCCTGCCCATATACTATATCTTATCGTCACCCGACCGCGATAAAACATGTGAATAGTAGTAGAACAGTATGATGTGTAGAGATGGCCGATAGGCGCGCACGTCGCGGTGAGATATTGCGTTTTTTGTGCTCAGGTAGCACGACGGCAACGGGATTCGGGAATTATGTTTTTTCCTCCAGAAACCTTCCTCGAAGTTTTGCAAAGGTTGCGCGGTGCAGTCATCAATTAAAGCAGCAGCAGTCATTTTTCTATATTTCTCGACTTGGCTTCGCAGAAGCTCGCCCCGGACGTGATGCGTGATCGATTGCGCTGAGCCGTGCCCGCCGCGGCGCCTGGCGGACCCGGCCCTCACGACTGGGCTTACAGAAGCTGCGCTAAACAACTTGTTCAGCACGCAGAGAGTGTTTTTATATACTCACCACGCTTGGCAGGCGGGTTGGCGAGCGCAGTGCGGGATGTTGATACACGGAAAGACGCTGCGGCCCATCTTCCGGAGGTATCCCTTAGCAGGCTCTTACTGCATCCACGGGCATGAGAGGAGGGGCAACATTCTACTGCCGGCGCCCCACGGCGAATACTCATGAATGTTATTTGAATGTCGATAGATCCAGCCAATTAAAGATATTATCTTTAGTTTTACATTAGTAATCCTCACAGAGATACACCATGGTCGGGACAGGGGTAGGTGACAAGTCCCGGCGGTCCGTCGCCATCTGCAACGCAAAGCAGATCACATATGCATGACTTCTCAAAACGCACCGTTACCGCACCCACTTTGCATGCCTACGTCTTTGGAAACAAATCAAATCTACCACACAATCAATAAATATGTAAAAATCAACCGCTTACATTAGTGCCTCCGACCTCCGTCAATCATTCAAAACGTATTCAATATGGCTACAATACTGAAATAATTGAAAACAGGATATTTCTGGAGCATGATATATCATGGTTGAAATGTAGGGTTTTGTTGATTGGTAATGGAGCGTGACGCTGACGACACAGGTGTCGCGGTGCGCCGTTCCACATAAATCACCCGCGGCCGCAGACATGGCAGCGATGCATCACGGCGGCGCGGCGGCTGCGGCCGGCCACGGGGATTCAGTCCCACGGGTGTCACTGTGGCAAGAGATTTGAGACCCTCCAACATAATAGGATATGATTTGTTGTGTTCTTCACAATGAAAGGTTTGAGCGAGCGGTTATACTACGATACTATTTGGCCTTTAGAAAATATAATACCGATGTGATACGTAACAAGGATTAAAGCGCGCTCTTGGGACTCCTGCTAGATGTAAAACATTTTTAATTTTGCAATTACTTACTTACGCTGCGGCAAGTCATACAGAAGACCGAAGAGTATAACTTGCCGATATGTCTCGCGTTTGTGGACGATGAGAAAGCCTTCGATTCGATCGAAACATGGGCGGTGCTTGAGCCTCTCCAACGATGCCGTATTGACTATCGGTACATCGAAGTGTTGAAGTGATTGTATAAAAACGTCACTATGTCAGTCCGAGTACAAGAACAGAGCTTGAAGGCGATTTCCTTGAAAAGAGGCGTAATCTCTTCGAAACTGTTTACGACCGCTTTGGAAGATGCCTTCAAGCTCCTGGAATGGAAAGGACTGGGCATCAATATGAACGGCGAATACATCACTCACCTTCGGTTTGCCGACGATATTGTGGTCATGGCAAAGTCTATGGAAGAGCTCAGCACGATGATCGAAGGCCTCAATCGAGTCTCCCAACGGGTAGGCCTTAAAATGAACATGGACAAGACAAAAATCGTGTCGAATGTCCATGTCGTACCTGCCCCAGTTATGGTTGAGAACTCGGCTCTTGAAGTTGTCGACGCGTACGTATACCTAGGATAAACAGTTCAATTAGGTAGGTCCAACTTCGAGAAAGAGGTCAATCGTTGAATCCAACTCGGATGGGCAGCGTTTGGGAAACTACGCAACGTCTTTTCGTCCAACATACCTCAGTGCCTGAAGACCAAAGTCTTCAATCAGTGTGTGTTACCTGAAACCGAGACGTGGTCTTTCACTATTCGCCTTATGAAAAAGCTTAGAGTCGCTCAACGAGCTCTGGAGAGGGCTGTGATCCGGGTTTCTCTACGGGATCGAATCAAAAATGAAGAGATACGTAGAAGAACTCGGGTCACCGACAAAGCCAGACGGATTAGCACGTTGAAGTGGCAATGGGCAGGCCATATAGCGCGCAGAACGGATGATGGAGCCGCAAAGTTCTCGAATGGAGGCCACGGACCGGCAAGCGCAGCCTAGGACGTCCACCTACAAGATGGGCAGACGACTTGGCAAGAACCGCAGGTCGGCGTTGGATGGAGGCCGCTTCCAGCCGCAGTACTTGGAGTCAATGAGGGAGGCCCATTGGACGTCTTACGGCTGACGATGAATTGCTCGTAAAATATTTATTTTATTAAAATTTGTGTAGTGTAAAAGACAAATAGTGCATGAATTGCTTAAGGGAAGTTACGTTTTTAATTTTATGGGGATTAATATTGTAACCGAATAATTAGCTATTGATATTTTATATGTCCATGCAAAACTGCAGCAGCTTTCTAGGACTATTAGTCTCTTCGCAAAGAAGGTGACCGAAGGGCAGACAAATAAAGCGAAACTATAAGAGTTTCTTGTTTTACTACGAATCCCTAGCAATTAAGCTTCACTTAACATAAATTATATTATAAGTTTGTCGTGTACACATGAGTTGCGTTTCAAGCCAGATCATTTTCAGTGTTTTTATTATTATTTTTGTATTGCTTGTTTTGTGTTTTGTGTACCTAAATAAATAAATAAATAAAAATAAATAAATGGTCACGTGTAGTGTAAAAATTAAAAAGCGAATTATTCCACTTTCAAAATTAACGTGAGATATATTATTCATTTTGTAAAAACGGGAATTACTCACGTAGTATTGTAACGTCGAAGATTATGCCGACACGTTTCGATTTTTCAAGAAAATCATCATCATGGGATTGAATCTTCGACGTAACAATACTACGTGAGTAATTCCCGTTTTTAGAAAATGAATAGTATATCTCACGTTAATTTTGAAAGTGGAATAATTCGCTTTTTAATTTTTACATTATACGTGACGATTGCTAGGGATTCGTAGTAAAACAAGAAACTCTTATAGTTTCGCTTTATTTGCGAAGAGACTAATAGTCCTAGAAAGCTGCTGCAGTTTTGCATGGACATATAAAATATCAACGCCGAGATAACGCTACAAAATATGCTGAAAAATAATTAATTCAGGGTACCTCCCATACACGTAAGGTGGGGATGAATTCTTTTTTCTTGATTTTCCCATTGTGTGCGTATCGTTGTTGAATAGGAATAGGGACTGCGAATATTTTTTTTCGATTGAGGGTTCCGTTTGTGAAATATTAAACTTTTATTTTACGTTTTAAACTTTTTTCGAGCGTTTTTTCATTGTAATTTTTATTCCTCTGAGAATGTCGAAGGATGTGTTTTTTGCGGCATAAACGGTTGCATCTTTCAGGTTAACTTAGAATATTGATTTTTTTCTCAGCTTAAAGAGGCTGTAGATTTGGCTCACTCCAGAAATCCTCTGCGACGATCCCCTGCGAAGGGGATTATTGGAATTTTTGTCCAAAAATCTCGAAGGGGACGCAAAGGGGATATCTGGACAAAAGTTCCACAAATCCCCTAAAACATGCATTTAAAAGTTCTTGTATTCTCGATATGGCCCATGACTATGGCCAATCCTTAAGTTTTGAAAATGAAAAATGTAAGTAAATGTCATTTGAGTATATGGTTTTATTTCAACTCGATACCTCTACATGTTCTCGTGTAAAGGATCTTGACAGACAGACAAAGGACAGTCAGACAGACGGACAACAATGTGATCCTATAAGGGTTCCGTTTTTAGGGTTCCGGACCAAAATGGTAAAAAGGAACCCTTATAGAATCACTCTGTCTGTCTGTCTGTCTGTCTGTCTGTCTGTCTGTCACAGATGGATATCTCGAGAACTACTGATGCTATCGACTTGCAATTTAAAATGGTAAAAGACAAAAGTTTTTTACTTATATAGCATATATAAAAATTTTAAAAAATATTCTTATTTTGATTGCAGGGAGGCGGATAGGGGATCTCAAAAATTTTAAGTGAAGTTACTAGGCCGTGTGGGGTAACATATGAAAGGTATTCATTTGTACATTAATAAACAGTTTTTAGTTTTCCTTTAAACCGTATCGTTTTTGAGTTATTTACAAAAATGTTGAAAAAACGACCGTCCCCCCCCCTTATCTCCGAAGTTTGCAGAGATAAGCCCGTGATACTTTTATAGCTAATAGAAGTGTATGTAAACTTTATAGGAAAATTATAGCGAACTCTCTAATTTGCATAGTTTTTTAGACAAGGGGGGTGGAAGGGGGGTTTTCAAAAATTTTGTGAAGTTAATAGGTGATGTGGGGTATCATATGAAAGGTATTCATTTGCACACTAATAAACAGTTTTTAGTTTTTCTTTAAGCCGTATTGTTTTTGAATTATTTACAAAAATGTCGAAAAACCGACCGTTCCCCCCCCCTTATCTCCGAAGTTTGCAGAGATAAACCCGTGATAATTTTATAGCTCATAGAAGTGTATGTAAACTTAATAGGAAAATTGTAGCATACTCTCTAATATGCATAATTTTTTAGACAAGGGGGGTTGAAGGGGGGTTTTCAAAAATTTTGTAAAGCAAATAGGTTATGTGGGGTATCATATGAAAGGTATTCATTTGCACATTATTAAACAGTTTTTAGTTTTCCTTTAAACCGTATTGTTTTTGAGTTATTTACAAAAATGTTGAAAAAACGACCGTTCCCCCCCCCTTATCTCCGAAGTTTGCAGAGATAAACTCGTGATAATTTTTTAGCTAATATAAATGTATGTAAACTTCATAGGAAAATTATAGCGAACTCTCTAATTTGCATAGTTTTTTAAACAATGGGGGTGGAAGGGGTTTTTCAAAATTTTTGGAAAGTTACTAGGTTATGTGGGGTATCATATGAAAGGTATTCTTTAGCACATTAATAAACAATTTTTAGTTTTCCTTTAAGTTGTAAAGTTTTTGAGTTATTTACAAAAATGTTGAAAAAATAGCGTTCCCCCCCCCTTATCTCCGAAGTTTGCGGAGATAAACCTTTGAAACTTTTATTACTATTAGAAGTGTATGTAAAGATTAGAGGAAATTTATTACAATCTCTCTACATAGCATACTTTTTTAGAAATCATCGAAAGTGTAAAAAGTCTACATAAGTTCCGCTATTAGACAAGAGTTGGCGCTGTCAAGGTTCTCCAACCAATATAAAACCGCCTTTGTCATAAATTATATTGTATGATGGCACGGAACCCTCGGTGCGCGAGTCCGACTCGCTCTTGCCCGGTTTTATTTCCTTTTGAGGTACGGAAACCTAACACGACAAAATGAAAGAGATTTTACATCAAAATGATTGCAAGTATATTCGTTATTATGTAGATCTTAGTAAAAGCACACAAGTGCACATCCTGCAGCCTTGCTGCAGTTGTTCCGTAGTTTATTATTATTTAACTGCGTGTCATCTGAAGTGAACAGATGTAATTATGTGCTATATTCTATTAATTTGTGTTGTTTTATTTTGTAATTTGTGACGCGTCAATAAGGTCCATGCGGCCGCACTCAATAAAGTATTTTTTGATTCTTGATTCTTTATTGCGTGGGAGCGACGCATTCTGCCATTTGCAGCGCCGCGGCCGATTCGACTCTATGTTTTCGCTGAATTACTTACCTGCGAGATTTATTAGCTCCACGCGTCTGCCTTGGAGCCACGATCGAAATACGAGTAAGTATATTTGATATTTGAGACGTCGATGTAGAGGTATCGCACGCTACGTGACGACCATGGAGCGTGCGAGACTAAACTCTCCCGTGGTAGATATTTGAAGGTAAGCATACTGTGGATGTTGGATGATATAATACACTAGTACTGCCCTCGGTAGCAAGAGGGCAGTAAGTCGTGATTTTGAGTGTATTGAGTTAGAGGTTGCTTGAGAATACCCATTTACCGCTCTTTTTTTGTATCTAGGTTTCATTGTTCTATATAAACTACAAGTATGTTTTTTCAGTTATTAGAAGGGCAGTATAGGTCTTATTTCATATTAGGCAACTACATCAAACCGCAGTATAACACAACTTTACTGCTCTTCTTGTTCGATTTTCCGTTCTTCAAATCATAAAAGCAGTATGCCCTCTTTATGCTGTTGGTTAGTATAGTAAAACATAAAATGAAAAGCAAATTTAGTAAGGAAAAGCACAGTATAGTGACGTACTGTATTCTTCAAACGTCTTTTACATTGCGCATTTGTGAAAATTACGAAATAAAATAGCAGTACCGCTTATTATACTGCTATTGTATGTAGTAGGATAGTAACAGATTCCATTCAATTCTAAATACAAGAGCAGTAAATAAACTAAACTGCTGTGTTCGTTAATAAAATAGGAAAAATTTTAATCAAGAAGACAGATTAAATATTCACGATAGTTATGTCAATCTTGATTGGGAAGCTCAAGGAGTTATGATAAAGAGTCTCGTATCACGGATCAATGTTCAAAGCAGAAAGAAAGTAAATGAAGAAAATTATTACAAACGCAACAAAACCTAAAAGTATTACTTACCAACAAAATAGAACAAAAAATTGAAGTTTGTAAAACTTTTTGTTAACTACCTTAGGGTAGGTAAAATAAAAGGAATGGCAAACTATATAAAACATAAAAAGAGATACACGGAGTGCAGAAAAATGTACCAAAAAGATGTCGAAACTCAAGAAGAAAATGAATATATAGATTGCATTTACTATTCAGTAGATCTCCAAAAGGTAATCATGCTGCCACGAATTAACATGTATAAAATCGTCTTGTTTACACCACGTATAATATGTTTCAACGAAAGCTTTGTGCCTTTAGGCATGTTTACAGACACACAGAAACCGATTGCTGTTTTGTGGAATGAAGTAATATCGGGACGTAAGCAGGAAGATATATCTGCTCTGACGTTCCAAAACTATAGCTATGGCCAAAAACGACAAAACTGTTTGTGTAACTTGATTGATGTAAGGGAATACATAATTTGTTTTAGTAGTTTTTATAATTGTGTAGTGATTACTTAAATTGAGGTATCATTTAACTTCTGCCATTTCATGTGATACTCAATCTTAATTAGTTTCATAAGTTGTCACTAAATAAATATTGTTGTTCTTATATATTAATTGACTATTATTGTTCCATTTTATATTATTTTGGTAAAGGTTGAATCTAAATACCGAAAAATACAACACAAGAGAGCAGTACAACTTCTTACTACTTAAAAACTTTAGCGAAAGATTACAACTTTCATAGGTAGCAGGGCAGTAAACTACTCAAATACTGCCCTTGGATGTAGTAAAGGTAGTAAATTATATTTACTTAAGCTAAACATAAGTAAAGTAACTTAAAAAAACGAAGGCAAAGAGCAGTAACAACGTCAGTTACTGTTCTCTTACGTAGAAATTTATACAAGTTTCGTAGAGGATTGCTATGGAAAAAAATATTTTGTATTATTTAGTTAGGTCAAATGCATACTATTAGAATTCTAAATATACAGTTAAATTGGAAAAAAATTCTTCTATTTATAGAGGTACGTAACATTAAGGTAACTTGCATAGTATTGTTACAGACACGAAAAATCAATCTCAAAACTTTAACCGCCATTTTCTCAGAAACAGGTTTTGGGTACATACTGCTCTCTTGCTACCGAGGGCAGAGTAGTTGTTGATATAAAAGTAGTAGTGGAGATCGAAGTGTGCGAGGGCGGTGAGGGCCGGCTTATATTACAATTAAACAAATACAAGCATTGTGCAAGGTGCCGCGAGGGGGCGCGGGCGGCGCGTGTGTTTGTTTGTTTGTAGTCGTGCGCGCCTTTTCAATACGGAGCTACATAGGCGACCTCTCCTTGCCGTGGGGTGTCGGCAGTAGGATGTTGCCTCTCCTCTCTTGCCTATTTATGCAGTAAGAATCTGCTAACGAATCATCTGCCTCCGGAAGATATTTCCCGGAAGAGCGTATTGTCGTGTATCAATCCGCTTGCCAAGCGTGGTGAGTATGGTAACAACCCATCTCTCATGGTCACTTGCATCATGTCATCCATGGGTAAGGTCTATGTCCAGCAGTGGACATCCTACATCTGAGTACAATCGAGTGAGTTTTACAAATTGACAAAAAACATCTCTTTATTCGCTAGAAATATCAAACAAAACGACATAACGTTTATTACGATTGAGAGTTATTCTTCAAGTTATTTTAGCATCGATAGTAAGTCATACTCATTGAATTGAGTGAAATGGATGTGATTAGGCGATATCGAATTACTTAAGAAATTTATTTCAAACAATGCAATATTTAGACGAGTTGTTTTCTATAGCGAGTTCGGCGAATTTGCGAAACAAAAGTACCTACCTATTATAATAAATTATTATTAAGGTCGCGCAAAACAATGCACTACCTCGTGTAACTCGATAAGTTGGAGACGAGACAGGAGCCCGCGTCGACGCTCGGTCATTAGGGCTGCGCGATGGTGTCGTCGACGAACCCTTTCTCGCCAACAAACAGGGCCGGGACCCCGCGGGGCGCCCCGCGTGACCGCCGATCAAAGCACACGGATCGCTGCTTTGTTTGTTTATCGACAAATCGTTCATTAAATCGACACGCGACTGCGCAATGACTGATTGATTGACACTCGGCAAGAGGGCGCGGGAACCGTGGACCCGGCTCAGCATATCAATGAAAACGGAACTGCAGCTTTGTTTATTAACAGAGTTTAATTACGATAACTTGGTTGGAAGACTTTAGGGGAGACCTTTGCCCAGCAGTGGGACAACACAGGTTAAAAAAAAAAACAATTACGATAAATACTCCATCATTAATTCTCTACAGTGGAATATGTACGAACTTCTGAAATAGAAGCTTGTTAAAATACATGAAACAGTCCGGTGATATTCAAACTGATTCAGAGGACCAAATCTGTATTGCATTATAAGTACTAACACCTAGGTTTAAGTTTACTAACAAAAATTGGATCATATTCATCATCATCATCATTTCAGCCATTTAACGTCACAACGTAACATTTAAGATGCTGCTGCCCATCTTCCGGAGGTATCCCTTAGCAGGCTCTTACTGCATCCGCGGGAATGAGAGGAGGGGTAACATTCTACTGCCGGCACCCCACGGCCTATATTGCCACGGACGATATTGTTTATGCATAAAAACATAAAAAAATGTATTGGTCTGTTCTTTCCCCTGAAAATAGCTGACTAACCTGAGGTTCTGGGTAAGCCCCGTACAGCATGTATCGATCGTTCCTGACGGTGACAAATCATCCATACAGTATGATGTCAAAGGCCAATTTATTCAACTTCAACTTCAGTAACAAGGGCTGACGAAGTGCGAGGTGAGGCGCTCACTGCCGCGCGCCGCCGGGCGCCGGGCGCCGCCTCTGCCTCTCCAATTAACTGACACTTCACATCAATCTTTGCATATTTTCTGCATCTCATCGAATAAGGCGAGATAACTTTTAATCCATTGGCACTCAGAACGTGATTTCATAAAACGAAATCATAATAGGTTGACGAACACCATTACACAGTCTTCTTTTTTATGTTTCTTCATCATCATTATTTCAGCCATAGGACGTCCACTGTTAGACATAGGTCTCCCTCATGGACTTCCAAGTATAGGGGCTGGAAGCAGCCCATCTTGTTGGTGGACGCCGTACGCTGAGCTTGCCGGTCTGTGGCCTCCATTCGTGAACTTTTCGGCCCCATCAGTCATCTGTTCTTCGAGCTACATGCCCATTGGCACTTCAGCGTTTTAATCCGTTTGGCTATGTCGGTAACCCGAGTTCTTCTACGTATCTCCTCATTTATGATTCGATCCTGCAGAGAAACCCCGAGCATAGCCCTCTCCATAGCTCGTTGAGCGACTGAGCATATTTATGAGGTCAGTAGTGTACGTCTCGGTTTCATAAGTCATCACTGGTAGATACACGCTGATTGTAGACTTTCGTCTTAAGGCGCTGAGGTGTTTTGGACGAGAAGACGTTGTAAAGTTTTCCAAACGAACTTTTTTGATGTCTCATGGATACATAAAATGTATTACAGCATTTTTAATTTATTTGTAGTGTCAGCCTGGTTGCCGGCTGTATTGAGACACCTTAGTACAGTGAGATAGGCTTCCTGGTGCTTGAGCTTTCGTCCGTTGTTCATCATCATCATAATAACCCATAAACCAAAATGATAATGTTTACTAAGTGCTGGAGTCTGTCCAGTAGGTATTATTATTATTTGGATGTTCCTACGATGTATATACATACTTAATCATCATCATTATCCGTTATTTCTCCGAAACTGTTTACGACCGCTTTGGAAGATGCCTTCAAGCTCTTGGAATGGAAAGGACTAGACATCAACATTAACGGCGAATATATGAATCACCTTCGGTATGCCGACGATATTGTGGTCATGTCAAAGTCGATGGAGGAACTCGGAACGATGCTCGAAGGCCTCAATCGAGTCTCCCAACGGGTAGGCCTTAAAATGAACATGGACAAGACGAAGGTTATGTCGAATGTCCATGTGGTGCCTGCCCCAGTTATGGTTGAGAACTCGGCTCTCGAAGTTGTACGCGTATGTATACCTAGGACAAACTGTCCAGTTAGGTAGGTCCAACTTTGAGAAAGAGGTCAATCGACGAATCCAACTCGGATGGGCAGCGTTTAGGAAACTACGCAACGTTTTTTCGTCCAAAACTCCTCAGTGCCTTAAGACGAAAGTCTACAATGAATGTGATGACATATGGAACCGAAACGTGGACATTCACGATTGGCCTCATGAATAAGCTCAGAGTCGCTCAACGAGCTATGGAGAGGGCTATGCTCGGGGTTTCTTTACGCGATCCAATCAGAAATGAGGAGATACGTAGAAGGACTCGGGTCACCGACATAGCCAAATGGATAGCACGTTGAAGTGGCAATGGGCAGGGCATGTAGCTCGCAGAACAGATGGCCGATGGGGCCGAAAAGTTCTCAAGTGGAGGCCACGGACTGGCAAGCGCAGCGTAGGACGTCCACCAACAAGATGGGCTGACGACCTGGTGAAGACCGCAGATCGACGGTGGATGCAGATCGCTTCCAACCGCAATAACTGGAAATACATGAGGGAGGCCTATGTCCAGCAGTGGACGTCCTATGGCTGAAATGATGATGATGATGACATCCGTTGGACTGCCGTCCACGTCCACTGCTGGACATAGGCCTCCCTCATACATCTCCAAGATCATGTGGGGATTGTTGCCATACTCGCCACGCTTGGCAGGCAGGTTCGCGAGCGCAGTATGAGATGTTTCTACACGTAAAGACACTGCTGCTCATCTTCCGAAGCATAGCAGACCCTCAGCAGATTCTTACTGCATCCGCGCGCAAGAGAGGGAAGGCAACATTCTAATGCCGACACCTCACGACATTAACACAAACTTACACAAACTAAATGGCTGTCTTTAGATAAAAGATTGTCGTTACAAGAGACACTTTTTCTGTCCTGCGCGTGCGGTAGAGCCCACTAACATCGTTACCAGGTTTTTATGCCTAATTTGCAATCACCAAAATGTAATTACGGGTAACGTTGTGAGTGTCCACTTGCCGCGCTCGAGGAGCTCCAAGTGTCGCTTTGCCGTCTCCTCAGCGCGGCCCCGCGCGCTGCGCCGCCCGCGCCCCCGAGTTATTGAGTTTGTTGCGAGGCGCTCCGAGGGCGCGCTGATTTAAATGCGGAAGAATCATCGCACTCTACTTGCTCTCATGTCTAGGGCTGCGACTACGCCGGCTGATCACGTGTCTGTTGAGAACTCAATGTGCAATGTGCTTCATGATGGCCTTAGATAAATGATTTGCAAAAATGGTGCAGTAATCTCTCCCAACCCTGAGGGAACTCAGAATACCAAAGTAAGTTTTTAATATCACAGGTTCCCTAAGTCAACTTACGTTTTATTATTTATTTAAATAAATTATGCAATTCACACAGCATCATCTAGCCTTTACAAAATACATTGTACAACATAGATATATGTATGTATATATATTTTTATATTATATAGAAAACATCCAGAAAACCCTGAAAAAATATCTACAGATTGTACAGACATTTATTCCGAGGCGGGAATCGAACCCGCAACCTCTTGCGTCGCAGGCGGACATTCGCCCGCTGCACCACAGGCGTCGTCAATGAAGACTACTCGCTCCCCGCGGCCGCTTCGGCCCCGGCAGCCCTGGGCCGCGGCTGCCCGGGCGCCAATCGGCAGCTTTTATTTTATTTGCGCGGAAGCAAGGCTCTTTGCATACGCAAACACTGCCGTCATTATCTTCGGATTATAAATTGTTTTCTGCAATAGAAGGGCCTTTCTAGTGCAATCGAGACAAACAATTTGGATACTCCATAGAGACCTTCTCAATGAGTTGGGTTTATACTAATAATTATATATTATATAATATATATATTACTAAGACAAGTGTATTTTGGAAACTGGTACAAGAATCACGAATAAATTGTGTTCGATTAGCTGAATTGAGATTCGCGTGCCCAACGGAGTTCGTAATACAAAAACTCATGTACAACTTCTTGACATGTGTTTGAGACATTTTAATGCCATTGAGTGCTAGACCAAGCACTCGCGTCGATAATTGTCAAGCGAATCAAAAATACGACATTTCGAGAGTAGTATGAAAATAAGAAGAACTCGAGCCGTTACCTTTTAAAAAATAGTCTAGGAAGAGAAAAGGGAAAGGCGTGACTTTTATGGGTAAAGGATGTGTGTTTTATCACGTGGAGCATTTCCCACAAGAGCGCGGGACACCCACGACGGCGCGGCGCGGCGGCGCGCTGACAGAGACGTCGTGTGCACGACGCCAGCCAGCAGCTATCTGATGCCAGGGCATCTGCTGATGCCTGATAAACTGACTACAGAAGCGTACTTCATTATACTATTGGAATTAATAATCGTTGTTATGTACTTGATTTACTTGACATTTTGTTTAAAGATTAACGAGCGAAAAGAATTTAACATGTATTTCAGCGTAAATAATTTTGCGGTGTTTTGGATTTTCAATATAACCAGAGACTTGTAATACTCTGATATAAATTTACTTCACAAACTTGAATTTTCGTGCTAGCTATAATCATAATAACTTATTCATAAATATAAGCCTAAACGAAATATTACATAGTAATTAAATCACCAAAATCTTACACGCACATACACATTTGTTTTTAACTGCACGGGAGTAGGTGAATGTTAGAGAGCTCAAAGAGCACTTCTTCCACAACATCTGCATATCCTTCGGGAACGCTATGTAGATTTTTTACACTTTCGATGATATTTAAAAAGTATGCTAATTAGAGCGTTCGTTATAATTTTCCCGTAATCTTTATATACACTTCTGATAGCAATAAAAGTTTCAGAGGCTTATCTCCGCAAACTTCGGAGATAAGGAGGGGAACGATCGTTTTTCAACACTTTTGTAAATAACTCAGAAACGATACGGCTTATAGGAAAAATAAAAACTGTTTATTAATGTGCAAATTAATACCTTTCATATGGTATCCCACACGACCTAGTAACTTCACAAACATTTTGAAAATCCCCCTTCCACCTAAAAAAACCTTGTCTAAAAAACTATACAAATTAGAGAGTTCGCTATAATTTTCCTATAAAGTTTACATACTGTAATTTTAATTATTTATTGTTTATTACAATACTGTGTGTGTGTGTAAGCTGTAAAAGTTTCACGGGTTTATCTCTGCAAACTTCGGAGATAAAGGGGGGAACGATCGTTTTTCAACACTTTTGTAAATAACTCAGAAACGATACGGCTTATAGGAAAAATAAAAACTGTTTATTAATGTGCAAATTAATACCTTTCATATGGTATCCCACACGACCTAGTAACTTCACAAACATTTTGAAAATCCCCCTTCCACCTAAAAAAACCTTGTCTAAAAAACTATACAAATTAGAGAGTTCGCTATAATTTTCCTATAAAGTTTACATACTGTAATTTTAATTATTTATTGTTTATTACAATACTGTGTGTGTGTGTAAGCTGTAAAAGTTTCACGGGTTTATCTCTGCAAACTTCGGAGATAAAGGGGGGAACGATCGTTTTTCAACACTTTTGTAAATAACTCAGAAACGATACGGCTTATAGGAAAAATAAAAACTGTTTATTAATGTGCAAATTAATACCTTTCATATGGTATCCCACACGACCTAGTAACTTCACAAACATTTTGAAAATCCCCCTTCCACCTAAAAAAACCTTGTCTAAAAAACTATACAAATTAGAGAGTTCGCTATAATTTTCCTATAAAGTTTACATACTGTAATTTTAATTATTTATTGTTTATTACAATACTGTGTGTGTGTGTAAGCTGTAAAAGTTTCACGGGTTTATCTCTGCAAACTTCGGAGATAAAGGGGGGAACGATCGTTTTTCAACACTTTTGTAAATAACTCAGAAACGATACGGCTTATAGGAAAAATAAAAACTGTTTATTAATGTGCAAATTAATACCTTTCATATGGTATCCCACACGACCTAGTAACTTCACAAACATTTTGAAAATCCCCCTTCCACCTAAAAAAACCTTGTCTAAAAAACTATACAAATTAGAGAGTTCGCTATAATTTTCCTATAAAGTTTACATACTGTAATTTTAATTATTTATTGTTTATTACAATACTGTGTGTGTGTGTAAGCTGTAAAAGTTTCACGGGTTTATCTCTGCAAACTTCGGAGATAAAGGGGAGGAACGGTCGTTTTTTCAACACTTTTGTTAATAACTCAAAAACGATACAGCTTAAAGGAATACTAAAAACTGTTTATTAATGTGCAAATTAATATTTTTCATGTGATTACCCCACACAACCTAGTAACTCAACTTAAAAAATTTGAGATCCCCTATCCGCCCCCCTGCAATCATAATAAGAATATTTTTTAGCATTTTCATATATGCTGTATTAGTAAAAAAGTGTTATCTTTAACCATTTCAAATTTCAAGTCGTTAGCATCAGTAGTTCTCGAGATATCCACTTGTGACAGACAGACAAAGAAGAAGAAAAAGCTGCTAGTTTCCGACCAATAGTCCGAACCATGGCTACGGCTGTTCTCCTTGTTGGGCTACGTTAAATTATTTTTCAAGTGATGCCTGCATTGACATTTCTGTTTATTCGTATTTTTTTTTATATGTTCTGTTGCGGTACTCAAAAGGTTCTGTCAGAATACCAGCGTTGCATCTTTTATCTTAGGTGCAACTATTGCTGAGACAGAACCTTTTCGCACACCACACTTTTATGAAAAACTGTAACCTTCATAAGTTAGATTATTAATTATGTTTAAGGTGTGGTGTACCAATAAACGCATTTTCATTTCATTCATTTCATTTCAGACAGACAGAGTGATTCTGTAAGGGACTTTTCAAGTAATAAAACAATTTTCAACAAATGTGGGAATTATTGAAAACCTCGTCCAATTATGTCGAAAACACGGAAAATAAAACATTTATGACCATCATTTGGATAATATGACTCTCAGCTAACCCGGTACGAGTATCTGTGAATTTTATATTTTTTGCTGAATCGTTATTGTAAAACACGTGCTAATGGAAAAATAGATTTTTGACCGTTTTAGTTGAATAGTTTGTTAGTTTTTTATTCCATTCATCATCATCATTTCAGCCGTGAAATGTCCACTACTGAACACAGGCCTCCCTCATGGATCTCCAAGAGGGGTAGTTGCCATACTCACCCCGCTTGGAAGGTCGGTTTGCGAGCGCAGTACGGAAGGTTCATACATGGAAAGACGCTGCTGCTCATCCTACGGCCATTCCATTACTACATTTAAACATCTGTGCAGTGTGTTATGTAATGGACTAGAAACACTTGAGGATGGCACCGTCTGCGCACGGGTGTCGTACGCAGTCTTCCTAAGTCCATTATTGATCGAAAAAATATACCTATTAGCGCTTACTATTGTTTTCATCATCATCATCATCATCACCTCAGCCGTAAGACATCTACTGCTGGACATAGGCCTCCCTCATGGATCTGCAAGTAGATATCATGAGGAATTTTTGCTATACCACGTTTGGCAGGCGGCATCGCAGTGCAGTATGTTGATACACGGAAAGACGCTGCTGCCTATCCTCTGGAGGTACCCCTAAGCAGATTCTTACTGCATCTATGGGCAAGAGACATTCTACTGCCGGCATCTCACGGCAGTTACTCTTGTTTTAATTGCGGTAAAACATTCCAGCCTTGCTTCGTGGCTTGGGGGCACTGCGTGAAAACGAGCTCGAAAACGAGCTGTACCTATTTAACAAATATTTGTTAAAGAATCTTATTTTTAGTAAAGTTGTAGTATCATTGTTTTTAATAACAGTGTCATTGGCATACCTAATGAAAATTACGAAATAGTTTACCTACTTATATTCTGAAAACAAACAAACACCAGATATTGAAGCGCATTGCGAAAAGGCGCGAAGATTTCGCGAATGCGGTCCGCCTCCGCTCCCGGAGCCAATCGCAGCGTGGCGCGCTCACCATTGGCCGTCGATTGCCGCCGAAACGCGACGAAAAAACGCGTTACGTGAAAAACAATGGCACTCAGTTGCACGGCGAGCACTAGCCGGCTCATTGTGCAGCGGCCTGCGTAACCTGGCCCGCCAGCGCGCGTCCACGTCTCCGCGCCGCGCCCGACGTGGGAGGCGCGGCGGGTCTAGCCTTTCTGGTCTTGCGAGGTACGTGATGTCACAGGCTGCTGACGGATGCCTGTGTGTCGTCGATAGATCGATGCGCGTACGCGTGTGTGGGTGCCAGTGCGTCCTCTTCGCGCTAGATGGCGCGCCCGAGACTCCTCGGCCTGCGTTTTTGTCCACCGATGCCTCCGACTTCGAGTCAACAGCGAGAGCATGCAAAAGTGTTCACAAAAAGCATCGGCACCAACAGAGTGTAACTCTAGAGGCATTTCTAACTGTTTTTCTTGTCTAGACGGTCAGTGCAGTGCGTCTACCAGCACCCATTTGAATAATAGTTACAGTGCAGTCTTACATGTAATACGCTTATATTAATAGATCGAAGACAATGGGATTCGTTTACAAAGGCCGCTGTGCAGTCGCGGGCGAGCCGCGGAGCACTCGCGGCGCGCGGAGCTTGTACTAGTAGACCCTTGACCTTTCTGCAATTAGCAGACATCCTGGCGAACGCAAAGCAGTGTCTGGTTCCTTCACTAGTTCTCTACTCGCTGGTGTGTCTTTTCGCTGACTACTTCTAGCCTCTATAAGTGTTTAGACGCAAACCTTCCAATATGCGTTACGTGACGATTTCTGCCAATTGACAAAATTTCCACTTAATATAAACCCAATTTGTTTGATTGGATGTTTGTTACTACTTACTTCAAGGAAAAACTACTGAACTGATCAAGCTATGTGTTGGGGTTTTCTCCTCGTTGAGAACTCCAGTTATAGTTAAGTTGTAGGTAATATAGTTCACACCAAACCACTTATCATAATCATAATCATTTATTTGCCAGAATGTATGTACAATAAGATCTTAATTAAATATAATGTCCAGTTACAAACTACCAAACATGGCGTGCAAATATAGTTGAAATATTAATAATATTAAAAATTATATTAAAAAAAATAATGTTAATAAATGAAATAAAAATTTGCCAAATTAATAAGTAAAACAAAAAATAATTAAATTAAAGATCAAATAAAGTCAAAATATATAAAAATGTCAAATAAAATCAATAAAATCAAATAAAGTTAAGTTATAGTCAAGTTTTGAAACTTAAATATTCATTCACGTTATAAAAACAATTCTCCAATAGCCAGTCTTTTAACTTTTGTTTAAATTTGTGTCTTAGAGTTATAATATAGATTTATTAAGAAATATACGTTAGATTAGGTAAGTTTAATAATCTGAGCCTTACGTAATGTGAAGTATGTAAATAGCTAATAATAGTCGGCGCGTGGCAAAGGTTTCGTTACGACTGTTGAAGACAGTTTACTGATACATGAATTAAAACTGCTGTATGAGCAATATTGGCTCGTAGGTACATATTCCCGAGGGAAGAAGAAAGTACGTAGTTAAAATGCGTACCTACTCAAAACACCTAACGTTAAGAAAAGTTATAAGTTAAGTTATAGTTAAGTAAGGATGTTAATGTAATAAATATCACAATCTAAATCATGTTCTAACTGATGGTGCCGGCTGAGGGATGTTCTTCAAATGTCCGCCTCTTATTTTAGTGGTGCAATTTCCTCAAGTTCTATCTCTTCTGTTCTCTTTCGAGTCTCTGTAGAGGTTTTAGTACTCGTAGTACGGGCTTTTCTCCTTGTACAGTTTGTACACGCAGTAAGGTGTTGTCCATATCGCCATACTATGATTGTGACTACAATTCCTCCCACCAGCGTACGGCTTATTGTGTAGTTACTTATGTCATGGACTGATAGGTCGCTAGGCAGACTCTCTCGCCCTTTCTGTTTAATTATCTGATTGTCTAATAATCTATGTTCAGTTGTGGCAGTACAATATTTGTCACTTTCCTGGCAGACTTTATGAGCAATATTGGCTAAGACTACTGGACAGATCGAGCTGAAACTAATGAACAGATCAATCTGAAACTATTATATACTCAAATGTAGTCCAAGATTAAAGCTAGCATTAAGCTACTTCTTGTTCGGGTATAACAAGGGCAAAGCCGCGGGCAGAAGCTGGTATTGAAATAAATTATGGGTTGCCATTCTTCTGCACGATGCAAGAAAGTCTTAAATCTAAACTGTTTGGTAAACAGTTTTCCTTAATTATGCCAAAATATGCAAAAAAAAAACAAAGTACGTGCTAAATTCCAGCTAGGTAGAAGTGTAACACTCCTTTAATAAGGCAATCTACATACAACTTGTTAATTGCATGTAGTTTTTTGCCGCCGGCAATCCAATATTGGTATTAGCTATTTGCATACCGCAAAACACTATTTTCACGGTCCGGAGAATCGAATCTAGCTCTGCACGCAACCAGCCAACTAGGCGAGCGCTTCATCATTCTGCTCATAACTAATTAGCTGGTTCTGCTAGAAGTGCCATGCTAATTAGATGTTTGCCCGCCGACAATGATTTCCCAGATAATCATGCACAAAAATCAAATCATTTTTAAATAGTAAGTCGTCTAAATATCTTGTCTATAAACTCAAACTCAAACTAAAAAAATACTTTATGCAGTGCGGCCGCATAGAACTCATTGATGCGTCACAAATTACAAAATAAACAACACAAATGAATAGAATAAAGCACATAATTGAATCTGTTCACTTTAGATGACACGCGAGTTAGGAAAAGAAGCGAACAGAAGAACCTAACACAGGCGTTATAATAATTATTCAACAATTTTCTTTTGTCTTATGTTACGTTTGACGTTTGAGTTGGGGCAAAATCCGTCCCAAGTGGTTTAGAAGATTAGATGATTTAGATAAGAAGATGAGAAGATATAGATTTGAGAAAGTGTTTTGAGAAGCTAAGAAATTGCATACTGGGTTGCCTCTCTTTGTACTGCGGCAATTGCTACCGCCACTCGGGCACGCCAGCGCCGGGCAGGCACGCCAGCGCCGGGCAGGCACGCCAGCGCCGGGCAGGCACGCCAGCGCCGGGCAGGCACGCCAGCGCCGGGCAGGCACGCCAGCGCCGGGCAGGCACGCCAGCGCCGGGCAGGCACGCCAGCGCCGGGCAGGCACGCCAGCGCCGGGCAGGCACGCCAGCGCCGGGCAGGCACGCCAGCGCCGGGCAGGCACGCCAGCGCCGGGCAGGCACGCCAGCGCCGGGCAGGCACGCCAGCGCCGGGCAGGCACGCTCGGTCCCGCCCGGCGACATGCACATGGGAGCGTATTGTCCGTAGAAAGCACGCAGCTCTAAAAACACGACGAGTGACATCAATATTGTATAGACGAGCGCGGAATCACTAATGAGGACAAGCATTTCTTGTCTCCGCCATGCTGGAGATGCTCAAACTTGAATACTCTTTATTTTTTTATATCCGACATTATTGCCGATTGAAAGAGCCTAATATTATAATTCCAGTTGGAGTACGTGGTAAGTAATTTTACCCTTCACAAATAGTCAACTTTCGAAACAAATTGTGTTTTTAGCGCGTCAGTGCATAATTTCAATCGTTGGTAGGTTGATAGAGTAATCGATATGGCTTGAAATTAAACTCCAATTAAAACAGGGAAGCGAACAAATTAATTTGTGAGCCCTGTTTCCTATTAACTCAAGATTATATACCTCATTTTTATATTGTAAGTGGACGTGACTGTTTTGTAATTATAAACTACTAGCTTTTACCCGCGCAAAGTTAATTTGACATATTTTTTCCAAGTCCAGATATCCAGCCCTGACTAAGGGACTTTGACAGACCGTAGCCGTATAAATTTGACTAATCTCGCGGACTTTACCAAACGGTAGCTAAGTACAGAACAGACGCTGCGGTAGCTGGTAATTTTTTATGACGCATTATGTCAAATTTTACCTGACGGGAGTCAAATAAGGTTCTTTGGCAGACGCTGTGTCACTGAATTTTTTTATGACTCATCTCTCAAACTTTATCTGACTTTTCCGTTTCACTTCTGTCCGCTAGTGCAGCTGGAAATTTTTATAAATAATTTCTCAAATTTAAGCCGTTACGTTACTTTGGTAGCTGTAAATTTTAAATAACGCATCTTCCAACTTTTAAATGACGGGAGTGGACTAAGGTACTTTGGAAGACGCTGCAGTAGTTTGATTTTTTATGACTCAAAGTTTCCCTGATGCATTCTAAATACAGTACTTTGGCAGACGTTGCGGTAGCTGGAAATCTTTCATGACGCATTTCTCAAACTTTACTTGACAGGGTAAAATAAGATAATCTAGCAGACGCTGTGGTAGTTGGAATTGTTTATGACGAATCCTATGAAATTTACGTGACGAGATGTTCAGAGGTAGCTGGAAATTTGTAGGACTCATCCTTCATACTTATACCTAAATATTTAACTTTCATTTTTGACCTATGTGTTAATTCCAGTTACTACCGGTAGCTTTTGTGCTAAGATGTAACAAAATCACATAAAATTAAATTAATAACGTCTTAATCAACTAATTTAAACAAATGTTTAGAACAAAAAGTTGCCTATGTGTTATTTTTGGACCATATCTACACGTGTGCAAAGTTTCAGCGCAATTTTTGGTGTAGTTTTTGCGTAAAGATGTAACGAAGACAAATTATCTATGAAAGTAGGCTAAAAGTTGTTTCTGGCTCACATCCGGCATCACAATCCGTTGGGTAGTTTTTGCGTGAAGAGGTAACAAACCTCCATACATCTTTACAAACAAACTTTCGGATTTACAGTATTAGTGAGATTCACATCTTCTTTTTCATTTCTCATACGTAGAAAAATAGTGTTGTTTTGATCTGATTATTGGGTGAAAAATGCTGCTTCCCTCCATAGAGAGGGAAAAACTCATACTAATTACTTCCCACCTAAGGGCCGGAATGAACTTTAAAAATAGAACTGCTGTCAGCTATGAAGAGTTTTATGTAAAAAAAAATAATTGAAAAAAATTCTGCGGCCATGTGACTTTCTAATCCTAATTTGACAATTAATTTTATATAGGTAAGTACTACTAATATTGTTTTATATTATCAATAAATAGTTTAGATAAACAACTAGTTTTATTTTCCTCATATTTGAAATGAAAAGTAGAGTGTTTAACACGGGTAAAAGAATCAATTCCTACTCGGACTATAGTCTAAATACCTCGGGAATTGATTCTTTCGACCCTCGGTTAACAATCTTCTATTTAAGTGCAGCGTAATCTTGGTCATATACAACCCTCTCAAACACTCTGTAATACAGAGCTTAGAGATCGGTCTATAGTTGACCACATCAGTCTTGGACCCTTTCTTATGAACGGGTTTTATAAAGGCTGGTTTCCAGACCTGAGGAAAAATACACTCCAAGAGGGATTTCCGGTATAACAGAGCAATAGGTATGGCCAAAAATTCAGCGCATCTGATGAGAAACTGGGGACTAATGAGATCAGGACCTGCTGATTTGGATGGATCAATTTTAAGGAGAAGTTGAGTTACGTAGTTGGTGTTGGTGTAGTTGGTTAATATCTAGTTTAAATAATGTCAGAGGTTGGAGAAGCGCACGGTAAGGTTTATAATTGAATAATTCAAAAACATTATCAAACGCAATCTGTGTTATAAAATATCAGATTACCTAGAGGGCAAAACCACTTGGGACGGAATCTGCTCCAACTCCGTCAAATATAACATAAGACAAAATAAAATAGTTAAATGATGACTATAACGACCGCGTAAAGTTCTTCTGTTTACTTCTTTTCCTAACTCGCGTGTCATCTGAAGTGAACAGATTGAATTAGGTATGTGCTTTATTCTATTAATTTGTGTTGTTTTATTTTGTAATTTGTGACGTGTCAATGCGGCCGCACTGAATAAAGTATTTTTTGATTCTCGATTCTTGTGCCACACTCCATGCTGCGGGTATTGCAAATTAGATACCTAATTTGTTTTCTCAATAAAATTAATTTAGGTTTAGGTTTAATATAATTTATTCTCAACAAGACAAAAGTCACTTACATGAGAAATAAACAACTTAGTCTAATTTACAGCTCGTCGCTCAAGTAGAAAATGCCTTTAAGTGCCTATCTAACGCATATTATGTTTATTTAATTGTGTAAATATTTAGAATATGTTCGGCTAACTTGCGTTTGTATGCGTTAAATAAGTGTACATTTTTTATTTCAGAGGGTAGTTTGTTGTACAACTGTGCGCCTTCAAACGTTATAATCTTTTTACCGTAGTTTGTTCTAGTCCTAGGCAACGCAAGGTAGCTGGTGCGTCGCATACTTCGTTTGGTTGGATTGAGTTTTTTTGAAAAAGTTATGTTGGTGTGAATAGTTTTATTGATAATTTTGCGGACGAGAATGCATGTATTGTAAATAATAATAAATCATTTATTTTCAGACAACATAATCCACAGTATTAAATTAACACTAAAATTAAATTAAATATTCCATAACCACAAATGTCAAAATACAATACAATACAGAACACAAACTAATTATACCTAGTAGCAGTTGCAGGATGCAGACAAGGATGTCAAGCTTTCCCATATATATAGGAAAGCTTGACATCCCTGTACTGCGCATGTATCATGCTACAGTGGTTCACATGCTCGCAATCGAACCTGCTGGCAAACACACTCAGAATACTGTTGGAGCTGGCTCTTATCCGTCGCCCCAGGGATGTGCACCGCTTGCGCAAGGTGCTGTAGAAACAGTCCACTCGCGCCGCGGCGAACATCCCCGATGCGCTGCAAAATCGAGGCAGCCCCATCAACACTCTGAACGCGTTATTGTACTGGACACGTAGGGCGCTATACTGTTTTTGAGTATAGTTAACCCACAGGCTACATGTATAAAAGTTGGTACAATAGGCTCTGAACAGGCAAACTTTTACATTTGCTGAGCATCGAGCAAACCTGCGGGCAATCATGTTCGCTCTGACAGATAGCGCCCTCCGTTCCCTCTCAATATCTACATTGTCCTTCAAATCAGAGGTTAACCAATGTCCAAGGTACTTAAATTGGTGAACTCGCTGAAGCGGTGTACCGTACAATTTGATCGTCGGTATTGTCTCTGGACATTGGAGACCCCTGGCGGGAAAGACCATGCATTCACTCTTTTTTACATTATACCGCAAGCCATGTTGATGCGCATATTTCTCACAAATACCTATCATCTTCGTTAGGCCACAGACAGAGGCGCTCAGCAGGGCCATGTCATCAGCGTAGCTAATGTTGTTAACGGCAACTCCGTCAACATGGCATCCAACACGAGACCTGCTGAGCTCCTCTATCAGTGCGTTTACGTATAGGTTGAAAAGTTTCGGCGAGGTCAAACCCCCCTGCCTCATCCCACACTCCAACCTATACGGCTCCGAGTAGACACCCGACCATCTAACGACATTGACCTGGTGTTGGTACCAAAACTTGACGATATCCAGCACTTCTCCAGGTAGTTTTATGGCTTCTAATTTTTGCCACAGGATGTCGTAACTGACCAAGTCGAATGCCTTCGAGAGGTCAAGGAAGCAGGCAAAGACTGGTGTTTGTCTTGTAGTGTAGTATTTGACAGTTTGCTTTAGACTCAATATAGCTGCTTCTGTTGATAGACCTGATCTGAATCCGAATTGGTTATCATGTATCTCTAGATGCTTATCCAATTGAACACTAAGCAAACTGTCAAACACTTTCGCTATTATGGTGGCTAGTGAAATCGGTCTGTAATTAGATTTGTCACTTAAGTTACCCGTTTTATTTTTCACAATTGGCACCACCACAGTTTTCATCATATTGGCTGGTAAATATGAGTGTCCTACACAAAGAGTGTAAAACAAGGCCAGCACACCAGCTAAATGAGGTCCAGCATTCCTAACGTGTTCAATACTAAGTCCGTCGTGTCCTGGAGATTTACCACGGGACATAGATTTTACAGCCTTTCTAACATCTTTAGCTGTAAACCTAGTTAGTAACTTCAGTCCACGGGACTCAGCACTGTTCACCGACTGTGATGGGCCCATTGGTGATTTTACAGTAAAGTTCTCTCTAAACAAGTCTAACAAGTGTAAATGTATAATTGTTTTAAATTCATAATTTTAGTTTCAAATTAGTAGTTGACAACTGAGTAGTTGTGAAGCTATGGTCATTTGAAGTTTGACAGCTGTCATCTGTATTTTTTTTTAAATTCTGTCACATTTGACATCTGTAATTTTTGACAAATTCTGGCATTCTTGACATCTTTCAAAAAAATTATTTGGAACTTGTAGATTCAAGATATAATCGCCGTGGAAAAATGGCCGCCAACACGGCGAGCCAATAATTATCTTAGGAATTTATAAATTAACTTGACACTGGCGGAATTGTGTAAAACCAAAAAGCCATAAAATAAAAAGACAAGACAAGTTATAATCGCATTACATAGATACACATGTTTTTTTTATATTCGAAATTGGATCTAGGGCGAATTTGACGATTCATCATCATCATCATTTCAGCCGTAAAACGTCCACTACTGAACTAAGGCCTCTCTCATCGATCTCCATGAGGGGTAGTTGCCATACTCACCACGCTTGGCAGGCGGGTTGGTGAGCGCAGTACGGGATGTTGATATACGGAAAGACGCTGCTGCCCATCTTCCGGAGTTGTCCCTTAGCAGGCTCTTACTGCATCCACGGATAGGAGAGGAGGGGTAACATTCTACTGCCGGCACCCCACGGCATTTGACGATTCTATTGCATTAATATGTCATAATACAGAAAATATTTGTTTATACAGGGGAAAAAAGCTAGTTTCTATTACAGTATGTCTACCAGCCCATGTTAGTCTTCTTTTCAGAACTCCAGTGCGGTAAGCGTAAAAGCGGTGACCAGTACCTGAGATATAAGGATGTTCTGAAAAGACATATGAAGCGGTGCAAAATTGAACCATCTACTTGGGAGTCAAAAGCAGCACAGCGCCCTGAGTGGAGACGTTTTATCCATCAACAGGTTGATACCTTTGAAGATGAGCGTCGCGAGGAGCTCGATAGGAAGCGCGATGAGCTGAAGGCCCGTGCATCAGCTGACATCCGGTACAATTTTATCAACGGAGTATTAACGTGCCCAAAGTGCTCTCGTACCTTCTCTTATAAGATTGGGTACACAGGCCACCTTAGAGCACATGAAAGGGTAGAAAACCAGAACCCTCCTATGAGACTTCTTATCTGAATACTCAGTCGCTATGGCCGAAATCGGCTAGGAAACATCATCATCATCATGATAGGACAAAATAGTATGACAACTCGGAAGTAGCGCAATTTACGCAGATTTCAATAAAATTTAATGTTAAATGCCGTTGATGAGGTTGTCCTCCCCAACAGGTTGCGAATGTCTGAAGTGTTTGATCTGGTTCTCTATTTTGTCTCCGAAATTTTATATCCCTAATAATATTTGGGAGCGTTGAGTTATATATAGAGAAAATAAATTTTATGGAATATATTACAGTAATCCATAAAATTTATTTTCATAATCATCGTTTCCTCGAATAATCAGGATCTATAACATGCATTTGCGCTAAATAATAAAATCCATAACTTTATTAACTCATAAACATAACACAACACAACATCGCTTGCTTAGTGATATTTTTTTAATAAGGTTTAGTCTAGAGTAATTTTATTTTGGATTCGTATTTTTCTTCTCCGTGTTTAATTGGTTTTTGAATTTGTGCTGTTTAGATTTAGCTTATTTAATATGGATAACCTATCTAGTTGTTTATTATTGTTAGATCTCTTCTAGTATATTTAAGTAAATTAAGATAGTAAGTGTTTTGGTGTCATAACTGTAAACTTATGTCTTTTGAAATAAATAAATCTAAATCTAAATCTATGGAAACTTTTAATTGGCCAACAGCATACAGATTCTTTTGCATCTGTAGTTGTTCATATATATAGACTTAACTACCTGTTTGTTTTCTTAAGATTTTAAAATAAATTTGAAATCGCTCGCTCGCGCGTTGTATTTTCGAGTTTAACTTAAATATATACCTGTGTCGGCTACCGTGTTGGCCGACGGAATTTGCCCGACAAAAAAATCTAATAAATAATAACTAACTTACAGTACTGTCAAAGGCAGAGTTTTTGGTTGGCTCTAAGAAGCCTAATAACCTACTCTCTCTCCATCTCGGTTTTGTAACCAATGGATTACAAACAGGATTACAACCGAACGCGTTGACTGATTTACATTAAACCTTTTTATTTTTATTAGATAGGTATCTCCTCCATATAAAGGTAATATCTGTTTTGCGTATGAGTAAGTTTGAGAGCCCGTGCTCGCTGTAGCCAGGAGTCGCAACGCACGGCTGCCGACCGGCCGGTGGACGGCTGCGCCGGCGCATGTGCACGTACACTGTTGTAATACGCGTGTGTGCCCCGACATGCTCTCATATAATGGCCGAAGGAGGCAATGCATACAAGGTACTATCTATACAAGTATTATTATATGGTAGGTACATACAACAACGGTGAGTCCGTCTAGCGCATGAAAATAACAACGTATATGTAAGGTACCTGCACATATGCCTACCTACCTACCAAACCTAATTTATGCCAGAAAAAAATATTTGTGATATGTTAATGTCGCGTCAGACGTCAGTCGATTCAAAATAACTAATTTATAAAAAAGCGATAGCATCTCGTGAATGATAAACACGCATAATTGATAAAGAAATCAATGGACGGTATCAATTCCCACCGCGGAGTCCGCGCCCTCCTCAGCATTCCCGGGGGCGCCTGCCTCGGAGATTAGATTAAATACAACCCTTATTTTGGGAGTCCAGAGTTGAAATTCGCCGTCTTCCATCATGGGATATCGGGAACTGAATGTAAGTTTTTACGAGCGCAGCATTTGCAGTTTTAGAAAGTGAGTTTGAGTGCGCTGCTGCGGCTGCGGATTATATTAACGAAGCGTTTTTTGCGCAGAGTCGCTTCTGGAATTTGTATCCTTCATTTTGTTTCACTACGAGTAGTTGTTATTATGTTTGTATGTTTGGTGATCGGCAAGTCCTCGAGGACGAGTGGTGATGGGTGATGAGTGTTGGTGAGGGGCGGCGCGGTGCGCATTCCGACGCGGTGCGTCGACTCCTTGCTATTCCACCGGCGCGCGCGCACACAACTCGCAAAAAACACAATACAACTATGTAGAGGTATTATACCTTAGCTAAAGTTTTACAAGTATCGATGACGTGCAGCCTGCGGTGTGCGCGAACACTGGAGTGTCCATCACTCTGCCGCTAAAACAGCATAATCTAAGCTGATTCACCACTGCTACTGTAAGGAACTTCTTACTAACGACGCATGTGGACTTTAAACCAAATGAGAATTCTGTACGCATTGCAATGATCATCTAGCACAGTAATTAAATAAACACTGATTAATTCATGATAGTAAATAATTTATTATAATGGCATAATTATTAGCGTTTTTAGTATTGTGCTGCGGCGGCGACGCTGGCAGGGAAACCATTGTTTTAAACGCCTTAATTAACTGACTGAGCACACGGGACTAGCATAGAATTTAGGCGACGCGACTGCTATTGGTTTTGATGGATCACTTCGTTGTTTGAACGGCACCGCTTCGTCCGTGGTCCGCGTCTCGTCCGTGGCCGTTAAAGAGCTGAGAACACGAGGATCCAGGGAGGGACGTCGTAGAGAGAACCTCGTACATCAATGATCATGTCTAAGGTCTACACAATTATTCACAGGTACTAATTCAAATTGTTATACGAGTTTTATTCTCATGTTTTCTCTAAGTATTTGTTGCGCGAGTCTAACTTGCCCTGTTCCTCCCATGGAAACGTTCATCAGGGTTTGAGTATAACATGACAAGTACCGGGTAACATGTGTGGTGTAAATCACGAGTGTTTCGAAAGTGAAGGAGGTACTAACTAAGGTTGGTCGCAGTAAACCGATCTATTTATGACTGCTTCATTCTTTTATGTTTTTCTTCTTTAAGTGCACATTTGGTAAGAACCGGTGCTTTTAATATAAGTTATTTTGAAAAAAAAAATACGGTTGAATATAAAAGTATATATTATGTGGTTTCAATAGAAGACTGCTACAGCTACTCATGATACCAAGAACTAGTCAGTGTTGTTTGTCTGTCGGTGGTGCCGCGACATTGTGTCGCGCTGTTTGCCGAGCGGCCTCGCACAGAGGCCCGACATCTCTACACAAACATTAACCTCTTTGGATAAGCGCTACTTCAAATGGACATTGATTTTAGAAGAATAATAATAGATCATAGAACAAAGAACACCTACTCTACATTCGTTATACAAAAATGTTCATATTAAAATCACGTTCACGTATGTGCTTGTTAAGTTGGTGGAGGCACCAACTGTTTCAACCCTTATGGAGGGCCTTCTTCAGAGTGACGACTCAACAAGTATGTGAACATTACCGATATATAATTTGAATGATTATCTGATTATTATTTTTACTAATAAGTCTAGTTGGAAAAGTACTTTCGTAAAATGTCCTTGTTTAAATCGCCTAGGTGGTGGCCTCCTTTTTCATTACAATCCTGGCTCGTTTTACTCTTATCACTTCAAATGCGACTCACGACAAAATACTATTCGTGAATGAGCGTATCTTCGGAATGAATTTCCGTTTTAAGGAGAGTGGTAGAGATACTTTCATTATATGTGTCATGGACCAAGATCTCTTCCAGGAGTTTTCCGTTCGATTTTTTCTTTCAAGCAAAATAATCCCAGACAGTTAGAACGTTGTCCGTGGTGTGAACAGCGCCTTACTTGGTCGACTTCAGGCAGCTACCATTCAATAGGTGCTTTATGTACACAATGTTGGTCTACCGTCAGCGTGTTTGTTCTCGGGCGGGCAGGAGATGTGCTGGTGTCCAGCGAGCGCCGTGACGAATGCCGCCTCGACGCACTCGCACCGGGCGGAGTGCGTGGCCGATTGGACACGCCGAGACAATGACCCGCGGAGACGAGCGGTGCCTCTCAAACAACCACCGCACAAACAAGTCACTCAATTCCAACTGTACGTGGTTTTTCTAGGGCATCAAACATTTTTCCACGCTTAAGAATGCGTAAAACTTCATACACGAAGGTATGGAATGCCAATGTTGCTTTTCGATAGTATTAGGGTAGTTATCTATATATTATTTCCGTGAGCTGCCAGTATTACGTTGCCTCTCCTCTCTTGCCCGTGGATACAGTAAGAATTTGCAAAGGGTCTACTCTGCTCCGGAAGATGGGCAGCAGCGTCTTTCCGTGTATCAACATCCCATACTGCACTTGCCAACCCGCCTGCCAAGCGTGGCGAGGATGGCACCAATCCCCTCATGATTTTTGAGATGTGTATTTGAGATGTATGAGGGAGGCCTATGTCCAGCAGTGGACGTAGACAGCTGTGATGATCTTTAGCATTTTTTATTGTTATTTTTAACCGACTGGCCCTCCTTGTTTTAAAGTCGGTGAAAAAATTGTTCTCAACTCTTCTGTATTTTTAGGGTTCCGGACCAAAATGGTAAAAAGGAACCCTTATAGAATCACTCTGTCTGTCTGTCTGTCTGTCACACATGGATATCTCGAGAACTACTGATGCTATCGACTTGAATGGTAAAAGACAACACTTTTTTACTAATATAGCATATTTAAAAATGTCAAAAAATATTCTTATTTTGATTGCAGGGGGGCGGATAGGGGATCTCAAAAATTTTAAGTGAAGTTACTAGGCCGTGTGGGGTATCATATGAAAGGTATTCATTTGCACATTAATAAACAGTTTTTATTTTTTCTTTAAAACGTATCGTTTTTGAGTTATTTACAAAAATGTTGAAAAAACGACCGTTCCCCCCCCCTTATCTCCGAAGTTTGCAGAGATGACCCCGTGATACTTTTAAGGCTAATAGAAGTGTATGTAAACTTTATAGGAAAATTATAGCGAACTCTCTAATTAGCATAGTTTTTTGGACAAGGGGGGTGGAAGGGGGGTTTTCAAAATTTTTGGAAAGTTACTAGGTAATGTGGGGTATCATATGAAAGGTATTTATTTGCACAATAATAAACAGTTTTTAGTTTTCCTTTATATTGTATAGTTTTTGGGTTATTTACAAAAATGTTAAAAAAAATAGCGTTCCCCCCCCCTTATCTCCGAAGTTTGCAAAGATAAACCTCTGAAACTATTATTGCTATTAGAAATATATGTAAAGATTAGAGGAAATTTATTACAATCTCTCTACATAGCATACTTTTTTAGAAATCATCGAAAGTGTAAAAAATCTACATAAGTTCCGCTATCAGACAAGAGATGGCGCTGTCAAGGTTCTCCTACAAATAGAAAACCGCCTTTGTCATATATTATAATGTATGCTCCTCTCCTGCCCGTGGATGCAGTAAGAATCTGCTAAGGTATATCTCCGGAAGATGGGCGTCTTTCCGTGCAAGAACATCCCGAACTGCGCTCACCAACCCGCCTGCCAAGCGTGGTGAGTATGGCAACAACCCCTCATGCACTTGGATCTCTAAGTCAATGAGGGAGGCCTATGTCCAGCAGTGGATATCTTTCGGCTGTAATGATGATGATGATATTGTATGATGGCACGGAACCCTCGGTGCGCGAGTCCGACTCGCTCTTGCCCGGTTTTATTTTAACTAATCGACGGAAAAAGAAGGATGTTTCGCATTTCATCCGTATATATGTAAGTATACTTTTTGGGTGTGTGTCGCGGATAACTTCGTCGTTTATGAACCGATTTTCATGATTTTGTTGGAAACGAGATATCCCAATGGTCTGATGATGGCATTCCAAAGAAATCGTGGGGGCGACTAGTGCGTTCGTTAATTTTTTCATTAGGTATTTTAAGGCACTTTAATTTAGTGTGGGTCTGGAGTTGATCTGATGATGAAGCCGAAAGACAGTCGAGGGAATCGATTTATTTATTTATAAGGAAGACCAACAGCTCACCAGCATGTACAGCATTTACATTTACCTTGTGTTTGGGCTTGATTAATTTGTATTGATGAGAACTTTACACCTAGAGGGGTTGTGGCTGTGATTAGGGGTCTGATGATGAAGGCGAAGGACAGTTACGTGAACTCCTCAACGGTTTACAGTAGCTACCTTGTGTTTGGAGTTAATCAATTTATATTGATGAGAACTTTTGAGTTTCCTGTTAAAGTCTGTTGTTAAAAAATATTAATTCTATGTTACATTTGAACTCCGTTTCTTCTTAATCGATTTACTTTATTTACGGTGAGGAAGGATGGGTTAATAATACACTCTGTTGTGATTGGGAACTCCTCAAATATTGGAAAAATACACAGTGTTTTTGGTATTTTTAGCAACTAGTAAAGCAATTTTATTATGATAGATAGTCCGATATGATAAAGTGGAACTGATGAAGATGACCAAAGATGGCCGTCGAAACTCAAAAATAATAACAGATGGCGATAAGAAAAAAAAAGATAGATAATTATTGCTATCTTCTAAATCCTTCGCGTGCCGCCCTCCGCCATATTAGTACAATTCTTGCACACCCGGGGGTGCATTCGACATTTGAGGAGTCGTTGAAGTCAGTTTTTATGATGAAACTTCGAAGTATTATTGATAGAAATGGTTTGGTTTCCACTGTAAAGATGAGTCATCGATAAACGCCGCGATATCTCCACTAGGCAGGCACGCTCTCCGTTCTTTCGCAAGCATTTAAATTTGCCTGGTCGTCAATATCAATAGGTACCTATCGTTAGGCTGCCAGTGTCAAGGTGTACTCAGCTCTCACGCCTATAGTTCACCTACATTATTACAGCCAATTAAATATTCTAGTCCGCGGCGTTCCCGCCCAAATCCGCGGTGCATTCGTAATGGCGGACGATTCGCAGACATACATATTTCCATGTACGCGTACGGTGACGGCGATGCGCCCGCACCGCGACCGTTAGCTTTTATGGACACTGTCGGGAAATTTGGCGCCACTCAGGTCGCTAGTCCTCGAGATATCATCTGAATGATGTCGTCGTGAAGGCTGCGGCTTGACGTACCAACATGCGCCGCGGTTATCTTCGTCACGTTAATTAGCAGGGATGTCTCGCGCGGGGCTGCGGGCTGATTTGAAAGCTGATCGTTATTCTGGCGGCAAGGCTCGCGGAGGCTTTCCCTCATCGTCGCGCCCTCACGCGCCGCTTTCCAACGCCCGTCACCAGCTCCCTTCTAGAATTCAGAAGTTCATTCATTATTTCCATAGTTTCCAATAACAAAACATAGTCACGTCCACTTACAATAAAAAACATATTTAATCTTATGTTAACAGGAAATAAGGCACATGAATGAATCTGTTGTGAAAGGTTTTGATAATTGCGCTAGGTATGTACTACTTTATTACGGTTTATATTGATAATGATATATGTTTATATTGTTATATGAATAAATGAAAAAAATAAAATGAAATGAAAAATGTTCGCTTCACTGTTTTAAGCACTGTGATAAGAAGCGATTATAAATCACAGATCTTTTTAATAGTTAGTTTTTTCAGTTGTTGAGTTGGAACAGATTAAATGCTATGCATTTTGGTCTTATAAATTATAAAATATTTTATAGTGAGCTTTGTTGTGAAGATTATTGCATTTTATTATTTTTTTAAGTCAAAGTCAATAAGTGCTTATTCAATAAAGTAAAACGCTACTTAGAATAGTCAATTTACAAAAGAAGAAGAAGACACATTTAAATTGAATAAAGCACATAATTGAAATCGTTCGCTTCAGATAACTTTCTTTCCAAGTGTAGGAAAGAAGCGAGCAAGAAACCTCACTCTTTCACTTCTATTCATTGTTACAATTTCTGTCTTAGTAGTATGCATAATTTAATGTTTGCAAGGATATTGCAAGATGCCATTACTTCTTATTGTGGTTGAACTGTGAAACACTCGGCCAAAGGTCAATATCATTCAAATAATCTATGGAGAAATAAGCTTTTTCTACGATATTTTGTGTTACAAAAAGCTGTTCAGGGTGTTCTGGGTGTTTTTCTATATATAATAAAAATATCTATCTATGTAGTATAATATATTAAGTATATCAGTCATCTAGTACCCATAACACAAGCTCTGCTTAGCTTGGGGCTAGATGATGCTGTGTGATTTGTCCCGCATTATTTATTTATTTATTTATTTATTTAAACCTATGAATTGATAGTTCAGTCGCCTCAGATGGAAGCTTATTAAAGAAGCGCACACAGTTTCCTTTAAATAATTTATTTTATTTTTGGAGGCTAAATTTAGCGATATGCAATTTATTTCTATTTTTATTATGTATACTATGCAAATAACGTCTCTTGATAAAATGATTTCTATTTTTGTGCGCATACAGTAAGTTTTCATAAATATTTTGCGATATAAGAGTTAAATTGTTAATTTTACCGGGATCTGCCTCATGAAGAGAGTCGAGAGTCTAATCCACATTCATCTACGTCTCAGTAGGCTGCTCGCAAGCGGCGCAGTGGCGTCATGAATAATGTTCAAAATATTTATTAATCTTATACTTATATCTGAAATACTCCCACTAAGTTGCTATGCATGGTAAAAGGGTTTGGATAAAATATCAGTTGCGCCTAAATAAACCATTGAGCTTTTCCTCACTGTAATACGTTTAGATTCATAATCCGCAAACAGAACGGTTTGGTGTTTTGTCGCGTCAGGCAAATCGTTAATATAGAGTAGGAAAAGCTTCGGTCCTAGAATACTACCTTGAGGTACGCCATAACCGTTATGCTGAAAATCAGATCTATACTTGATTTTGTGCATAGGGTCCTACAAACAAGACAAAGTGTTAAGAATGGTGGCTAATAGCAACGTTGGATGGCATTGTTAATAGTTTGTCGAAATTAATAAAAGCCGACAGTTGAATAATCTATGTTAATGTTTATTTTTATATTATAGTAACCTAACGTAAACACGAACAATATATTGTATTAGTTTCTTTTGTCGAAACAACTTTAAAACCGACGAAAATTAGGACATTTTATATTCTTAGATTTTGCACACAAAAATATGGCGTCTCTAACATACGACCTCAGCGTAATTTGGCATCCTGTATGCGGTGAATAACCGCTGCCCAGTGCAAGTCCGAGAGGAGTTCAAGTTACAAAGCGGATGCTAATGAAGCGATCTGCACAATTAGCGCGCAGGCTCCACCGGTCTTACCCTCACGTCGCAGTGGCGCGTACGCACAAATGAATCATGACGCGCGTAATGAGATGGCCGATAGCGCTGCTTTGAACCTGCCCGCGGACGCGCTCGCCGTCACAACGAGATGACGAGATGACAGCCGGCCTCTCCGCGATGAAACGTTGTTGCTTACGTTGGTACCCTCCACATTGCAGTACTAGATTGACAATACTACTTCTTTAATACTTCTTCATGAGCTTTAAGCTGAAAACAGAATGTTGGTCTTCGCCAGGACTTACTTTCGACAGGATCATTTTTTAATGGAGATCATATCAATGACCATAATGATGATGATGATGGCTATGTTATGTGTAAGTAAGTATGGTGATTAGTAGATAGGGATATATGAGTATTATCCTAGTTATCTCTCTTTAAGCATAACTGTCAACCTTGAGCTAAATATGCCAGAATCGCTATAGGTTTACCTACAATATTTGAGGAAGTCCTTCGATTCCTCATGGATCCCATCATCAGAACTGAGTTTGAAAAAATGGGACCTGATTAAAAGTGTATTTATTTAAACTTAAAAAGATTTTCCAAATCGGTTCATAAACAACGGAGTAATCTCACGAATATTATAAAGCCGAAAGTTTGTTTGTATGGAGGTTTGTTACCTCTTCATGCAAAAACTAGCGTACGTATCGAGCTAAAATTTTGCGAACGTATAGATGTTGACTGGGATTAACACAGGCTATTTTATCTGGGTACAAGTACAACGCATGCGAAGCGGCGGGCACAAGCTAGTTAGGTAATAAAGATTAAAAAATAAAAGAAAATCTGACTATTTGAGAAGCTTCTTCTTTTTTTGAAGTCGGTTAAAAACAGCATTCACAGGTATCAGGAGGGATAATAGGCCATGTAAGCAGTCCGTTGACGTGTGTCGTGTTGGACCTGATCTTGAATGCTGATGTTTGTGATGAGTTGCTGAGTGGCGATGGCAGATAGCCTTGAGGGGCCGTGTCCAGCGGTGGCCGCGCGGCTCCGGCGATGCCACACTTGATTGGCCTATCTGCATCACTGTCCACAACTGTCCCCTATCTACATCACTGCTACGTGCTGTGAACTCATCGTTGTGAATGAGGAGCGAATCTCATTCATGATTTTTTTTGATAAATCATTTATCAGGGCCATCAACACAAAATTTGCAATTCACAAATACCTGGTCTATGTAACATAGTTATCCGCGAATGATGAAGAGGTATTTATTATAATCATAGCAAAATTTTGTTTTATAAATCCTGACATTTTGGGTAACAGTCACGGAACGTTTATGACGTTATGCGATTTGTATATATTCCCAAAGTACGGATCACGCATTTTGATTGTCTGGCATGCGGCTTATCTTGCACTAAGCGTGTTAATTCTATTCACAGCCACAGATGAGTCAGCACGGTCCATACGAGGTGTGAATGAAATAAAAGAAGCGTTTTTACGATCCCATTCACTCGCGGCCGGCGGGCGCAAGCGCGCCTCCCATCTCCAATTACTATCGTATAGATCTCGGCGCTGAGACTCGCATCAATGAATAGGATACGCAGTATCTTCTTATTAGGTTTAAGAATACACATCAAATATGCTGCTTCAATTATCAAGATCAAGTACTAGCGATGTAGTGCCTCAGGAGCGTAGGACATGAGTCATTTTGTCGCATAAGTATAGCAGAAAAGATGTCATGTATTTTGCTGTGCAGCAATTTACACTGCCCTTGCAAAGCTATCCTGGAAGAAATCGCTTTAATCAATACGGCCGCCCATTGTGCATACTTTATCCTCTATTGCTATTTTTTTGGTGTACAATAAAGCTATAATCATATATTTATTAATTTATTCATAGCGTGGATAATATATGCAGTATACATTTTGAATCCATTTCATATTTTCTCATAATTGTGTCGTTTGAAAAAGGAAGTGCGCAGGACTCACAGTCATAAAGAGTGCGTCCGTCGGAGTTCTGTCCCGAGAGCGGTTCCCAGGCGCGCGTGCGCTATCAGCGCGGCATCGCGCGCGCATCCCGCGCCGGCCGGCCCGCGGTCCACCGGCAAGCGGGCACTTTCGGCTTCATCGTCCTGGGCGCTTTCGGCAACCACTGAAATCCTCAACATATCGAGTTGTATACCAAAATATATTAATCTTTCAAAAAATTAATAACCTTATCAAATACTTACGATTCCGGTAAGATTCGAACCCACGTCCGTAAAATCGATACTTGACGCTTTTTAAAGCCGGAAGTGATTTGACCACTTAGTTACAGAACCCATGTCGGGTACCGCTGAAATTCTTGATAAGGTAATATCGGTTTGAGCACCGATTAGAGCGCCATCTAATCTACAGGTAACTACTAGAGTTCTCCTGTACATATTCTGAAGTTGCATTCAGTAACAATGACTAGAGATGTCGCTATAGCTTATTCTACAGTTTGTAATTTTTATAGTACCCACCGGAATCGTAAAATTTTTGTTAAGGTTATTCATTTCTTTGAAATGTTCAGCCTAAGTGCGGTAAAACACTTTAAAATTACAAACTATATATTAAACTTTATCATTATTATCATCAACAGGCTGGTCAAGCTCCGTTGACATATAGCGGGCCTCCTTTAGCTGCCGCTCTTTTTTCGGGTTGAGCTTTTATGGACCGCAAAGAATACATGCTTGAACTTAGCTGGACACGCTGCCGCGTGTCAAGATGATGCGTGCGACTCAACGTAGATCATGACATTCAAATAGAGCTTTTTAAAACCTTTAAAGTTTCAGCACTAAACTATCAATACACTGGTTTCGTCCATTCGGTTTCGGCATCCACCCTGCCGTGTCGCGTCGCGGCCTCCCCGCCTCGGACTGCACTAGCGAGTGCTCCGCACTTGTCTGATTGCCATCTCCTGGTTCTGACGTTTATTATTACTTGTGTAGCTGCAACACTTCAACAACAGTCAAGTGCAAACAACTGCAAGTCAAATTAAAAGTGCATTTTGATAACGGCTGTATTTGAAAATGAAATGAAGTTCGTTTATTGAAAAAGAACAGCGTAGTATTATTAGTAATTAAACGAAACAAGGTTAACCCTGATCAGTTTCGTTAAGGTATCGATGGGATTATCATGAATACTTCGTTTACTATTGTTATTTTGCTAGTGGAAGTTTTGGTGCTAGATCACAAGTGCTTGCGATGCCATGAGGCTAGTCGTCACGCGCCTGCGCGTCCCAGCTCACAGAACACAGTAGAGTGTTCTCACGTGCAGTCTGCAACCGATCACACGTCGCGAGCGAAAAATGTACCTCCAATGTACGATGCAGGCTATTTATAGCAGAGCTTGTCCTTTGACGGAGTCGGGAAGAGCAGGGCGTGCGCAGGCGTAAAATACGAAACAATAGCGTTTAAATACAATGAGTGCGAGCTGAGTGGGGCAGCCATGGGATTCCCGTCACGACCGATCGCCTTTTTGGACTGGGCCCGCGTGTAGGAGCTCTCCTTATTAATAACGTGGTCTGCATCAGGAATTCTGAAAGTAACGCAACCTCCGGCCGAATTGGTCCAAATCAGCGTCCCACACGCGTTGCCGTAAGGGGCTTGATCTGCCGTGGCTCAGGCCTCGCGTGGTTGGCATGCGTCCCGGGGTCCTCCGCATATGCATGCGTCCTGCGGGGCCGGCATGCGGCGGCTAACGGCGGCGTGACGGCGCGCGCACGACGCTCCGCCTAATTGTCGCGGTTGCAGGACTTAGCATACATTACAATACAAATCACCTATTCCGCAGATGTCTTAGCGCGCCGCCGAGACGTTCCCGGTGTAGTTGGAATGTAAATCTTGCATCCTTGGCATTGGGCTGGTTTCCGCGCGGCCGGGGCGGAGGCTGTTGCGGTGCCGTTGCTTCAGCTAATTGTCTGATTAGTGCGTGGGTCGGGCGGTCGTATGGGAACTATGTGCAAATGTGCGGCCGCGGTCCTCACGGCACCACAGTTTACCTGCGACGATCGCTGAAACCGAAGTAGCTGAATAATGACTTAATCAAAACAATTTGTTAGTAACATTTGTAAAGAAATATCTGGCATATTCACTTGGCCCGGTGACTGTCTGCAATCAGACCTTGAAATTAAAACTCAAAAGTCGAATATTTTGCATATGCCTTTTATGAGAAATAAATATGCTCAATATTTATAAAAATCTTTACCAGCATATTATTATTATGCAGACAAAATAAGGGGATTGTAAAGTATTTTTTATTTAGCGAAAGCTGGAATCAGTAGGAGTGCGAGGTGTGCCGCTGGATCTCATGAAAGATTACCTCTCTGATAGAACCCAAGCTGTGAGAGTGGAGAATTACTTAAGCCACACACAGCCAGTCAATTTTGGCATTCCCCAGGGCTCTGTTTTGGGACCAACGCTCTTCCTTATATACATTAACAGTCTTTGTAATTCTAAAATAAGTAATGCCAAAATCGTAACATTTGCAGACGATACTGCTATTATTTTTAGAGGGTCTACATGGGAAGATGTACGCCTTTCAACTGAAAATGGGATGCGTGAGGTTATTAAGTGGCTGAATTGTAACTTACTTACATTAAATCTTGATAAAACCAAATATGTCACGTTCTCTATTTACAATAACACTCAACCTTTTCCAGCTCTAACAATAAAAGCTCATACGTGTAACAAAACCGATATAAATTGCGCATGTTACACCCTTTCAAATACAAACAGTGTCAAATACCTAGGTATAACGATAGATAGAAATTTGAACTGGAAGCCTCATATTGACACCCTGAAGACTCGTTTTCGAAAACTGATTCCGATCTTCAAGAAAATAAGACACATGAGAGATGATGCAACCAATAAAGTTGTATATTTATCATTATGCCAATCAATAATAGCTTACGGTATCACGTCTTGGGGTGGAGCAAGAAAGACAGCTCTTCTACCATTAGAACGTACTCAACGTTCAATCATAAAAGTACTCAACTTTAAACCCTTCAGATATCCCACTTTAAACCTCTACAATGATTTTGAGGTTCTATCTGTACGTCGGTTATTTATTAAAAATATAGTACTGAGACAACATGCTGGTACACCTTCTGTAAGCTTAGGTAGAACGTCGCATGTAATTTTTAAAGTGCCTGCTTGCAAAACCACTTTTGCGCAACGTTTCTGGCTTTTTCTCGCCCCACTGTTGTACAACCGTATAAACAAAGTAATTATGATTAATGATAAAACAAGATATATTTGTGCAAAGGTGCTAGTCGAGTATCTTCTTAAGCTTGACTACGAAAAAACAGAGCTTCTTCTACAAATAATAAAGTAATTATTTATAATATCTCCTTTATTTTTAACATGTATTATAAAATAATCATATTTAGCTATTTTATTGTGATTTATATTATTTTTACGGGCATTTATGTAAGTATATGACTATTTTCGTCAAATTATTTTTACTTTAAAATATACATATACAGTTTTGTAAAAGAAAAAAAAAATGTTATACTTATATATGTACGTATTTATTTATTTATGAATAGGTAATACTTTATACTAGGTTACATTGTTTAAATTCTTACACTTGTAAAAATTAATATAGGATAATTAAGTTATGTTCGCAACTAACAAATTGTTTAAAGATTTTAACTGTGTTGCAAAAATTTACTATGTTAACTTACCAGCAATCCGGTAAGGTGTCCAGCACGTATATTGTCTATTGTCTTTTGCACATAGCTGCTCTTAGTGCGCATTTAAGCTGGTCAGTACATGTACAGGATGGGAATCGCATCTGCCTCGCCGTAACACAGTCTTGTACTAGCACGGGAGGCATTAGGTTCTTTTAACTGTATGCATGCATACTGACACTAAATAAAGTCATAACACCTTTACCTTTAAGTAAGTGTATACTGTTAATTTAAGCTTGCAAATTTGTTTTTGTGAAATAAAATATATTCTTATATTCTTATAAATATATTCTTATTTCATTTGATAGCCGCTTTTAAAAAAAAATGTTTTAATTAACAATAGCTTGGCATTCAGTTCATTTATTTATTTGAGCAGGCGTCCGTCGCCGTCGTCTGGCTCAGTGCTAGGTTCGCCGGGTGCGGGTTCGGAGCCCGGGGGCATCTGTATGTGTGCGCTGTTGTCGACGACTTTTTACGACTCGACACACATTTTTTGTGTAATTCCGCAGGTGCCTCCGTTTTGACGCGCATGCGTAATGTGTTCCGCGGACATGTGTAAAATAATTATTATTCAATTATCTTATCTATACAAGCATCCTCATCGCCGTTCAATGCTCTGTGGTTAATATTCTGCGGTCATGGGTATACTCAATCACTTACTATAAAGTTTTTAAGTAATAGCGATGCTTGTTATAAAAAGGTGAATATATAATGAAATAAATAAAAAAACTATTGGACACTTCAAACATTACCTTTCGTAAGCAGAGCTTGTGTTATGGGCACATGGAAAAAAGTTATCTGAAGCGAACGCGAGCGAATTTAATTATGTACCTTATTCAATTTAAGTGTGTCTTGTTCTTCTTACTACTACAACAGTAAAAGAGGAAAGGCAACTATCTACTGCCGGCACCCCACATAAAAAAGAAGAAAGACTACAGTTCTCTAAGTCTCTGCGGCGGCTCGCATCGGAAGCCTGTAGGTCTACCATGAGTTTTCAAAATCTATACTCGCTAGCGACTTCAGTTAAAAAAAATGTATGGGAACTTGTAAAGCGCCTCTAGTGGATAGTTTGGTACTAAAATACGCAGTAAACTATACTACAGCGACTGTAGTTTGGGCTTTATTTGCATAGAATCTGGTACCACGAGTTACAAATCTGACAGATGTCATAGTAACGTACTATTACTACTGTAGTAACGGCAGGCGATCTAACAGTGACAACTCCTGGTAGACACGCTGGAAGTCACGTGCTGGCTCCCGCTCATCCCTTGCCTCGGCTCCGGAACCCCGCGCCGCGCCGCGCCGCGCGGACGTGCGCGGACTGCTCGCGACCCCAACTACATGTTTTTGTTAACTTTTCCTGAGAATACGAGTCTTTAACATATTGAAGCCACTTTTTATTAAGGTGGAAAGTTACGTTCACCTTACGTTCACTCCTCTGCCAAGGGATACCTACGGAAGACGGGCAGAAGAGCCGTTCCGTGTATTAATATAATGCTTCGCTGGTCATTAGTCGAGTACTTTTGCAGTATTATTAATAAAATTTTTAAAACCGAGCGTTGAGCGCGTTCAGCCTGTAGGATAAATGTTTTCCCAGCCGAGCCTCAGCAATTTATACAATACGTCAGTAGTGATTGGTACAATGCATAGTCAATCAGCAATGTATCCGTTTTGACCACGCATCGAAGTTGTTTGATAACATGAATGACCTTCCTAACCCGGCCAGAAAGTACGTCGACGTGCTTCTTGAAGGATAAGTTGTCATTAGTAATGACACCTAAATACCTAAATGATCCTGCTCTAGTAAGTTCCTCACGGTAACAGTAAGCCCCGTGTCCAGAACATGTAAGAGATTTAATTTTGAGGGAAGGTTGTGACCTAGGGGGCCGCGAAGCTTTCATCATTATCATCATCATCATCGCAGCCGCAGGGCTGCTGTCCACGTCCACTGCTGGAGGACTAAGGCGACATGGAGCTCCAAGATCACGAGGGGGTTGGTGCCATACTCGCCACGCTTAGCAGGCGGGTTGGCAAGCTCAGTAAGGGATGTTGATACATGGAAAGACGCTGCTGCCCATTTTCCGGAGTAATCCCTTGGCAGACTCTTACTGCATCCACGGGAAGAAGAGAAGGGGCAAAATTCTAACGCTGGCACCGCACGGCATCGGCATGGGAAGCTTTAGTTTTGTGAAAACAAACATACGTAGTTCTTTGTGTGCAAGGCCAGAGGTTATTTTTGAGCCATTTTATTTTGAGAATTTGAATTAATCCTGTTTCAGTAGAGCCCAGAGTTGAGTGTTAGGTTAGCCAATAATTAGTTTGGCTTTTTAGCCAACTTAAAAAAAAGAATGAGGTTTATCAAGTTTTTATCTTTTACCCCTGACAGAACGCCGTCGTTTATGAACCGATTTAGAAAATTATTTTTTGTTCGAATAAAATAATAATAATAACGCTGGACAAATCACACAATATATACTTTCAATTAGGTGTTTTTGCCCATTTTCTCTATTTCAAAACTCAGAATCGTGTTTTGAATAGTGGGATCTATGAGGAATTAAATAATTAGATTTACTCTCCCGAATGTAAAACAGGCTGATGCCAACATTAAATTGAAAGGTGAAAGTTTAAACCTTGTAGAAAAAACTGTATTTTTAGGCATAACTTTGGACAATAAGCTTCAATGGGGCCCGCATATAGAACAACTATCGGGTAGGCTTAGTTCTGCAGCATATGCAGTCAAAAAAATCCGCCTTCTTACAGACGTAGATACCGCTAGACTTGTTTACTTCAGCTATTTCCACAGCATTATGTCTTATGGCTTACTGCTGTGGGGATGTGCTGCAGATATAGACACCGTATTTGTGCTGCAGAAGAGGGCTATTCGTTCTATCTACAATATGGGTCCCAGAGAATCACTTCGCACTAAATTTAAAGAAATAAATATAATGACAGTAGCTTGTCAATATATTTATGAGAACCTGTTGTACACCCATAAAAATATTGCTTCGTTTAAGAAAAACAGCGACAATCACAATGTAAATACAAGAAATAAGAATAAACTCGCTGTGCCCACTACTAGGCTCCATAAGGTAAAAAAATCTTTTAAAGGGCAATGTATACGCTTCTACAACAAACTCCCAAGTGAGTTGCAGAAGTTATCATTAAATAAATTCAAAAACATTATTAAACGCAATCTGTGCGATAAAGCTTATTATAAAATATCAGATTACCTAGAGGACAAAACCACTTGGGACGGAATCTGCTCCAACTCCGTCAAACGTAGCATAAGACAAAATCAAATTGTTAAATGATGACTATAACGACCGAGTTAGGTTCTTCTGTTCACTTCTTTTCCTAACTCGCGTGTCATCTGAAGTGAACAGGTTCAATTATGTGCTTTATTCTATTTATTTGTGTTGTTTTATTTTGTAAGTTGTGACGCGTCAATAAGGTCCATGCGGCCGCACTGAATAAAGTATTTTTTGAATTTGAATTGAATTTGAATTGTAATAGACTAATCCCTCAAGGCATAGTTTCATGCCCCTTTAAACTTGCGGTTGGGTTTGTTTCACTTTGTGATGTTTGCTTGTTGTAACACTCAGATTTGATGATTGGATCCATGATAAATCGATGGATTTCAGCAACAAGTCAAGTATTATATCATCGAATTCTGTTTTTTTAGTTGAATATGTAAATAATAATTTCATACAAAAAGTCTATCAGGATTGCATTAGCTGGCTAAGGCAGCCAAGTCAGCTGTGCTGGTGACATGCAAGCATTAGTAACCATAGAGGAATGAGGTCCTCCGAGCGATCCTGCATTGTTCTCGTCAGTGACGTCATCGAGGACGCGCGGCCAACGGCAGGTACGATGACTGTACAGTCGGCAGCTAAATGATGTGAACCTATCAGTTCCGTGTCAAGCCGTGTCCAGAGGCCTCACTGACTTACCTTTACCATCTATATAAACGTTTTTATACAGCGTCAGCAATTGTTAATTTATTTATGTACGAGACGCAAGACGTAAACGTCCGAACGGATAGTATTGGTGCTGGGCAAGCCTGTTATACTATCCGCTCAGCTTAATCGACCATATTCACAGGAAAAAACAGGTCAATAAGTCTGAAGCTAACAGAGCCGCGCGTTTCTTTACAGGGTTCTTCTTTCTTTCTTTCGCCGTTAGCAAACCAGTTGCAATTTTTTTTTAATTTTCTTATCGTCAACTGTGTTACAGGTGCAGGTACATGGTGTAGAGGTAGAAGAGGTACCACGTACTGGTGGTAAGTGGCTTACATGCGCGGCGGCGGCGGCCGTGATGCTATTGTCCACTCCTCGCCGCGTGCCAAATGACGTTAATGGCACCGCTGGTACGGCTTTGGCGAACCAACCCCCAAGTGCCCTGGGAAACGTCTCACCCTGCGCACCTTCACGCACATGTTCAGTCTCGGTGATGGAACATTAGGAACACAGTATTTCAGGCCGACATTACCGAGTTCCTACGCTGTTTTTTTCCAAATCGCTCGATTTTTGCTACGGTAAATTTTTAGAGCAACTATAACCACGCAATCAGGGAAAAACCTTACCGAAAATCTGGACAAATCACACAGCATCATCTAGCCCCAAGCTAAGTAGAGCTTGTGTTATGGGTACTAGATGACTGATATACTTAATAAATTATACTACATAGATAGATATTTTTATTATATATAGAAAAACACCCAGAACACCCTGAACAAATATCTGCAGATCGTACAGACATTTGTCCCGAGGCGGGAATCGAACCCGCAACCCCTTGCGTCGCAGGCGGACCTTCGCCCGCTGCGCCACAGGGCTCGTCATGCATCTGATATCTCTCAAACCAACTGTACGTAACGTTAGTAGGTATTGGACAGTTGACTAACAAAAGGTGAATAATGCTACAGTGCTTTTTATTGCGCTAACAGTTAAAATTTTCTCTCGTCAGCTCTCCTATAATATAATGAAATAACGGAAGACCAGCGCTGTAAAGTGAGTTATGGCTATTTAAGAAAGTAATTTGTTTTGATTACAAAATTAAGAATGCTGGAGTAGTCGCCAGCTCTTTAGTCCCGAACTAAGCAAAGCTTGTATGGAACCAGGTGCTTGATACAATACATAATAAATATAAAAAAATATAGTTAATTCCTATCATACACAAAAAACAGCCGAGACAAATATCTGCAGAAAAGCAAACATTTGCCTCCGACGGGAATCGAACCTACAACCTCCTGCGTCTCAGCCGGCTATAAGATGAACTGAGCCACGAAGGCTGTCATAAATAGTGAGACAAAGGCTGTGTGGGACGTGGTGTTGTTGTCTCGAGCGCAGGAAGCCCGTGGACGTGCTTCCGGCGCGCGCAGATTGTTTCCTCCTGTCCTGCGCATTCATCACGCCGTGAGTACTGCGCCCGCGCCGGGCTGTAGGCATTAGGGAAATATTGCATTTCCTTTAAACTCAAAATAGTCATCATCATCATCATTACCACACGTCCACTGCTGGACAGAGGCCTCTCTCATGCATCTCCAAGATCATAAGGGGTGCGTTGCCTCACTCGCCACGCTTGGCAGGCGGGTTGGCGAGCGCAGTGCGGCATTTGGATTCACGGAAAGCCGCTGCTGCCCATCTTCCGGAGATATTGGCAGATGGGAGTAATTATTTAAAAGTTTTTTCTAGATTTCTTTGTCATAAAATAAAATTGTAAACATACATTAATTCAGCAGGATATCAATCATGATTTCATTCTTGTTAAGTTTCCCGTATATCGACGCAGTCACACGCGGCCTGCTCACGCAGCTGCGGAGACTCAAATCGCGCTAAATATACATGAATTATTGACATATTGATTCACATATGAGTCTACTAATCTTAAGAAGATTCAGAGCACTCTTGGTTTGAACTGGATGGACAAGGGAGCCGAGATATAGCTGTGACAAGAGTCGACAAAAAGTAATAACTAAAATTAAATGTTTTAAAGAGTTTTAATTAAACTAGAATGTTTAAAATCTTCAATTTCTTGGATACTGAAAACTGAAATCTGTGATTCCCGCAGAAAAAAAGATACTCGTAGAAAGGGACCAATTACGACTCTTTCTATACTACGTCGTTTACAAATTATTACTACAATCTGTTTACTCATACGTCAAATAAAAATAACTATTGTTAATTTTATTTGACGTGTGTAAACAGATTCGTCCAAAATAACTAAAAATCTGATATTTTGTAAGATTCAAACAATAGCTCTGGGGCGTCGGTAGTAGAATGTTACTTTTCCTTTCTTGCCCGTGGATGCAGTAAGAATCTGTCCAGGGATAACTCTGGAAGATAGGCAGCCAGCGTTTTGTCGTCTATCAACATCCCGTACTGCGCTCGCCAACCCGCGTGCCAAGCGTGGCGAGTATGACTACAGCCCCCTCATGCTCTCGGAGATCCAAGAGCGAGGCAGCAGTCGTATCAACATCCCGTACTGCGCTCGCCAACCCGCGTGCCAAGCGTGGCGAGTATGACTACAGCCCCCTCATGCTCTCGGAGATCCAAGAGCGAGGCAGCAGTCGTATCAACATCCCGTACTGCGCTCGCCAACCCGCGTGCCAAGCGTGGCGAGTATGACTACAGCCCCCTCACGATCTCGGAGATCCAAGAGCGAGGCAGCAGTCGTACGGCTGAGATCAATCTTCTTTACTGCACTTATAAAAAAGTTATCTGAGGCGAACGTATTCAATTATGTGCTTAATTTATGTGTTCAATTTAATATTTTTCATATTTAATTTATTTTGCTTTACATGTACATATTTTATATAGCTTAGATCTAAAATAGCCTTAAGTAAGTACATGTACCCTGCAAGGGCACTGCAATTGTGTTTGGGCCTATGTTAACAATATAAAATAAATCGTCAAATTCTAAAAATATTATAATACAATTTGTCATACGATAGAAACATTCAAAAATAGTAGGTACATATAGAAAATTTAAATTGAAAGTCAGTTAAATTATAAGTCAAAAGGTAAATAAGAATAATAATCCACAAATATAGTATCTAAAATCAACAAAATGTCACAGAAAAAAAAATGTCGAGGATATTATTGATAATTTAAATGTGTCTTGTTCTTCTTATGTAAATTGACTATTCTGAGTAGCGTTTTGCTCTATTGAATAAACCCTTATTGACTTTGACTTTATTGATTTTGACAATATAACAAAACGACTATACACCCTGTATTATATTATATGTATGTGTACTAAGCCTAAAGGCGGTGATCCTTACCATCCCAAGAATCAACTTTTGTTCTACGACTTTTAGGGATTCAGTGATTTTAATTCAAGAAAAGATCACGACTTCAGCAGCTGATTATACGATAATGACCGATAATGATAATGACACCTAAACACCAGCTGATTCTTGACAGGGTCGCCGTACAAGTACAAATAACAATACCTATAAGCACAGAGGTATTTCTTTATTAAAATATAAAAAAATACCCAAGGATTATTTTCACATCGCACCAACTAGTAAAATTTAAAAAATATATAGAGGTAAAATAAAATACTAATTCCCAATTTCTACCTTTCCAAAACTACTTGTTTTCGTGGGCTAAGCCCCCCTCCCCCTCCGGTACACATCTGCACCTGTATCTACAGGTGCAGATGTGTACATTGCAGCTACATTATACGTTCACGTATCTACGTGAACGTAAACGTAGCTGGATTATGAAAGTTTTACTGAAACGTTCTCACGTATCCCATACAAAAGACTTGAACGCGCTCGACTTGCTGACGAAACCTGATCAAAGTTATATTAAATAACAAATCACGGGAATTTATCGGTCAAAGTTACCAAACTGTCCCCCACTTACATGTATGTATACCAGAGCACCAACCACCAGAGAATTATTCGAAACAACTGAAATTGTAATTGTAACATGAGTCTACTGAGGATCTCTTTAAAATAATATTATAGTGAATTCACACACACCCACACATAATACATCCTCTTACGAGGGGAGGTCAAAAAGTACGCGGAATGACAGGGAAATAGGGCTAAATTAAACTAATTTTTATTTTTCCTTTTCAAAATATTCTCCCTTAAGCCTAATACATTTTTCAGAAATATCAAAAAGTTTGCTTACCTATACCTTCGAAAAAAAATGTTTTATCAAGGCCTTCAAAATAGGCTGAAATTGCCGACTTAACTTCTTCATCGTCAGTAAAATTTTTTTCACGAAGTTCTTTTTTCAATTTTGGAAACAAATAATAATCAGAGGGAGCTAGATCTGGACTATAGGGAGGGTGGTTTAATGTTTCGTAGCCACATTTCTGCAAGGCAGCCATTGCAATATGGCTCTTGTGAACGGGTGCGTTGTCGTGCAAAAGCAGCACTCCTCGGGACCATTTTCCCCGTCTTTTTTCTTTGATGGCATCTTTTAATTTTTCCAGTAGAGTGGTATAGTATCCCCCTGTGATATTCAATCCTTTTTCTTTGTAGTCTATTAACAAAATCCCCTCTGAATCCCAAAAAACAGTGGCCATGATCTTTCCGGCCGATTGTGACACCTTGAATTTCTTAGGGGGTGCTGCGCCTTTTTTCTGCCACTGCATAGACTCCTGTTTTGATTCAGGCTCATAATGATGAACCCAAGTTTTGTCTCCAGTAACAATCCGGTTCAAAATTTCATCCTTGTTCCCGCTACAGAGCTCCAAAAACTCGCGTGAACACTCGACGCGCTGCTGTTTTTGAACCACTGAGAGCATTCTCGGCACCCATCTTGCGCTAATCTTAGACATGCCAAGATGGTCGTGGAGGATATTCAAAATGGTTGTAGACGATACTCCAATTATTTTTGCAAGTTGTTTTTTTTTTAATCGAGCATCTTCCAGTACAAGTTTTTCGACTTTTTCGATGATGTTTGAGGAGGTGGTCTCGATCGGCCGGGCCGGGCGGTCGTCTTCTTCAATTGACTCCCTGCCTTGCTTGAATAAACCATGCCACTTATAAATCATTGTTATTCCAGGGCAAGAGTCCCCATAAACAGATAACATTTCTCCCAAAATAATTTGAGGTGTTTTTCCTTGCTTGGTAAGGAACTTCATAACAGCACGAAACTCGATTTTATCCATGTCTAGTGTTTTTTTCCCGATTGAACTGCTAATTTACTGATAACTTTAAGTGTAATGACTCGATTTGTCAAAAATTTGGTATTTATACCTGTATTGAGTACCTGGAGAGTACCAGGTAAAAAAAGTTATCCCCACCCCTTCGCAACCCTTCCGTTCCGCGGACTTTTTGACCCCCCCTCGTATATTTATTCAAACATAGTCATTCTTTTCAATTACATACACACTTATATTATTCATTACACACCCTTTAGTAATAAGTTTTCAGTTAGTGATATAGATGCTTAGTAGTAGGGCTAAAGGACACATAAACACACACACACACACACATTAATACACACACGCATTCATACACACACACGCACACACACACACACACACACACATTCATACACACGCACACACACACACACATTCATATACACACACACACACATACATTTATACACAACAACATGCAACTTACACAAATGCACACAACAAAGCAACATTTTAGTAAACACTAAGCTACTATTTCAAGGCCAAATATGAATTGTTACCTTTTGAAGGTGGGCGCTAATGCCTATCACACAGGATACTCTCAATCCTAGTTTAGGCAATTAGTTGTATTACTAGAATAAGTTAATCTTACAACCTTAGGCCTATTTTTTAATTAAGACTACTTGTAAAATGTAATTATTAAGGTGCAAATAAACATTATTATTATTATTATTAACATGTGTACTAAGCCGAAAGGGGATGATTCTGACCAACACAAGGAATAGCTTTTGTTCTACCACTTTCAGGATTCAGTGATTTTCATTCAAGAAAAGACTATTCCTTGTGACTATTAATGTGAGTCCTTTTGTGACAACCTAAAAGCCAGCTAATTCTTGACAGGGTCGTTGACCTCCTCGAAGAACAAATAAAAATACCTACATATGTACATAAAAACACAAAAAGGTTTTTTTTAAATATGCATAAAAAAATATGATATCCAAATATGACCTCAGGATCATTAAATTATTAAAATTAAAAATAAAACTAATAAAATAACATTAAAAAATTTCAAATTATATACAAATTCCCGATTTTTTTTCCCTTTCGGGCTAGTATACATGTACAGGTGCTATACACCATGTGTACTTCGATGGGGATCGAGATCGTAACACATTAACTTTTAATGTTTGTAAACAACCGGCATCACTTAATAATACTTACTTAGCAACGGTTTTAGCCAGAATTGATTACAATTTTCAATTCATTTTTCACTCCCGACTCCAGGAAAGGAGGAGTTTCCCAATTCGTTAGTATTTTTCTCATTTTTACACTACATTATATTTTAAATATAATGTAATGGCCTGTGTTCATCAGTGGACGTTTTATCGCTGAAATGATGATGATGATATTTTAAAACTCAAGTCTGATAATGGGGTTCATGAGAAATTCAATAATTGTAATAGTATCTACTCGAGTCCCTCAAGGCATAGTTTCATGCCCTAAATTGAACCTTGCGGTTGGGTTTCTCGTTTCACTTCATAATGTTTGCTTGCTTTTACACCCAGTTCTCATGATGTTGATTATGATGATGATGCCGCGAGGTGTCAGCAGTTTTTCAAATTCAAATTCAATTTATTCACCATAACGTTACACAATAACATTGGCATGTCAATATAATACAATACAGGTACACATCGTTCAAATAATATTTAAATAGTTAGTTGCATACCTTAATGTCAAGTTACTATACAATACGGTCAAAACAATTTAATTCATAGTTTAATGTCAGAAAATGAGGAACTAAAATATTCTCTTAGGTTATAGAAAGGGTTACATTCGAAAAATGATTTTACTATAGTCTTGAATTTATGCAACGGTAGTCTTGTAATGTCTAATGGCAACTTAGACACTTAGACTTAGGCAGTAGAATGATATGCCCCTCATTTCATGCCCGCGGATGCAGTAAGGGACTGCTAAGGAATACCTCCGGAAAATGGGCAGCAGCGTCTTTCCGTGTATCAACATCCCGTACTGCGCACGCCAACCCGCCTGCCAAGCGTGGTGAGTATGGCAATTACCCCTCATGGATCTTCATGAGGGGTAATTGCCTGGCCTGGGAGGCCTGTGTTCAGTGGTAGAGGTTTTACGGCTGTAATGATGATGATGATGATAGGATCCAACATAAGTCGAGGGAAATACTCAAACGTACGAGGCGGTAACCGGCGTACTTACATACGACTGTGTTTACAGTTAATAGCTACAAGTCAAAAATGTTATCATTCAATTCGTTTTTTTTCTTGAAACATTAAATAGTAATTAGGTATACATAGTAAGTATTGGCAGTTTGTTTACATTTTGTAAACATCGGGTTTGGCTGTAGAAAACTTCAGGCCAAGTAGTTGCCGGTCGAACCGGTCAGCGATAACGACTGAAATTAATGAATTATTAAATACTGGGTGCGCTCGCGTCAGTATCAACGAAACCACTAAAAAGTACTGTTTTCAATGGAGACGCTAGCTTGTTATATTAAAAACATTTATTGCCAGTATTGTATGAATAGCACAATTACGCCATATTGTATTATGTTTGTAGGTATTGCCATACTAGCAGCGCTCCGCGGTTGCATCGGCGCGCGTTCCCTTTCCGTGATAATATTGGGATAAAATATAGCCTATGCTACTCGCTTCCATGTAGCTTTCCACTGGTGAAATAATTTAAATCGGTTTTATTGGTTTAGGCTCGAAAGCGTAACAAATAAACTTACATTCGTATTTTTTATATTTATGTTAATGTTTCAAATCCTCAGAATGATTAAACGAAGTAATTAAAATGGTGACAAAAAGACAAATTGCCGATAAAACATACAAACAATGTGCCATCAGATTGGATCAGGGAGCGTATAGTTTTATGAACACGTGTTTATTTCCATCCGAATTCTCATAAATCTGAATAATGTTGGGCTGCCTCCGTCACCGCTGCCTCATCACTATGGGCCTATTTAATACCAGCATGTTATCAGGCGGCCGCGCGAGCGACTCCGAGCGCTGTGCGCGGGCGCGAGGGTCGCAAGTCGCGCCGGACCCGCAGAGGCCGGCGCGATGGCTCCACGAATCGCATGAATATCTAAAGTTGTTTGCTTCTTAGTTTAACACATTTGCAAGGCTGTTATAGTGATTGACAGTTTTTGTTTCGGCCTCGGTGAGAAGGCGACAAATAAAAGTTTTTACATGGAGTTATAAATGTGAATCGTCTGGGGAGAGCAAAAACAGGAATAGGTTATTTTGATGTGGATTTATCGGGTGATATTAAAAAACCGTCTTTCTAAGAAGGACGTTTAATTCAATAATAGCACTACTTGTTGTTTTCATAGTTAGTTGTTACATAAGATCTAAATCTTATGTAACAACTAACTAGTAACCACTTCTAAAACAGAAATCATGGAAAGAAGAATGTAAATCATGTACAAACTCTAGCTAATATAGATAGAAAGATGTTTGAAAAAATGTATTGTGTAAAATATTATGTATATAATGTCTGTTTTTATTTTGTTAACATATCTCCTTAATTCTCTCTCCTTCTTATTGACCTTGAAGGTTGTCTGGTAGATATCGCTCTTTAGCGATAAGACCGCCAATTGTCACTTAGTGTTTAGTGTTTATCTTTCTGTTGTTATTTTTATATTTAAGGTGTGCAATAAAGCATTTTCTATCTATCTATCTATCTTGAAGTAAACTTTGAATGGACAGGAAAGAGTGAAAAATATAAAGAAGGTGGCTTCTTTATATTTTTCACTCTTTCCTGTCCATGCAAAGGTGGCCCGGAAGAGATCACTCTTAGCGATAAGGATGCCCGTTGTGCATTTTTTTATTTAAAGTTTTTTACTGTATTTAATTTTAGTTTTCGTGTACAATAAAGTTATATTCATTCATAAATATTTCGTTGCTGCTTTATTAAAAACAGGTTTTGAAATTAGTTAGAATCGCATTTTTTGTAAGTCTATTAAAAGTTATATGAGCTTTGAGTTCATTTAGTTTGTGCGCGAAGTTGACAAGATAATAGATCCTGCGACTGTGAAGTAGCTCGTCGCTGGGCAGAGCGGCGCGCGCGCAGCATAGCAAGCGAGCGGCCGCGTGACGCCGCGCCGACGCCGCACACGTGATGAGCCGCTGGGAGCCGCGCTGTGCCCGCTATTGTTGTTTTATTTTAAGCCACGAATAGGTAAATGTTGACGGGGTGAAACTTCTATGTAGTTAGATAAAACAACAATAATAGACACGTCATTTTTGCTTTTTGAAATTAGTGAAACAATACTTAGAAAAAGCGAGTTAAAAAAATAATTTATTGGGAACAACTTAGTTATTACAAATACATATGAAACGGTAATTACTGCAGAAGTAAAGATACTGTGACGCGATCCTCAACGCCCTCTTTCATACAAATACAGGCGTAGTTCCATTATTAGATAAAAAATTACATTTACAAACTAACAACGTAGGTAACTTAAAAATACATTTGAACGAATGTATGTGATTGTGAGTATATGTGTGAGAGTGTGTTATGTGTGCGTTGGTGTGTGTGTGTGTGTGTGTGTGTGTGTGAGATATAGTGTGTGTGAATGCGTGATCAAACAAACAATTGGCCAGTACATTACAAAATTTATTTTTATGTAGCAAAGCACAGTAGGCTTTCAGCTTCATCGTAGGAAAGTGTCAGTAACCACTTTAAGCATTTGGTTTTGCAGTTATATTTGGATAAGGGAAATATGTATAAATTTCTATTCATACGGTTGTATAATGAAGGACTGGAAGAATTAAAAAATTGCGAACGGATAAAACTTGGCATAAAGAAAAGAGTTCTGATGTGGGAAAAAGAATAGGTTTCTTGCACCTTTAGAACGGCTGTTTGTGCTCTTTCAACCCGAATCATTCTAGCCTTTACTGCACACCCCCAGGTAGTTAAACAGTATGTTAAGATTTATTGGACGAGTGAAAAGTATACGGTTTTTAGTGTATTGAAGTCTAATGAGGCTCTCAAGGACGTAAAACTTGGCCTTTTTCCATATTTCAGGAAAATACCCAAGTTCTAGGCATTTGCAATTGAGAGGAACGTCTCCGAGTTCGTTTTGATTGCTTCTTTACAGATGTCTGCCGTGAGGCCATCTGCCCCGGGCGCCTTCTTAGGGTTGAAGCTACTCATCGCGAATTTAAGCTACTCTGGTGTAAACGGTGGGTCATGAGGTTTATCATGGACCCACTGGCTTACTTCTGCTTTTCTCCGTGTTCGCTGATGGTCTTCATTGTCTTCTTCCTTGGCGTCATCCGGGTAGATGGTTTTTGGTCGAGGTGGATAAATCAGTGCGGTGTTCCACAGGCGGTGGGTAGACGATGCGTCGTCGGCAGGGAGGTGCACACGAGTGCGCGCTGACCTGGAGTCCATGCGGACTGGTTCGAACAGTGCTATGCACTCAGCCGGAAAGCAACCTGGTCTGGGTGGTTGCGCGCTGGGGGACTACTGGCGGCACGGCGGTGGCGAGGCGGAGCTGCTGGTGCCGAAGAAGCTGCTTCGTTGGATTTTTTGAGTAACAGGGCCCTATTTCATTATTTTAAGACATATCTAAGGTGGTGATTGCAAGATGAGAGAAGTGTTGACATGATATGTTGTGAGATGAATGAATTAAATGAAAAAGCTATAGTAAAAAGATTATGAGTCACAAATAGGCAATATTGAAAATACGTAGGTCTCGCGTTCACAGGCTTACAGGTTGCCCAAGACCAGATAAAATAAGATAATTTCTGTACTATGCAGGTCATGTCTATACAAAATACAATACAAATACAAAATTTATTTCGAAAATAATAGAAGTCTTGGTACTTATAATTATGTGTACACAGCTATTATAAATTTAAGTTGTTCTACTAACCAGTATAGATCCTGTACCCAATAAACCATGTGTGTAATAAAAATATACAAAGCACTACGAAAAAATCAAGAAATTGACTATCTATCTGCTCCTTATCGGATGTTCGCGTTTGATATAAATAGCATTCGTCAGCTGTGTGCGCTCATGTCGCTAGGTGCCTCTACGCACATAAATGTGTCCATAATTTCACATAAAAAACTAGTTATGCAACCACGCTACATCCCTTCACCTCTTGAAATTTTTGTGTGGAGATCGGATGCGGTCTACCCGTTTAATTTCTTTAAATTGAATTAGAAAAAAAAACATGATTTTCGAATGATAATATGAATAAAACCGGGCAAGAGCGAGTCGGACTCGCGCACCGAGTGTTCCGTGCCGTACAATATAATATATAATAAAGGTGGTTTATTTTTGTTGGAGAACCTTGACAGCGCCATCTCTTATCTGATAGCGGAACTTATGTAGATCTTTTACACTTTCGATAATTTTAAAAATGTATGCTAATTTGAGAGTTCGTTATAATTTTCCTGTAATCTTAACATACACTTCTAATAGCAATAAAAGTTTCAGAGGTTTATCTCCGCAAACTTCGGAGATAAGGGGGGAACGCTATTTTTTCACCGTTTTTGTGAATAAGTCAAAAACTATACGGCTTAAAGGTAAACTAAAAACTGTTTATTAATGTGCAGATGAATACCTTTTATATGATACCCAACACAACCTAGTAACTTAACTTAAAAATTTTGAGATCCCCCTATCCAATATCTATATATCCCCCTGCAACCATAATAAGAATATTTTTTAACATTTTCAAATATGCTATATTAGTAAAAAGTGTCATCTTGAACCATTTCAAATTTAAATTCGTTAGCATCAGTAGTTCTTGAGATATCCACTTTTGACAGACAGACAGACAGAGTGATTAAATAAGGGTTCCTTTTTACCATGTTGGTCCGGAACCCTAAAAATATAGTAGGAAGTAAGTTTATATATTTTTATATTCATGTGTTCTATTCTAAGTTTTTATTTAGGCGTGTATCTACTCTCGTATTTTTTTATGTTTAGATTGAAAAACATGGATGTTTGTTTTTTTTGTGTCCTGTGTTGTTTATTATATATTTGCTCATAGATGACCGCCGGTTACCTAAAGCAGTTTTCTATTCGGAGATGGCTGACTTTTGCACACTTTGAGTATCCTAGAGGTGCACTAAGAAGGGATTTTTCGAAATTTCTACGGGAAAGGGGTGAAACTGCGGGGTGCGGGCTAGTCTATAATAAAGTAAAAGCCTTTGGAGATAATCGCCTACACATGCTAGAAACCAAAGCCAACTCCGCAAAGATAACCCAAGCCCTCCTACATTCACACCTACAATGCCGCCGGTCAGCTCTACTGTCACTCCTGCTGTAGAGTTTTAAAACCAAGTTTGGTCTGGCCAGCCATATAAGAGCTCATATAGATAGTAAATTAATACGTTTGCAAAATTTCAGCTCGATACGAACGCTAGTTTTAGCGTGAAGAGGTAACAAACCTTCATACAAACAAACATTCGGCTTTATTATATTAGCCACATGTATGTTATAAATAAATTTCATAGTGAGTTTTAAAACCGACTTCAAAAAAAGAGACGGTTCTTAAATCGTCTGTATTTTTTAAATCTTTGTTACTGTAGTTGTAGTAGTGTAGTTCTGAAACTACATCGTCGTTTATGAACCGATTTGGCAAATTATTTTTGGATTCGTTCGTATAGATACTTACTCGTATGCTTTGAATTTGTTTTTTTTTTAAACTTAGTTCTGAATATGGGATAAAGCACCTAATCTATTCCAATCACGTGCACCCGCAGTGACCGCAAATTACTTTATTATTTACAAAAAGCTTTCTTGGTTGACTTCCTTTACCGATTTGTCAAAGCTTGGAGATTTATTGTTCCTAGCGAGTGTCACGCAAGGGCTATCTGCGATCGGCGCGGGCGCCGGCTCCGCACATGCTCACATGCAAATAGCATTTTTATACATTTAGTGGTGACCTGGCGGCGCTCACGTCACCGCACGCTCATCGCTTTGTTCCAACCTGAGCTGCTTGCTTTGAGGCGCCGCGCCGCGCTCGCAGGCACTGGCCAAATTCGAGGGACCTACAGTATTTACCAGAACAAACAAGTGACGGCTCAGTCAGCTATCCTAAGTCGCGCGCACGAACAAAACATGGTGAACACGAACAGGGATCACGGAACATTTGGTTCGTACACGTAGACGTAAACATTGCGAACACTAACACAGTTCTACTTGTGTGCGCGTCCCCTCAGAGACCATGGATTCCCCGTTCGAAGTGGTCGACAGTGAAGTAGCCTAAATTTTCGGAACACTGTACGCACAGAACCACTGGATGGGATCGTCGCGAACAATGCTGATGTTCGCTAGTTGCACGCGCGTGCGAACAAAGTGTTTGATGTTCGTATTAATCATGATTTTGTTCGTTAGTCAGTATACAGCTCAAGCAAACAATTGTAGATTGGTCAACCTCTGATATCGGCTGGTTCAAGCGTCAGTGTGCTGTATCTCGAATTTATCTGAAATATACACCTGCAGTACTTAGTGCTCACTTAATTATGTATTGGAACAAAAACAGAACAAACATAGAAAATTACTCTACCTTATGATTGCACACTTAAATATGAGCAGAGCATGGTGAATAACTTTTTTATTTGTATTGTATTTTTTAATTTGATGATATTGCTGCAATGATATCATATAGCTTAAATAAACCGCAAGTATACGAATGCAGTTCGCCATAAATAAGCCGCGGAACACCGCGCAGCGTCAACCGTTAATTAAGATCATAAATATTAAATAAAAACGTTTTGCTCAAGTCGTCCGTGGAAAAGGACAGGAGGTATAAAAATATAATAATTTTAATAACGTAATGATTCGTTGCGAGCGGAGTCCCGGGACGCGCTCGCCCCAGGCTCGCCTGCGCCCGCCGGCGGGGAGAGCTCCAGGCTCGTCCTAGCAACAGCGATGGTCATAATAAGTAGACGACTTCCGTGGCCAGTTAGTCCAATAGCCGACTGATATGCTAGGGTTGCGGTTTCGATTCCCGCTTGGGGAAAAACGTATCAGTTCTGGGTATATATCTGTTTATGACAGAAAAACCAAATAAAACAAACACGCAATGAAAAAAAACACGAGAACAGAGAAGTTCGTATATCAATTTGAATTACTTACCTAGTATGGCGTTTTTCAATAGGATAAGAACTGCAGATATTTGTTCAGGGATGCTATTCTATAGACGGAAATCACATAAAATATGAGTGCAGAGCGCAGACGTCGTGCGTCCCCTCCCTGCAATCAATCTAAACATTTATTCACAGAAATATATGTTCAAATAGCACTTATAAAAAATACTTTAACAATAATTTCCACACATTCTGCCTATTAGGCGAGTAATATTTCGATTCTGATGATAGGATCCATGAGATATTAAATAATTGTGTCCCTACATTGGAGTCCCTCAAGGTATAGTTTTATGACCTATATTTCAGCTTGCGATTAGGATTTTTATTTCACTTTATAATGTTTACTTGTTTTTGCACCCAGCTCTGATGATAGGATCCATGACTAATCGAGGAAAATACTTAAATATTATAGGCGTGCATATTTGCGGTTAGTGTGTTACGGTCAAGGATTGTATCATTTGGCGTCAGTTTTTTATGTAAATTAAATATTTTTTTGTTCACCTTCATACTTCAGAAAACTACTACTCCACAAGTCGCGCAACCTCATGAGGTATGCAAATTATGGTGAAAACAGAAAATCATCCATAGGTGTAGGTCTCTCTATGCTTTCTCCATTCAACACAATTTTTCGCAATGAGCATTCAGGTCTAACTCGCGATCTTGAAGATGTCGTCTGTCCAGCGGATATGCTGCCTCCCTACTTTTCTTTTTCCGGTACTGGGGACCTGGTCAACAATTTTACGGTTGCAACAAAAATAAAAGCGTTTAAAAAAACATCTCTAGATAGGAAAATGTAGAGGGCTTGCTTACCCAATAATCATTTTCGTAAACTTTTATGTATTCTTCGCTTTTGTTATCTGTCGACATTATGTCTTATTATCCATATTATTATTCCCAATAATTTTCTCTAACATAATCTCAAGAACGATGTGTGTTCGTAAAAGATCGCGCGGCGATTATGCAAAACGTAATATCTGTGTAACACGAGTTTGATTTAGTCCGCGATGTTATTTATAAAGTGGTTATTTAGTGCAAAGTGCGGCAGGTGGTGCGCGCGGCCCCGGCGGCGGGCCCGGCGCGGGACGGGGTCGGGACGATGCCAAATCATAAGTTGACCTTACAATACAACACAGAGACTTTCCTCTCTGTATCGTATGGATTCCCTATGGGAAATGAAGGAGTGAAAATGCCTCCAACAACTTCTGGAAATCTTTAAGGGAGCAGGGTCTTTCTCCGTCTATCAAAAGGTGGGGCTGGCTAAAGGATAAGGGTGTCACAAAAACAATGGACCCTAAACGCGGACGTAGTAAAGCTCTGGCCTCTGCTACTATAATTATAATTAGAGGAATTAGAACAAAGGTAAAATAGTAAAGTAAAATAAAGTAAGTTTTTAGTAGTAGCAGAACTTTTTGTGAAAGGTTCATCCGGGGAAGTACTACCACCATACCAATTTCTGCCGCCAAGCAGTAATGTCTCCATTGCTGTGTTCCGGTCTGAAGGGTAAGGGGGCCGGTGAAATTACGGGCACATGAGACCTTACAAGTCTGTCTCAGGGTGACGGGCGCAATGCAGTGCAGCGTTGGTCACGTACTTAGTGAACGTGATCACCGCGGCATTGCAATTGTTATAGGTAGAGGTTACCGCTTAACATCAGGTGGGCCTTCGGCTTGTCTCGTCATTTATAGTGTAAAAAAAAGGAAAGTTGAAGATAGTTTGTACAATGCACATTGAGGTCTCACTGTCCGTAACAGTTTCCGGCGTGTCGGCCCGTGTCGTCCCGGCGCGGGCGCGGTGTGAGCGACCGGCAGGCGTATTTCGGAAACCTCGCTAATAACGGCTTTGATCGCTCCGCCATTTTTGATAATTCCCAACAATTTCCGAAGTGAATGCACAATTGTCTCGGGCATTAAATTGGTATGGTTAGACGGTAGCGTAGCTTGTACCCGCTGTTTTCTATGCTTATTTTTCGACGACTTCCTTGGCACTGGTGTTGTCGATTGTGACGCAGTGCAAAAACTAGTGGATTCGTTCCTGCAAAGAACAATGATGCAGATAATTTATAGGCATGTTGAGAGGGTGTGGAAATCAAAATTTAGTCCGTCAGAGTTAGTACTACAAAATAATACACACGTATTGTTTGCTTTTTCAAATTAATTAATTCTGTACTGAGGCACGTCGGCGCACCAGCGTGAAACGTCACGCGACATTCTGATATACCGCGCTTGTATTTGGATTACGTTAAAAAGAAAAAATACGTGAACATAGATCTTGTTAATCTACATGAAGGACTAACAATTAAAATTTAGTCATCGAGCCTCTTCCATTTTTTTTTTTTTTTATTTTTATTTTTTTTATTTATTTAAGGAAAACCAACAGCTTTAAAATATATATAAAACATCTGCTTAAAAATAGGAAGCCAATAAAAGGTTTTCACGAGTAGAAGATAAAAGTAGAAAATTAAACAGTGATATACTCATACTAGATATAAAAAAAATAAGGAAAACTAATACTAATACACGCGTAAATACAAATAAACCTAATGAAAATAGAGAATAGAATGTTGCTAACTAACTATCCGCTACGAAGAATTCACTGCTCAGCTGTGCTCGTGCTGAGGAGGCGCTCGTACAAAAAAGGTCAAAATCATAATTTAAACATATTTTATTAAAGTTGTCACTCACTCTCCAAAGATATGAATTTTGTCTATAGTTTGTATGGACTATGGGAATATGTAATGGGGCATTCAATCGTGTTAACCTAGATGGAATGTGTATATTAACTTTGTTTAATAGATCAGGACAATCAATTGAGTTATTAGTAATTTTCAGTAGGAATAAAATATCAGCTATTTCTCGTCTCTTGTTAAGCGGAAGGATATGAAATTGCTTACATAAATTATTGTAGCTATAAGAGTTGTATGGAATTCGTAGATGATAACAGAGATATTTTATAAATTTAGTTTGAATTCTCTCAATCCTCGATATGTATTTTTCATAACAGGGGTTCCAGATCATCGACGCGTATTTGCAGAGGTCAGTCGGGTTCTTACAACTACTAGCATTAATTTGGGGTCGCTTACGCTCAGCGAAATATTCGTAACTAGCACGCTCTACATTTTTAACTGGACATATATACATATTATAACAGCATTGGTAAATAATTCAATTAACAGACATTCCTAATTGCATTAGCTGAAGGCGGCGCGGCAGGCATTTGGCGGAATCCCAGGAACGCGGCACAACTGCCGAGGAGCTGCGCCGTGTGCCAGTTTGTTGATCCTAATAAGGACAGAAAAGCTGACTAGATTGACGCTGTTATATCTGTATGAAAGTCTCAATCGTTGTTTGTTGTGGGGTCCATTATGTAGCTACGTAGTTAGGTGCGCACTACTGCAAGGGCTGATATTCTGATTCCAGTTCCTTGGAGAATTTTAAGTTTAGGGTTCAGTAAGTTCTGTTAATAGTCAGCATGGTAAGAACGTGTAGCAGCTTCGTCGCCACCAACGTAGGAGCCGCGGTTTGCCAACTGAACTAAACCTGGGATATTTTTGTGCGAATTTGTTTATTGGATAAACTAACGTGATTTTGGCTCTAATCAAATGGCTCTAAAAATATATTTAATTTCGATTCTTGTATCTTAAAGCATTTTGGCACAAAGCTTTTCCCCATATAAATACATTTTATGAGCGACTGACAAATGACTGCAAATAAAATACAAGAGCCATTGAAAGGCATTTATGAAGATCAGGAGTTGTCGTCGAGTGCGCAGACACGGCCGCTGCCAGGCCGAGCGTGCGCGGGGCTACTGCCCACGGTGCTTGTACACATTTGTGACAAGTTTTAGTTACCTTCACGGTTCACCACCTTTACAAAATTATATTTTCTTCAGAGGAATACAGTTGTGATTGCGCTGTGACGGGCAGGGGCCGCGCGCCCCGGCCGCCGTCCTCGCAGCGGCCGGTGCGCGCGAGCAGGATTCCGCGAGCGAGAATCGATTTATCCCGCGCGCCGGGAGCCGTCCCGACAACAACTATTTGATTGAACTCCACCCACTAATTATATTCTTATGAAATAAACTCTGCATTTAACTTCGTTGCCTTCGCGCGCGGAATATCATAACCGGCTTCACCTCCGCGGAAATTGAATCCTTCTCTCCTTATATTAGAGTTTTAATTCATAGAGCAGGGTTGCGTTTAGGATGGGACAGTAGCCGCTGCAAGAATTCGAGCGAAATGTTAGCTCTCCGAGATGATGGTCCGTAATAGGAGGCGCGCCACAACCACAGCACAGTCACTATGCACGCACTACTTTGTACTTGGTAATGTCTATAATTAGACGGCTACCGGGCTGACCTAGTGGAATCTTGTACAGGACAAAATGTTTCATTTCGCTACCTGCAACGTTGCCTTCTAATAAAAGCAAAATTAATCTTGAGCGCCATTGAATGAAGGCTGGTCGATTATACAACATTTTATAAAATTATACTCGAAGTAGCGGATGGGAAGACATTTACCTCCCTCCTTGTGGTACTTTGAGACTAATCTAGTTAATAGATTAATGGTGCATCGTGTATGAACAGTAGGTACCTTGTGACTCGCCTGCTAACCAAATAAAAACAACAAACGCAATAAGAGTGGCAACCTGAGCTTGCTTGTTTATAAATTCCCAAGAAAATTGGCACTCTCGAGGCGTGTTAACTTGTCGAAGTTGCAAACGACTTTCATTAATCTTAAGATATTAATGCCTCAATATGTACCGCGCGGTGGCCTCATCTGATATGGACCTTCTTCACATCGCACCTTCACAATAAACATTACACGCGCTTATAAAACTAATTTAGATGAAAATGAAATTGTCATCAACGCCTGTTTAGCTTTCTGAGACACATTTCTGATGGCGAACGGAGGATTAGTATGATAACGAACACGTGTAGTGGATTTGATGACAAAATGTAGAGAGACGTGTTAAGAGTGAATAACCGCCTTCGATGCAGGAGCCGTGGACGACGCCGCGCTGCTACTAATGCGCAGTACTGCTCAGGGAAACGAGCTGGAACATTAAACCTGATGGTTTTCACCTAAAATAACAGCGCAATAATTATTAATTCGTTCCTTAATAATAAGTATTGAAGTTAATTGTTAAGGTCTAATCAATAAGAGATAATGGTACAGGTTTTAATCCATATATAACTGTGTACCATGCGCTAAGCGATACGCTGCAATGCATGTATTGCAGCGTCCCGTACATCATAAATGCCAGTTGATGACTCTGTATAAATAATCTATAAAATAGATGTGAAAACCCATATTATTATAATCAAAAAAATAATTATTCCCCAAAAATCTTTTGAGTAAAGAATATTAGGGTAAGTATTACAATATCTAGAGTGTAAGGACCGCTTCCTGGTGCCAGCAGCAAGCGTCAGCCACGCCGGCAGCCGGTGCTCAGTAACTCGTCTGTCCACAGCCTAATCGCCAGGTCGCGTCGGGCAGCGCGTCCTACTTGGTTATTACAGCGACGCGCGGCTTTATCGTGCGACATTGGCGGCACGGCGCGGGAATGAGAAGTGCGTATTACCATGCAGCGCGAGCAACGGATCGCTTAGCGCGTTTATTATCGGCCGGTTCCGAGAAACGCCACGACCTGGGAACAATGTCTGGACGACGCACCTAGAGAATTATAATAACTGGTAATCAGACGCGCTGGAGACCTTCGCACCCGCCAGGCTGCCAAACTCTTCACGCGTATCCCCCAGGCAATCTCATCGCAGAGTGTAAAAAAATAATAAGGTGTGTTTCGTTGCCGCCATAGCCATAAGAACTGCAATCTGAGGTCACTTTAGTGATTATAATTACACGAGAAATAGAGTTATATCGATTACATCCCCGTAGCTGGCGTCCAATCGCAGACGCATTCCTATTGAACAAGAGCGGAGATTGGTAGATCCGATTCAGATTTAGTCAGCTCTAAGTCATTCCTCGGTTCAGTAATACACTGACATATATGTACATATCTTGTGAACCTAAGGACATCGTCCCAAGGAAAGAACGTACCGTATTTCTTAGATAAAACCATCAGCTGAATTTTTACGATTGTTTCCCTGTATTAATAATTTATATAACATAATTATTGCCTCTAGAAAGGACGTATGTCTTTGCGCACTATCTTGTCTATGAAGCCGGGCTCTATAGTTGACAGAAAAAGCTTCATCACAGGTTATGAGTATTGCTAACGGCACCGGCAGGGAGGTTGCGTCGGCAATTAATGGAGTGAGAGTCGCCGCGCCGTGCGCCGACGGAACCACAAGCACGGGCTAGAACTCTCCTTCCAACCTGTAGTAAAACATCTGCTGTCGCGAAGAATTTATTGGGGATCATTTAAAAGGGATTTCAATTTTTACAGTATAATTCCTCTGTAGTTATGGTGTATCCGTCCGCAACCACCTTAGAACCTTAGAGAAACTGCACATATGTATGTATTATAGTGTTAGCGACAATTATGAAAGAGGTGCGGGCGCAGCGCAGGTGAGATGATAGTGGCCGTTGAATCTCTCATTACAGTGTTAGCAGTTAGACTACAGGTTAGACTGTGTACGTACGTAGGCACGGCTGCGAGAGAGTAGGTGCGTGCAATTACGGCGAGGGGGCGGGGTCGGAATGCGTCGCCATGGCCGCTGCGCCCGCGCCGCCCGCGCCTGCGCGCTGATCGGCCTACGTCCTATTTGCACATTGCGCTGAACTGCCATTACTGAACAAACAATCATTATATTCTGTCATGTAATGTGCGGTATGTTCTCACAAGTAAATTGATTGTAAGGTTGTGTGAAACGCTTCAAAAACATTTAATGGAAAAAAACAAAAGTTTTTGTTGAAAACAATAAAAATATTGATATCAATGATCCTAATGATAAGTATCATATTTTTTTAACATTGACGAGTTTTTTCAATAAGTTCTTATATCTAGTAGTAGTTCCTACGTTCAGCTTGCGTGCAAGCATGCAAAATATTATTTAAAATGTAAATATAAGGTAATATAAGGTATTAAATTATTAACGATTCAGATAGTCAATTAAATCATAAAAACAATTTTCCAGTAACCATGATTAAGTTTCGTCTTAAACAATACTCCTTTAAAGGCCTTTAGGCTATCTGTGGTCTTCTTGATCAGTTCCGATTTATCAAATGACACTTTTTGAATGCCATGCTCCTGGAAATACCTAAAACGCTACTATATATTTCATGCCTTGTAATATTTGAATATTTCTCTCGATTGAAGAGTTGTCGTCATGTACCACAAGAATGCTCATGGATCCCATCATCCATCATCAACTAAGTTTGAAATGAAACGGCGCCAATACGTAACCGACGGAGTGTAACAAGGATTAGAAAATAAACCGGACAAGTGTGAGCTGGGCTCGCCACGGCGCGCTAGAATCCACTGTCACTTCGTTTTGTAACATAAAAATGCGAGCAGGAAATCGATGTAGTAAAAAACTCAGCAAAACAATTTAACAACAATAAAGAAATTGGCCAAGTCCGAGTCGGACTCGCGCACGAAGGATTCCGTACCAATATTTTAATTCAATTTTAAATTGTGCCTTGGGGCGCCGGCAGTAGAATGTTACTCTTCTTCTCATACCCATGGATGCAGTAAGGGAAACCTCCGTGAGATGGGCAGCAGCGTCTTTTCGTGTCCATCCAACATCCCGTACTGCGCTCGCAAACCCGCCTACCAAGCTTGGTGAGTATGGCAACTACCCCTCATGGTAATCCACGAGGGAGGCATGTGTTCAGGGTACCTATGTTAAAATAAGTTACAATCTGAGGCAAAGTATTTATATTTGCAAAAAAAATCGAGTTGAAACTAAGTGCAAAAAGACTGTCCGTATAATTTAAATTTATTTATGCTATACTAGGGTAATTATTGTCCTGAATAGGACACGTGACCAAAGTGGGGCCAAAGGAGCAAGCTCTGACCTAATGGTGACCAAGGACCGGCCGTCATCCAATGGCGCGCTACTATATTCGCCAGGTCGCGGGCAACCCCTGCCTGGCCTGACACAGCACAGTGGCATTAACAAAGGGTGGCCTGCAACCAACAATCGGTCCTTAAAGGCTGACGATGATGATGATAACTTATCCTTCCTTCATTGTGCAATTTACTTGAATGCATTAAATAATGATAATGAGTGTGACGTAGGGCTCGAGGCCGCAGCACGGTAGCCCGGAGCGCCGCCACTTACCGCCGTAGCCACCAGCCCAAATATCGTAAAATTAATCAACGATCGAACGCGATGCAAGGCAGACTTGGGTAACTGCCTATTTAGAGTTTTTCAATCGTGGTAATATTTGAAGCTAAAGGTTTATTAATCTTAAAATTACGGGTTACCTAACACAGTAATTTTTTATTTATGAATCGAATTCCAAAAAAGTTCTACATACAACGTTTTTAATAATTTGCTGTTGCACACGTGGTTGTGGTTTTTCCACGGGTTACGTGTTTTAAATGAACTTTTACTTTAAAAAATCTTTGATTAAAATTAATTCTTATTTGCTGACAAGAAGTATAATCGAGTTATTCCGGCAGCTTTTTACACAAATTTAAAATTTTGGGTTACGTAGCTTTATCCGTGTGTATTGCTTGCTGCGCAGACGCATCCAATCAGTATAATTTGGCGTGCGCAGTCAGCTGGCCGCCGCTGCCCAGCTAAAGCAGCCTACCTGCGTGTGCGCCGTACGCACGCCGAATTAAACTATAATGCCCATTGTTTGCCCGCCGCGGCCTATTGTATTTGCAATTTGCAAAAACAAATACCAAAGCACCCGTATTTGCATTTACGAGTTTCATGCCGTACCTTTAGACTAAACGTGGACTTATTCTTTTGTACTTTATTGAGGGTCTTCTTACAAACAGGTACGAAACACGACACAACATAATATTTTGGGAGCCCGCATTTAAACAAGGATTTATTAGGTAACTGTTAGTGAATTTTCTGTATAACGAATATAATGAGAAAGATAAACTTTTCACACATAAATAAGTGGGAGAACTTTTATTAAGTTATTTTATTATAAAAAACATTCTATACGTAGAATGCTTGTCCTAATAAATAAATAAACTACTGATGCTATCAACTTGAAATTAGAAATGGTTAAGGATAACGCTTTTTTACTAATATAGCATATATGTTAAAAAATATTTTTATTATGATTGCAAGGGGGCAATAGGGGATCTTATAATGTTTAAGTGAAGTTACTAGGTCGTGTGGGATATCTTATGAAAATATAAAAGGTTTTCATTTGCACATAAATAAACAGTTTTTAATTTTGCTTTAAACTGTATAGTTTGCGACTTATTTACAAAAACGTTGAAAAAAATAGCGTTCCCCCTTATCTCCTAAGTTTGCAGAGATTAAACCCTGAAACAATTATTGCTAATAGGAGTGTACGTAAAGATTACAGGAAATTATGACGAACTCTCTTATCTCCATAGTTTTTTTTATAAATGATCTATTGTAAAAAAAATACATAAGTTCCGCTATCAGACAAGAGATGGCGCTGTCAAGGTTCTCCAATAAAATATAAACCGCCTTTATCATGTATTATATTGTATGATGGCACGGAACCCTCAGTGCGCGAGTCCGACTTCTCTTGCCCGGTTTTATTTCTTAAACAACACGTCATTCTATTACTTAAGGCTACAGTATCCTGTCAAGATAACATTTGCCTTTACTATTAATAAGTACTTTAATCTCTAAGGACCAAGGGATCCCTAGAGAAGGCTCGAAGGACCAAAAGATGTACGGGACAACTTTGAAGTTAAATGATAAACGGTTTATGTAGATTAAACCACTGTATTTGATAATTAAAAAGATGATAATGAGCACGCGCCTATACTTGATGGGGTGAAGACGTGAACTGAGTAATACTGTGAAGGCGCGTGTGACCTGAACTATATTGATGATTTGACAATATAGATGAATACCTAAATGCACGGTTGCGCTGCACCGTACACCCAGGGTCAAGTGTTTAAAACCAGAGACTTTTCCCCGTTATTGCATATAATTTGGACAAATAGTTAAAGAGATAACAAGACATAGGTTTAGAACCGCGACCGTGTCGTAATCTATTGACTGACATTTCTATTAGACGGCTTTTTTCTTAAACAACACGTCAATCTTTTACTTAAGGCTACAGTATCCTGTCAAGCTCTCTTTTGCCCTCACGATTAATAAGTCCCAGGATCAAAAATATTATCTCTGGTGGGTACTTGAGAAAGCAGTGTTTTTCCCATGGGCAGTTATAAGTTATAAATGTCTATTCTATTCTATTCTAAGTTGACTTACATATATCTCGGATCGGAACTCATCAGATAATCATTACAAGCAAAAATGTGTATCGCCCAACGTAGTGGGCACGGGTCAGCTAGTTACAAACAAAGAAAAAGAAGTGAATGATTTTATGATTTTAATACACCACGACTCTTGCTATCAAAGTAGGTTTTAGGCTACTCTAAGATGGTGATCTGAAAGTGAAACCGAATATCTGAAAAAAAAATCAGTGACGAGAGACAAAATCATCTTATATTTATATTAAGATTAATTTTGTCGAGTGTCCGCGAAATACATTGTAGTATTGTCGGACGAAGACTGCAATATAAATTGAAATATGAATAAAAAATATTTTCTTCGGCGCTTGTCGTGTACTGCCGCGGGCGACGAGCCCGAGGGCTCCGATCAATTTTATGAGCCTAATATAGATCCGTCATTCAGGTGCCAGATGGCATCGATATCGATGCACTTTTTGACGATGATCAAACGGATGAAGAGTAGAGGCAAATCTTGACCCCGCCTGGAACAAAAACATTCAATATAAACAATCCATTTGGCTGAAGAAGACTAAGTATATTTTGGAAACCCAAAGTTCTAACAAGAAACAAGCCAATAAAAATCTTATTGGGGTGTATATGTATATATTGATCCATCTTTTTAACCAGATTCAAAGTTAATAGAAGTAGAAACTGTGGCGAAACTGATACGAAACCAACTCCGTTAAGATCTTGGGGTATTCTCCAATTCCTTACACGACTTGAATTCAGTAATGACAACGCTGTATCAGTAAGATTGCAGATAGGGCGAGGTAATTGTTAAAATAACTTTTAGGTAAAACTCCGAATTTCGCCACAGGTCGATTTCACGTGGACACTATCTCGTATCTGCGCAGATGCTATCAGCAGATGCCTGTACAGTCTCTCTGAAAACTTCTGCTTGTGTCACACAATAACAGCTCTTATTTTGTTTTAATAAGGAGCACGTCTTGGTGCGGGGTGCACTGTACGCTAGGCGGGCGACCGTGGCCGATGCATCCGTCACGGGTCGCGCAAATTGAAAATATCTTACACAACGCTTATGAAATGCTAAATTATTACTTACTCGTATCGACGCTGACGGTTACCGCTAGAGTGCTGTGCAAGTGTTACTTATGCAACGTTTTGTTCAGCGCGAAATTATTTTCCATTTGAATATGACCTGTGTAATTCAATGCTATTAAAAACATTTATTTAATAATTTTGTAGATTTTTAAGTTTCAAAGTGTTAATAATTAGCACCTGTATTAGTACCTATGTCGTTTTTTATGGTTGAATTTTTAGCTTTTAATCAAAGTTAGTTACTATATTTATATAGATATTGATAAATTTATTTTAGCTAGCTGTCTCGGCAAACTTTGTACCTTCTACCACATCTTCTAACTACTACTACTCTACTTCTACGTTGCACCTACTCAAGTACTACCTTACAACTACTTAACTACTACTTTACTATATACATATACTACATCTATACTACCCTACAACGACTCTACTACTACCCCAAATATACTCTAATACTACTACTACTTAGTTGAGCCATAAAATATAATCAGTTTAAGTTTAGTCGAAAGACTGCAAATCGCATACATCACGAAAAGAAAATACGGACAATTCGGTAACTTTTCATCGGTGAGTTTGTTTGTAAAATTTGCATAAATTGTGTTAATATGGTCGGAAAATTGTTGTATATCTTCTTAAATCGAAGTTCTAGATACATTTAAATCATTTTATTCCCTTTTATTCCGTTTTCTCCAAACTTTTTAGTTATCGTAGTGCTGTAAAAATAATCATTAAGTATAATATAATAACATAAACACGGGAATTTATCGCGTAATACCTTTATTATTCCCGACGTTTCGACTGTGTTTCAACAATCGTGGTCCCGGGTTGACTCTCCGGGTTGAATCATTAAGTATATCGATATTATTAAGACACCGCTCCTTGCTTCAGATTCCCCAAAGATGGAAAAATAAAAGATATATGGCTACAATGGATATCCAGAAGTAATTGGATACCGAAAAAACATAGTCACATTTTGTTCCAAACATTTTTCAAAAAATTCATTAAAAATTCATTTACCCACATAATCTCGATGATTGATTTCGTACTATTCTAAAGGAGATTTTTTATGATTCCATTCCAAATTTTTTTGGATTTTTCTCTGTATCTTCAGTTTAAGACGATATACCTTGTCATTTCATAGTTCTAGGTCAACAAGAAGTACCCTATGAATTTTGATTCCTTTGAGAATGTCGAAACATGCGTTTGCGACACAAACGGTTGTATCTATTGGTTCAGGTTAACTTAGAATATTATTTTTTTCACAGCTTATGTAGGTACCTAGATAAATTTTACTTATCCATTGATCTCAAGATTTATAGTTGGTTGATATATGATTAACACTGTACCTGCTAAAACTTTGATTTAATAACAGTAGTTTGAAACTATCTGTTCTGATAACTAACTAGTACTGATAAGAATAAAAGGATTGGAGACTGCAATTTGTGGACGGTAGCTTTTTATTTTCATTGAAATAAAGTTTATTATACCACTTTATTTAACTTTAATTTTCTCAACCTTGCTCTTATCTAATAGCGAAAAATAATAATTACAGCTTTTTCTTTACTTATTTAATTTGTTATCTTTGTGTTTTAAGGCCTTAATAATTTTTTGATAATTATTTGCTTCATATCAATTTCAATCTCTGTGTTTATAATAATAACTGATAAAGTCATTTGGTCAAAATTTTATTTTTATAAGTATTTAAGATAACGCTAGAGGTATTAAAATAAATAAGGTTTTCAATTATTGACCTCAGATTCTTATTCACAACTTTCTTCCTGTAAAAAAATTAAATACTTACTTTGAAGGTAAGCACAAGTAAATAGGCTTTCCAAGTGGATTTAAATAGAATAAGGTAGGTATTCTAATTTGTGAGAAATAATTTTAAGCTATATCTAAAAGTAAGGAAATTTTGGATATTTACCACATTAAATAATTATCCAGTTTACAAAAGAAAAATAAAACATTTAAACTGAACAAAGCACATAATAGAATTCGTTCGCTTCAGAAAACTTTTATTTTCATGTGAGTGAAAGAAGCTAAAAAGAAACCTGTAGTTGTTTGTTATCTATGTAATATACATACATACATATATTTATTAAGAAAATGATTTGTAACTAAATGAAAAAATAAGCGGACGGCATTCTGCGTGTTCCTCCTTTCTACCTTCGAAACTGTAATAATATTTTTCTTTTTCTATTATGTAGCAGAATCTAAATATATTCACTAGGATCTAACATACTCTAATTGGAGATAGGACTAGATTTTATTTATTAATAAAAAAAATAGGCTATTGTCACATTTTTGTGTGACGCAGCACCGGCGTATAGGGGTGTACTGTTGCATCCCCGGAGTGACGTAGTTACGCTACCCACTCATAGATAGCGTTTCAAACCTCATTTTACTCAAGCCAGCGACCATGCACTATTACACAGACGTCTAACGGCTTTTAAAAAATCGTCATTGATTTTTTAATGTGACACTAGATGTCGCGAGGTGTTAAGAACCGCGAACTAAATCTGTTTAAAAATAACAGAATATATTAAATATTGAAGTTGATCTGTGCACACATTGCCTACGTTTATGATGCAACGCAACGTAGATGGTAGTTTTTGCTTTTATACCTATTTTTATAGGCGTTGTAATGTGTTTCGTGCTTCCAATAATAATACAAAAAAAAATATCGTCTTTGCTCAAGTATATCTTCGCCCTATGCTCTCTTTAAATCAACTGGTTGCCTGGAAGAGATTGCTTACAGCGATAAGGCCGCCTATTTCTGTTTCTTATTATACCTCGGTATATTTTCTTTGTTACATGTGGTGATCAATAGTGTTATCTATCTATCTATAAGACTTTACACGGCTGACGGACGGTATTTGTTTATTTAAAAATTCTTAGCTCTGAGAAGTTATATTTCAGCAAATTTTAACCTTTCCTTTGTTGGTTTAAAAAAAAGAAAATAAAAGAAGACAAACAAAAACTTTACTGTCTACAAACTATACTGTCTACATAATCAAGCCAAAAATTAACCATCCAAAGTACAAAATTGTACGGAGACTGCCGTTTACTTTTTCTACTCGGCGCTAGATGGCGCTGGCAGGCGCAACCGCGACGTTCACAATGAGTACACCAGAAAGCTTGTGAATACATTTTATTGTATCTTCTAATTGACTATTATAATGATAATCACGTTTTCCATACAAAACATGTTTTTGTAACGTAAAATACGAAACGTAACGTGTTTTTATATGGAAACTTAATTTTGAAATATCTATGTCTCAAACAAATATAAATGGTAATAATATAAATAATTTTTGAGCCGCGGGGTGCCGGCAGTAGAATGTTACCTCTCCTCTCATGCCCGTGGATGCAGTAAGAGCCTGCTAAGGGATACCTCTGGAAAATGAGCAGCAGCGTCTTTCCGTGTATCAACATCCTGTACTGCGCTCGCCAACCCGTGGAGCCCCTCATGGAGATCCATGAGGGAGACCTGTGTTCAGTAGTGGACAATTATCGGCTGAAATGATGATGATGATAAATATTATTTTAATTATGTAAATAAATAAAGCCACTTTTTTATTTCAATACCTCAAGAAAACTCATAGTGAAAAAGTAGATGTACCATTAATACCTAAAAACTGTGTTATAGTTTTAGTAACGTAAAATATTTTATGTCGTCCAATGATAAAATATTTTGCATGTGCACCATAATATTTAATCAGCAGATAGATTTTAAGGTCATTTTATATAAACTTGATACTGCCCTGAAAATTTTTACAGACTCAGAATATTATTATTAAAAGTTCTATTTAAACATTATTTAGGAACTGCTGGACGAAAACTTACGCGACATAATCTGGCAATAAATATATTAAATATTCTATAAAATTTCAATTCAAGTTCGTTTATTTACTTTTACTTGCAAACACTGCGCACAATAATCGTCAAAAACATAGATCTGAAAAATATACATAAATCTTGAATTTGTGCTTGAAAATATTTTTTCGGTAACATATAAACTTCACTCATTCTAGAGACGCATCTGAATAACAGATGACAAATGAATCATCACGTCTTTCAATAAATTAACACCTATTGCTCCATTAAATACCTATGCTAATTAAAAGGTATGAATAGGTAACTATGTATTGTAATTTTTATTATGAAATAAGGACCTAACTAAAACTTAGCTCTAGTTTTACTACAATTGTGTAGCGAACTATACACTAAGTTAATATTAATTTATTTCTTTATTTAAGACATCATAGTCCAATTTTTGTTAGAAAAACTTATACCTAGATGTTAGTACTTATAATTTAATACAGATATTTAATAACTAATTTTTTTATTTTCTTTATCTATAACTACAAAATACAGCTTTATTTGAAACGAACTATCAATTACCGGGCCATTTATGTCAACCTGCTTGGAAATGTTGTGCAACTTGTAAAGTCCTTGGTTAAATAATTAATTTTATCTAAAACAGTCCATTAAGTGCTTTGGCCTCGTCCTTTACCATTTTGTATGGATTTGACCGTTGTCTTTATCGGCATCATCATCATCGTCTTCTTCTCATCTCTATCACGTTTAAAAAAAACATCATATTTTTATTTTCCGTCAGTGACGTCCATTTTTGGCTCACTCAGTATGTTGTTTGATTATTTTAGTAACAATAAAAAATGATAACCTATAAAATTAAAATGATTTGTGCTTAAAATGTATATTGTGCAATAATATTCGTTGTAGCATTTCTTTAATAAAACTAAATAAAAATAAACTATTTCTGTACTTTATTTTGTTTTTTTTTATTAAATATTTGAATTAAAATCTTTAGTAATTTTAAACTATCACAAACAGAATTTAAATTTAAGGTAGTTAACTATTAAACAAACATATTATTAATCTTATTATACACACATCTTTAAAAATATAAAATACTCCGTTATTTTTTTCTGAAATTCAATGCTTTTTAAAATATTCTTTAAATGTTACTTAGTTCTAAGAACTAAGTGAAGATTAGGTACCTTAATTTATTGATACTCCATAAAATATGCGTAAGATAAAACGTATGCATATTCATATAAAAAAAGTAAGTAAAATAGTGTAAAAAGCGCTGTGTTTATGAAGTGATTTGAATGTGACAAACGGGGAGCTGGCTGGCTGGCTGGCGGCCGGCGGCGCGGTCCGAGCGGCGGCGGCGCGCGGCGGTACGGCACGGCGGCCGGAGCGGGGCCGGAGTGGGGCGCGGGGGGCGGCGGGCGGGGCGGGGCGCAGTAATTACATCGTCATTAGCGGGCGGCGCGCTCGGGGCGGGGCCGGCCCCTCTCCGGGCGGCGGGCGCGCGCACCGCAGCCGAGCGCCTCAGTCCGCTCCGTGCTGCCGTCGCGCACGCACGCGTATGTCGCTCGCTGTCGAGTTCGGTGATGTGAGGTGGCCTCCGCCGCTGCCGCAGCGCCGCGCGACTTCCGCGCAGTTTTCGCGAATAAGTAAGCCAGTTGGAGGCTCGAGAGCCTTCGAGCCGGCAAGACGCCGTCCACCGTGGATCTGAGGTACGGCGCCATGGCGGCGACCACGTACATGCCCGCCGAGATGGAGCTCGGCAACATCGGCGGGTACCATGCGGCGTCGCCGCGCTCCGCCGAGCCCGCGGACATGAAGTACCAGCACGCGCTGCACGCCGGCGGCTCGCCCTCGCCCGGCGCGCCCGTGCTCACCAACCCCTGGTCGGCGCTGCCGCCCGGCGACCCCTGGGGCATGCACCAGCACCACCACCACCACCACGCGCACCAGCCCGACGTCAAGCCGCACGCCACGCACGACCCGCGCCACCTGCAGCACTCGCACGGCTGGCACGCGCCCGTCGTCTCCCCGCACTACGGCGCCGGCTCGCCCGTGGCGCTGCACGGCTCCTACCCCATGCCGGGCATGCACCACCAGCACATGCTGCGCGACATCCAGCCCTCGCCGCACCTGCACCACCACATGGAGCGCGACCAGCCCGAGGAGGACACGCCCACGAGCGACGACCTCGAGGCCTTCGCCAAGCAGTTCAAGCAGCGCCGCATCAAGCTCGGCTTCACGCAGGCCGACGTGGGCCTGGCGCTGGGCACCCTGTACGGGAACGTGTTCTCGCAGACCACCATCTGCCGCTTCGAGGCGCTGCAGCTCAGCTTCAAGAACATGTGCAAGCTGAAGCCGCTGCTGCAGAAGTGGCTCGAGGAGGCGGACTCCACGACGGGGTCGCCCACCTCCATCGACAAGATCGCGGCGCAGGGCCGCAAGCGCAAGAAGCGCACCAGCATCGAGGTGTCGGTGAAGGGCGCGCTGGAGCAGCACTTCCACAAGCAGCCCAAGCCCAGCGCGCAGGAGATCACGTCGCTGGCGGACAGCCTGCAGCTGGAGAAGGAGGTGGTGCGCGTGTGGTTCTGCAACCGGCGCCAGAAGGAGAAGCGCATGACGCCGCCCAACACGCTGGGCGGCGACATGATGGAGGGCATGGGGCACGCGCACTACGGGCACGAGGGCCACCACGGCTCGCCGCTGCAGCACTCGCACTCGCCGCCGGGGCTGTCGCCGCAGCACGCGCTGCCGCCCGGCGCGCACACGCTGCAGGCCCACTAACAGTTCGCCCCGTGGGCGCCGCCGCGGCCCTACTACTCGCACGCCGAGCCGCACTAGCGCGCGCGCCCGCGGGCCGAACCTCCGTCCACGTGTACATAGTGCCGGTACTTGGCGAGTACCCGAGCGCGCGGGCCTGGACGTGCCCGCCGCTCCCTCGGGCCGCCTCTGTAAATAGTTGTCTGTGCGCGCGGCCCGAGCCGTGGACCTGTCGGACGCTGTCGTTTGAGTTGTTCGTTATGATTTCAGTGAAGTCGCGTTTGATCGTGTGTAAGTTAAGATCGAAGCCAGTAATCGTTTATATTATTTTTTCGAGACGCCGAGGTTCCGAGTGATCGCCGATGACGTTTAGCTAGATAGTCTAATTGATAAATGAGAGCTTATATCGGAGGTGGTTCCCGGCGTCTCCGCTCACGCACCCTCGTCGCGCCGGCGCAGGCGGCGCCTCCGTCGGGCGGTAAGTGCGACACACACACTGCTTGTAGCCTCGCGTCGCCGCCGCCGGCCCGCCGCCGGCCCGCCGCCGGCCCGCCGCGCGTCGCGGTCGGCGACGAGAGTGCGTGGCGTCTCAACATTCTGTAAAGGACGATTTCATCGAATTTATTTATAGATATTGTAAAATAACGTTCATACACGCCTACCCGCAAGGGCAGTCGGGGCGGTGTGAAATACATTTAAATCGTTGCTACTGTAAATTTATGATTAGAGACGAGGGGAGAGAGTAAAACATGTGAATCGGTCGAAGCTTCAATTGAGGGATACGAGAGAGTCAATAGGTGCAATTTTTATTTTAATTAAGTGTAATGAGCGCGCAGAGCGCCGGTCGCGAGCACGCGCCGGCGCTCGCGCAGACCTAGGTCCCACACATAATTTATTAAAAATATAAAAGAATGCAGACACGATGCCAAAATGGTTTTATTCCTGTTTTTTACTTGTTTTGTTGTTTTTTTTTCGTTTGTATGTATATGTGGCCGACCTCGGTACTTACTTAAAACTTGTATAAATAGGTATTTTTTCTATATTAAATAATGTACCTACGACATATAATGATGATATATATTAAAAAGGTTCTTTATAGAAATTGAAATATGGAAATGACTTTTATTCTACTACATGTCCTAAACTGCCTCTGTCTCTGTAAGGCTGCCTCGCGGAGAGGGTATGTCGGCTCACGACTGAAGACAAACCTAGGAACGGACATTGTCTCTGTTAAAACGATTAAAATAATGTAAGAACGAATAGATGGAGTTAGTTGTGCAAGTTTAGCGACTAATATTACTTAGTCTATAATGTTTTATATTATTATCTAAGTATTTAAAAATAAATCAGAGTTAATATTTTAACATGAGAGTATTTATTGTTAACACCCGGTCAGAAAAGAATAATTAGATATGGGAAGAAGCGGGTTTGGTTGGGTGATATTTGTTTATTTATGAGCGACCGCAGGTACCGCGCGCCGCGCCGTCCCTCCGACCAAGACATTTGACGAACTAACTATACACCTGTGCAATACCATCACAATCTCAGCGGAAAACATGTCATTGAAACATACCTGAGTTCAGATTGCCATTTCTATTTGAATCTTATTTTATCTGTTGCTTCTGCTTCTTTATTTCAAATGAGTTGAATTATTTGTTTTGTTTGGTTTTTAAAATGTAAAAAAATAGTATGAAACAATCATTATGTGATAAATAAAAGCTTAGTTATAAATTAATTATTTTCATGGAAGGTAGTTTGTTGTACAATTTAGATTTGCGTCAATTAAGGCTAGGCGGGCACTTTTTGTACCAGCAATCGTACTAATTCTATTAATCTTACAATAATTGGCAGTAGACTAGTTTTACCCAGCCAATAAATCGAGTTTGCTCAAACTGGCGGCAATTAGACCGTCTTGCCAAAAAAAAAAATTGAAAAATTGCTTGTATGAATGGATTTTATAGCTCTCTCTTGTCAATTTTTACTGTCACAAAAAATTATAAAGGAGCTCAACCGTTGGGAATCGAGACCATACGTGGGCGCTTCGGAGCAAAAAGTATACGTGTTAGAGTCGATGTCTAGTGGCGAGTGCTGCTGCGGCGGACGGTGACACACCAAATGACATTCCGCGCGGCCAATGAAGCGGCGCCGCAGTGAAACCTCCGACCAGCGACCGCAAACACATCACTGGCGACACCTCGCTACTCATTAATACTTCAGGAACTTGCAGTTGATAATTTTTCACATTAGCAAATTAGAGCTGTAATTGACGTCTTGAACAACCTTGTAAACGACAGGGAATTTAAAACCAAAAAAAGTTCAAAAAACATAAATAAACAACAATTTGTTTATCAGAATGGTAAACTCACTTATGCTAGACTTATAATTTTCTGACAACGTTGGTTACTTTACATATTGACGTCCAAAATGTATTAAAAACTTGGCCGAGATTTTTTAAACATTATCATCATCATTCTAGCGGTAAAACATCCACTACTGGACACAGGCTTCCCTCATGGATCTCTATGAGGGGTAGTTGCCATACTCACTACGCTTGGCAGGCGGGTTGGCGAGCGAAGATTGTTTCAGTTTTATAAACATAATAACTAGCTTCTGCCCGCCGCTTTGCACGCGTTGTACCCGGATAAAAATAGTAGCCTATGTGTCAATCCAGACCTACATCTATATGTGTGCAAAGTTTCAGCTCAATCCGTGGAGTAGTTTTTGCGTGAATAGTTAACATACCTCCATACAAACAAACTTTCGGCTTTATAATATACTAATATTATGGGATGATTTTGTTTGACCACTTGTGTAAATAATGGAGTAGGGAGCAATACAAATATTATATCGTGATTCACGAATACAAATCTAAGTGTTAGGCAAGTACTTTTTACAGCAAGTACTTAGTTATTACTGATATTCTTAGTGTCAAGGTTGATGTGACCGATGCACGATGGATAGACCGTGCAATATAACGTTATAATAATGTGTTGCGACATTCAAATCAATTTAAAAATCATTTTAAATTCATATGTAAGTGATTAACACTTTTACTCGTATATGTGCTCTTAACAGTTCCTTTATAAACATACACAATTCATTATAAAATAAAACCGGACAAGTGCGAGCTGGAATCGCCTACCGAGGGTTCCTAGGTATGTAGAAACATAATACATATTAGTAAAAGTTTTAAAAATGCACAAAAAGATACGGTCACCCTTCCAATTTATGTCCGATGCTTAACCTCGATGATTGATTTCGTACTTTTTTAAGGACGATTTCTTTATGATTTTTTTGTAAATGTAAAGTTTTAGGATTTTTATGAATTTTGATTCCTTTGAGAATGTCGAAACATGCGTTTGTTTGCAGCATAAACGGTCGTAGCTTTTTTCAGGTTCACTTAGAATCTTGATTTTTCTACAGCTTAAAGAGGCTATAGATATGAGTATACAGCTTTAATTTTATTTATCATTAATATCATCAGATCATTTATTATTTAATTTAATTTTCTCGATACCTCTACACGTTCTCAAGATAAAGGGACTTAACAGACCGACAGACAGACCGACAACAAAGTGATCCTATAAGGGTTCCGTTTTTTTTCTTTTGAGGTACGGAACCCAAAAAGTAAATTTATTAACAAAAAAAAACAAATATAATTTTCATTAAAGATGACATGAGTATTATCGTGAAACTTTATATAATATCTATATTGGTCTACAGGTGCATTTACTTTGATATGTTAAAGCTGTTTAAACTCCTTCCGTGGGGGTAGGCGTATTCAGATTCCATCAGAATCATTAATTTAGTTAAAAACCTACCAGCAGTAGTTTAATTTTAGCAAGTAGATAGATAGAAAATGCTTTATTGCACTAACAAATTAACAAAAAAAAAGAGAAATGTGGTAAGTACTTGGAAGTGTACTTGACGAACCTCGCATGGTGAATAAAATAAAGAATGCGACATGGCACACAGTACATGCAAGTGTAGTCTCCAAGGTTGGAGCTATCAGGTCGCGCGGCCTTCGTCCGTCGGACGCGGGCGGCGGCGATGGCGGCTCCGGCGCTAGGCGGACGGTGCACACCTACCTTATACCTGTACACAGACGTAGTGCCTAAAACGTGCATTAGCCTACTTCAACACTGTCCATTACAATCGCTGGTTTTGCTCCTTATCAGGCTAACTAAACTTTTTATTTTAAATCGCAAAAAACATGTACGTGCTCAATTAATTTGCGTTGAAAAACGATAGATAATATGTTTTTTTTATTATTTATCATAATAATTTATTCATAATAATAATAATCGTCGTGCAATATATTCTTCTGCTACCGTAGAAGATTAGCGATCATTATTTGTATCGGAATGTAGCTATGGGCGTGGTATGCATAATTTATATCTATACTAATATTATAAAGAGGTAAAAGTTTATGATTTGTGAGTTTGTGACGTTGTAGTGGGTAATCTTTGGACCTACAGAACCGATTTTGAAAATTATTTTACTAATAGAAAGCCACAGTATTTGTGAGTGTCATTAAGTGTCATGTCAGTGGCAATAAATTTACCCGAAAAATTAAGACTTTCGTGGTAGTTGGATTTGCAAAGTAAGTCAGAGAAAAAACAGTTGAATGTAAATGTTTCTTACGAAAGCTGCCTTATTGATGAGAGGTATTTGATTGAGTTCTAGATACAAGTTTAAGAGCTTGATACTGCCTAAAAAAAGTTAGCGACAGCCTATGTCTAGCTTTCATATTTAAGTTACAAAAAGTAGATTTTTATAATTTAAATCGTAAGGTGATGTTTATCGGTTTTATTATGACAATTATGAATTGTTATCAAAATAAGTAAATATATCGTCTCAAGTGTTTAAAAGAAAATACTTTTTCCTTTTACTGCATATAATTTGGACAAATGGTTAAGGATCTATGGAGTGATATTTCTATTAGACGGCTTTTTTCTTAAACAAGACGTTAATATTTTAAAGCTACACTGGTGGCGATTTTCTTGTTGCACTAACTAGCTAAAGCTAATTTAATTGACGTAAATCTAACTAATTTGACATATAGCTATTCGGTTAGTGCAGTTCTAAAATTAAAACGAAACCAATACACAGAATTTTACGCTGACAGCTCTAAATTTAAAAACGTTTCTCTTTTGTCCTCACTATTATGGTCACAAATTGTCTCTGGTGGGTATTAGTGGTATACCTGAGAAAGCAGTGTTTTTCCCATGGGCAAGTTATATGTTGACTTATCTCGGGTTGGAACTCCTCATTACATCTGATACCTATAGTATACAGAAAAGTTTTAAACAATTTAAATAAACAATTGTCGACGTAGCTCAGAAAGTTGCGAAACTGAAATGGAGCTGGGCTGGTCATGTCAGCCGCATGCCCGAAGATCTGTGGGCTAAGATGACCAGCTAGTGGAACCCTGACACGGAAAGACGCGCGCCGCGGCAGACCGAAGAAACGATGGCGTGACGAGTTAGACCAATATGCACGATCGCATGGTCGCATGTGCGCATGGGTCGAATTGACAGCAAATTGAGAAGCATGGAGAGATGGGGAGGAGGCCTTTGCCCAGCAGTGGGACACTTACGGCTAATTGGAATTGGAAAATAAACGTGATTTATTTATTTATAATAATTGTATTCTCTTATTTGAACAAACGCAGTAATATAGCCAAATTGGCATGCAAATACATACAAGATACATATGCTGTAAAATATAAACCTCCTTCTGGCAGTCAGGAAATAAATCGTAGTACTCAGTACAAACCTAACCACACTCATAATTTCATCACAAGTAAACATGCTTACCGCCCAACGAAGTGGGCGCCGGGTCACCTAGTCTATAATATAGCTAATTATGACAACGTGTTAAATTATGAGAATATTCATGCATATCTACATAAGCATAGATAGCAATCAATCTAAGTATATTTAAATGTTTGCACGTCTAGGTGTTGACTACTCCAAATAAAAACGCAAGAAAAAACATAATTATACAGTAAAGTTGTGTTATGAATTAATTACTTATCACAAAATCATGATCATTTATACAAGACCAAAATATAATGACATATGCATGCATCGTCATCAATCTCTGTAAATATTTTCAAATAAATTAATTTTGAATCAATATTATGGTGATGCATTTTTGTTTTATCAACGGTGACTGGTGATATTACTGACCTGAAAATAAAGAAAAGGTTTCATCCGCCTGATATGTACTAAATAGTTCTGCGAATGTCGCATACATAGTAACTGTTTATGTTGATTTTAGTCCGATATACTTTATAAATAAATAAATAAGTAAGATATGTAGGTAGGAAGTAGGAACGTAGGCGTTGAACGTTGTGGAGGCGTTTATGTTGTTGTTTATTCTTGAAAAAAAAAGTTTAATTTAGGTACATATAGATTATTTTTCAAAGTCGGATTGTTCTCATAGATCATTTATTTCTTGACCGAACTTACATTGTAGAGAAGTTAGTTCAATAATAATAGAACTTATTATCCTTTAAATTCGTTTTATCAACAATTTATATACCATAATTGGTTTATTTTACGAAGTATTTTGAGAGTTCAAGTTGCGAAAAGAATCGGGCTTCAAAGTCAATACTAACTTACTATAATACTTACCTATATATATACGTTATATGTAGTTATAAGTTATGTGTATGCAAAACTATAGGGAGTAATTATACATTCAACAAATCACTTTATATTCTGTTGTTTGTTTTAATTGTATAGCGCAGTTGACGAAACGGTGATTACAAGCGACTAAAGCTCGCTAAAAGTGATATATAGCTCGATTAGGGCATAATGTTTAATTACTGAGAGAATAAACCCGCTATATTGTTAATTAAACTAATGGAAGTGTAGGTAGGCGTCTGCGTTGATGGAAGCCTGACCCGTCATAAAGAATTGACATCCTAGATTAAAATTACAAATAAAATATTCTTCATCACTCACAGTTTGAAGTGTGAAAGCACCGTAATGGTTGAATTTTAAAACGGCATCTAAGTAACATTATTGTTTGATTACTTCCCTTACTTAATGATCAAATAACATACAATCTACAATTTTTTGAAATACATTAAATTTACAATTATCTCAGGGACCACAAAGTGAGAGGGAATGATTTACATTAACATTGTAAAAAAGTGCTGCCTCAATCAGCGTTTATAGGATCAGCTTAGTAATATGTATTAAGTTTAGTTTGTAGCGGGGACATAAACCTGCCTACCTACTTCTTTAAAGTTTACAAAAGCCTCGAGTGCGTCCCTACCTACTTAGTGCGTAACTACATGGGTATGTTTGACGCGTCCACCTGTACGCCATGTCCAGTAAAAACTTAAAGTGGCGAGAGAACGGCGACATCGTCGCGCTACAACCTACCTGTCAGTTTTTCTGCGTTTGTCGTAAAATATGTTTTTAAAAAACGGCCTCGGCAGGTGCAGCCACACGGCCAGCTTTATCAGCGGGCATGTTGTATTCAATTTATAGGTTGTACGGTTTTGGTGGCGCGGCGAGCGGTCCGCGCTATCGGCGGCCGTCGCAGTCCTTTTGTGTCGCGCCCGGCGGACGCTGAAGGACCTTCCAAACTTAAACGCGTAGATACGCACAAAAAATGATCCTACATCATAATCCGAAATACCTATCTAAATACATTCCAAGATGCATAGCATAGTCGAATGGTAGCGCTTTTTTATATAAAAAAGTTTGATTTTACTATACTATACTACTGCTATACATTCGCAGGAAAACTCGATAGTAAATAATTGAACAATAGTCAACAATAAGCATAGTAATTACAGTAAAAATGTTTTTGATTCATGACTTAATTTATAAGGGGCATACCATACTTACCATGCTACTGTGAAAACCTTTGTTTACATTCTATAATGATGGAACTAAGCATTGCAACCGGCGTCCATTAAGTTTCAATCATATCAATCAAATGCACACTAATTTTGTCAAGAAAAACTTTATTAATGTGTTTACCTACGTACCCACTATCTCCTAACACCGACGGAGTTGTTTAATTGACATTCGTGCGATGGCAATGACTCAGGACCACAGATTACATTAAGCATTAAGTTGATAGTGGTGTCAATTCTGTTGAAGCATTTCTTAAGTAAAACTAACTAAAATTGTATAGAATGAACTAAAATAAGATAAAGCTATTCGATTAGAGCCATGCTAAAATGAAAACGGAACAATTTTATCCAAATTTACGTTGACAGCTTTTAATTTAAAAACGTCTTATTAGAATCGTATCAGCTGTCATAATTTTGACTAGCGATCACACCGTTTACGTATGCCAATTCAAGACGAACCTATTTGTAAGAACCAGATTTGACGGTCTTCATCTCTGGTTAACTTTTATGCCTCCGAGATTTAGCTAAGTGATAGAAGCTAGCTAGTGGACCCATCATAGATTCTTGAACAGACTGCGAACAATATTTGACTCGCAGAGGCAGGTGTGTGGGACATAGCCCGTAGCGAACACTTCGAGCTAGACCTTGGTAGCGGTGCGGGCGGGAAACACGAAAATAAAGAAAATGATAAGACAGCACCATCCTGTCTAAGCACCGTGCAGGGCCTTGTACACGTAACTCTACATTTGGACGAGGACAAACTGAACATAAACCGTGCTTATCTCTAGTGTGACGTGCCACCTCTTAAACCGAATATTATTTAGAGTTGTCTTATTGAAGCTTTTGCGATCGCAACATATTATTACTAGGTATACATATCAACACTTTATTTATATACCTACATATTAATAAAAAAATAATAATGTGTTGTGTTTTTAGTGCCTTCTAATTTTTTGTTACACGCTCAGGTTGACTGGTAGAAAATGCTAATATGCATTAAGTCCTTTTCAGTAAATTGTCTTTTGTGCACAAAGTATTAAATAAATAAATATAACCGGGTATTTATTATAGCGTATCTTGGTTATTTCCAAACGTTTCGTCTGGATTGCACCAGGCATGGTCCTCGGAAGACTTCATCTGACTTCAGACAGTCTGCCGGAACCAGTCAAAATTATAATAATAAAATCATAAAAAATATTTTCGCGATAAATATCCGCTTATATGTATATTAATAAATATTTAGAATGTTTTGGCAATATTATAAAAAGCCTAAGGAGCTTAAACAATTCAACTGGGTTTTTTTTAAGGTTTTGTGCATGTTAATTTTTGAATAGCTAAAGGTATTACATAGTTACTGCTCTTTGTATCTAGAGAAAACATTATGTTATGTAAGTACATAATGTACTCAGCTCATCGGCTTTGTGAATCACCATTAAACAATACTTGCGGTGAAATAATTCACAATCTTAAAAAAATAATAATTACAGTCATTAATAGCACAGAACGCATTAATTGCCGCAAATTGTTTAGTAAACAGTCGACTTATTGCAGCAATCGTTGAAACAGACATGCATTGGGTAGGTTAGCAACCACTGATATCCAGGTATATACGCACGTTCGTTTACAATGTAGGCTTCTTGGATTTTAATTCACAGATTCATCGTTAGTCCACAGCTGGACATAGGCTTCTCTTAACAAGTGCCGGGCTCAGGCCTTTAGCCTATTTCAGAAGTTGATAGTTACCTGGTTCAACCACAATTCAACCACTTGTTCGATGTCAAGCTGACCGTAGGGGTCTACAGAGAAGTAGTACTAGAACTTTTTGTTAATCCGGGGAAGTACTAGGTACCACCTATTTCTGACGCCATTCCAGTTTAAAACGGTAAGGGGGGCAAAATTACTGCCCCATGAGACCTTACAACTCTGTCTCAGGGTGACGGCCGCAATGCAGACCAGCGCTGACGGCGTGCTTAGTGAACGTGATCACCGTAGTATTGCAGAGGCAGAGGTGAGGAGGTAAGTAGTATAAAAAATGAGTATTATGTGCAATTTATCGTAGATCAATAATCGTAAGGTAAGATGTATCGTATCGAGGCCCCTCTCTCGGGCTCCAGGGCCGGCGCCGCGGGTCAATGAGGGCTAATTGCCGGCGGGTCACTGCCACTGCCGCCGTCTTCGAGGGGACACTATCCGACACTCTTACACATTTCTTTACAAATAATAACTTAAATTTTCCTAGAGTTTACGAACTGAAACTATAACTTAATATTAAAAAAATATATTCATCATCATCATCATTTCAGCCATAAAATGTCCACTACTGAACACAGGCCTCCCTCGTGGATATCCATGAGGGGTAGTTGCCATACTCACCACGCTTGGCAGGTGGGTTGGCGAGCGCAGTATGGGATGTTGATACACGGAAAGACGCTGCTGCCCATCTTCCGGAGGTATCCCTTATCAGGCTCTTACTGCATCCACGGGCATGAGAGGAGGGGTAACATTCTACTGCCGGCACCCCACCGTATAAAAATATATTATATCGGAATAATTCAGATTACTTGGTTTGAGTCTTTTTCCCAGCAGTGGGATCTAACAGACTCGTGATAAAATATTAAATAAATAATAATAGTAATATGTTATGTAAGTACATAAGTTTAACAGGTGTAGAAACATACATATATTTATTTATTTTTCTTACGAAAATCAGTAGTTATGATTAAAGTGCAGATTATATCGCTGTGATCAAATTCAAAGTATTATAAATGTGTAGTCTCCCAAGACGCGTGTTATATAAACAGGAAAAAGGAATAGAAATGAAAGCAATCAAATTTTATACGATTGCGCATTTAAATAGTTTATTATGTTAGTGTCAAAGTTCAATCAGCCAATTGATTCCCGGAGTACAACTTTCATTATGAAACCTAGAGAGAACTTTGTTAAAAAAATCTACTTAAAAACAACTGTAAAAGTGAGTTTACTTGTCATTTCTTAAATTCTTTATTGTACACAAAAGCAAAACATACAGACAAAAAAGGATACATAAAGGTGATGTACAAAGGCGAGCTTAACTCTGAAAGAGTTTTCTTACAGCAAACCTTTGGGTACAGAGAGAAGATATTAAAATTGTCATTGTTTGGTTTTTAATCTTGTGACCATATGAAAACCTAGCTGATGAAGCATGCCAACAGTCATTAGCACAGAAAAGTCATGTTTATGTAAGACGCTGTATCCAAATGCTAGCAAGCATTTATTTATGATTTATAATGTAAATTTAAATGTTAATTTATTTTCAAACCCGATGTTGGATTATTTTAATAAGAGGTTAATTATGATATGCCGTGGGGTGCCGGCAGTTGAATGTTACCCCTCCTCTCATGCCCGTGGATGCAGTAAGAAAGAGTCTGCTAAGCTATACCTCTATCAACATCCAGAACTGCGCTCGCCAACCCGCCTGCTAAGCGTGATGAGTATGGCAACTACCCCTCATGAAGATCCATGAGGGAGGCCTGTGTTCACATGTGGACGTTTAACGGCTGAAATGATGATGATGGTGAATTATGATATCAGTGCTAATGTGCAGTGTAAATGTTCAGAAAGTTAAACGTCTGTATCTCGATTAGAATTCATTGATTAAATCGGATGCACCTACTAATTATTTAATTATTTATTTGGCGAATGGCTACTCTACTAACTATAATTATTCAACGCTGATGCAATCACTTAGACAAAGCTAAGTGGCTTATTTAGTAACCATTATGATTCTTGAGCGACAGTACTGCGAGTGCATAAGATGCTGTGGGAACCCGCAGCCAGCGACCACTGGCACATCTGCATAAAGGTAATCGTTCTGCAAAACGTTCAGAGACAATAACCGCAACAATCGCGCTTGATTTGATAATTGACGGTGTCGATTATCCGGGAGTCATCATCGGCACAGCTAGTACTGGTGTTAGCGCAGTCACACTGTGGGAACTGTATTTATGACGTGACACCTCGCGCTGGGACGCGCCGCAGAGTATCTAGACATAGACACAGATTTTTATTTCACCTTAGGAACAAAATTAACACTTGATTACGTACATGCGCTTTAGAGGCTGTGTATACTTTTTCAAATGGGCAAGTTAATACTTTCAAATTTATAAAACAAAAAGTTATTAATATTACAAAACTCAACAGATAACCAATACAAATGGATGTCAATACAAGTAAATGTGAAACTGGGTAAAAGTGTTGCCATGGCGAAATTATTTCTACCAAATTGTAATAATAATAATATGTGGCTGTGTAAATGCCTAAATTATCACACATATCTATCTAAGCACGTCATAGAATAGAGCTATATAATGTGGATTTATACACTGACAGATTATTGACTGCCGGCGACGACCTGCGGCTTAAACATTCTAAAACTCCTATATGTTCTGATGTTTTTTAAACTAATTTTGTTGTTATGTCTTTCAAACTCTTGTTATTGCACTCTGTGGGGCAATTATGGCGCCACTGAAAATCAGTGCGGGGTTCTCACGGCGCGTAAATAAATAACTTTTATTACTTATCTGAGTAATTATTGAAATTATTGAGAGATATTTCTTGATTTACTAGCTTCTGTCCGCAGCTTCGCACGCGTTGTACCCGGATAAAAAAATCCTGTGTTAATCCCGGTCTTTATCTATATACATACGTATGTGCCAAGTTTCAGCTCGATCCGTTTAGTAGTTTTTGCGTGAAGAGGTAACAAACATCAATACATCTATACAAACAAACTTACGGCGAGATTAAATGATTGCAAATTCAGCCGATTTCTGTGCTTAAGTCAAAATAGACCAACCAATTATTGTACTGTACATTAATTATTTTTTACCAGCTATACCATCCATGGCCAAGAAAACAGTTCTTCACTTCATACCCACGAGCTCAAACTGCATGTCATGTGTAGCGTCCCACTGTCATGGTCATCATCTCAGCCGTAGGACTGCTGTCCACGTCCACTGCTGGACAAAGAATAAGAATAATCTGGATAAAACCCTTAGCAGATTCTTACTGCATCCATGGGCAAGAGAGGAGAGGCAATATTCTATAGCCGGCACCCCACGGCAATGGCATTTTAATGCAAAATAATAAGACTAATTTATCGGAGAGTAGGTACCTTGATCTCCGTTTAGGATGGCAGCAAATTTTAAGGCGTAAAAGAGTGCTGTGAAGCCGTCTTGGCCGAGTGGTAGTACAAACTTTCAATCCGAAGGGCGTGGGTTCGATACCGGCCGTGCACCAATGGATTTTCGTACATGTACATATGTGCACGCACGTGCTTTATCGGCGAAGAAAAACATCGTGAGAAACCTGCGGCTTAGTAAACTTCAGACGTACTTATCTGTTATTTCCTCTGACTACTAGCTGATTAAGCTAAGAGGATGGTATAGTTGCTGGGCAAGCCTAATCCATCTAACAATGTCCCAGGCACTGCAGCGTCCCATACAGCATGAATATCAGTTGCTGTCGCTGTGTTAGTCATCTGCAGTGGATGCAAAGGCCTTACCTACTTATTATAAGAGTGTTTGGAGTGGGTCCGCGCGCGGCCGCTCGCGTGCCGCGCGCACCTTGGCCGGCGTGGGAAGACCTCACCACCGCTTTTTACTCCTCCATTGATCGGAACGATACCTCCTTTGTATCTCTGATATCAATTAGCCATTCTTACTTTCCTTTAGAAATTTCAAGTGGTCGTCAAATTAATTGCCTGCCTCATGCCTAACTAGACATCATCATTTCAGCCGTAGGACGTCCACTGCTGGACATAGGCCTCCCTCATGGATTTCCAGTTGTTGCGGTTGGAAGCGATCTGCATCCACCGTCGACCTGCGGTCTTCACCAGGTCATCATCCCATCTTGTTGGTGGACGTCCTACGCTGCGCTTGCCGGTCCGTGGCCTCCACTCGAGAACTTTTCGGCCCCATCGGCCATCTGTTCTGCGAGCTACATGGCCTGCCCATTGCCACTTCAACGTGCTAATCCGTTTGGCTATGTCGGTGACCCGAGTTCTTCTACGTATCTCCTCATTTCTGATTCGATCGCGTAAAGAAACCCCGAGCATAGCCCTCTCCATAGCTCGTTGAGCGACTCTGAGCTTCGAATGCATGAATATGAGGCCAATCGTGAATGACCACGTTTCGGTTCCATATGTCATCACTGGTAACACACATTGATCGTAGACTTTCGTCTTAAGGCACTGAGGAATTTTGGACGAAAAAACGTTGCGTAGTTTCCCAAACGCTGCCCATCCGAGTTGGATTCGTCGATTGACCTCTTTCTCAAAGTTGGACCTACCTAACTGGACAGTTTGTCCTAGGTATACATACGCGTCGACAACTTCGAGAGCCGAGTTCTCAACCATAACTGGGACAGGCACCACATGGACATTCGACATAACCTTCGTCTTGTCCATGTTCATTTTAAGGCCTACCCGTTGGGAGACTCGATTGAGGCCTTCGAGCATCGTGCCGAGTTCCTCCATCGACTTTGCCATGACCACAATATCGTCGGCAAACCGAAGGTGAGTCATGTATTCGCCGTTAATGTTGATGCCTAGTCCTTTCCATTCCAAGAGCTTGAAGGCATCTTCCAAAGCGGTCGTAAACAGTTTCGGAGAAATAACGTCTCCCTGCCTTACGCCTCTTTTTAAGGGAATATCCTTCGAACTCTGTTCCTGTACTCGGACTGACATAGTGGCGTTTCTATACAAAGACTTCAACACTTCGATATACCGATAGTCAATTCGGCATCGTTGGAGAGAATCGAGCACCGCCCATGTTTCGATCGAATCGAAGGCTTTCTCATAGTCCACAAACGCGAGACATAGCGGCAAGTTATACTCTTCGGTCTTCTGTATCACTTGCCGCAGCGTATGAATGTGGTCTATGGTACTGTAGCCTTTTCGAAACCCGGCTTGTTCGGGACGTTGGAAGTCATCAAACCTGCGATCGAGACGATTTGCGATGATCCTTGAGAACAGCTTATAAACATGGCTCAAAAGCGAGATCGGTCTGTAGTTCTTAAGCAAGGTGTTGTCACCTTTCTTAAAGAACAGTACCACGACGCTTTTGTTCCATGTTTTTGGCGTAATACCTTCGAGCAAGACGGAGTTGAAGAGCTTCTGAAGGACTTTAAGTATCGGTGATCCACCCGCTTTCAGAAGCTCTGACGTGATTCCGTCCTCCCCCGGCGCCTTGTCGTTCTTAAGCTGTTTTAGGGCCATCCTGATCTCGTACAGGCTGATGTCCGGGATATCTTCGGTATAATGTCGGGTCAGCTTGGCTCTAGGGTCTTCTGCCACACTGCAAACAGGTTTAGTGACCGAATCGTAGAGCTGTCCATAGAACCTTTCGACTTCCCTTAACACATCGGCTTTACTTGACGCTATGCTGCCATCTTCCCTCTTCAGCTTCGTCATCTGGCTTTGCCCAATAGACATATCTCTCGCGAACACTTTGGAGCCTTTGTTCCGCTCTATCGTATCTTTAATACGAGCTGTATTAAAGGTACGAATATCGTGCCGCAAGGATTTCCAAACTTGTCTATTGAGCTGCCTATGTGACTTAGCATCATCGGGAGACTGCAGTCGTAATGAGCGTCGTTCAGCCATGAGGTTAAGAGTGTCATCAGAGAGTTTCTGAGGTCTATTTGTACGGGGCGTCTTAAAGAACTGAGACCCCACCGTATGGACAGTTTCTACGAACCTGTTATTGATCTCGTCCACTGATGCATGTTCTTCGAGACCCAGACAATCAAAGCGATTTGAAAGTTCGAGTTGAAAGCTCTCGAGGTTTTGGATATGTGCGCGAGTGGGTCGGAGCGTAGATTTCATCAGACGGGACCTTTCAAGTCTAACGTTCATATTCAATGTGCCTCTAACGATTCGGTGATCACTTCCGGTTTTCACCCTGTGAATCACAGTGACATCATTGAATACCCGTTTCTTGTTGGTCAAGATGAAATCAATCTCATTTCTCGTGGAACCATCGGGGCTCATCCAGGTCCATTTCCTGTGAGGCGGCTTCTGGAAGAAAGAATTCATCATAAAGAGTCCTTCTTTCTCCAGAAAATCGGCCAGCCTCTGTCCCCTGGGGTTCCGTTGCCCATACCCAAATTGCCCCACTCTCAACTCATCATCGCTTCTCTTGCCTAACTTTGCATTGAAGTCCCCCATAACAACAGTGAAGTGAGTTTTATTTGTATGTATGGCCCTACTAATGTCCTCATACATAGACTCTACTTCTTCATCTGGGTGTGACGAGGTCGGCGCATATACCTGAACGACCTTAAGCGAATATCTTTTAGATATTCTGAGTGTTAGGTATGCGACCCTGCTCGACACACTGTCGATGGTGACAATGTTGTTAACGAGTGACTTGTGAACGAGAAACCCGACACCACCTTGGGACTGTTGGTCGCCCTCCCGGTAGTAGAGTAGATTACCGGACTTAAGGGATATCGTGTCCTCGCCCTCTCTACGGACTTCTGATAATCCTAAAATGTCCCAGTGTAGCCTACTCATTTCTTCTTCCAGCTCAACAATCTTTTCGTCTGTCCTCAAAGTGCGGATGTTGTGTGTTACCAGGGCCAGTGGTCGTCGTTGGGGTTGGTAGCCGTCCGTCTCCCGGGGATTCTTAGCACCCCTAGCCCCGCCGTTACCGTGGCCGCTACCGTAGCCACGACTAGCGGGGCTGCCGGGGACTCGGGGCCTGGTCCTTGTTTTTACAATCATAAGGGGTTGTTGCCATACTCGCCACGCTTGGCAGGCGGGTTGGCGAGCGCAGTATAGGGTGTTGAAGACGCGGAAGACGCTGCTGCCCGTCTTTCCAAGGCATCCCTTAGCAGATTCTTACTGCATCCACGGGCAAGAGAGGAGGGGCAACATTCTACAGCCGGCACCCCACGGCAGTAACTAGACATAAAGCCATTAAAATAAGTAGCGGCGTCTCTCACACACGAGATCATGGGCACCGCTAAATTGATAAACGAAATAAACTTTCTGCAAATGGCTAGATGCTTTTAACTTTATTGTTATTGTGATTTCCATAGTTTCTACTTGTTTGCGGTCACATAAGCTAAAGTGCATTTTAAAATACCTACGGATAAGTAATTTCACATTGTAATAAATACCTACGTGAAATTATTTACAAATACCGTTTCAGTAACCCCCAGCCGATGTAGCAAAGTATTTATCTTATAGCATTAGTGCATTATTTTCCATAAATTTGCTATTTCCACATTCGTGCACCTCGTTCTTCAGCTGCGTCTTGCATGCGCTCATGCGTACGAGGCATTTGTCAAACAGAACTAATGAACGATAGCGCAGTCAAGTGTGAGTAGGCAAGCTAAATATATAAAATACGCAACCTACATGAAGACTGAACGCTAACAAGTAGGCATCTTGTACTATACATAGTTGTGTTGGCACGGAGCACACTGTTCCCTATTCCAGGCGCAGTATGGCGGCTCAGTTGCGCGTCCGTGCCGCTAGATGGCGCGCGGCGGCGCCACTGCCTGCCTGGAGCGCTGAAACGCCTAGCGGTGGGAGGGCCGCCGTGTGCCCAGCCGCGCCATTCATACATACCTACTCATATTTACAACTGTCATCACTGAAAACTATAGTTCAGTGTTTATTCGAACGAAAACCAGGGAAATGCAAACTACCAATCAAGTATTTGTTCAACGGAACGCGGTATTGTTGACCGGCCGTATCGCGTCGTAGAACATAAAACTAGTTATCTATCGTATTGCAAATAAAACGTTTAATTATTTTCGGAAACAAACTGGCTTTGTTGCTCGTTTTACTGATAAAAGTAGTCAACTTTTACTATTATTACAGTTTCCGCTCTACGTGCGCCTGTGTGCCTACAGGCTTCACCAAAAGGCTCGATGACTAGATTTAATTTGTAAGTCTGTCATGTAGATTAACAAAATCTATAGGGCAGTTTTTTTAAAATGTTATAAAAAAAATCCTTTAACAAAAATAATAAAATATCTATAAAATAAAAATAACCGCGATACATTATATGGAAAGGTCGCGTGAGATTACACGCTGGTACGCGCCAACGTGCCTCGGTACAGAATTATGACGTCACGAGCTCCAGCTAAAGCTTAGGAGTAGGAACTCCTAAGCTTCAACTCGCTTTATCTAAGTAGTGTTTCATTAATATAATAAAACCGGGCAAGAGCGAGTCGGACTCGCGCACCGAGGGTTCCGTGCCATCATACAATATCATCATCATCATTACAGCCGTAAGATATCCACTGCTGGACATAGGCCTCCCTCATTGACTTAGAGATCCAAGTGCATGAGGGGTTGTTGCCATGCTCACCACGCTTGGCAGGCGGGTTGGTGAGCGCAGTTCGGGATGTTCTTGCACGGAAAGACGCTGCTGCCCATCTTCCGGAGATATCCCTTAGCAGATTCTTACTGCATCCACGGGCAGGAGAGGAGCATACAATATAATATATGACAAAGGCGGTTTTATATTTGTAGGAGAACCTTAACAGCGCCATCTCTTGTCTGATAGCGGAACTTATGTAGATTTTTTACACTTTCGATGATTTCTAAAAAAGTATGCTATGTAGAGAGATTGTAATAAATTTCCTCTAATCTTTACATATATTTCTAATAGCAATAATAGTTTCAGAGGTTTATCTTCGCAAACTTCGGAGATAAGGGGGGGGGAACGCTATTTTTTTCAACATTTTTGTAAATAACTCAAAAACTATACAATTTAAAGAAAAACTAAAAACTGTTTATTAATGTGCAAATGAATACCTTTCATATGATACCCCACATTAACTATTTACTTTACAAAAATTTTGAAAACCCCCCTTCCACCCCCCTTGTCCAAAAAACTATGCTAATTAGAGAGTTCGCTATAATTTTCCTATAAAGTTTACATACACTTCTATTAGCTTTAAAAGTATCACGGGGTTATCTCTGCAAACTTCGGAGATAAGGGGGGGGAACGGTCGTTTTTTCAACATTTTTGTAAATAACTCAAAAACGATACGTTTTAAAGAAAAAATAAAAACTGTTTATTAATGTGTAAATGAATACCTTTCATATGATACCCCACACGGCCTAGTAACTTCACTTAAAATTTTTGAGATCCCCTATCCGCCCCCCTGCAATCAAAATAAGAATATTTTTTAACATTTTTAAATATGCTATATTAGTAAAAAAGTGTTGTCTTTTACCATTTTAAATTTCAAGTCGATAGCATCAGTAGTTCTCGAGATATCCATGTGTGACAGACAGACAGACAGACAGACAGACAGACAGACAGACAGACAGAGTGATTCTATAAGGGTTCCTTTTTACCATTTTGGTCCGGAACCCTAAAAAAGCAAAAAAAAAACAAGTGTTTATTTTTTGTGTCTTATAGTACCTGACAGACTAAAATAGAATGCTGATTTTCATACCCTGGCATCACGCCTATTAATCCAGCGGCGGCACTGCCAGGCCCTGTCCGTCGGCTGAAGGAAATCCTAATTTCAATTCATTACCTATTTTTTTTATTAGATCACTCTTTGCTCAGAAGAATGCGGTCTGAGCCTACTGAGCTTGTAAACATTGGCAACTGGCGAATGTCGCCGCAAAAAGGACCTCATTAAAATATACGTTGCGCAATAATTAAGCAAGCGGCAAAAAATTAAGCTCTATCTTTTTTGCATGAATTACGAGCTAAATTAGTGCTAATAGGTACATACCTACTGAACGTACCTATCTAGTATGCAAAAAACACTACCTGCGCTATCGTATCAAAAATGTCTAGTGGTTTAGAATACTACATTTGAAGTTTTTACATTTATTATATTTATAGGCTTTTTTACCTAGCCTGCAGTAAGTGTCGACGGGGTGATTTAATAACCAGATGGTTGATGGAATCTTTTGGAAATATATAATACTTAAAGAAAAATCGGGACAAACATCTGCAGAATACATACAAACGTTTGTCCCGCGCCGAGGATCGAATGCGAATGACAATCGAATAATCGAATGCCACTAAACCAACTGCGCCACGGAAGTCGTCATGATGATGATGTTTAACGCGATATGATATGATTTTAACACTTTATCCGTCATCTTTAAACTTGACTTTACTACCAAACCTATTTCTGCCGCCAAGCAGTATTGTCTGCATTGCTGTGTTCCAGTTTGAAGGGTAAGGGGGCCGGGGACATTACGGGTACATGAGACTTCACAACTCTATGTCTCAGGGTGATGGGCGCAATGCAATCCATTGGTCACTTGCTTAGTGAACGTGATAACCGCGGTATTGAAGTTGAAATAGGAAGAGGTTACCGCATTACTTTAGGTGGGCCTTTGGCTTGTCTCGTCATTAAGTAGTATAAAAAGAACTTAAAAACATTGATTTGAACTTGAACAATGCAAATCTCATCTACTGTCCGGCATATTGTTATATTAACTACTAGCCGTTTCACCAGCTCTACTCCACAGTTTCACCAGCGTAGTTTGTGTTCCTGTGGAAATAGGGGAAATAAATGGCCTTTTCAGAAAATCATTTTGAAAATCGGTCTAGTAGTTTTTGAGTTAATATTAGGGGTTAAAGTATGAAATTTCCGTTTTATAGTTAAAGGTACTTCGAACTGACATGGAACCTTCATGGTTTGAGATTTTTGAGTGAAACTTTTTTCACACCTATGTTCTTCTTTTAAAAAATGTGCAACATTCGATTGTCGACTTTCAGTTGTTTTTTTTATTCAGCTTAGACAAGAAAGTTTGATACTTCGAAAATTCGAGTGATTTTTGAATACGAATTCCGACGCGGAACTAACGCGGCAGAAACAGCTCGCAATATCAATGTTGCGTTCGGAGAGGGGACTGCTAATGAACGCACCGTGCGATTTTGGTTTAAACGATTTCGTGAAAACTTTGATTTGAAGAACAAACCATGTGGAAGACCTCCCACACAGGTAAATAACAATGAATTGAAAGAGATGGTGGAAGCCGATCCGAACCAAACTACGCAGGCATTAGCGGCATGGTTCAACGTTACCTTACCAACAATATTGACTCATTTGCGTCAAATCAGTAAAATAAAAAACTATGAAAAATGGGTGCCTCAGGATTTGACTGATATGCAGAAAGAAACGCGTGTTGAAACTTGTGTTGCCTTGTTGAATCGATACAGAAATGAAGGAATATTTGATCGAATTGTGACATGTGATGAAAAATGGATTCTTTACGATAACCGTAAGCGAAAAATGCAATAGCTGAATCCAGGTCAAACTCCACAACAGTGTCCTAAAGCAAAGCTTACCAATAAAAAGGTAATGGTAACTGTTTGGTGGTCTCAGCATGGTGTTATTCACTATAGCTTTCTCCGATCTGGTCAAGCAATAACAGCAGATGTCTACTGTGCCGAACTCCGAACAATGATAGCAAAACTAGCAGTGAAACAGCCCCGCAGGGTGATTACGTATCTCGCGACAGGTTTTGCAGCAGGCAATTGACAGCAATATTGCTGTCAAATGTCAATTTTTGTATTGGAGTCCAGCAAGGAATTGACATTTGACAGCAATATTGCTGTCAATTGCCTGTTGCAAAACCTGTCGCGAGATACGTAATCACCCTGCCGACTCATGAATCGATCTCCACCATTATTGCTCCATGATAACGCGAGACCTCATACAGCACGAGAAACCATTAAAATTTTAACAGGAAATGCAATAAGAAACCATTCGTCACCCTCCGTACACGCCAGACCTTGCTCCAACGGACTACCATTTTTTTCGTGATTTAGAAAATTTTCTACGTGATAAAAAGATTTCTTCTCAGGAGGCAGTACAAAATGCTTTCACATAGTTTGTCGAATCTAAATCACCAGAGTTCTATCGCAAAGGCATAAATGACCTTCCTATTAGATGGCAGCAATAATAATAGTAATTATTTTAATTAAATAAATATGTTAAATTTAAAAAAAACTAATTTCAATTTTTCTGTACAAATCGACAATTTCATACTTTAACCCGTAATATGTTACAAACATACAAAATACAAACTTTTCTCCATATAATATTAGTATGCATATATCTAAGAACAAGGAAACAAGTAATCTTACGCAACAGACGGACAGCTCCCTCAGTTATGAGGAGTGACGGGCCGGCGTCGTCCCGTGCCGTGGCCGCCGCGCCGCATCCTGCGATTATAGTCTAGATTATTGTCTAGACGCGCCCGAGACGGAACAGGCGCGGGCTGACGGCTGTCAGTCCCAGTCAGCTCCCAGGCGACAACCGCGCCTAATTGGCGACTGACGTCTTCCAACCACGTCAGTGCAATCTAGCGAAGTAGCTCTGAAACTAAGAAAGTAGGCACGAAATACTCTACCAAAAGTTTACTAAAATCTCTAGAAACGTGAGAAAACCTAAAGTTTAGTTAATGTTAGACCTGAAGCGCTTTGCAGGCGGGTTGGCGAGGGCAGTTCAAGATAGTGTGATAGACGGTAAGACGCTACTGCCCATCTTCCGGAAGTATCCCTTAGCAGGCTCTTACAGCATCCACGGTCATGAGAGGAGGGATAACATTCTTCAGTAGTTTTGTAATTTTTTATAGTGTTTAACCACACTTAGGTAGAACCGTAAAATTTTTGATAAGGTTATTCATTTCTTTGAAAACATTCTTCAGCCCCACGGCAATTTGATCGGTTATTTCTGGATATTTCTCTGGAAATAGTACAGTTGCTCTTAGCCTCTATCATCCGAGCATCTGTTACTAGCATAACATGTGATAAAATGTCACAGGTTTGCAGCATCAACAGCACCATAACAACTTATCCGTCAGCACCAGAGTAATGTACTCGAATCGACCGACACTTTTGGGTTTTGTCTACGGATAGTCTATAAGTAAAAGAAATGTCAAACCTATCAATTGATAGAATAGAGGGTTTTACACCCGAGTTCACCAACAGATGATTAAAATTGTAACAGTCTATTACGCACTTAACAGCTGTTTACCAAAATGTTCTGTCAATTTTTTTGTAAACACCTGTTTACTGCCTATAGTTTTAATAATCTGTTTGTGAACTCGGGTCTTAGACGTTAATCGTCACACTGTAATTGGAGTGTAATACGAACATTTAAAAAATGCATAATACATAGAACTTATGATTATGATTAACTTATGGATAAGGTCCTACGCAATAGATTTATTGAAAATTATTTGTAAATGTACTGAGAAGACGGGTTCAAAAATGCTTTACCTTCACACATATTTAACTTTTCCCAAAATTACGCAATGCATCGCACTTTACTATTGTTTACATTGAAAATGATGTTCTCATGAGCAGGGCTGTGCTGACGGGTATATACCTACTTTGCAGCATTGTTATCAGTACGGAGAAACTGGTAGCAGCGGTGGGTATGTGGGCCGTCGGGGCTTATTACCTGTGGGGCCGTCTCCACGAGCGAGGGAATCGCGCCGATGTTATCGTCGTGTAAGAATAGCTTACGAGGCGAATGGCAAAATCGAAGGCTATGCCCAGCAGTGGGTCGGTAAAGGCTGATGATGATGAAACTTGCTGATGATGATGAAACTTAGTCAATTTTTAATAAATACCTTGGAATTGACTTTCGATCCGAAGGTCGTGGGTCCGATAAAATGTTTGAAAAAATGGATTTATTCATATTAAATACCGGGAATGCTCACGTACTTGTCAAATTGGTGGTAAAATTCCTTATATAATATGAATACGATAATTCACGATAGTTATTATAGTAAAATGGATTTATTTTTATTGAAAAATTTATGTTTTAATTGAAATTGCTTCAACGGTGAAGGAAAACATTGTTAGGAAACCCGTGGTTTAGTCAGCTTCAGACATGTTCTTTCCTATGACTAATAGCCGACTAAGCAGAGGGATGGTATAGGTACTGGGAAAGCCTAATCGATTGTATAATGTCCCAGGCACTGCAGCGTCCCGTACAGTATGGATACCAGTTACTGACGCTGTATAAATCATTTGTATTAGATGCAAAGGCCTTTCTTTTTGTACCTTGGGAATAACTGAGTTGCATGTGAGTAGCCAACTCTTCGGTGTGATAATGAAGATGATAAATATGATGATGATGATAACATATCATAACGCCTTCTTACCGTTCAACGCGTGCGAAGCCTAGCATAGAGCTAGTGGAAAATACAAAATTAAGATAATGAAAACTAAATAATAGTACCTGTATAAATTGTTTTGATAACTTAGTTAGGTGCAGCTGTAATTAGTCGCGTTGATCCGAGTACTTAAGCAGCGGATCGGATCTCGCAACGCGAGCCGCCTCACGTAACGAGGCACCACCATTACCATACAAACAGCTACCGTTCAATTCATTAATATAATAACCAGTAATTATTTTAATATTCATTAGAAACGAAATCGATTATCGCCGCGAGCCCGCAGAGGTCTGCGAGAGCGCCGCGAGACCAGCCGCAGGCACCGTCCACTGCGACAAACGTCTCCAGTTGCACAACCTGCTTGCATGCTGTACCTGTGCGGCACAGCGGGCGAAGGTCCATCTGCGACACAAGAGGCTGCGGGTTCGATTCCCGCCTCGGGACAAATGTCTGTATGATCTGCAGATATTTATTCAGGGTGTTCTGGATGTTTTTCTATGTATAATCATCATCATTACTCATATTGAAGTTTGGTACTCATACTGTGTTCTGTAGTGAACGTTTTATGGCTAACCATAAAACGTCCACTACAGAACACAGGCCTCCCTCATGGATCTCCATGAGGGGTAGTTGCTTGGCGAGCGCAGTACGGGAAAGACGCTGCTGCCCATCTTCCGACGGTTCCATTAGCAGGCTCTTACTGTGTCACGGTCATGAGAGGAGGGGTAACATTCTATTGCCGGCACCCTACGGCACATATTAGGACGCAAATGAGTACTTCTTCACCATTCTTCTAATATATTTGTCGTCTTTGTGTCACTATTGGTTCCCAGTCTGATGAATATAGTGTTCTCTGAGTAAATTGTTAAAAGTGGATCTGAAAAGAGCATTGTCTGTGCGCTGCAGTGGACCCATGCCTTAGCGGAGAACAAGACTAGTCCTGCACTAGTGCTGCACCGGCCCCGCGGTAATTACCGATCACTCTATCTGATCACTCTCGATCTCGCGGGTATTTACATAACGACATTGTTAGCAGACGCGGATCGGCGGCCGACTGACCACCACTATACTTGCTCTTGTTAGATTGAGGAAACGGAATGGGTTCGTACCTTTAGATTTCATGAAACTTGTATGTATCTATTTGAAAGTGAAAGTGTATCCGATTATTTATGACGAAGTTATTCAAAGGTCCAAGTCTATTCATCATCACCTTAGCCGAAGGATGTCCACTGCTGGACAAAAGCCACCCTCATGGATCACTAATTACTGATCAAGAGGGGTAGTTACCATACTCACCACACTTGGCAGGCAGGTTGACGAGCGCTGTGCGGGTTGTTGATACACGGAAAGACGCTGCTGCCCATTTTACGCAGGTGTCCCTTAGCAGATTCTTTATGCATCCATGGATAAGAGAGGAGTTACAATCTATTAAAATGATTAAATTGGCCCAAACCATATAACCTACAAAAGTTTATTTTCAGTTAGAACCCTACAAACACACATTGATTTTAATAATAGTACAGAATTAAGAATCGCCGTGGGGCCGGTGTGTAGGTAGACAGTAGAATATTGCCTCTTCATTCTTACCGTGGATCCTGTAAGAATCCGCCAAGGGATAGCCCCGAAAGATGGGCAGCAGCTTTCCGTGTATCAACATCCTGTATTACTGCGCTCGCCTACCCGCCTGCCAAGCGTGGCGAGTATGGCAACAACCCCCTCATGATCTTGGAGATGTATGAGGCCGGTCTATGTCCAGCAGTGGACGTAGACAGCCGTCCTTATATATTATAATATTATATTATAATTAAGAACTCCAGATGGCATCCCACTAATATTATAAAGCCGAAAGTTTGTTTGTATAGAGGTTTGTTACCTCTTCACGCAAAAACTAGCGCACGTATCGAGCTAAAATTTTTATTGCGAACGTATCAGATGTTGACTAATAGGATTAACACATAGGCTACTTTTTATCCGGGTACAACGCATGCGAAGCGGTGGACACAAGCTAGTATTTCTAATACATCGAGATTTTTCCGCTGCATACACATGAGCAAGCATTGGTACGGGGGTACCAGAAAAGGGGGCGAAGGCCTCAAAAGGTCACCAAAGGTCAAAAATGGCATTTTTGAGTTTTTGGACGTTTTCGGCCATTTGAAGACTTTTATTTTTTTGGTGACCTTTTGAAGTCAAAATAACTCCGGTCCCTGTGACCCTAGGGTCACCAACATCAATCAGTCACCCTATCTAATTAATACGGTGCTAACAAAAAAGGTTTCATGTAAATCGGTCAACGCGTTCGGTTGTAATCGTCAAATACACAGAAAGACAGACGGACAGTTTTACTGTTAGACCGTATTTTGATAAATTAGTAGTCATATAAAAAAGATAATTTCATTCATAAATCCAAGATCACATACTACCTCTATGTAAATGTAATAAATCAATTTAATATGATTCGATAATGAATTAATCAAATATTGTTGAATAATATAACCACTTGTCACTGCTTGGTGCAAGTGTGGGCCGTCCACAGGCGGCCGGGACGACATGTGTTCACATTTGTCTATAGATGAAGAGCATAGCTCCAGCGCTAAACTCCATACAACATTAAAACCAGAAGTTAATACATTTTACTAATAAATAAAACCGACTGGAATGATCAAATACTTGACTTGTAGCTGAACACACCGAAACCGCTACATCATCATCATTATCTCAGCCGTAGCATGTCCACTGCTGAACGGCCTCACGGTGGTGTGGGGTGACCATGGGGGGTTGTTGCCATAATCACCACGCTTGGCAGGCGTGGTGATGAGCATGATGAGGCATGATATCTTGGTTAACGAGCGCAGTAGGGGATGTTGATACACGGAGAGATGCTGCTACCCATCTTCCGGAGATATCCCTTGGCAGATTCTTAATGCACGGGCAAGAAAGGAGGGGCAACATTATATTGCCTGCAACCCGTGGCAAACCCTATATGTACGTCTATTATAATAGGTGATTTAAGTATTTCCCTCGATTTTTCATGGATCTTATCATCAGAACTGGGTGCAAAAACAAGCGAAATATTTTTAAGGGAAGAACCCAACTGCAAGGTTAAATTTAATGCATAAAACTATACCTTGAGGGACCCCAGTGTCTACTATTAAGATACGCTTCCATTGGCCCGCGCCGGACGCACCGCACGCACGGCCCGCCACGGATTGAACGGATTTCAAATGCCGGCTTTCGATACGGGCGGCGCGGATAGTGGACGCAGCGCTATGTAAAATCATAGAAAGCAAACTAAAATCCGTTGCGGGCCGTGCGTGCGGTGCGTCCGGCGCGGGAGAATGGACGCGTACCTTTACAATTATATAAGTTCTAATCATCAGAATCGAGATTTTAATAATGGGTTCACCTCTGAATCATGGCCTACCCTATAAAAAAGAATGCTCAAAATCCATTCATAGCTGGCGATGTAATCGCGTAAAAAAACATACAAAAACAACAAACAGTCGACATTGAGAACCTCCTTCACCGCATGCTCGGTTAAACAGCGGTATCGTCTATTAGTAACTGTCTTACCTTAAATATCCAATATTGGCTAATGCCAGTTTTGTTTAGAGTAAAATCATTTCGGAAGCATTTTTTGGCTAACTTAAACATAAAGTTACCCAACGGTATCTTGGTAACCAAAATATGCGTTCAAAATTATTTCATTCCAAATTAATACTTATTAATGTTTTAGGTTTCTGGTTATATTAATAATAATTTGTATTTAATGTAATATCAACTTCTTGTATGTATATATTTTTTTTGTTGGATTTTAGCGTTATTAATAATTAGGGTTTCATTCGTTTTTACACATTGTGAAGTGGAGATTAAAGTATTATTTTCTAGTTTTTGAGGTTTTTTGTAAGCCTCATAATAATTAAATTTAGCTACTGTAATTAAGGCTTATTTGGAAGATAACAAACGCATAAATATATCAAGAGATCAACGTGTGATATCACGAATTATAAGAATGAACACCTACTTAAACAAAGAACACCTATACCTGGCTTACCTATTTAGGTACCTTGAGTAGGACAAACAGTTGACTGCGTTGACGTCATTACGTACATATGTACATAACAAAACTGTGTTCGTTCACATACCACCCTCATACAATGTGCTCTAAATTCTAAATATGAGTTGGGAAAGAACCCTAACGTCAATAGGGACTTACCACCTTCTTAACACGAAACTACGTAATTTATTTAATCATCATCATTTCAATTTAGCAATTTATTCTAGATTTAAAAAATAGTTTCAGTCACTTAACCTTAGATAACATAGATATATCACAACAGTATAATACCATCAGAGGGAATATCCAAAAGGCTAGTCGAAACATAAGATCCAAAAAGGTAAAGGATCAAAAATTAAGCTTACATACAAGGCTGCTGATCGAGGAGAGACAGGGGTTAACCTATTATACGCCAGAATACAGAGACAAAGACCGGGCCACCAAGCGGAGCATCCGAAAAGATCTTCGTAATTACAACACTAACCGTATAAGAATAGCCCTAGAAAATGCCCAATCACTAAAAATAGCAAAGCAGGGCATTGAAAAAGGCAGATCGCTGATTATCTGCCTAAAAGATCCAAATGGTAGGAAGCATGGCGATAAGGATAAGATAATACAAATAAGCTCTGACTTCTATAGGCAACTATACTCTGAGGACGTTGCACTTTACCAAGACCAAAGCCCATATTCGTGCTCCGAAAATATCGAACCTATTACAGGAGAAGAAGTCCACAAAGCTCTCCGGAGCATGAAATATAATAGAAGTCCTGGTAACGACGGCATCTCGACGGTAGCTCTTAAAGTTGGAGAACCTGCTCTTTTACCACAACTTACTAATTTATTTAATGATATTCTACAAACTGGTTTTCTTCCACCTGGTTTCTGTCATTCTAATATAATACTATTGCACAAAAAGGGTGACAAGTCTGACATAAAAAAACTATCGCCCTATTAGCCTAGTGTCCCATCTTTATAAAACCCTAATCAAGATAATCGAAAACCGAATTTCCGGGAAACTTGACCAACACCAACCACCGGAGCAAGCAGGATTCCGACGTGGGCTATCCACCACCGACCACCTCCACTCCATAAACCAAATTATTGAAAAACACATCGAATTTAAATTACCACTTTATTTAGCATACATAGACTTTTCCAAAGCCTTTGACAGTGTTACGCATAATTCAATATTCACCGCTCTTGAAAACCAAAACATCGACCAAACTTACGTCAAACTTATTAAACAAATTTATAAAAATAGCACTGCAGCAATTAAAATTAATAATAGTATTGGGCCAACCTTTCCAATTCGAAAAGGAGTTAAGCAAGGTGATCCGCTATCTCCCAAGTTATTCAACGCTACGCTTGAGGAAGTTTTTAGGAAACTTCCAACCAGCTGGAATGAGAGGGGAATCGTCGTCGGAGAAAGAAGACTAACTAATTTGCGCTTCGCTGATGACATTATCCTCTTCTCCAATTCAGCTACTGAGTTAACAAAAATGCTCGATGACCTGAGCAAGGCAAGCCTCGACATCGGTCTGAGTTTGAATATGTCAAAGACCAAAATAATGACTAACAGCTCAAAACACAAAATAACTGTAGGGGGTGAGGAGATTGCATACGTTAACGACTACATATACCTTGGTCAAATAGTCTCTTTCCAGGCGAGACAAGAAAAAGAAGTTGCACGACGCACCGAAAAAGCCCGGAGGAGCTATTGGGCTATGAAGGAACTCATGAAGGGAGATTTACCACTATCACTCAAACGTAAGCTCATGGACGTATGCATACTCCCCATCCTAACTTACGGCGCTCAAACTTGGTCTTTGACTGCTCAACAAAGATCGACACTCGAGGTTTGCCAACGAGCTATGGAGCGCAGTATTCTCGGTATTAAACTTACTGACCGAATTCGCAACACCATACTGCGCGCCTAAACTCAAATAACTGATGTCACTCAGAAGGCTGCCAGGCTAAAGTGGGACTGGGCTGGCCACGTCTGTCGTATCGTATGCCGAATGACCTATGGGCTTTTATAACAACAGAGTGGGTCCCCAACGCTGGAAGGAGGCAACGCGGCAGACCCAGACTGAGATGGCGCGACAAACTTGACTTGTTTTTACAAGGTTGGTCCTCCATAGCACAGGATCGGGATAAATGGAAGGGGGATAGGGAGGCCTTTGCCCTGCAGTGGGACGAAAATGGCTAGTAATAATAATAATAATCATCATCATTTCAGCCGTAAAACGTCCACTACTGAACACTGGCTTCTTTCATGGATCTCCATGAAGGGTAGGTGCCATACTCACCATGCTTGGCAGGTGAGATGGCGAGCGTAGTACGAGTTGTTGATACACAGAAAGACGCTGCTGCCCATCTTCCGGAGGTTTACCTTAGCAGGCTCTTACTGCATCCGCGGGCATGATAGGAAGGGGTAACATTCTACTGCCGGCACACCACGGTAATTTATTTATTTTTATTTTAATAATTTACTAGCACTCTCCGTGGAAATACGAGGATAAAATGTAACCTGTGTTATTTCGGGAAAATGTAGCATTCTAATTGTGAAAGAATTATGAAAATCGGTCTAGTAGTTATTGAGTTTATTCGTTACAAACAAACAACATAAAGGTGTAGGTGCGGGCAGTAGAATGATACCCCTCCTCTCATGCCAATGGATGCAGTAAGAGCCTGCTAAGGGATACCTCCGGAAGATGGGCAGCAGCGTCTATCCGTGTATCAACATGGCAACTACCCCTCATGGAGATCCATGAGGGAGGCCTGTGTTCATCAGTGGACGTTTTATGACTGAAATGATGATAGAACATAAATTAAAAATATTTTCTTTCAGACAACTATCAAGTCCTTAAGATAGCTAATTCTTATTTATATTATATCTTTTTCTTAAATTAATTTAATATATGTATAAGTAAAGAATTATTACTGTGGGAAATACTTTCCCATACTAATCACTCTTCGTATGAGACATTTCCACAGCGGAGATGTCCAATTTTCTTCAGTCTTCAGGATGCTGTTTTGATATAAACCTAAGCTATAAGGTTGTAGTGAACTCAGAAGCTGAGGTAGCAGCACTCACGCCGTGGCGGCCGAAATGCGGCGCCGCACCGCGAGGCGACTCCGCCGCGCCGTTAACGGGGTAGGTATCGTAAGTATCTGAATACAAAAGTATCTATGATTTGATTATGCTTACAGCATCATGCTTACAGAATTAAGTATGCAGGTTCGATTCCTGCAGCCTTTCCACCAAAATCTTACTAATATTGACAAATGTCAATAATACTCTGTAAATTAGACATTAGACATTTATTTAAATATTCCCCTCAAACATTGCCGTGAGGTGCCGACATTAGGATTTTGCTTCACCTCTCTTGCCCGACCTCAGGGTCTGCTCTGCTCCGGAAGATGGCCAGCAGCGTCTTTCCGTGTATCAACATCCTATAACTGCGCTCGCCAACCCGCCTGCCAAGCGTGGCGAGTATGGCAACAATCCCCTCATGATCTTCGAGGTGTATGAGGGAGGCCTACGTCAAGCAGTGGACAACAGTCCTACGGCTATATTAATAAAACATTCCCCTCTGTAGTCTACCCGTGACTACGTCGTCGGGCGGGATATAATATAAAAATAAGTTATATACGCGATAAAGTCCCGTTAATCAGTTTTAAAATGCCGATAAGTGAATATAGTATAAATAACAAAATACGTTTCAGCCAACATTAGTAACGTACAAGATGCAAAAACTTAAAACGCCTTTAACTGTATAAGTTATTAGGTGAGGGAGAGGATGTTATAGGTTCTGGGCAAGCTTAATCTATCTAACAATTTCCCAGGCACTGCAGCGTCACGTACAGCATGATTACCAGCTATATACCTTAATCATCTATAACAGATGTAAAGGCCGTACTTATTACATAATTCCAATTCATTACAAAACAATGTTAAAAAATTTCAAAATCTATATAAAATTAAACACAATAACGTGGCACGTCTCCAGAATACTACGTACATAATGCATGTACGAAGATGAAACTTGGCAAATGCTTTGGAGTCTAGAATGACACTCGGGCTATTACATACGAGGAGGCGTTGATGTAAGACAGTTCATCTTCATCATTTCAGCCGTAAAACGCCCACTACCGAACACAGGCCTCCCTAACGCATCTCCATGAGAGGTAGTTGCCATACTCACTAAGGGATACCTTCTGAAGATGGCCAGCAGCGTCTTTCCTTGTATCAACATCCCGGAATGCGCTCGCTAACCCGATTGCCAAGCGTGGTGTGTATGTGTTTGTGTGTGTGACTCCGTTTCCGCATTTAGACTCAAAGTTGGTCCATTATGCGTGGTGAGTATGACAACTACCCCTCATTTGCTTATGTATATTTTTGTAAAATTACCCGCGCCTTAGATAGATTCAGACGTATCGACCTGTTCTTTCTTCTGACTCATAGCTTTCCAAGCTGGGAGTATGATAAAGGTGCTGGGCAAGCCAAATCCATTTAACAATGTCCCAGGAACCGCAGCCTTCCGTACAGCATAAATATCACCTGATGCTGTATACATCATTTATAAATATATCTAAAGGCTTTATTTTTTTAACTGATAAGCAGATTGTAACTTACACAAAAAAAGTTTATGGCTGCGGTGGGGATACATTTTTGATAAGGTTTTGCATTTCCTTGAAATGTTAGGTTGAAATGGTAGGTGCTCAACTCAACACTTAGGTAAACTAAGTGTTGAGTTGAGCACCATAAAAAGTGCAAACTATAATGAACAGATGTCACCCATTGTAGTGGTTATCATCAATGGTCCACCTAGAGTCTAGACCATTTGTTAGATTTTGACAAGTGGAAGTTAGGCCTTAGTTTCCGTTTCCGGGTAGCCTTCAGCCGCATCGTGAAGTGCGAGAGGAAATGCGAGGTGCGATGAGGAAGTCGCTGGCTCCCCACATCCGCATCTTGAGCCCACCTCGTCTGCAGAAGAAATAACTATAAAGCGATGAGACAGCCCTTGTATTTTTTATATACATCTAAATGACGAGACAAGCCGAAGGCCCACCTGTTGTTAAGCGGTTTTAGTAATGTAAGTATGTTTCTGTATATTTAAGATGTGCAAAAAAGTATTTTGAATTGTACCGTTTGTAACCTAAGTAAACACCTTTTTCAACTGGTCAACGGGGCGTCGTTGTCGTGGTCACGGGAGGACTGACTACAAGCGATGTAACGCACTCGAAACATCAGGAAATTATACGTAACAGGTCACATCCTAAAAGGTTTCCCGTTACATCTTTTAAAATTATGTCTGCAGATCGCAAACCTTTAAAAACTAGTAGGTATGTATTTAGACAAAAACTTATCTCCTTCCCCTCCTAAAATACTAAAATATTGAAATCTTATTGTTAAAAGTGATAATTTTGCCCTGATTGATTCAAATTCAATTACTTTATATCCATACTTGTAATAACAAAACATAGACAAGTCCACTTACAATATTATATACCATTTTGATAAAGATCAGATGCAAAGTCTACTTTACCTACTAGGCAAAAAGATGGTAACTATCCTAACTACTTACGGCCCTATTCCTGTGCTTGTAATAGCGCATTGAGACGATACAGAGAGCTCTATCGTACGAGAATTATAAAGGTACGATTTGGAACTAATAAATGTCCAAGTACGTTTAGCAGGTTTGTTTCGAGGTCGCTTTGTAATCGTTTTCTAATTCCACGATTTGTGGCCCAGCATTGAGGTTGACTTTTATTACATGTCAACCTACGTTGAGGTTGTTATGAGGTTAGTGAGTATGGAAAGGCAAGTAAACATTTGAAATCGACCACGTGACCTTTATGCGTTCAATGCAATAAAATAGGTCCCTCTGTAAACTTTGAGTAGTCTTAATGCTGTTAGTTCCAAGCGTTCGATTAGGCTCGCGGCACACGAGGAAAAAACTCTTTTGCATTGTGATTTATCGCCGATTTCAAGGTCGTATATGAAAGTATAGTGCGATTGATGCTTCTATAACCATGACTGTGTACTTTTGTTATTGCCTAAAGTTTTTGGATATTTTTTAATGCAAAATAATAAGCATATTAGTCCTATGTTTGCTATTGGGGGAATGGATCTACAAGCCATAAAAAACATTTAGTATTGTAACGGTTCTGGGTCGCGGACAAGTCACGGCAGGACACGCGCAAAAAGTGACGCGCTCTTCGCGAGCGAGCGCGGCGCGGCGCGACGCGACTCGTTGCGGCTCTTAAATCAATTACATGTCAAAAAGTTGACGGAAAAAATAATGATATATTACGCGGCGCGTAAGGGCAGGTGTACACGGCGCGTGACGTCCGCCGCTAGATCGGGCGATAACGTGCTTCCTTCACGGCCGTTCATTTAACATCATCCGCATGTCCTTTACGACGCAGATAGTTTTGTTTTACGAGGCGGCCCGCTCGTTCCGCGAACGAACGCGCACCTTGTACCTGATAACAAAATTAATGTTTCGCCAATTTAGATTAAAATATATTCTAGCAGTAGTGACAACTATTATTTTGGAGTTCAAACCTGTTTAATGGTTGCCACCCTGGGGTCTGACGTGCGCGTTATTTACGACCGAGATAAAAACCATACGAAAAATGTTGTTGTAATATATGTTATCGACTTTATAAAATACAATTGGCCAGACGAAGTGGTGGCCGACAGAAGTTTACAGATATAGAAAAAGGGGTCGTCGATCATCCCGAAGATGACGATGTTTAGAAGACCGTGGGTTGTATCTGGCTAAGAATACTCGTAGCTTACAACTACGAGGTGAATTGCAAAAGCAAAAGGAGGCAGGTCTATGTCCAGCAGTAGGTCGATAAAGGATGATGATGATGATGATAAAAGAAAATATGGTTAATGCTGTCACATAACCATGTAAGCATTTGTTTACTTACGATACACGAGCAACCTATCAAGTTGAATACAGAAATGAAGGAAGTAGTCAAGTACACGGCTATTATACAAGTTTTGCGTCGGGCGGAAACGGGAAGAGGTCGTAAACCTAATGGCTATAAATAACCGCGACAGAACGTTGTCCGCGAGAGCCTTTCTGGCTCTGCCGGGGCTGCGCAACTGTCGCCACTTGCCGCGGTCACCTGCCTAGCCAGCAGCTACTGCCGGCGGGTCACGGCGTCACCGCCTGGGACGACACAAATGGTGACAAGCAAATGCCTGACTGAGCCATACTCGCAAATTAAACATACGTCTAAGCCGTTCATACATCCGTTTCCATAGAACTTAACAAGAAGATAAAACTATACTTCAGCAACTTTCGATGAGAGAATGTTTGTAAACAAACTACGAAACTTAAAATTGACTTGCTTCTTCAGGGTTGGTTTTTGACCGAGTTAATAGTAATTTATATTGATCGGAGTGGTTACAAATCCCGCATAATTGAGAAATATGTATAAAAACAGATAGAAGTATTGACAGTTTGTTGACAAAAATTCTACATCGAAAGTAGCTGGAGTATATGTATAGGATTTCTAGAAGAAACTTGAATGCTTATGAAATGAAAAGCCGAAACCTTTTCATGCTGTCTTCTTTGCGCAATTCCTAACTTCAAATTACTGTTACGATATTATTAGTATAGGAATAAATTATAAAATTACGCTTGACCAAGCCTTATTCCAACTCTATAACTTCATTATTGATTGTATTGTCTTAAACACAAACCGCAAAGTTATGTTTACATAATTTGCGGTGTGCGGAGGAAGGGCGCCTCGCGAGCTCCGCTCTAAGCGCCGCCGCAGTGCGAGCTCGCGACGCAAACAAACCATTCACTCATGATGCTAAAGCCAGCACATTACCGTTGTAAGTAATATATAAGCTTTATGAACCTTATTTGATATGTGGTAAGTGAATCGTGCCGGCAGTAGAATGTTACCCCTCCTCTCATACCCATGGATGCAGTAAGAGCCTGCTAAGGGATACCTTCGGAAGATGGGCAGCAGCGTCTTTCCGTGTTTTAACATCCCGTACGCTCGCCAATCCACCTACCAAGCGTGGTGAGGATGGCAACATACTCATACTTTACATTTCTCTATGTTTGTACACATCAAAAAAAAAATAAGTATCAATCGTCTGGCTTTCATGGTACAAGCTTGGCTTAGTTGGTGCTGTGTGCAGTGCTCAGCATTAATATTTATTTATTTAAATGATCAACACGTCGTCTAGAGAATAAAATATTTAGGGTAAGATATTGTATGTAGCCGTAGGGTGCCGGCAGTAAAATGTTGCCCTCCTTTCTTGCCGTGGACGCAGTAAGAATCTGCCAAGGGATACCTCTGGAAGATGGGCAGCATCGTCTTTACGTTTATCAACATCCTGCACTGCGCTCGCCACCGCGCCTGCCAAGCGTAGTGAGTATGGCGACAACCTCTTAACAACATATAACATGTTTACTCTAATTATTAAGACCTTACCTCCCGTGCTAAATTACGCGGTATCAAATTGTTTGCAGACATTAAAATTTTTTGATAAGCCCTTAAATCTTTTAGGCGATTGTTGTACAAGCCCATCTCAGTGTCACTCGGCTGTCACAGCCCGCGCCTCGTGCCATCAGTCCTGGCTCCAACCTAGCATTACTGCAGGTAGAAATTCCTCGATGGAGGGCATCGAATCCTAGCCCTGGGCGCGCGCGATCCGGCGGTTAGCATCGCGTGTGGACGCGGCCTAATTCTACTCATTGCCGAATTCAGACGATCGATAAATTGTTCGAATTTCATCGAAATTACACTAAATTAAATAATCAAAAAGAAAAAATGCTGCAGATGATTTCGGAGAGGAGATTATGAATCCAGCTTCGTAAAGATTTGGCGAGGTCTAAGTGCTTGTTATTTTGTTCATCGCGAGGAAACACGCGCCTTTTTCAGCTTCTGACGGTAATGGTGTAGGTGCTATTAACGCTGATCCATCCTTAAATGTCCCAGGATGGTTGGTTATGCCCAGCAGTGGGTCACTACAAGCTGACCATGATGATGATATGTGAATGGGCAATTTTACAACACACCTTATACACGAAGGGATTTTATTAAATGCAATGAAGGTTCCTCTAATCCGGGAGCCAGCGGGGCTCACCTGCGCTCGCGCATCTGCCGGCTCGACTTACAAAAACAAAGGCTAATTACTGCTACAGGTGGATGTGGCTCATCCGCGGGACAGATTCTTTGCCAAGCAAACGAGGGTGAAAGTTCATTGATCTTCTTCCCACTTTCAACACCAGCCTCATGAATTGCAATTGAAATGAGTGCGCCAATTTTCCGTCTTTGGCTTGCCGCAAATTTAAATAAGTTAGATATATCTAGATAGGTAAGAGTTATTAAAGCTGTTCAAAAATCTTCTCTCTATAAGTAAACAATACTTTGAAACTGTACCGGTTTATGAAGTACCATGGTATTTCTCGTAGGAAGCGAGCACAAGTTCCAAACGATATGTATTTATCGACAACATTGATGGATTGACTCGCCAGCGCCTCGCTACGCCCGAGAATGGGGAGTGATAGGTGTCTAGAAAACTAAGCGCTACCCACGTCTCACTACCCACCTGCCGAGCTAGAAACTACCTTATCGCTACTCAGGAGAGTCGCAAGTCAAGTGCAGCAGGAGTTGGAGCGGTTAGCTATTTTTACCACCCAATGACAAGCCGATAGCTGAAACGAGGAAGTGTGCAATGGTGCATGTCGTGGATGCGCAGGTTCGTTATCAGGGCTCGCTTGACTGGAGCCTCAGATAGGGAAACTTTACAAAACATTCTATTAGGCCTTTTCACTACATAGTTGGTGTCGAATGTATTGCACTGGATACTAAGAAATAAGACGTAGAAGCGTTATAAACTTACGAAATTATGCCCATATTAAATAATTTCATAACGAACAATTATTAAGTTGTCAGGAATGCGAAACTCTAAGCTGTTAAGAAAAGGTTCTAAATAGTCCTCACACATCAATCCTTGACGCAGAGCAAATAGCACATTAGTGGGCCCAGCACAAACCGCAGGGCCTATTAATCTGACGGATCCCGGTCGCGCCGAGCAGCAGGTGTTCCCAAATTGTCTATGATAAATATACACCATCAATATGCTGCGAGACAGCCATCGGCCGTAGCCACCCTGTCACGGTTTAACATAAAACGTAATTGTGCCCACGATGATCCGGAACACTATTAGTTGCCCGATTACATGCTCTTCCGAAGCGAAACTAAAAGAATTAGACGATCAAACAAATCGTTTTAATAGAACGTCTCATAACCAGATTCAACTTACGAAAGCGAGTCAAATGCTTAAGGAATTCGGTCGCTTGTAATTTGCGTAGACACCGTCCGATGGCAGATAGGCAGAGTAAACACAATTCATAGAGTTGTGTTTACGAGGCATTATGAGGCAGCCCAAAATCTCTGAGAGGAGTAGTGATCAGTGAAAGGCTGGCGAGAGACCTTCCGGCGGCAATCCTGACTTACCGGACAGTTATCGATGCCATCTCAAACTTGAATCCGAATTAAGTTCTAACACCATAAGCGGAGAATAAAACCTGTAAAATATGATCATCTGATGAAGACAGCGTTCGCTGTTCGTTACGAAATTAATATTGTAAAACCCGTTCCGAAGCCGCGTCCTTAATTGGCTTAGATAACGCCATAGCCCAGGGGTATGACCACTGCGGACAAACAAGTGGCCTGCTACCTAGCTGTCTTGTCCAGCCATCCGTAAGCACAGAGGACCTGCTTGATGCAGGCTAATTGTTATAGATGTCTGAGCAGATAGCGTTTGTTGGCAAGCATTACAACCTGTCATTAGTATCAGTGAAATCCGTAGAGCCCAGCAGTCAAGTGACTATCGGAATTGTCATCATATTAAACGGTAGGTTCTGCGTGTGTCGGCTAGGAGCGTCGGCGCAGACGGGACGCGGCGCGGCGAGCGGGATCCCACGCGCGCCCGCGCCAAACTGGTCGATCGGCTTCGACGGCCGTCTTGCGCAACACTACACTACAGTTGGTTTCCAATTTTATGTTGACCGGTTCCAAAGTTGTCTTAGCCTTCTAATTTCGGCTCGTTTAGATTGGAAAAAACGTCGTTGAAGATATCCGAGAGCCAGAGAGATCGGGGTTTCACTCACGTATGACACGCAGCGGTGTCGCGGCGGCATTAAGATTCCTCCGATCACCGCCGTCGATCTATCGCCTCTCGTGCCATTCATTACGCACTTTACGATCATCGCTTTGGGATTTTTTTTCTGTTTCTGTGCGACGTCGAAGAAATATCGTAGATGTCATAGTGATAGCCGGTAACGGAACTATTTGGAAACTTTAAAACATATGTTCGGTTCGTACCAGATCTATGATAAACTTTTCGATGTCATCGGTATTGAATCGCATGATTCTCATCGTTATTTTTGAGTGATGGATTGCGGTATGCAGCCCCATCTGCCTTTGTCAATGCTGTCATTCTTTCTAAACAGCTCAACGGTAGCCGGTGGTCAGCATACAAGATAAACATTTGGACGCATGCGATGTCCTCAACGGCGCAGTAAAGTAGCACCCACTAAGTGCGCTTGCGTTACACTTGTTGTGCTTCTAATCGGAGTGGAGTGGTGTGCGTGGCGTGCGCGGCGCGTCGGCGTGGCGACGACGACGCGGCCCACGCGCGCCTGTACAAATACTGTCGACGGGGGACCGCGCACAAATCAACGCAAGCGGACATGCCCGGACCCCCCTCCGGCCGCCCAGGGCTGCCAGGATCACCACATTCACCAACAACGCTACAACGTTGTTGCGAGTTAAAGCGTTATTTAACACCTAAATAGGTTATTTTACCATAACCACAAGAAAACAAATATCATATTTTACAGTAAAAGTAGAAGTTATATTAGTAGTTTAAGGCCTACTTAGCTAGGAGATTGGGCGAGCATTATCCTTCTAACACGGTTTCAAGCACAGCAGCGTCCCATAGAGCAATGAGTAAACAGTTCATTTAAAATAGTGTATAAGTATATCGGCGGTGCATGTCCCGGGAGCGGCAGCCCTGCCCCCCGCGGCTCGCGGCGCGGCCACATCTCTCACCTCGCGCCCGTAATGAACAATATAAATGTGCCATTGCCCGCGCGCAGCCGCCGTCCTCGCCCGACAGGTTCCCTATGGCCCTGCAACGATCTGATCTGCTGGACTCCTTACCTACAGACTGCTTTACCGAGAGCTTCACTTATCAACTTGAATCATTGCCTTTTACCATACAATCTTCCATTCTTCACAAGAACACACTCTTTACAACTTCACTTCACTCACACGGGGTGTGAGTTGGATGGTGTGTTTTTAAGAATTTATTACCCGAAGGAGTAAATTCTTAAAAATCGTATATTATCAGTTTTTCGACACATTGACTGTCATTTATGGAACCTCCAATATTGTTTATTTTGATGATGTTCAAATGATGGAGTTTTAAAAATCAAGGAATTTAAAAACTTCCGCTTTTATCTTGGAACGATCAAATTAAACGACCTACGATTACGATACCCTAACAAAACGAGAACTGCGTAAACTGCCAAATAGCTACGCTTATTATGTTAAAATTGTCCTTTTTCCGTCAAAGGGATGTGACAGGACTATTATACTATTAAGAGCGTTTTGGGTAATGATAGGGAGTGTGCTTCGGCGCGCCTCGAGGCACTCATCGTGCGCACAAAAAGTTTGGGGATTTCATTATAAAGTGCACAGAATAGGAATCAGTTGGAAGGTGGTGTGCGTCGGTGCCTGCGGAGCCGCGGCGGCCGCGCTCGGCGACGGACGCCGGGCTTGCAGGACAGGAACCAATTAACTCGCCACCAATCAAAATTTGAATCTTAAAAATAACAAAACTCGAAATGGATTCCAGACCCGACAAAGAGCCCGTGCGGCGTACACAAATCTAACAGACAATAGTCGCCGCAAAAAATATTTCCCGAGTTAAATCCCGCAGGAATTTGGAATCGAAATTCGCGGATCGCATTTCACGAATGCTCTCGCGTGTTACTGCATTATTATTTCAGTTAGGTCTTTTAAAAGATGGTTGGGATGGCTGGCGGATGGCGCTTTTTTGGCGGCGCGTGCGCGCTCGTAATTCGCGTGCTGGGTTCTAGAGCGCGCTTTTTTCCAACACGAAAGTTTAAATATTACGTATAATATTTGATACCTCCTATAAATGCAATAATTAATTTGCACTATTTTAAAAAGTTTGTCAATAGATCCTCGATCTCGATTCAGAATCTAATCGTTTTTTTTATACATTCATAGCAACTGACCGCAACATCAAAAAAAATATTCTCCTATTTACTCGTATGACATGACGTAACATTTTAAATAAACATGCCAAGTAGGGAATTCGCATAAACTGTCTATATTATGGTGTTTATGTTAATTTTAAGAATAATGGTATGTTGACTGTGTTACGACCACTCACGGAAAGACAACAAATTGAATCTCAAGTAATCTTTATAAGATCAACTATTAACAGCGACATAATGCTAAGCAATGCAACCTTATTTTGTCTGCGGTTGAATAATATTTATTTAAATCTATATAATAATGAATGGAACGATGTAACAAATCACAAACAAACAACAATAATAGCAGATATCCAAAGGGAACACAAAGGCATCCCAATGTGCAGGTAAGAAAAGGGGTATCAGACCCTTAAAACAAAAATTTTTGGAGTGTAGCTCGGAGCGATGGCCGAGACGTCTCGTTCCTTTTACGCCGCACAAAAAGTAATTTAGGCCGATGACGGTATCCAATATGATAACAGGAATCCCGTTGCGTAGCCTCGGGGGCTGCCACAGACCACATTTATAAAATCGAGAGTCGACGCGAGATGATATCGGGCTTTTTGTCGCTAACGATTGTCTGCCGAGTAGCGGCCCAGGGCGGCGGGGCGCGGGGCGCGCGTCGCTCAGGGTTCGTCCGTCAAATGTCATTCGGCTGCAACACAATGGAATAGACTTCGCAAAAATGGGTACGCGTGTCGTAGCCCCGACATCCTCAACAATGGCCGGAAAAAACAAACAATCGAGTAGAAATCGAAAACAGAATTTCTTTTTGATGGGACAGAACGGGATTTTGAAAATCCGGTTTTTTGATTTTTGTTTGGTTTGGTATCGAGCGCGCCTCCGGAGCATTGTGGACATGTCAATGGGGCTTTGGGGACGAAATAATGACAATCCAATATTGGAGCCACTAAGCACCGCACGTATTGAGTACCCCACTTAGCGCAACTCGACATTTGAATAGCTCAATAGCTCCGGGTGCTGCGCGTTGTCTCCGCCGGACGCCTCCTCAGGTCCCCATGCACGTGAAGGACATCACATAAAGCTACTGTAAAAAAACAGTACCACTAATAAATTATTAATTGAAGTTCATAATTATTTTTTGCACAAACAGAGGAGAACTTAAAGATAATAGCATTTTTGGCCGGTATTAAAACCTTTGCAACATACATTTACCGCAGTTATCAAGACCTTAATTTAATTTGTGTGGAAATTTTCCACTAACACTGCTCCTAAATATATCAAAATTAATCATTACATAATACTTTATCAGTACATAAGCAAAACCATCTCAGTCAATAAATATATAAGAGATTTTATTTATTTATGTTTATTTATTTTATTAATCTGTATTAATAAAATAAATAAACATAAACAAAGCAAATTAGAATCGAATAAGCTTACAAAGCCAAAAAAAATCAACCTAAAATCTAGATTCGTAATCTATTGTATGCGAACATAACAAAAATAGTGTTGCATGATTATAAAATTACCCTTACCCTACGACTGGAGATAGATGACACATTTATTTAACAAAGTATAATAATAAAGTTTTTAATAAACTAGTTACTAAATCGGGGAACAGTGCGATGTATTAGAATAAGTTTATAATAGTTAGTTAAGTTACATCTTGTTTAGTGTATTTTAGCCATAAAGGCTAAAATAAATAAATAAATAATAAAATTTTAGCACCCCTTCAGCAAGAGATTCCTTACCTTATTTGAACATTTTTGGAGACTCAATAATTTTTAAACTAATAGGTAGCTTGTTAAAAAGTTTAACAGCCTGGTACCGACAGTCATGCTTCAGAAACACGTTATTGGTGAAATATTCTTCCTTTTAATTCTCAGAGGCTTCTTTATTTTTTCTTGCGTTTCATACTTATCAGGATGACGAAGATTATCCATGAGAAGTACCAGAATGTAGAGACCAGAAGGAGTTAGCAAGTTAGGCGTACGAAAGTGATCACGGCATGATTCCGTGCTAGTTAAAAACCGGGTTCATTCAAAGTCAAAGTCAATAAGTGTTTATTCAATAAACCAAAAAGCTACATAGTATAGTCAATTTACAAAAGAAGAACAAGACACATTTCAATTGAATAAAGCACATAATTGAATTCGTTCGCTTCAGATAACTTTTTCCAAGTGAGTTTTCCATTAACAGGTAGGCACTTATTATTAGGTAGGTCAACTTATTTATTGTAGGTACGGTACAACCCTGCCTTTCTTGTTTTCCTCTCTCCTTCCCATATCTCTCTTCCTCCTTCTTACTTGTCTGAAAGAAATTGCTTCTAAGCGATAGACTGCCCGTTGTACCGGATTTAGTAATCTATGTATTTTATTAAGTGTTTTGTATGTGTATTGTATGGTACAATACACAAGATTAGTGGATAATTCAGATGCTTGACTATTGTACGAGTTGTGATCTACCGAGTGATTAGGCGACACAAAGGCGCGCGCCTGTGAGGTGGCGAGGAGGCGCAGGCGCAGGTCAGGCCACAGGGGACGCGTCGCGGCGGCGCGTTGTTGCAATTCATCATCATCATCATCTCAGCTTGCCGTGGGGTGCCGGCAGTTGAATGTTACCCCTCCTCTCATGCCCGTGGATGCAGTAAGAGCCTGGTAAGGGATACCGCCGGAAGATGGACAGCATCGTCTTTCCGTGTATCAAAATCCCGTACTGCGCTCGCCAACTCACCTGTCAAGCGTGGTAAGTATGGCAACTACCCCTCATGGAGATCCATGCGGGAGGCCTGAGTTCAGTAGTGGACGTTTTATGGATGAAATGATGATGATGATGATCATCTCAGCGAACTGCTGCCCACGTCCACTGCTGCACATAGGCCTTCCTCATAGACCTCCAAATGCAGTGCGCCGTGGGCTGCCGGCAGTAGAATGTTACCCCTTCTCTCATACCCATGGATGCAGTAAAAGCCTGCTAAGGGATACCTCTGGAAGATGGCCAGCAGCGTCTTTCCGTGTACCAACATCCCGTACTGCGCTCGCCAACCCGCCTGCCAAGCGTGGTGAGTATGGCAACTACCCCTCATGTAGATCCATGAGCGAGGCATGTGTTCAGTAGTGGACGTTTTACGGCTGAAACGATAGACCTCCAAATACTGGTAATGTAGGGCTGTTGCCATACTCGCCACTCTTGGCAGGCGGGTTGGCAAGCGCAGTACGGGATATTGATACTCGCTGACGAACGAAACGAACGAAAGACGCTGCTGCCCATCTTGGGGGGTTAATCTTTGGCAGATTCCTTCTTTCTTCTTGTTTCTTTCCACATGTAAGAGAGTAGGGGAACATTCTACTGCTGCCACTCCACGGCAAGTTGTTAGAATTATTGATTCTAACAACTAAAAGAAATAAACATTAACACACAACTTTATCTGGGGGCTTTATTAAGAATCGCATGTTTGACTTCGGAGACGCTGTTTTGATAAAATTTCCAGGTCGACTAATCGTGTCGTTCTCAAAAGATTCACAAATGGAGTCCGCGCTACCACCGAAGTCCTATAGATGCGGCGCTGCTGTCATACAACTAAATAAAGACTACTTATTGTAATGTAGAGTTTAGTCAGTTATAACTCGACTTCATTTTGATAATCAAATGAAAATTGGTAGCGAAGATAATACCATGAGCGACTCAAAAATAAGTCCTCTGATATATTTTTGTAGTGACACCACCGCCACGGTCACCACCACACCTGGTTATGATTATTGGACATTAATAATAGGACAGTATTTTAACCTGGTCTTTTGTGGTATATACTTTCTTACTTTTAATTTATTATGTAGTTTTGTTTTTATTTTTGATTGTTCCTTACATGCATGTTGTATATAGAGGTACTGTAGAAATTACACAGAAAATGTTTTAACAATAACAATATAAAAATATATAGCTCGTATATATTTGTATATACATACTAGCTGTCCCGGCGAACTTCGTATCGCTACTTACAACTACTTACAACCTTACCCTACAACTATGTTTTTAAGTTTTTAAATCATAATCAGAAACTTTATTTGCAAAACATATGTTATACATGGGGTCTTAGGAACTAATTATAAGAATCAATATGTTTTACCACTTTGAAGATGGCATGCAAACACTTAATTTTAATCTTATACAAAAATAATTTTAAAATAAATATTATTAAATATATACATTTCAATGTCATGTTTTAAAATTAAGTCAAAATAATACATTTTCTGCCCCTTTTAGAATATTAGGTAAATCACTTGTGTCACATACATGCATTGTTATATACATATATATAAATATATGTTTAATACGAGGGCCTACAAAGATATAGCAACAATCAATCAATCATTTATTTATTAAAACCTTAACAACATATAACATTTTTACCGCAATTATCAAGACCTTACCTCCCGTGCTAGTTAAAAAACTGTGTTCCGGCCTTACGTATTTTTATATGTGCATGTAGTTGGAGAGCCAACTACATGCACATATAAAAATACGTAACAAAAGTTTGTACATATGTACATACAATAGATACAATAAAATAGATACAGTTTATAAAATACAATAGCACCTAAATAGACTTATAATTAGCACATCAATTTTATCGCGTCCGATGTGATGCCGTGCTCGCGGTGGCTCGTGGTGACTCAGCTGCAGTCGGTGATGCTGAGGTCGACGTAAAGCTGCTCGCTGACACGTTTAGCTGTGCGCCTCGCCGTACGTTGACGTTGGACACCTCAGGTGACCTCAAGCATCATGACTTTTCCTAATGCTGTGGTTTCGTAGCTCCTCGTCCAACTGTTTCATTAGAGCTGGCAGGGTTCCACTGCCACTCCTCGTCAATTTGGTAAACGTTGGCATTCGGCCATTGCGAAGTGAAGCCTACCTTACCTTATATTTTTTTTCTGTCCGGTATATATTGGAAAATAGCGTTCGAAGTGAAACAAGGTGCAGTGCCAGTGGTGCTACAGAATTAAAAGCAGCTATGTACACTTTCAGAGAACATTGAAAAATAGCTCGTACGGTTTCGTATTAAGGTGTAATGAGGGTGTTGGTCGTAAACAATAGCTGGCAGAGGTCACGCTTCCGGACTCGCGGCACCTGACGCCCCCGGCGAACTATGTGACTGCACAAACAGACGGGCCGTGCCAACTTCGGGTACATAACACAATACTACATTTACTCATCATCACCATCTCAGCCGTACGACGTCCACTGCGGGACACAGGCCTCCCTTGTGAATCTCCAAGTACTGATCACGAGGGGGTTGTTACCATACTCACCACGCAGGCGGGTTGGCGTGCGAAAGTTGAAAAAACAAGAAAATCTAAAAATCCTATAACTAAAAATCCTTTAATGTTTGTTGTAAGAGAACTCTTCTTAGGATTAAGCTCGCGTTTGTACATGATCATTACTGTGTATTACTGTGTGTGTTTTTTTGTTTTGTGTGCAAAAAGAATAAAGAAAAGAAAATAAAGGTTAGAAAGATGCTGCCCATCATTCTACTGCCGGCAACCCCCGGTCCACATAGTGGAGAACATCTTATGTTTACTTTTAGAACACTGATAGGTCGAGTCAACTTGAACTTAACTTAGGATTCTGGAACACAAGTAGAAAGTGACAGCCTCTACTTTATGGCTTTGAAAAGATAACAGTACATAGATATATTCCAATGATTTTAGATTTAAGTCTCCGATCCGATTCACGCAACAGGTTTTCGGAACATACCGTGAGAAAACATCAAAAGGGCACACATGTATCTCTACGCTGATCTAACAGAAACACCTAAAATCGTAAATATTTCATGCAAGTTCACAACTTAAATGAGCCTGGACCGAAATATTATTTTTTGTATTCTATACGAATTGTCACCTAACGAGGGTCGAACCATATTTTGAACGCATGTAAGCGCTTTGTGCAAACCAAAAACCTTGCAAAAAAGCGATGATTTAAAAACCGCAAAACCATCGCAGGGACATTAACGACAAAAAATAATCATTGTCAAAAGGTGAGAAAAATCTGCTAATTAACACCTCACGGGAGCCGTCCGCAGCGCCGCGCCATTGTCGCGCGCCTCAAAACTATAATTAGCTTTTGTTCAGTCGTATTATTTCTGCGGAACCCATCGCCGTTCTCCTGCAGAGCAGGGAAGCTGTTTACGTGTCGCTGAGCAGTAATTATAGAGGAAACAGACGCGGTCACAATATGTCACCAGAAAAATCCAGTCACGATTTGTAATTGGAACTGTTACGAGAATAACGACGGTTTTACGATCGCAGGAGCGAGGATTACTGTTAAAATGTAAATTATTGAGGCAAAAACTGCAGAATGTGGACCCTTTGTCGCGTGCCGGCCGCGCTGGTAATGCTTGTGTAATTAATGCGAATGCGGATACTTGCCTGCGCCGGCGCCGGCAGCGCGCGCCCGCTCAGGTGCATAAGCTTTATTTGAATTTTTTGCATCCACTTCCCCTTTGCTTAAATTAATATTTTCGCGACAATGCGAGTGAAAATTAATCTTTGCCTTTGACCTTTGTGGTCTTCAATCAATTTGCAGCAGATCTTACCAATCTAAATGTAGATTAAAACGTTCTTAGCGCGTAATTTTGGAGCATACTAGCAAGTCCATCATTATTTTTATTTGTCAAACTAGTTACAGATCACTGAACGCATTGTTATCTGCCGCGAAGATCTTCACAAAGCTCTTCTCATGCACCGCATGGATCGTACTCCGCTCTCTTTGAGTTCAATTTTATCCTTTCCGAAAACGGTATCGTTCATCTTCACCCACTTCACGCGCTGTGCAATTATGTGTCATATTTTGTGTCTTTTAAGAATTGTTTTTGTTTGGCAGATGTCGGAGTTGGTGTCACCTGGCCGAGAGGTCGGCAGCTGGGGCATCACTTGACTCGCGCGAAAGGGATGCGCCCCTGTGAATCTCTAACGGAATGGGAATCTGGCCGCTGTCGCAGATAACTAACTACTTACATAAGATGCGCTTTCTACACAATGGTAACGCGATATGTTTACAGCACAATTTTGGCTGACAATTTTTAAGTTTAAAGTGTCATCAAGCTGGCTTTTGTTTAAGCCTAATAATCTCATTTATATCAGAATCATATATCATTTATATCAGAATCTCATTTACATAAAAATCAAAAATCGCATTGTTTTTAATAAATCTTCGTACCTAATTTAAGGATATTGTGTATCTTATTTTGGCCTTGATCATTCAAGTGGCTTGGTTCAAAAGATCAAACCAAAAAAAGTCCCATAGAGTAGTAAGTATGTAAATCAGCGAAGCATCCGTGACACTGTCGAGCCGTAGAAGAATGCCTTTTGATGACAAAATAATTAGAATTAAAATAACAAAAAGATCCCTAGCAAAAAGAAACACGAGTACTACTAACGACACTACCTATCCGCCGCGTACGGCACTTTGGCGATTTTCTAATAGATCACAAACATTCGTTCCAAAACCAGTTCTCGTGAGATCCGTTAGTGGTTTATGTAAATCATTTGGTTTATGACTCCTAGTTAGCATTTGGAAGATTCAGTCGAAAATATACCTAATGTCTACCGCGATCGCGCAGTTAACCTAAACCATCGCATCCAAATTGTAGAAAGTATAATTTATTGCGCGTCGTATAAAAACGCATTAGCAACAAATAAAATACAACAAATCTTTACATGTTTAGTGATCGATGGTAATCTGTTAGAGGCGGAGTGGACCGGCGCGGGCGCAGTAGTTTGTGGGTAATGGCACGGATTACAGAAACGTAATGGGCGCAAACACCGCAGAGGAACTCCAGCGCGCAAATTGAAGCGCTCGAGAGATAACATCTGCGACGCACTCGGCCCACACCATGGGAATGTACCTACTTATTTATTCAATTGAATTTGATTGCAGAGCGCGTCAAACCCGGCTCCTGAGAATGGTCAATAGATACGGATTGTGGGAACGCCGGACCGTTACTCGATGTAACCGTTCAATAAAATCGTTGCTGTAATGAAAGGAATTCGATTAGTATGCACCTTCGAGATGGACGTTAGAGTCGCGAGGGCCGAAACTAGTTTGATCACAAACTGTCATCTGCCGGGCGCATTGTCCGCGAGCGAGAACCGGATGCTGCGCCGCGCGGCCGCGGGCCGAGGGCGCCCAGCTGACCAGGACGCTAACGGCCAGCTTTTGATCAATTAACCGATCTAGCCGAATCCGCTCCTAACTCTACGCCGTTCCCATAGAAATTGAAAGGCAACCTGTTTTTTTTCAATAACGACCGTTTGGAATTACATAAGCTGCGCACCCGGGACAATGGGAGAAATCGGGAGGATGCTGCGAGATGGTATCGCGTTTCGTGAACTCTGCCGATGTCTAATTTTCAATACAATGGAGGTAAAAAACTGGCCCAAAATAAATGTGTCACAGTGCCACCCTCTGCTGGCAATGCGGCGCAGACAATGCACAAAGGAGTCGGCACAATGCTGCGCCCACGCACCGCGCCGCGCCGCGCGCCCGTGCACGTGCGCGCACGACATGGAAACCACCTCTTCTAGAGGTGAAAGTTGACGACCCGACAAAAGTAAAAGTCGCGGACGAGTCGATGTCGCATCTGCCGAGATCTTATGTTAATTTACTTTGTCGATATGCAGGGCGGGGGCGGAGGTGGCTGGGAAGGGTTTGTTGCTGTTGCGGGCCCTTATCGTGTCGCACAACACAATGTACAATTGTGTCCTACAAAGAGTCAAGAGGACAAAAAACTAGAGCCTCATCGCATTCATTCGAACCGTTTTTACTTTCAATAATCTCGTACAAATCATCCAATATCTCCGCGACCATCGCGTCGCTCCTCCGACTCCATTGTCGCGTTTTGTTGCCACTGAATTGGGTGATTAAAACTCTATGACAATCAAAGCTTCATAAATGTGGTCTACTGATAGGAACAGCATCTCCACGGTGGCACCACTAGTCTATCTTTTCATATACGTATGAGGACGCCCTGCTATATGGTCCTTGACATATTGTACATATCGAAATTGCAATCCAGCGTGTTGATTAAAATCGTGTTTATTTCAACTGGTTGATCACTCTATCGATTGACAAAATGACATTAAAAATTTGCTATAAAACTAAACATGAAATGAGCGGATGCGATAATTATGAGAGAATCGTTCTGAGTTTTAATTACACTTTTGATTGACTGGTATATCTAATAATGAGAAACGGTGTGACTTTGTAATGGTGAGCACTTGCCGCGGTCCCGTCAGTGGCAATCTCTTAAACGGCAATTTGTCGGCGACCGAGGGAACGCCATATGTCGCGGATTGGCGAATGTTCCAATGCATGTGCGTTTTAATTGTGCCATTATGGCGCATTTCGGCCCTTTAGGGTCAATTCTATGATTTGTGGTGGCTCTTGCAACCTGCTCTCTTGAATTGATTGGTAGTTTGTGGAAAAATAGGAAAAAAGCCCATTGCCTAGCGGTAGCCAGATAATTTATGACTTTGGATGAAGATTCACAATATTATGTAATTAAACAGCAGTAGCTGTTTGTTCAGGAGATAAGGTTTTTTCTTCTATGCTGTATATCTGAGCGAAATTAAAAACGACCGCCCGTATTTGTGATTTATTTTCAACTGTTTTAAGAGAATATAGATACATTTGATTAGAGTGAACTTAGGTGTAAGTAGCTTGCATTTCGAATGAACTAAATGATCTGAACACTGTTATTCATATCATTGGTTGGTCAGCAAACACGTTTTAAATTTTTTTCAGATGCTAAAAAAAAACAACAAAAAAAAACTTAAAAAAAAACAAAACATATAACATTTAACACTATCCTGGTAAAGTTTGTTTGCAAACTTTTATGAAACTAAGCCGAGAGTCGGAGCAGAGGTCATTCTACAGTTTGTGCGCGAAGCGAGGCCTGGGCGAGCGCGAGCGACGAGCGCCTCCCATTGTGCGGGCGATTCGCCGTGCCTATTGTGCCGCCGTTTCCAGCCACAACGTAAATAAAGGCAGATGTTACCGCACTCAAAATATAAGCACACATTCCATACTCGCCGTACTCCCCGGCCCCGCCTCTGGATTCGCAACTGTAACTGCTCCCAACAAAGTTGAATGTGCAAAAGCAGGGGCTCCACTTACGACGTAAGCTGGTGACATCTAAGCTCCGAAGATCTCGGAGCGGGTGTGTGGGTAGTTTTACAAAACCCAGTCGTAGTGGCAGAGTTTAATAAAAGTCATATTAAACGTGGATGTTATTGACAGGCGAGGATCGCGATATCGATGAGTCGAGCCGCGTGCGCGCGCTTGTTACCAACAAACATACTCCCTGTTTAACTTCATAAGTGTATTAAAAAGCTAACACTTTATCAATAACTTTACACGACCGGATCAAATAGTTCCAAGCTAAGAGATGTCTGGCTAGATTTTGAGAGTTGTTAATAAAGATCAATAAAGTTCTCAAATACAATATGATTTATGCGTCCTTCAACCCTTGTTCTACCACCCCATGTACCAACAAAAACCTCGAATAAAGGTTTGGCCATAGGTTATTAATAAATCGAATAACGTTAAAAAATTATGTTATTACGAGATGACATTACTTGAGGCTCCCATACATCCTACATGTATGGACATGATCCTCTAGAATACAAGGCTTAAAATCTCAGTCGGTGCAAAAGAGATGATCCCAATTTACCCAATTGTCAACCTTTAAAAAAAATTATTTAAACTTATTGATAATGTGCTTTTAGCACACCAGTACACAGTGTCTTTTGTGGATAGATCTATCGGTTATACTCAAAAATTTTACTAAAAAAATGATGACACGGCGATTCTGTTGTTGCACTTAGTAAGTGCAACAACAGAAATTCAAGTCAAATTAAGTAGCCCGCGCTAATTAATTTGACGTTTAACTAAAATGACATCTACCCTACCTACCTACCTACCTACCCAGCCTGAAGCACGTACAGCTGAGAAAAGGCCTCTTTTCTATCACAACACCACTGGAGGTTCTTATACATTTATATCATCATCATCATCATGTCAGCCGTATAACGTCCACTACTGAACACTGGCCTCCCCCATAGATCTCCATAAGGGGCAGTTGCCATACTCACAACGCTTGGCAGGCGGGTTGGCGAGCGCAGTATGTGGGATGTTGATACACGGAATGACGCTGCTGCCCATCTTAGCAGGCTCTTACTGTATCCACGGGCAAGAGAGGAAGGGCAACATTTTACTGCCGGCACCCCACGGCACCAATTTATACCTTGTCATTATTATACTTGGTAATTTTTTCATGTGGACATTTTTTTAATATGTCATTTTTTCATTTGGACATTTTTTTAATGTCATTTTTTTAATTGGACATTTTTATACCTTGTCATTATTTCATGTTAAAAATTTTATTTTCTGATTGTTGGCATCATTATACTTAGTCATTTTTCATTTTTAGACCAAAGTCGTCAAACCCGAACTATTGCCTATTGCGTTCATAATGTTTTGATAATGTAATATTTTGTTAAGGTTTATAATTATGATTACCTAATTTTATGTTGACGTTGACAGCTCCTAATTAACCTTCCTCTATTTACAATTAGTAAGTGTAACAACTAAATCGACACCATTATCTGTTTAAAGGTGTCGTGTGATAGCTTCTTTTGTAAGTCTATCCGTAGGTGTGACAGGGCATTTCCAACAGAAGCCGAGTGCGATCACGATTACGGACTACAATGATAATCTAGCAGTGCCGACTACAGCGCTTAATAAACTGCCACTTTCAACGCCATTTAAACCCACATGCCGTAAAACAAATAAAACTTGTCCAAAGCTAGCATGTGGCCGGATCATTTATCTCGCTGTATAATCAATATCATTTCGCTGTGAGTAATTGCATTAGCAATTCTTCCGGTCGATAAAGCGTAGCCGCAGCGAGCGACGCCCGCGGACGGCAGGTCCCTGGTCGATTCCCGCGAGCAACCCGGGACGTCCAAAAATATGACTTGTTGCTAAATATTTGGCTCTTCACGACCAGTTATTGGCGGGTCGTAAATATCGCGTTCAACCACACTTTTCCAAAGCTATTCCAAAGACAAAATCGATTAAATTTCTACAAACAATATTTTGTTGTTTCTGTGCCAGGGCATTGTGCTTCTGTGGTGACTGGCGCAGTTTCTCCCCTTCAGTGCACCAGTCCTAGTATCTGCTGTATATTTTTGACACGTGAATAACTTTTTGCATTATATTACACTATTTAACGTTTTTTAACCAGTATATTAATCTTATGATTTCTCAATATTTTAGATAGACGATGGCTTTACTGACCTAATACAATCAGCACTTTAACTAATATTGGTTCTCATGTTAAAATTACAAAGTCGAGTTCTACTACTTCGTGTCATAACTATACAGCTTAATCAACTAGTTCACAGTTTTTTACGTAAATTAGTAGGAATTGACAAAATTTTATGTGAGAACCAAAATTAATTAACGTGATATCTTTCCATTATTTAACTGTGCCAATATTATAGTAAGCAGTAGTAAAGTGGATGACGAATCCGAAAGCTCGCAAAGTGTGTCAGCTGATGAGCTAAGCCTAAGAATTAGAAACTATGATGGAGTGGCCGAATAAATGAACCTTGCATTCAATAATTTAACTTTCTAGCTAATAATTAATATTTATTGCTATTTATATAATTTCAAAGGCCTTTAGGCCTGTGACGCCTATGAAATTATATAAGTTTTGGGGTTTTAAAATTTTTCGAAACTTTCGAAATATTGACACGATACTGTTCTAACAACTTTTTATTAAGATGACCATGTCATAATGCATCCTCCTGGATTATCATCCCATCCCGAGGATCTCGGCGTCTCACACTGACTTCAACATTGTCGTCGAAACAGTGTTCTCGTCAGTGGAAACGACGACTTCTTTCGCCAAAACAAGGCTGCGTTTTCTTTGTAATAGGTATATCACGAACTTGGCTCAGGACTGGTGAGCTCAGCGATTTCTTTGGCTAAAAAGCTACCTGTTTGAAGCGTTAGTAATGCGCACGAGATAAGTCTCCCAACTTACATATGTCATTTGAAGCATTAGTATTATAGTCTTTTTTATCGTAATCATTTATTTAGCGTAAAGTACATACTTGTGGGTTACATGAGGAACGGTGAGACCGCAAAAGTTAAAAACTGTGGAGCAGCCTCAAGGCCCACCTCTCAGTGGCAAATTTACACTTAAACAATAAACGATAAGCTAATTCAAGAAGATAATAATAAAAATAATGAAAGTTAAATTTTAACTAATATTAATTAATAATTACATTATTTTGATATAAACGTATTAACAAAATTTACATAATGCATAAAAAAGAATAATAATAATAGTTATTTAACAAATCAAGGAAAATAAATGATCAAAGAACATAATAATTGAATTTAAAGTAAATAATAATTACAAGAAGAATTGAATTTATAGTCGCAGGTTTCTTCTGGTGAGCATGCATGAGCTTCGCAGAGTCCATCATAATTCTCAATATCGTTGGTTATGGAAATGAGTTTATCCACGATAAAATATAATCAAGTACTGTTAGCCGTGGGGTGCCGGCAGTAGAATGTTACCCCTCCTCTCCTACCCGTGGATGCAGTAAGAGCCTGCTAAGGGACACCTCCGGAAGATGGGCAGCAGCGTCTTTCCGTATATCAACATCCCGTACTGCGCTCACCAACCCGCCTGCCAAGCGTGGTGAGTATAGCAACTACCCCTCATGGAGATCTATGAGGGAGGCCTTAGTTCAGTAGTGTACGTTTTACGGCTGAAATGAAGTACTGTTTGAGCAGACAAGAGAAGACTTTTGAAACATAGTGGAGATCGACCATTAATTTACCAAAAAGAAAACAGTAAATTGAAGTCTTAGATACTTTATTATCTAAGACCTACCGTCGGATAAATAAGGTATTGGCTAAGGCAAGCACAGGACGTGAGATGAAGATGTCTGACGATCATTATGGTGTAGGTATATTGTTCAATTATTATTATATATTTATTCGCCACCACAGACTCCATCATAACTTTAAACAAGGAACAATATGTTATTAAGTATATCATATCCTGCGACTAAAATAATATTACTTCGTACGGAATCCAACTGCATTTTTGATTGAAACGTTTAATTATTTCTAAAAACTAAACCACGATGTGCCAAACTATTGAAACTACACGTTCTACTTTGTACACACCGTTTCCTTTTATCTGATACTCCATTAAGGTATATTTAGAAACATTTGATTACTCACCCCCACTTTCACCCTCATCTTGTAAATGTCTGAACCGAGTTTAATAAAAATGTTTAAGAAAACCTGCAATTAAATAATAAAACTGCATTCAAATCGGTTTACTCGTTTAAGATCTACGGTGCCACAGACGACACGCACACAGCGGTCGAACTTATAACACCCCTCTTTTGTGTCGTGTATTAAAAACAAAAACAGTTGCCGTGGAATACCGGCAGTAGAATGTTACCCCTCCTCTCCTACCCGTGGATGCAGTAAGAGCCTGCTAAGGGACACCTCCGGAAGATGGGCAGCTGCGTCTTTCCGTATATCAACATCCCGTACTGCGCTCACCAACCCGCCTGCCAAGCGTGGTGAGTATAGCAACTACCCCTCATGGAGATCTATGAGGGAGGCCTGTGTTCAGTAGTGGACGTTTAACGGCTGAAATGATGATGATGATTAAAAACAAATTGTCATTCACGTAGCCATAATCAAATAAGAAACTGCAACAGTGGGTAATGGAATCAGCAAATTAGAGGTGGCCGGCGATGCTGCAGGGGCAGGAGCTGATTGTACGGCTTTTAATTAATAGACTCTTGTGTTGACGCGGTCGGGGAATTACGATTACTGCACATTGTTACATTAAAAAAAAACAATTACGTGTCAAAGCACATAACAATCTAAGGAAACTGTTAACAAACGGTCGCTACTCAACTATTGTTAAAGTAGGATTGTAGCCCACTTATATGTATGTATAACGCTAGTCTTATTGATCTATATGGCTAAGCATTATCGTTTTATTACGACGCTATGATGCATTTTATCGCGAGCGTACTAAACCAAATAAAGCCGGAGAATCAAAGCTACTCGCCGTCGACCGCGCAACGTGCGAGTAGCTGCCACAACCGCGTCCGTGACAAATGTTTGAATCAATGCAGCCACATTGAACACAAAAAACCGCCCCCATCCCTCACGCAAATCGCGTTACTCTAATCATATTACGGCCGCGCCTGAGCCGACTCCTCCTGATGAGCCATTCTTTGTTACGGCTCAACTCTAAGCTTGTTTTGTAGCTTTTTTGTCAAAGTTCTATAATGCTTATGTTTTACGGAGTTAAAAGTTATCGTGAACATGAGTGCTCGACGGCCTGCCTGTGGTTTCTTCATCTTAACCACATTTTACTGGTATTACCCAGCGATGCGTCCTAATATGCCTCGGGTCGCTTTTGCTGTTCTATGCTTCTCACATCCAAGGAAGCCCCACGATTTTTATAATATTCCTTTATGTTCTCTAAATTCTTCCATCTTGTGGTTGAAGTCAGCTAGACTTTGGTAAGTGGGTGAGGTGAAATACCTAAATTAGCAATACTATAATGAACCAGGCGCAGTTGTGCAAACGTCAGTCAGTTGTCACAGTTGTTTCGTCAATGTCACGTCACCGCTTGCCACAGCCGTCTTTCACACAATGGCTAGCCCAGAGATCGCATTTCTTTTCTATAGGTAACATAAATTAAGTTTTAAAAGCTGCTATTCTATGCTTCTCATATCCTCAAATGCCTCAAACTTACTGTTGTTAAACTCAACATCGTCATTAATCTCAACATGCCTCCTAAAGCGAGCCACCTGAGCTGCATGTAATAAACGCAAACACACCTCCACTAAAGATACGCTCAAATAAACTCTCCAACTAATGATACTCCAATAAAGCATACAAACATACAAACGCCGCTAAACGGACAATAAATAAAATTACAAATTCAAATGTGAGTGGGCTCGGTAGCGCCACCTATAGAGCGCGGTCACCGACACCGCCAACAATACGTAATAAAATCATAATGGCATTATTTGTTTATCAATAAATGATTTGCATGTGTGAAGTGCGGGTTGGAGTGGCTGCGAGTGCGGGATTAGCATCTCAATGCGGCGGCGCGGCGTCTGCGTGCCCGAGCGCCGCCGTCTACCGCACATACACACCAACTCCAATAACTAATCCACAATGTAGGTTGCTGACGCATTCAAATCAAATAATAGATGTAGAAGGCTTAAAATTTCTAAGTAAAGCTATGTAATATCCCTGAAGTGTGTTGAGTCGTGAAGCAGCATCTTTAAAAGCAGATCCACCTGTTGGCTCCACCGCACCGCAGCCCGTTGCGTCGCGTGCGCACCTTTTCAGCAAGTCCAGTTTAATTTCCGCTCAAATGCTTTTGCAAAACAATTTGAATACTCCGTCCGAAAGTGAAGCCGCGCATACATTTAAATTAATTACACACACTAATATGGCGAACGGTCCAAGGACGATTTTTGCATACGTTCGTAACGGCACTCACGACTTAATATTAATGCGAGGCTTTTATTTGTTTTTTATTGACTCGGAGAGCTTACTTAATAGCTAGTTGCGTTTCAAAACAAATATAAGATTACATACTCTGCATGCCAACTGATTTTTTGTATATTTTTTCTGCATCAACGATAAATCAATCGCATAATATTATGGTACCTCTGGGAAGAATGAAAAGTACATCCTGTGTTAGTGTATTTTATAGGGATTTAGCGATGGCTATGACGCGCGGTCGCGGTGCTGCCCCACGGCGCCGCAGCCGGCGCGGCGGCGACCCTCGCGCTGCATCCCCTCGCAACGAACAGGTTTCTGCATGTACACTAATTTGAATAAATTCCTGACAAGTGAATAATTACAAAATACTTTCTATGACTTGTGTTAATAAGCGTTAACAATCCGTGGCATTTTTTCTACTTTCTTCACTCGTTTTATTTGAATAAATGTAATTAATTACCACTTTTAACTGACTTAGGTACTTAAGATATTTAATTATGACGCTGTTGAATTTAGAGTGTTGGAAAAATATTACTGCCGCCTCCTAAAAAATACTCTTACCTGGGGACAGACCATTTATATTTATAGCTGCAGAATTCAAACCTGCAAAAAAACTGTAGTGTAAGAATGGGATTCAAACCTATAACTTTCGGAAAGAAAAAGACACGGCACTCGTGCGAGTTCAAATGTGAAACGATCCGAGCCCGCCGCCGCCCGCTCAATGATATTGACGTTTGCATAAACATCGCAATAATTATCTTAATTAAACACATACATTATAATAAATTTCCCATTTAAATTCTAGTCCTATTAGAATTAACGTAGTTTAAAGCATTTTTATTATTACTTCTGAATCCATTTACACTCAGCCTCACTCGTTTAAATCAATAGATTAACTTGAAATTTTATTGACGCGGATATTTAATTCTGATTTCTAAATAGTTTCCATATTTGCATTTGAATATTTAAATAAGACCATCGTCATTGATCTCATATTTGGAATCCTTTGAATAAGAATGGTCGTTTTGGGTTGACTGTACTCTCGACGCGTCCAGTCCGCAGCACAACGCACGCCCGCCCATTGTTGCACTCTGCTTCATCCACGTGATTACTATTAAATACAAACATTTAAAATATCTAAGACTGTAAGGTGTTTTTATGATTATTTTTAAAGTTACTAAATAATAATAAATCAGATATTTTTATAAGGAAATTAAATTGACCGTAATACATCGACGACATCGCATGGATAATCCTGTATTTAAGGCAGTTTACTGTTAAACCATGAGCCAAACTGACCCGACATTATACCGAGGATATCCCGGATATCAGCTTATACGAGATCAGGATGGCCTTAAAACAGCTTAAGAACGACAAGGCACCGGTTGAAGACGGAATCACTTCAGAGCTTCTGAAAGCGGGTGGATCCATGGTACTTAAAGTCCTCCAGAAGCTCTTAAATTCCGCCTTGCTTAAAAGTACGACACCAAAAGCATGGAACGAGGGCGTGGTGGTTTTGTTCTTCAAGAAAGGACACCTTGCCTAAGAATTACAGACCCATCTCGCTTTTGAGCCATGTTTATAAGCTGTTTTGAAGGATCATCGCGAACCGTCTCGAACGCTGGTTTGATCAAGAATCAAGAATCAAAAAATACTTTATTCAGTGCGGCCGCATGGACCTTATTGACGCGTCACAAATTACAAAATAAAACAACACAAATAAATAGAATAAAGCACATAATTGAATCTGTTCACTTCAGATGACACGCGAGTTAGGAAAAGAAGTGAACAGAAGAACCTAACTCGGTCGTTATAGTCATCATTTAACAATTTTATTTTGTCTTATGTTACGTTTGACGGAGTTGGAGCAGATTCCGTCCCAAGTGGTTTTGTCCTCTAGGTAATCTGATATTTTATAATAAGCTTTATTGCACAGATTGCGTTTAATAATGTTTTTGAATTTATTCAATGATAACTTCTGCAACTCACTTGGGAGTTTGTTGTAGAAGCGTATACATTGCCCTTTAAAAGATATTTTCACCTTATGGAGCCTAGTAGTGGGCACAGCGAGTTTATTCTTATTTCTTGTATTTACATTGTGATTGTCGCTGTTTTTCTTAAACGAAGCAATATTTTTATGGGTGTACAACAGGTTCTCATAAATATATTGACAAGCTACTGTCATTATATTTATTTCTTTAAATTTAGTGCGAAGTGATTCTCTGGGACCCATATTGTAGATAGAACGAATAGCCCTCTTCTGCAGCACAAATACGGTGTCTATATCTGCAGCACATCCCCACAGTAGTAAGCCATAAGACATAATGCTGTGGAAATAGCTGAAGTAAACAAGTCTAGCGGTATCAACGTCTGTAAGAAGGCGGATTTTTTTGACTGCATATGCTGCAGAACTAAGCCTACCCGATAGTTGTTCTATGTGTGGGCCCCATTGAAGCTTATTGTCTAAAGTTATGCCTAAAAATACAGTTTTTTCTACAAGGTTTAAACTTTCACCTTTTAATTTAATCTTGGCATCAGCCTGTTTTACATTAGGAAGAGTAAATCTAATGCATTTTGTTTTATTTTCATTAAGTAATAGGTTATTGACATTAAACCAATTAACAACCTCTGAGATTGCATTATTCACCTCGTCATAATCGGTGGTACGTCGTTTCATTTTGAACAAAAGTGAAGTGTCATCAGCAAACAATACAATCTCATGATTGTTTTTGACAAGATGAGGTAGATCATTAATGTAAATTAAAAATAGAAAAGGCCCAAGAATTGATCCCTGCGGTACACCCATTGTGACTACAGATCCCGAAGAACGTTTTCCATTAACATCAACTCTTTGTATCCTGTTACTGAGATAAGAAATAAGTAGATCCAAAGAGATATCTCTAACGCCATAGTGGCGCAATTTTCCGATTAATGTTTCATGGTGTACACAGTCAAATGCTTTTGAAAGGTCGCAAAAAACACCTAAAGCGTCTTGCGACCTCTCCCAAGCATCATAGATATGCGAGACTAACTCTATACCAGCATCAGTAGTGGAACGGCCGCGAGTAAAGCCAAATTGCTTGCAGTGAAGCAATTTGTTGTCGGCAAAGTGCTTAGATAGCTGATTTAAAATAAGCTTTTCAAAAATTTTACTAAATGTCGGCAGTACTGATATCGGCCTAAAGTTAGTGGGGTCCGACTTAGAACCTGATTTAAATAAAGGTATTATTTTACTGTGTTTCATTAGATCAGGAAATACGCCACAGTCAATGCATTCATTATATATAAGAGCTAGCTCAGGTGCGATTGTGTCTACCAATGGTTTTACAATGTTTACAGAAATACCCCAGAGATCTGCAGTTTTCTTAACATTTAACATTTTAAAGGCTTTAACTATATTGCTGCTGTCCACATATTGGAAATTAAAATTACTATCACATTTAGGTACATTTTTGCTAAGTAAGGACTCGGCGATCAGGTGAGAAGAGTTTAAAGACTTTGTGGTAGAAACTGGAATGTCAGTAAAAAAAGTTTCAAATGCTTGGGCTACATCTTCATCACTTTTGTAGGTTGTATTATTATAATTTATTTTAAATTGGTTGTTAAAGTTACTCACATTTCCAGTTTCTTTGTTTATTATTTTCCAAGTAGCTTTAATTTTATTATCACTATTTTTAATTTTTGAACTTATATAATTAGACTTAGCAATATGGCAGACTTTTCTAAAAATTTTTGAGTAATTTTTAACCTTTTCTTTAAATTCTTCACTAAAATTATAATGTTTTTCACTATAAAGATCATATAATTTTTGTCTACTTCTATGTATACCCACTGTTGCCCACTCATTAAAGTTAAGATTATCTGTGACCATTATCGACTTTGATGTAAATATTGAATTGAACATATTGCTAAATGCATTGAAAAAATTGCAATATGACTCATTAGGGTTGTTATTTGAGTAGTGAGGTGGAAATTTTGTATTCAATTTACATTTCAGTTGTTCAGATCGATGCATGGTCACAGGTATAAAATTAATTTTTCTTTTTACATTTTGTTTTTGTTGCTGTTTAATTTGAATGTGCTGACCTAAATGGTCTGACTTTATATTACTAATCAAGCCCTTATGGATAATTTTTATATTAGAATTTACAAAGATATTGTCAATACATTTAGCGGATGTTTCAGTTATTCTAGTAGGCTCCATAAACAATGGTTTTAGATTATATGAATTAAAAAGGCATGTTAATCTAGTACTTAAAGAGTAATTTTCTAAGAGATTAACATTGAAATCTCCACATGTAATGATGTTTTTACTTGACTTTGATGTTTTGAATAATATTTCATCCATGACTTTTTCAAACGTCTCAAATGAAGCTGACGGTGGGCTGTATACGCTTATGATAATAACTTGCTCCAACTCTACACATGCTATTTCAATTTGGCTCTCAACAGACAGACAGACAATGTCTTTCCGTTCTTTAAACTTAAGATATTTGTTTAGTAGCACTAAAGAACCTCCACGAATAGCATGTGATGACTTCCAGCCTCACGAACAAGCCGGGTTCCGTAAAGGCTGCTGACATACGCTGCGGCAAGTCATACAGAAGACCGAGGAGTATAACTTGCCGCTATGTCTCGTGTTTGTGGACTATGATTCGATCGAAACATGGGCGGTGCTTGAGCCTCTCCAACGATGCCGTATTGACTGTCGGTACATCGAAGTGTTGATGTGTTTGTATAATAACGCCACTAAAAAGAGGCGTAAGACTGGGAGATGTCATCTCTCCGAAACTGTTCACGACCGCTTTGGAAGATGCCTTCAAGCTCCTGGAATGCAAAGGACTGGGCATCAATATTAACGGCGAATACCTCACTCACCTTCGGTTTGCCGACGATATTGTGGTCATGGCAAAGTAGATGGAAGAGATCTATATTATAATTGTGATATATGTATTCAATAGGTATTTTGTTAAAAAACTCTAGGTGCCATACAAACTATTGTATTGAACCAATCATGCTTATGATTTTAGTTTTATAAGAATAGCTGGAAAGGTACTTTAAACAAAGTTAGCGAATAAAATTGCATCGTGTCGATTAAGAACGGATAGGGGTATGACTAGCGAGACTCCCCAGGTCGCGAAGGCGGCGCGGGCGGAGGCCACGGCAGCCGATCGTGGAGCAACCGCTTAATCCACGCGACACGCCGCGTTACCCGGTTTTCTTCGCCTGTCGCCTGATTTATCGCTTTAACAACGCTAATAGAACAGTAACCATACACGAGGACCTCGGCAGTAATGATGAGACTACGGCCTTTCAGCTTATTCAGAGGTGGTTGCTACGTATGAAAGTCTTGACTTCACTACCTAACATTCACGCATGCTTGCGACGAGAAGGTACGCTTTGGTCTACCACTCAGTCTACAACCTGGAAAACATTACAATGGGCCCATTGTAATATTTTCTAGGTTTCATTTCTATTTAAACGTCAATTAATTCTATCAAATAAAGAAGTGGTCGACAAAGCATGTTTCAGAAAAACGAACGGCCCATAGAGTGGCTAAGATCAGGCGCTTGCATCCGGGCAGCTGCAGCGGAACCAGCAGGGCCCGTTCCACGCTGATCACGAAGACGGATATAAAAGACTTATTGCTGATTAGATGAACAGCGTCAAGTACACCAGTTCTGCCTACAAAGGCAAAGTTTTGCTGATAATAGTTGTAACATCAGTAGAAGTGAAATGTAGAAGAGTGGCTCCCAAAGAGCAGGCGGGCGCTGTGGCTAATAGTGACAAATGGCAGGAATGAGACGTCGCCCGATTCGATACGAGCCGCCGCCGAGCTCGTTGATTAACTGCATCATTTTGTCAGAGGATTATGAAATAGTTTTTGTATTGAGCAATTTTATCAAACTCGGTGTGTTAGACCAAATGAGAGATGTGTAGAGTCCATTACGTCGACAAACAGATGCGCGAAGAACCCTTGTACGACAAAGTAGAACTTGACATCTCCATGGCGCGATTAACGAATGTGCGACGAACTGAAGCTCGACATCACGAAAGTGCGGTAAACAATATTGTTCGACAGTAGTATGCGTAGAGCTGGTTCATACATAATACTGTAGTACATTATTTTTATCTATCTCGTAGGGTTCAGCCAGCGTTTGCATTGTAAGCGCAAAAATATGTGTTTAATTACGATCTCACATTAGAAACCTCTAAAATTATCAGTGTTTCTCTACTATATTATGCATGTATAATACATATAAACCTTCCTCTTGAATCACTCTGTCTATCATAAAAAACCGCATTAAAATCTGTTGCGTAGCTTCAAAGATCTAAGCAAACATAGAGACAGACAGACAACGGGAAGCGACTTTGTTTTATACTATGTTTTGATTGTTGATATGGGAAATAACTGCTTATTGTGCCTAATAACGATATACCTAAGTTGTGTTTAGTGGAACATTTAAAAAAACAGCGTATCAAAAAATACATCATGCGGATTCTTGTAGCGACGGTCATTATGAATTATTTATTTATTTTATTTATTTTAATGTCAGGAAGACGTGGTTCTTCAGCAAGGTTTGGCCGGGACGAGCGCACAGGGATGGAGAACTGTGCTAACTTAGCTACGTTTATAGATTTATATTAATAACTAAAACTAGACTACTAACTAGAAGAAGAATTACTAACTAGAAGTCATAAAACTTAAAATCCCCTTTTTCACGCAGAGCCACTTTGATTCGAAAATATAAATCCCATTTATTTCCTATCCCGTGGGAATTTAGAAAAATCCCTTCTTAATGCACCTCTAGGATACTCAAGGTATGTACATACATATATGTGTGCCAAATTTCAAGTCTTTAGGTTTAGTGGTTTAGGCTGTGCGTTGATACATATATCAGTCAGTCAGTGAGTCAGTCAGGACTTTGAATTTTATATATATAGATGACGCTATACCTAGGTATATAAGCTTGAACAATTTAATTTAATTTAATATGATTCAAGGCTCATTAATATTTTAAGTCCTTATAATTCAGAGAAAATGAAATCACTAATCGTCATGGTTTGACAACTTTTAAATTTCAAATTCATATATTGCGAAAATGGGTTACATACAGATGTCAATTATAATATACATAACTTTGTTTGGAAGGACTTCCTTAATCAACTTTACAGCATGCAATTTTGGTAAAATTAAAAAATAATATTAAGTATTTTAAGTCTTTTTATGTATTTCTATGTAGTTTAAGTAATACTTCCAATTATACGAGATCAATATACCAGCTTGTAGTCGACGCCGTATTTAGTTACGTTTATCAAGGACAGTTTATGGGGTAGTTAATGTAACATAAATAAATAACGCCGGCCTCAGTTGGCGGATGTGGGCTTCGTTTATTAAATTTGCTTAAAGAAAATTTAATTAAAAGAGTTTTCTTTTTATTTCACACCCCAGATTTCATTATTGGCGCGGACTACGCCTGCCGAAAGGGTTTCGGCGGAGACCTATGCCAGGATAGACACGGACTTTGTTTGAAACGGAGTGTCGTGCTCTATACCGCGTTTAAGAATAACTTTTATGGATTTTATCGAGATATTAATTAAAACAAAAACCTAACTTAAAGGGGGTAGAAATATTTAATTACCAATTGCAGGTAGAGAGTGTCACATTATGCTTAAAATAAACATGGATCGGAAGACGAAGACGTTTCTCAGTTTCATATTATATCAGTCCAGCGTATATTTATATTTCCCCACACTAGCAGTGTAACCACGAGTCGTACGTTTAAATAATTACTGTTAATCACACCACACATTGTGACCACGAGTAAAATAAATTACTCGTAGTCACACTGGTGTAGCAAACCGGCGTGACCACGAGTCCGCCGCCGTCTAGATACTAATCAATGTTTATTTAATTTTTTTGTAAGGTCTTTAGATAGTTGGTACTTACTCTGATTTCAATCCATTTTTGTTGACTGTACTTTATATGGGCCCGCTAGTTGACGACAATAAAAATTTGTAAAATCAGAAGGTGCCAACTCGCGTATTCCAGCGAGTTTCAGATCCGTGAGATGACGAATGAGTCGAAAGGAATTGCTACGACTCGTACCATGTCAAACAATTGAAGGAAACATAATGATAAATATTCCTACGTCCTTGATCAGTATTAATCCCACCGTATCGCGTGCGCCTGTGAAATATTTGATTCGAATTGAAAAATATATTTAAGTTTATTTTTAATTTTGTTTTACTAAGGTTAACGTGTCAGTCATACATTATATTAGGTATTTTCCTCAACCGAATAAATCGTAAGTACTTTATATCTAGCTAAGTATTTATTTATTTATTCAATGCACTGGGCGCTGAGCCGGCCGTCTGCTGCACAGCATGATTGATGTGCTGCGTGTTACATCATATAACCTTTTTATGCTCAAGAGGGAACGACGGAGAAGGTGTATCAGTTTAGGTTGAGAGGTTATTTGTACACGTGATTCATCATTTCAGCCGTAAGACGTCCACTACTGAACACAGGCCTCCCTCATGGATCTCCATAAAGGGCAGCTGCCATACTCACCACGCTTGGCAGGCGGGTTGGCGAGCGCAGTATGGGATGTTGATACACGGAATGACGCTGCTGCCCATCTTCCGGAGGTAGTTCTTAGCAGGCTCTTACTGCATCCACGGTCAAGAGAGGAGTGGCAACATTCTACTGCAGGCATCCCACGGCATTGTCCACGTGATTATTTACCTATTATGACCAGTACTATATTATGAGCAGATTGGGAGGCGGTGTTGTCGATTGATGACCCCTAAGCTACGGAACCCGTGTCGGGCACCGCTGAAATTCTTGATAAGTTGATTAAAGCACTTCAGGCTTTAGGAAGCGTCAAGAACCGATTTGACGGGCGTGGAATCGAATCCCACCGGAATCGAACCTTTTTGATAAGGTTTTTCATTTCCTTGAAATGTTCCACCTGACTGTGGCTAAACACTATACAAAGTAAACATTATAAGCGATGGTTCTCAGACGCTGTTGCGGCGCGGCTGCTCACCAGGCGCGCGATTGGGATGTTACACTATTTGGAACTTTGTGTTTATGAATTTGTACGTTGCTGTGATCAATTTCAGATGCAGATAGCAGTGGTGCTGGTCGCACTGTGCTGCGCAGGCGCGGCCGCCGCCTCCGCGCCGCGCCCCCGACAGCACGTCAGTGTGGACGATGCTGACGCTCTGATGTTCTTACTGGACACTGTTCTGGCCGCTAGTGAATCGGAAGTGATCAATGATCAAGGTATAGTGATTCTATCAATACCGTGTCCGAAAAGATTTAAAGGAATGTGCTTTCCACAAGATCCTAAAGGAGGTCGAGGAATCCCTATGGACTAAAAGTTTTGTTAAGAATTACCTTGAATTTTATAAATTATAAAATATTTGATACATGAGAGCTTGTATAATTTCACCTTTCCACTGAAGCGTCCATGCTACACTATAAAAATTACATTGGTGTCAATTCTGTTTGCAAATTTCCTAACTAAAGTTAATTAATTTTTGCATAAAATGGACTAAAATGACGTCAAGCTATTCGTTTAGTGCCGTTCTAAAATGAAAACGGATTTTTTTACCTAGTTTTACGTTGACAGCTCTAAATTTAGAAATATTATATTTCTAATATAATAATTAACTAATTGTTAAAATAGCATCGACACCATTGACGTTAAATAGATATGTAGATAACTCTTTATTGATTACCACATGTAACAGAATATGTACCTAAGTACAACATACAACAGAAAATTATAAAAATAATAGGCAACGCAATAGGCGGCCTTATCGCTAAAATAATCTCTTCCAGGCAACCTATTAGTTACGAGAGAGCATAGGGCACGGAAGGCGTTGGGCTGAAACGTAGTTTTTAACACTAAGTTTATTGTTTTCTTGTAAAGGACAGGAAAACAATTAACTAAGTGTTAAAAACTACGTTTTATTAACATACATATAAATGGGTAATAAAATCTCTAACCTTTTGCGTCTGTACATTTAATATTATTGCAAATAAATAAGTGATACATGAGGAAAAGGTAATTAAACGCAAAAAAAACAATTTTTGAAACATTTGTTTGTTTATTTGTCTGTTTGTTTGTTTGTGAGGGTATCACGCAAAAACCGCAAATTTTATTCAATATTTAATTACAAGCAATATTTTAAATAACATTTAGTGTTTATTTCATCAAAATAGACTCACAAAATCTAAAGTTGTTTAGGTTTAAAGTTTAGTTGGAAATCTCATATACCGCCGCGAAGCCTGTGTCTCGCGGCACTTCACGGGTTCAGGCGGGCGGTGTGTCGCGGTGGTCAACAACATGGTCCTTTTAACCGTAGAAGACGTGGTACAGTGTATATAGTGAGCTTGGTATTTTTAACCGACTTTAAAAAAGAAGAAGTTTTCATCAACTTGAGTCTTTATTTACGGTCCGTACTCAAAGGGTAAAAAAGGGACCGGAAAGGGAAGGGGAATAGGCTAGGGCTAGATGATGCTGTGTGAATTGTCCAGCATTATTTATTATTTATTATATGAGTGTGTTTACACGACATTTTTACAGGATGATGAAGCCTGGATTTATCAAAACGATCCAAAAACATAGCGCCAGTCGACGGTTTCAGTGATTCAAACGCCCGCGGACACCACACTCAAAACGAGGAACTTCCTGGGCAGCACGCCGGCCATACCCTGTTTCACCCATCTACAGCCCTGACCTAGCACCGTGTGACTTCTTTCTTCTCAAAGGGATACAATTTTCGTCGCCGGAAGATGCGCTGTCAGCGTTAAAGCAGGCTTTAAACGAGGTGTCTGCGGTGGACTGGAAAAAGTCTTTCGAAAACTGGTTTGCATAAAGCTGATGGAGAGTACTTTGAAAATATATTATAAAAAATATATTTACCCATAGAGCACTTTATCTTATTTTCGTAAAATTTTCTGAGTTTCGCACGTTATGTACGTGTTTTGGAAATTAACAAACTAACAATACTTACTTTACTCTCGCTCTGAGCTTTTTTTTAATTTTCTGATATCTCTTCTTGTTATTACGGTCACTATACGAGTGCTATATGGCTTATTTACGGTCTCAAGCAGGCTTACTACACTTTAGTTCACGCGGACGAAGTGGGGCGCACAGCTAGTTTTATAATATATACATACATAAAATGATAAATACCCGTTTATATGTATGTTAATAATGTGTTGTAATCGCGAAAGTTTAAAAATCACGTTAATAGTTGATTACTGCAACATCAGCGCATCGTCGTCCACTCCACCGCGCAGGCGCCGGCGCCGGCGTGGCGCTGGTCTACTTACCGCATTGATATATTGACAGATACCGAGATATCCACAACTAAAGTGAGCAAGTAATTTTCACAGACTTCATGCTTCTAAAACCGTATCTACCGCACTCTTCGTTGCTTACATTTCTATAACTACATGAGAATTAAACTTGAGTAAGAAATGGAACTTTATTTGACACTTCTTGTAACGTTATCCTAGTAGTGTTATAAATACAAAAGTTCGTTTAAGATGATAGAGATGTAGACCAGGATTAACATATAGGCTTATTTTTGTCCCTATACGGCGGCGTTTGTAATTTTATCTTATCAGTTGATTTCACTATGTATTTCGTTGATTGCGTGGAGCCTCTAGAGACGCTGAGCTCCACGGCCGACGGACGTGGAAAGTACGGAGTGAAACAAAAAGTTATAACAGGCCCAGTTTGGAAATCCGCCGTAAATGCTATTTACGGCGCTCATTCACGGGCGCTCCTGGCGACCCGCCGCGCCGGGCTCTGGAGCGGGCCTCATCACAGCCCCTTGGCGTAGACGCCGGCTACTTATCCAACTACCATCATTTGGCGTCAGTTTAGCGAATTTGCACCACATTTTTGTAAATTGTAGCCTTAATATTCCTCCCGAATATATAATAAATAAATAATGCTAGACAATTCGCACAGCATCATCTAGCCCCAAGCTAAGCACAGCTTACCCGGATAAAAAGTAGCCTATATGTTAATCCTGGTCAACATATATGTATATGTACATACGTGTGTAAAGTTGCAGCTCAATCCGCCGGGAAGTTTTTACGTAAAGAGCTAACAAACATTCATACAAACAAACAAACTTTCGGCTTTATAATATTAGAAACATATTTAAGACTTAGAACAGTTGTAGCAGCAGTTTACATAGCATACGCAGAAACTACACTGATTGTAAATATTTATAATACTGATTGTAGTTATTGTTGAAGCTACAGCTAAACTGGTTTAATTTGGCTACTTCCACAGTGTGATGTCATATATAGTGTCGTGCCTTAGGGAAGGGCGGCCGATATACAGACAATATTTAATTTTGCCTTTAAAATAATATATAAATAAATATAGAGACGAAACGAAACCTAGAGAACGATTTCAAGAAAATTAACGTTTTTACTGTTATATGGGAATATATTAAAAAAAATCTGTATGCACAAAAAAATAAAACAAATTTTATCAAGAGATGTGACTTAAATCCTAAATTTAAAAAAATATATAAATCAAAACACATTACACATCCCTAAATTTAGACTCCAAAAGTTGATAAATCGTTTTTACGAAGCACTGTGTGCGCTTTTGTAATAAGCTTTTAAATAAAATAAATAAATAAATAAGCTTTCCTCTGAGAGGACCGAACTATCGGTTTAAAACAGAATCTCATAAAAAAAGGTACTCCATTTAAGATTATTTAATTCTGAATGATATTGACACTTGGCCGCGTGTTGCTCGGTTCAGCCGCGATAAGAAATGATGTCATAGGCTGGTATCATTGTCTAATATCCTTGCGGACATAAAATTAAGCATAATAATTAAGACAATTACAATTGTAACAATGACTAAAAGTTACGTTGTAAAGAGTTCATCCGGGGAAGTATTACCACCATACCTATTTCTGCCGCCAAGCAGTAATTTCTGCACTGCTTCCGGTTTGAAGGGTAGGAGGCCGATGAAATTACGGGCACATGATACCTTACGACTCTACGTCTCAGAGTGACGGGGTAATGCAATACAGCGTTGGTCACGTGCTTAATGAACGTAATTTCCGCTGTTTATGCCGCAAAAACGCATGTTTCGACATTCACAATGGAATCAAAATTCATAGGGTACTTCCCGTAGACCTAGAACTATGGAATTTGGCAAAATATATCGTCTTATACTGTAGATACCAATAACCTTATCCAAAATTATACATTTGCAATGAAATCTTTAAAAAAACCGTCATTAAAAAAGAGTACGAAACCAATTATCTCAGTTAAGCAACCCTACGCGCAGTCATAAATTGGATGGGTAACTGAATCTTTTTGTGCATTTTTAAAACTTTTACTAAATCAGATTAGCTAAATTGTAATTATTATTATGTTCCAACCTACCTACGGTACCCTCGGTGTGCAAGTCTAGCTCACACTTGTCCAGTTTTATTTATACATTTTACCGTTATAATTAATGCATTTGTAACGCTCGGCTCCTCCTCATCCGATCCAGCTGAAACAAAGAGTGATCTGAATCTAGACCTCACTCTATAAATTATCTCCATTAAGAAAGAATTGAGACGGGCGGCGACGCCGAGGCAGGCCCAAAAGACGCTGGCGTGACGATATGGATGCCTACCGGGAGGACTGTATGGGAATGTGTGGGAAGCTATTATATTATATAATACTATTAGTATATTCTATTTTTTGGTTACTATATGTATCTGACTTTGAGCATTGTGCGTAATTAATTTACTTTATTTTATTAATTATTTTTTTTTGACTGTTTACTGAAATGTTTGACGTGTATATGTGTATACCAATAAATGAATCTGAATCTGAAGCGGCCGGCAATCGTAATCAGTAGGAGATGGGGAGACCTTTGCCCAGCAGTGGGACACAGTATAGGTTATAAAAGAAAAAAAAAGAAAGAATGAACATTTTTTATAGTTGTACAAGTTATTGTTCTATATATAAAATTCAAAGTCCTGACTGACTCACTGACTGACTGATATATCAACGCACAGCCTAAACCACTGGACCTAAAGACTTAAAATTTGACACACATATACCTACCTTGAGTATCCTAGAGGTGCACTAAGAAGGGATTTTTCGAAATTCCCACGGGATAGGAAATAAATGGGATTTATATTTTCGAATCAAAGTGGCTCTGCGTGAAAAAGGGGATTTCACGTTTGATGACTTCCACGCGGACGAAGTCGCGGGCAAAAGCTAGATTACTATAAATGCAGACAGTAAGTGATTTTATTCGCTCTGTTGTGGTGTGCGGGGATGTGCGCCGGCGCGCCGCCGCCGCCTCGCCGCGAGCGTCGGGGGTGGAGTGGCGCCTCGCCGCGAGCTCGGGGGTGCAGTGGCCACCTTCACAACGACCAGTTGCGGACTCTATATTATAGTGAAGTGTCCGAGAACAGAAGATGGACAGTGTGTTTTATGATCGAATAATTAGATGGTTATCAAACCAAACACTAAATTAATCAAATTAAACTGAGTGGCATAAAAATGTTATGATTTTTATTTATTAATTATAACTACAAAAAAATATGTGAAGTATTTTGCTACTATTATAGATGATTTACACAGTGTCAGCAACTGTTATTCATGCTGTGCGGGACTCTGCAGTGCCTGGGACATTGTTAGATGCATTAGGCTTGTCCAGCACCTACATATACCATTCTCTCAGCTACAAAAAGTATATAAATACCACACATTGTTCTCGATTTACATACATAAAAATGACAGACGGGAATACAACCTCACAAGAACCTCCTGCTGCCCCTGTTAGTGGAGCTGCGACAATAGGGGCCGAGGAGACGAGGCCGTCAATAATTCAGGCGCATCACCGAAATAAAACGGGACGCGGGCAAATCCGGCCATCGATGATAAATCCTAGTCGTACCCATCGCACCTGACTGCGCCGGGCAGATTCATACTTTATGAACACTAGTCCCGCTGGGACCTCGTAAACTATAACGGAGTAACCGCCGCGACTAGTGCGGAAGCCAATACGAATTCAATACTTTATTGTGTTCTATTATGTAGGTACAGTGGTGTTGACAATGGTGTTAGGTAGCATTACATACCCTGTTGGGCACAACAATAAATATAGAAGAGAGGAAGACGTCATTGTTAATGTACATTCTAGATAATAGGGTTATGTTACCTTAAAGCAAGCAAAATAAAAATGATTTGTAATCATGAGAGTTAAACTTGTGTCATCTAAAAGTTAATAATAATAATAATAATTTAATTTATTATTCAGACAACAGGGTCCATGTGGTTAGTATGAGACTTAAATTAAAGTAAGGCCTTTGCATCTATTATAGATGATTTATACAGCGTCAGCAACTGGTAATCATGCTGTACGGGACGCTGCAGTGCCTGGGACATTGTTAGATGGATTAGGCTTGCCCAGCACCTATACCATCCTCTCAGCTTAGTCAGCTTACTTAAATTAGGTTAGTACTTAATAACTAAAACAGATTTGGTTCTCTGAGTGACATCAAAGGACAATTAAATTTTTCTGAAATAACGTTCAGGATACTGTTGGAGCTACCGCGCACTGTGCGTAAAAGGGAAGCTGTCTGTCGAAGGAGTCGACGCGCGCCTCGGCCAGCATTAAACTCACATGCTTCCAATTGCTATTGTTTTCTAGTAACTAGGTAGGTTTTTATTTGCAACAACGTGATAATTGAATTGTCATCAATTTATTTATTTACTTTAATAAGAATGATACGTGGTACCAATTACAACAATCTAAACAACTCGCTGGATTGGACTGCTGGGCAATCCTCCCTTATTTTATTTCACTTATTCCGGTTTAGGGACAACTAAATTGTCATTACAGACGTAAAACGTCCACTACTGAACACATGCCTCATCGTGGATCTTCATGAGTTGTAGTTGCCATACTCACCATGCTTGGCAGGCGGGTTGGCGAGGGCAGTACGGGATGTTGATACACGGAAAGACGCTGCTGCCCATCTTCCGGAGATATCCCTGAGCAGGAAAGTTTGATATTCAATAAAAATAAATTATGTGTTATTTTATTAGAAAACAGGTTTTTTAGCTTGCAATGTGTGTCGGAGGTAACTTAATTTTTTTATTATGACAAACTTGTTTCACAATGCTCTAACAGTAAGCCAACAGTAATGCGGAGTTTGGAGGTCGGCTCGGCCGCGCCGGCTCCCGGTCTAGCCGCGGGGTGCTCCCGGTGACGGCGGCAACTCGGAGACTGATCCATTTTTGATGCGTGCAAATCGATGCAGCCGAGTCATAGCAATCTGTATTTACGATGCATGCTCTTCATAGACTTTCTGAGTTTGTTGCAGGAGTAGAAGGAACATTTAATTTCAGTGGAATTCAAATTTATTTTATTGTTTTCTTGTTTTAAATGTTTTTCTGTGTTTGACCTTCCCTACGTTCAGTTTATCTTGTTAAAACATATTTGATTTGACCTTTGTTAATTACCTTTGTTATCGCCCGATGTTTCAACAGGATTGCACCCATCTTGGTTCCGGGAGGACTGAGTTCAGTTCAGTATATCTTTTTATAGTTAATGAAGTTTTGATTAACGTTGAAGGTCTCAGTAGTCATTATCGTGATTGCATTACGTCTCGAGCGTCACGCACCAGCTCTACAGGCTCCTACTGGAGCTGCTATCATGTCTGTGGAAATTAAATAAATAGCACAAAGATGGTGTTCAACATACACTTTATTGTCCGGAGAGATTGCTGACGCAGCGCCTCTATTAACCAAAAGTGGAACCATATTACGTTCCATTATACATTAATTTAGCCGTGGGGCGCCGGCAGTAGAATGTTGCCCCTCCTCTCATGCCCGTGGATGCAGTAAGAGCCTGCTAAGGGATACCACCGGAAGATGGGCAGCAGCGTCTTTCCGTGTATCAACAGCCCATACTGCGCTCGCCAACCCGCCTGCCAAGCGTGGTGAGTATGGCAACTACCCCTCATGGAGATCCATGAGGGAGGCCTTTGTTCATTAGTGGACTTTTTATGGCTGAATTGATGATGATTGATGATACATTAATTTATGTTTAACATTTCAACAATACCCATTGTATTCTAAACTTTTATAAATATCCTAGTTTTGTCATTTATAACGTCTATTCAGATGATTTTAAGGTCATTAACGGATAAAATCGCAGCCAAATTTATGCACATTTAACACGTTTAATGTAGAATTTCCACATCCTACACCACTATCTAACCCCAAACTAAAGCCCAGCTGTGGAAACCAAATAACTAACAATATATTATATCTGATATTAATATATAATTATTAGAGATAGTACCCGAACTAGTCGTGCCGGCAATAGAATATTGCCTCTCCTCTCTTACCCATGCAGTAAAAATCTGGTAAAGGACACCTTCGGAAGATGGGCAGCAACGTCTTTTACGTTTATTAACACCCTATACTGCGCTCGCGAACCCGCCTGTCAAGCGTGGCAAGTATGGCAACAACCTTTTAACTTATCGGAAGTTCATGTGGGATCCCTTGCGTCCAGCAGTGGACGGCTGAGATGATAATGATGATACTTAGTACCTCCTGCGTCATATTTTCAGCTGTAGGACGTCCTCTGCTGGACATAGGGCTCCATCATGGACCTGTGTCCTCGTCAGGTCATCAGGTCATTCGCCCATCTAGTTGGTTGACGTCCGACGCAGTGCCTGGCGGTCCGTGGCGTCCATTCTTGACCTTTTTGGCGCCAATGGTCGTCTGTTCCTAGAGCTACATGGCCTGCCCGTTGCTACTTCAACGTGCTTATCCGCTTGGCTCTGTCGGTAACCCCAGTTTTCCTTCGTATCTCTTAATTTAATTCGATCCGTAAATAAACCCCGAGCATAGCCCTCTCCATAGCTCGTTGAGCAACTCTGAGCTTATTCATGAGGCCAGTAGTAAAGGACCACGTCTCGGTTTCGTAAGTCATCACGGGTAACACAAACTTATACTAGAATTTCGTCTTCAGGCACTGAGGTGTTTTGAACGAGAAGTACGTTGCGAAGGTTCCCAAAACACTGTCCATCCGAGTTGGATTGGACGATTGACCTCTTTCTCGAAGTTGGGCCTACCTAATTAACTAGATATATAACTTCGAAAGCGAAGGTTTTAATCTCCTACGTAGGTTTATGACGTAGGCTGCTGGTGGTAGAATGCCTCATCTCATGCCCGTGGATGCAGTAAGAGCCTGAGAGATACCTCCGGAAGATGGGCAGCAGCGTTTTCCGTGTATCAACATTCCGTACTGCGCTCACCGACCCGCCTGCCAAGCGTGGTGAGTATAGCAACTACCCCTCACGGAGATCCATGAGGGAGGCATGTGTTCAGTACTGGACGTTTTACGAAATAATGAAAAGGACGTAGGTATATACAATGGTAAAGTTTCAAGCACAGTGCAAAGATGCGTCTTGTGCGGTATCATCTCGCATTGATTTCTCATCCCGAGGTAATCGGAGGCATCGTGCGATGTGCAGCTCATTCCGTGATCGATGTAATTGATCTAATCGCTTATCATTTAATCGATTCGAGGCCCGCGGGAGACTCTCGATTGTTATTTATGCAATTATTTTTTTTGTCTTATGTGTTTGTACAAGGCTGCGCTCAGCCTTGTACGCGGACAGGCGGACGGCGTGCTGCAAGGCGGGGTGCTGTCAAGCTCTAATTCTTTAAAAAGACCAAAATATAACAACTAGCTTTTGCCGCCGCCTCGCATGCGTGGTACTCGGATAAAAAGTAGCCTATGTGTCAATCCTCGTCAACATCTGAAGTGTGCAAAGTTAAGCTCAATCCGTAGGCTAGTTTTTGCGTGAAGAGGTAACAAACATCTATTCATCTATAAAAACAAACTTTTAGCTCTATAATATTTGTGTATTTCTGTTGTTTTTGTAGTTTAAGTTCATTTTAGTTATTTTTGTTTTTTATTTTCTGTATGATTTACACAATAAAGAGTTTATCTATCTATCTATCTATCAATTAGTGAGATATCATAAAATATTTAATAATGGTATTCGAACTTTGACAACTTCATCATAATCCTGGAGCCTCCCTCATTTATCTCCAAGTACTGCGGTAGAAAGCGGTCTGCGATGCATCCACCGCCGGCCTGCGGTTCTTACCTTAATATCACTTATGCTCTCTGTATCAATGTTATTCTTAATATCTGTTTTATAAATTTATGAAAAAAAAACAAGTAACCAGTTACTTACAACTGGTTAAAAAATTCACAAAATTACAAAAATCTATAGGAATTCATATGTTTTAGAGACCTTTTTCCCGCAGTGGAATTCAATAGGATGTTCAGATAATAGATAGAATAGATGAGATTATACGGTAAACTGTTGGTTTCCTAGAACCATATTAGGCTAGCTCTATTGATGTGGCACCTTGCTTAAATGTCGCTTTGCCTGAGACCACGTCTGCTAAACAAGGTTTATTTTCAAAATCTTTGCTATCTTATTATCTCATATCTATATAATTTGTCAGGTGATTTTTTGCTGCTATCCTCTTATATAGGTACATAGGGATATAGAAGTTATCGCAGTTGCCGTGGGGTGCCAGCAGTGGAATGTTGCCCCTCCTCTTATGCCCGTGGACGCATTAAGAATCCACCAAGGGTAACCTCCGGAAGTTGGGCAGTAGCGTCTTTTCGTGTATCAACATCCCGTAATGCGCTCGCCAACCCGCCGGCCATGCGTGGTGAGTTAAGCAACAACCCTCAAGATCATGATCAGTATTTGTAGATTCATGAGGAAGGCCACTCCTGTGCACGTCCACTGCTGGACACATCTAGCAGTGGACGTGGACAGCAGTCCTACCGAGGGGTGAGATAATGATGATGATGCTATTAGAAGCAGTGTGGACCGAGTGATACGTACACCAGACTTTTGATCGGAAGGTCGTGGGTTCGATAGCAGCAGTGCTCCAATATTTTTTTTCTTATTCTAAAAGTTTGAAGGAAAAAATCATGAGGTATCGTATTGACCTGTTAGTTATGTCCCTTGACTAGTAGCCGTTTATCTGGGCGGATGGTGTGCTGCACATGCTATATCCAACTAAATAAAACCGGGCAAGAGCGAGTCGGACTCGTCTTGCCCGTATGACAAAGGCAGTTTTATATTTGTTGGAGAACCTTGACAGCGCCATCTCTTGTCTGATAGCGGAACTTATGTTGATTTTTTACACTTTCAATGATTTCTAAAAAAGTATGCTAAGTAGAAAGTTTGTAATAAATTTCCTATAATCTTTACATACACTTCTAATAGCAATACAAGTTTCAGAGGTTTATCTCCGCAAACTTCGGAAATAATGGGGGGGGAATGCAATTTTTTTTAACATTTTTGTAAATAACTCAAAAACGATATGATTTAAAGGAAAACTAAAAATTGTTTATTAATGTGCAAATGAATACCTTTCATATTATACTCCACATCACCTAGTAACTTTCCAAAAATTTTGAAAACCCCCCTTCCACCCCCATTGTCTAAAAAACTATGCAAATTAGAGAGTTCGCTATAATTTTCCTATAAAGTTTACATACATTTATATTAGCAATAAAAGTATCACGGGTTTATCTCTGTAAACATAGCCTAGTAACTTCACTTGAAAATTTTGAGATCCCCTATCCGCCCCCCTGCAATCAAAATAAGAATACTTTTTAATATGTGCATATATGCTATACCAGTAAAAAAGTGTTGTCTTTTACCATTTCAAATTTCAAGTCGATAGCATCAGTAGTTCTCGAGATATCCATTAGTGACAGACAGACAGACAGACAGAGTGATTCTATAAGGGTTCCTTGCCTTTTAAGTAATTGCAATAAACATTTATTTATTTTTATTATTTTTTTATCCTTTTTACCATTTTGGTCTGGAACCCTAAAAAAGCTAGCGTCCCGTACATCCTAAAAACCAGTTGCTGACGCTGTATAAATAATCTATATTTATAGATGTAGTAGAAGTAGAACTTGTTGTAAAAAGTTCATCCGGGGAAGTACTACCACCATACCTATTTCTGCCGCCAAGCAGTGTCTGCATTGCTGTGTTTCGGTTTGAAGGGTAAGGGGGCCGGGGACATTACGGGCACTGCCTCATGAAACGACTGACCACAACAATCCTATGTCTGCGCGCAATTCAATGCAGCGTTGGTCACGTGCTTCGTGAACTTGAAGTTTATAGCGAATTGATTTGTAAGAGGGAAAACACCCACCACACGTATTTTTTTATAATACTTAAAAGGTGTTTTCAACCATGACTTAAACTTTTGTATATTTTATTATTGAATAAAGCATTTAAATTAGAGCGGTATTGAAAATGTAGACAGGTAGAGGTTACTGCTTAACATCAGATGGGCCTTCGGCTTGTCTCGTCATTAAGTCGTTAAAAATGTAAAAGGCCTTATTACGAGTACTATATTCTCTTGGTGCTCTTGGTTGCCGTGGGGAACGAGCTGTAGTATGTTGCCCCTCCTCTCATGCCCGTGGATGCAGTAAGAGCCTGCTAAGGGATACGTCCGGGTAGATGGGTAGCAGCGTTTTTCAGTGTATCAACATCGCGTACTGCGCTCGTCAACCCCTTGCCAAGCGTTCTGAGTATGGCAAAACCCCCTCATGATCACTTGCGAGAGCCATGAGGGAGGCCTACCTCCAGCAGTCGACATTTATCGGATGATGATGATGATGATGATTCTTTTAGTTGGATCTCCAGCAGATGAGCAGGTACTCTGTCTGCGTTCATAGCCACAACCTGCGACCTACGCGTCCGCCCCACTCTTATAAAACCACATTTTATGTCTTATCTTTAATTTGGACTGGTTTTAGTTTATTCTTCACTAATAGAATAGTTTCGCTTCGATACCGGTCGAGTACTACCTTGCCCCTAGACAAGTGGAAGCTATGAGCAAATGCTGACTTCAACGTCTAATCAAAAGCGATGGCGCTCTAATCGGTTGCTCAAACCGATATCGCCTTATCTAGAATTTCAGCGGGTCCAGACATGGGTTCTGTAGCTTCCGGCTGTAGGAAGCGTCAAGTATCGATTTGACGAACGTGGGTTCGAATCTCACCGGAACCGTAAATTTTTTGATAAGGTTATTCATTTCTAGGCGCGCTGGCAACATTACCAGCGCTGACCCGACTGGCAGGACATTGGAACCGCTTTATGTTATCGCTTTTTTTTCTGATAAGTGTCTTCAATGAACCCGCTCCACTCGCAGTGGAAGATCCGTTTAAGAACGACAAAACTTATATACTGCGATTTGAATCTTTAATTAAGGTAACATAAGCACTGTGTGCGACAGGCACGGGATCGTGGTGGAGGGCACAAACTTAGGGAGGCCTGCACCCAGCAGTGGGTGAAATCAGGCTGTGGATGATGATGATGAAGCACTCTCGTCAAAACGTCCACTACTGAATACCGGCCTCCCCCCTCATGGATCTTTGTGACAGGTCGTTGCTATACTCACCACGCTTGGCAGGCGTTTTGGCGAGCGCTGCACGGGATGTTGATACACAGAAAGATGCTGCTGACCATCTTCCGGAGGTATCCTTAGCAGTTTCTTACTGCATCTACGGGCATGAGAGGAGGGGTAACGTTCTACTGCGGGTACCCCACGACATTGGAATCTTACCCCTCCTCCAACGTAGTATTTCTTTCCAATTTATCTATTTGTGGATGTATACAGGCAAACCCTAAACACATTACGCTCAAACACACACACACACACTCACGTACATACACTCGTTGTTCTCTTGTTGCCCAGGCCCTTACGAGACTGGTGCCTCAAGAAACAACACATACACATACCTATTATCTACATTATACATACATATACATACATATAAGGATATATTTATATATATTTATTTTTTACGCACACATATTGCTCGCATTTACACATTAACAAAATCCTTAATTCTTAATTCAACTCCGAAGCAAATACGCAACATATTTACACTTGGACCTCACAGCATAATGGCACAGTGCTGTGACAGCGGTCGACCTACCCGCACATAGAAAATGATTATTTTAGTTGTAATGTAAATGTTATATTATTTTGTTCAAATGTAGGCCCAAATGTTATTTTTATTAATTAAGTAATGATTCGAAATATATTTAGGAATGAAAATACCTAACACACATAATATGTTAAGTTAATTTTATTTTGCATTGTTTTATTTAATTCAAGTGTTTATAAGTACCTATTTATGTCAAAATTTTTATTTATAACTATGATTTGGAAGAGCGAAAACACCTAACACAAGTATTTATAATACTTAAAAGGTGTTTTCAACCCTGGCTAAAACTTTTGTACCTTTTATTACTGAATAAAGCATTTGAATTTGAATTTGAATACTTTGTTGGTGTAATGAAATAAGCAAAAATCAAGCATATGTGCTGAGCTGATCCACGTTTTAATGGAGATTTGTCTAGGCTGGTTTTTACGAGATAACAGTAAAAGTATATTTATGGGTTGCCGCGACAATCTGTGGCCGCGCGTGGAGTGGCCCAAGACGACGCGGCTCCAAATATCATAGTTTCGTGTTTCATAATGAGAGGAAAACGTTTCGGTGACTACTGCGTCTGTGGAGAGGCGAAAGATTAAATTATTTATAAATTAGGTGCCAGTAGTATATTTGCTTCTGAAACCAATGAGCAGTTGTGGGTTTGTTACTTAGAGTGCGATTTCTTAGCTTCTTTACCACTTGGAAAAAAGTTATCTGAAGCGACGAATTCAATTATCTGCTCTATTCGCTTTAAATGTGTCTTCTTCTTCTTTTGTCAATTGACTATTCTAGCTTCTTATAGACTGTGACTTTAAACTTTACCATCCAAGTAGAAGCATATTTATTAAAATAAGTTACTGAATCATCTAGCATCTATCGGCTCTGCAATACTGAATATCGTACTGTAGTAGAAACTATAAGAATAGACTAGCTAGACTATTAGCTAGAGCTCGGATGGAACATAAAGTAACGCGCAAGACAAAATAATGGCCGCGCCTATTGGACCGCGACGATCCGGTTGATTGTGTTCGCAGTTATAGATATTTCTATGCACTATTCCTTTTATAGGCGAAAAAAACTTTTATCATGCACAAGCTTGTATCGCCTTGTACGGCGCTAGATATCACCCGCAAGAAACCGGCGCTCTCGCGGGCGCGCTGCACCGCGCTGCCTCTCCACTCGCTGCGATGCATTTGCATTTTATGTTTAGCGTAGTAATTCACTTTTTGACAGAGTAAACACGCGCCAGTGTTTGTTCATTTCCAGTTAATGATAGATGTGAAAATTCAAGTAGATAACGTAACGTACCTACATCGATTATCGATAAAGTGGAGACGACTCTAACCATTTCCCTGTCTGCGAGCGATGAGCGGTGATATACTGGTATTGGTGAGCGTTCGTTAGCCGAATGCGAACACGGATATTCTAATTTACTGCTACTTTTTGTTTCTCCAAGTGTGGTTTATCTACTGTGTTTATAATTCTTTAAACGGAATTTTAAGCGTAATTTTGTAAGTAGTTATTTTAGGTGGTGGATCGAGTACCGGTTGTGGGTTACGATAGCACTGTGCCTACGCTTAAAAAAACTAATTTCTTAATGCGTACTAACGGTTATTAAATTTTGTAAGGGAACGTTTAATACGCTGGTCGTTCTAAATTAACCTAGATGTGCTGTAGTACACCTGCGCCACCCGACCAGTCTACTGTTTGTAATACACTGGACATCCAAGCCAGAGCCCAGGGCGATCGACCCTGAGTTTTATTATCAGCTGATCATTGCCGAATCGATTTCGCAAACTAATGTCTTCGGCCTCATTGGACCACTCTTAGAACACTCGTTTTTTTGACCTCATTTAATAAAAATCTGAGATTTTATTAAGAGTTTGAGGGAATACATGTTGATTTTTACAAAAGTTTTATAGATTCCAATTCGACTCACACTTATCTCAATATTTTCAGTAAAGCTGACTGCAATAGTACTGAAATCCGTATTGACATTTATAATTGCACAAATATCAACCAACTGACTGTCGAAAACCCGATAACCGATGAGATAAACGAGTTTTTGAATGGAGACCGCGACTCGGCAACAGTAGTGTAGGAAGGTCATTAGGTGGTGAGCCAAATAACAAGAAAAGCAAGATGAAATAACATGTGTAGCAGGTGCGCACGCGCTCGGCAATTAGTGGCCCGCATAGACGCCGAATAGTTTTCCGCTGTCAATGATTTAGCGCGCACATGTGATAATCTTGTACCTGCTCATTTCCTAATGCCTCTCGGGGTTAATACACAGAGATACTCATTGTCTATTCTAGTTTGTGATTATAAATAGTTTTACAAGAAATCCTCTGCAAATTGTTTTCACAATTTTGTTTTCTGTGTATAAAAATTGTGACGTACTTTTTTATTTGTGTTACTTTATAATAAATTTATATGTAAGAGTTAGCCCTAGAAATGAAAAATTTAGGTGTTGTGTTCTCATGTTAGTGAATTTTATTCTTATGAGAAATAAAATTATCCTAAACCAGAATAATAACGCCCGATCAGCTTAGAGCGGATAAATCGTTTTGGTCGCGCGATAAAGTCGCGCCGTGGGCGCGCGCGGTCCACGCATTATCGCCTCGTTTGTACAATGCTTTTCTAATCCGGTGGAAACCAGTTCTGTATTATCCTCGACGATGCAATACCTATTTGTTAGGTTAGTTATTATATGTGCTATAAATTTTTTGCCCTAGTGCGTGATTCTTACCTTGCTTGCTTGGGCTTGCTGTGTACGCTGCACTATGTTTATTGAAGTATTTATATAACAAAAAAACTTATTAATTAATTATCATTGATAACAATTAACTCTACATATACAAGTGTTCATATTTTCAACGGTATTTTTATGTATATTTCCATAAAAAATGGAGGCTGACCGTCGGATGCGAACGGCGCGCGCGAGGCCGTTGAAAAACAAACATGCCAAGAAAGAAAATAACGACGAGTAAATACCGTTTATTTCATTTTAAATAGTTGGTAGTAGATAGTTTCCACATATTCAGCAACTTACGGGCCGTGTGATGGTCCTAACGGTGCGCTGGATGGCGCGGCGGGTCAGACCTTATCAACACTAAACTCTGTATGTTACGCGCCAAGTGGTGCTATCATAGGGAAACACTTTAGTCGCGCCGGTTGTTGCGGTAAAAGTATTTTTTTATGGCAGAGGCTGCATACTCTTTGAAGCTTGTTCAGTTTTAACAACTGCAGACATATAATGAGCCGATCCTCGATGTGGGAGCTTTGGACAGTATCGGTGTGGGACATGCCACTGCTGACGTCTGGGTCACGATGACGTCATCAACACATATTGAAGTCTACGATGACTAAAGTGATTACGTTTAGATTTGAGCAGGCACCTGAAGGTCATGAAATAAATTTACCTCAACTAAGTAACATGTATTTATCCAATGCTAATTAAAATGATTTTTCTTATCATTTGGGAATACCGGGATGTTGGTAATGCTTCTGTGGCGTCATGGAACGTCACTCGCATGCACAGGAGTCTTGTCGTGTCTCCCGTGCTTAGACAACCTCTGTGGCGCAGCGGGCGAAGGCCCGCCTGCGACGGAAGAGGTTGCGGGTTCGATTCCCGCCTTGGGAGAAATGTTTGTATGATCTGCAGATCATACAAACATTTCTCTTCATCTTCAGGGTGTTCTGGACAATAAAAAAACATATTTGTAGTATAATGTATTAAGTATAATATTAGTCTGTCATCTTAGTACCCTTAACACAAGCTTGGGGTTAGATGATGCTGTGTGAATTATCCAGCATTATTTATTTATTATTGTATTTGAGTGCCTGCTTAAGCCCTACAAAGGCTTCATGAGTCTGTCGAGTATGGTGCAATGGTGGACATGTTCTACCTGCCTTCGATCAGGTTTTTGGACAAAGTGGAGTGAGTACGGGAGTGTAAGAGCAGGGTTCAGCGTGCGTCGACCTTGCGCCAGGAAACCGTGTCAGGGAAATGCTTTCCTTCTGTTTGCACACTACGCTACGCAGGCTGCTCTACTTAGGAATACCGGGAATTTTAGTATTCAATATAGTTTTTAACTACCAAATGTATTTTTTTTACGATATAAAAAAAACTCTCAAAAGCGGTAGCTGATGATCATCATAATATGTAAATAGCTACCTAGTAGGCAAATTGACGTAGATCACGTTTGCTTTGTAGTTTGGAGGTGAACAAAGCACATTGGTTGAGGGTTAGTCACCAGGCGCACATAAGGAGCAGGCAGCATCACGTAGATGCCAGACGTCCGGTGCCGTGCAGCCTCCAAATAGAGCAGCCTGCGTATCGAACGCCGCCTGCATACTAAGCAGCTGTGGACGCGAATCGATACCAAAGAAATCCTACGAACAATGTTTTTGGCTGTTTGTACCAACTACTGTTTTGAGAGTTTCGGTCAATATGTTGCAGGAATGTTTTGGAATAATCACGAGAAACACTATGAATCCTTTTGGGCTTTTTTGTGTCTGGTTATGTCTGCTGTTGTTGCGTAGGGCAATATATAATCTAATTTGTATACTTTCAAAAAGTTTGGTTGATTATGTTGCTACAAAAATTAAACTATATATACTTTTCAGAACTACCTACAGTGGTTTTTATAGATTTGAAGTTGATATTTACTGAAAACAAAAAATAATTGATTTATCGAACACTAAATTAAGTATTATAAACGTGATGTTAATATATCAACAAATTGATAAAGTACATTAATTATGAAAGCTGACGAGGTAAATTGTGTGGTATTTATCGGTTTTTTTGCATCACTCTTCCTTATTTTTGTGTAGTTTACCAAATGAGCAGCTTCGATGTTAGTCCCTGCAGTCTCTCAAACAAACAAACCAAGAACGTCACTTTCGAATGAAAGTTAGAGCATTCTTCGGATATTTCGTGTCGTGACACACACAAATAAGGCCACTGTTACACAGTCAGTAAAACGTATAGACCCTCTGCTGGTTCAGCTTTACGATTGATATCGCGGATGGCACATTAACCTCGTCCGGTTGATCACCTAGGGTGCTCGAGACGTTGTTTCGATCGGTCAGTTCTTGAGAGGTGGGCTTGCACTGCGCCCTTCACATCCACAATAGTCAATTTGGCTTTTCACATTTTTTAAAATGTTTACATCATTATTTTAGCCGTAAAACGTCCACTACTGAATCAGGCCTCCCTCATGAGAGATAGTTGCCATACTCACCATGCTTGGCAGGTGGGTTTGCGAGCGCATTACGGGATGTTGATACACAGAAAGACGCATCTTGAATTGGAATGCGCATCTTCCGGAGGTATTCCTTAGCAGGCTCTTACTGCGTCCACGGGCATGATGAGTAACATTCTACTGCCGGCATCCCACGGCAGAGCTTGTGTTATTATATGGCAAAATAGCTCAGTTGGCTTAATACTTGTCTGATACGCAAGAGGTTGTGGGTTTGATTCCCGCCAGGTGACAAATGTTTGCTTTTCGCAAATATTTTGTGGCCTTCCCAGTTACCACTTAGTGGTAACACTAAAACGTGCTAATCTACTTGGCTATGTCGGTGACCTAAGTTCTTCTACGTATCTCCTCATTTCGGAATCGATCCTGTGAAGAAACCCCGAGCATAGCCCTCTCCATAGCTCGTTGAGCGACTCTGAGCTTATGCATGTGGCCAATAGTGAATGACCACGTCTTGGTTCCATATATCATCACTGGTAACACATTGATTGTAGACTTTCGTCTTAAGGCACTAAGGAGTTTTGGACGACCGACCACTTACACAACCAAATTGAAGCACTGACCTTGCATCTCAGGTTACAAAACTTTTAGTCGCCATATTATGCTCATCTTTATTAGTGTTTTTCGATAAATTGCGGAATTATCATAATTATACATTTAAATCGGCTAATAGGCAATAAATTAGCTGATCTACGAAATTAATAAGAAATCTAGACGTTAGCTCTGACTTTGTTGTTTAAATTATCAGCTGCCCTAGATTTTGACAGCATTTAACACTTTCTCTAAGTGGTGCTTTGTGTACTTGTGCTTGTTTCAGAGTTTGTGCGTCCAGAGTTGACTCGAATATCCAAAGGTTAAGATAAATCATTCAAAGGTATCATTATGCTGTTCTTAAAATCCTATTTTGGCGCACGGTATCGATACACAAACACGTCTAATTGCCCGTTTCGACTTGCTTCGTCTTCTAGTAAGATACTTAAGGGCAGGCATATACTCAGTAGTAGTTTGGAGGAATAATAAAGAAATAATGCTGACACACAACACCACCATCATCATCATCATTTCAGCCATAAAACGTCCACTGATGAACACAGGCCTCCCTCATGGATCTTCATGAGGGGTAGTTGCCATTCTCACCACGCTTGGCAGGCGGGTTGGTGAGCGCAGTATGGGATGTTGATACACGGATAGACGCTGCTGCCCATCTTCCGGAGGTATCCCTTAGCAGGCTCTTACTGCATCCATGGGCATGAGAGGAGGGGTATCATTCTACTGCCGGCACCATCTAGTCCCAAATTAAGCAAAACTTGTACTACGAGATCGAGACGCTGATGATATTATAAATATATATTTATATTTCTCGCGTAAATTACCGTTAGTCCTAGTGAGAACCATGCCTGTGCAATCCAATCGAAACGCGATTGGTGATTTCTGCAAAAATACCCGATTTTATGTATGTATGTGTGTTTGACGTTGACGATTCAGTACCTGATACAAGAACTGAAGTAGGCGACGCGTCGTTTGCACTGCAGTCATCAGCCCTGCGTGCTGCGTGGCAGTCAAAGCCAGTGTAATACAAGCATGTACGGTAATGGCCGAGTAACACCATAATCTAATCCTGCTACAAGTGTGGTTCTGGCTGTGAAGGCTTGTGTGGTCGTTCTTTGTCACAGTCCTTGTAAAGTGAAACAAAGTCCAAAGTCACCCGGATGCGCGGAGGTGGTTAGTATGCGACGCGTGCGCCGGTAGAAAGTGTCGCCCTCACTCGGGCATTGTCGCCGAACTGCGGCCGTTAGTTTCTAAGTGGGAAATAAATAGAACCATTTCAAATGCCTTTACTCTTTTATAACAGCTATGAAACCGAAACTATCATTCCTAAAGTAGGTTATTTATCAGAATCTTGCGGACTAGAATAAAGAATGTCTAATGTCCAACTGTTAAATTCAGAGGTGTCGTCTGTTATCATCGAAAGCCTCGAAACGCTAATGAAAATCAATGAGTTGTCGTGGCTGGCGGCTGCATTCCGCGCAGCAGCCCGCTCGCGGCGCATACGCATCCATCAGACGCCGCGCAAAAACCCCGGCTCCCAAGCAATAACTCAAAACTGAGTGTATCGACTCGCTCGGCCAGTAGGTAACTTACGTTCACGTTTTTTAGACGCTTGTCACTCGTCAAACCGTCGACGAGCTCATGATGGGCTGCCTTCGATGGACGCCTGCCAACCCCCGGCACCGCGCGAAACGGCACATGTGCACGGCCCTGCACACGAATGCCGACCGACACAGGTAAAGGATAAGGTGTAGATTCGCTGGCAGCAGGCGGAGTCGGGTGAGGCGAGTGCGGTTGCGTGGAACTTGTAGTGTTTTTTTGGCCCGGCGACCCGGCGGGCGACGGATCCGACTGCCATTGTATGGTAATACTCGGCCGGATTTCGTTCAGGATCAATTATATTATGAAGCCCAGGAAAGTCAAAAGTCACCAAGTGACGGTGATCGTACCTACCTACTGCTGGCCATTGTGGCGTTACATCACCGACGCAAACAACGAAGAATGCTAATGGTGCACCGCTCTCGGAAAACAGTCGTCAACGGGAAAGTAAATTAACAAGGAAGGTTGATTTAGACCTTATTATTATAATGCTTAACTAAATATTTTTAACCTTACTATTTTAAAGTGTACCTAAGCTGACAGAGCGTCCTCACGCGGTCGCTGGTGGAGTATAATGCGCAGAGCATATTTCAATAACTCCATGAAAAGAACATCTGGTCGAGCGTCGTGCACGCACTACTCGTGATCGAGATCCCAGCGTTCGAAACCTAGCTAACGCGTATCTTTTAGTAGTGGCTACGTTCTCGAGCAGTACACACGCGCGCGCACGGACCTAAAATTCTCCGTATACGATCTCGGCAACGTATTCTGCGAATACGATTGCCGAGCTCGGCCCTCGCCAACCGCGAAACCGTTTGTGTTTTTTTTGTGTTTGTGAGTGAGTGGAGCGTCACCCCATGGAGAAGGAAGTCGTTGGGAGGAAACGGGATCCCCCGGACCCCGGATCCATCCCAAAAGGTCGCGCGGTCGACAACGTCCCGCGGCAACAAGAACCTGTAGCCGGCACATCCGGCACCCAGCGGCCGCACCAAATGTCGGACCGCGAAATCCCTTCGGGACAGGCCGTCCATGGGCGACGTGCCTCCCGAAGGGACTCCACCTCCGATTCGTCGGCGTCCAGTCGAGGCGCCAGCTGCGACAACGGACGATCCCGTTCCAGACCACGGTCATCCAAAAAGGTACCGTTCAAGGCCACTAGACCCGCTAAACCATCATCATCACCATCGAAATCGCCCGATGTGATGCCCCCCCCGCCTCCCCCCGCGTCGAACCAACCGATGCTGGCGGCCATTTGTGATGCCATTTTAAACTCAAGCAATCAACTGCCGTCCCCTAGGACCGGGCATGATCAGGATCTTTACTACATTGCCCGTCTTAGTGAATGTAATGCCTTATCACCCAACTTGATGACCGTGATTAAGGCACATCTCCAGGAACAAGAAAGATCCCTACGTGGAGCCCCACGGGCAACACTAGAGGGCAATGATGCTAATTATAATGTAGACGTAAATACCAGTTTACCCCCCACTGCCCCCCCCGCATCTTCAACTCAAGCCGGCATTCGCCGCAAGAGGGCGGAAGTCGACTCGCCGTCGCCGGAAGATAAAAACAAAAGAATTGCCGAGCCACATGTATGGGAGCAACTAGAACAGCGCCCAACATCAGTACCATCGCCGTCGTCAACCAAGTCGACGTCCTACGCCTCGCTGACGGCGTCCCCGGCCCCGCGCCCTCCACAGCCTTCCACATACGCCTCGATGGCGGCTTCCACTGCCGCCCGCTCGCCGCAACCCGCCCACAGCGCAGCCTACGCTCAGCCGCCCGCCCAGCAGGACAACGAAGCCCGCCCTACGCCCCCCGCCCGCCCTAATGCGACCCAACCCATCACCAATGATGATCCAGGTACGCGACAACCTAGGACTAGGTACCCGCCTCTTGTTGTGGAGAAGATGCCGAATTGGTCCACACACTTTAAGGCCCTCCGTGGCCTATTAGGCCACGCCCCCAACGCCAGACCATTCGGCCAAGGCGTGCGCTTCTCCCCGGAATCGGCGGAAGAGTACCGTACCATCCAGAGGTACCTCTCGGAGGTCGAGGAAAACCTGAGCTGGTTTTCATACTCCCTCCCTGAGGAACGCCAGGTAAAGGTGGCCATCAGAGGTATTCCCGCCGATACCCCCCCTCAAGAGATCCAACAAGACTTCGCCGAACGGGGCTTCGAGGCGGAGCTTATAAAACCTATAAGAGCCAGCAAAGGAAGACCTGGGTGTATCTTCCTAGGGATTTTCAAACCTACTCCCAACCTCCTCCCCGCACTGTACGAGGTGACAGAGGTGCTGTACATGCCGGGAGTGAAGGTGGAGAGATGGAGAGGTAAGAGGGGCCCAGCCCAATGCCACCGGTGTCAGGGGTTTCGCCACAGCAGCCACAACTGCCACCGCACCCTCGCCTGCGTCCGCTGCGGAGACCCGCACCACGCAGGCGACTGCCCACGGGACCGCGAGGATCCACCCACGTGCGCCAACTGCAAGGGCGCACACACGGCTAACAAGACTAGCTGCCCTGTCTTCAAGCGAGAGGCGCGCAATAAGAAGGCAGGATCCACAGCTTTCTCAGCAACCACAGCACCCAGGGTAAGCCGCCCACAGGCGCAGGCACAAGCGCAGCAGGAACCTACCCCTCAACCCACCCAGTTGGACTACAACAGTGGATCCCTCATGGCCCCCGCCAACCCACCGACACAAAGGTCCAGCAATCTCCCCAGGAGAAGGAAGAGGAGGGTAAGAATGGCCAGCAAACCACAGACGGACACTGAGACCGAACCCCCTCGCCCGAGACAAGTCCCTCGGCTCCCGATGCCAGCAGCAGCCCGGCAACAACAAGCTCCTCCTGCTGCCCCAACCCTGGGGTCGACAAAGCCGTTCACCCCACAGGAGATACCACCCCCACGGAGATTGCCGCCACCACATCAGCATCAGCTGACGCAAGACCAAACCACGAAGGAGGTCCTGGCCATGGCAATCCAGGTCCTCCAAGATATCTTCACGGCGATCCAGCAGGAGACGAGCCCAGTTCCCCTAATCCTCAGCGGGTTAGGACGGCTGATGCAGCTCCAACTACGTTGAGAGTGCTCTTTTGGAACGCCAACAGCATCCGTAGGAAGCTGTCATTACTAAAACTACTCCTGAGGGAACAGGACATTGAGGTAGCACTCATCAATGAAACCATGCTGGGACCTGGCGACAGAGTTAAATTTCCCGGGTACCACACCTACAGGCAGGACGAGATGACGCAGGCTGGCAGAATATACCGAGGCCTTATGGTCCTCGTGAAACGCCGGATCATTCACCAACCACTACCCCCGATTACCCTGTCGTCCATGTCCGCCTTAGGAGTGGAGATCGGTACAGCCCACAAGCCTATACATTTGTACGCCATTTACAAACCACCGAACGAGCGCATCCTAGATGAGGATCTGGATGACCTTATGCTCAAGGAGTACCAATATCCCATCAGCACCATTGCGGCTGGAGATTGGAACGCCAAACATACTGCATGGAACTCCTTGAGCACAAACCAGGAAGGTAAGGTCCTACTCAGGCACGCTGAGAACAATGGCTACAATGTTATAGGCCCCGATTCACCGACATGCTACCCGAGGAACCCGGACTGGAGACCTGATATCATCGACCTGGTGGCCTACAGAGGCCTCATGAATGCACCCACACTGGAGGTAATTACAGACGAACTCCAATCAGACCACCAACCAATCCTAATGACCTTGGAGCTCAGAACGGCTTCACTACTCCCGCCACCCACGCGTCCTAGGATTGATTGGAAGGCATTCTGCATTCACCTGGCGGAGAACACCCCCACTCGCCCCGTATCAACTCCAGAGGACGTGGATACCCTCACGGAAGAACTGCAAACAGCGATTCAAAACGCCAAGACATTAGCAGAATCGAGCCAGGCGCCGAGAAAACGCTATGACCGCACTCCTACAGCCCTGGCTAAACTCCTCGCAGACAAGCGTCGTCTCAGGAAGCTGTGGCAGCGCACCAGAGACCCAGCACTGAAGACGCGGCTCAACGCTATCTGCGAGGAAGTGAAAGCAGAAGTCCGTGAAGATAGCTCACGTAAATGGGAGAAGAGGATAGACGAGGCATCCGAAGACTGGTCGTCTCTCCACAAACTCTGTCGCCAACTATGGAACGCTTCTCCAGCAACCCACCCTCTCACTCACAGTGATGGAGCACCCCGATACCGCGCTGAAGATCGCGCAGAGATCTTCGCGGACCACCTGGAGAAGCAGTTCTCCCCCAACCCAGCCGGAGACAGGGCCCACACGCAGATAGTAGAAGAGACGGTAAGGGACTTCCTCTCAACCCCGACACCCATGCCCGAAGATACTCCAATTCACTGGTCGCCAAATAACACCAAGAAGGTAATAATGTCGTTAAAGCCAAGGAAGGCACCGGGAGCGGACGGCATTACCAACGCAATGTTGCGCCATCTGCCTCTCAAAACAGTGGCCGCATTGACGCGTCTCCTCAATGGCATCATGAGGACCGCACACTTTCCTACCTTGTGGAAGGCCGGCGTAGTCATTATGCTGCCGAAACAAGGTAAGAACACCAGACTCCCGGAGAGCTATCGCCCGATCACACTTTTGTCCGCGACCTCAAAAGTGTTCGAGAAGCTGCTGCTACCTCACCTCTTACCCAGTATTCAGCCCCGTCCAGAGCAGTTTGGATTCCGGTCGGAGCACAGCACCACTCTGCAGTTGTCCAGGGTACTGCACCACCTGACCATGGTCAGAAACAAGAAGGAGCACGCCATCGCAGTATTCCTGGACATGGAGAAAGCCTTCGACCGCGTCTGGCATGACGGGCTGATATACAAGCTTCTGCAATCAGGAACAACGCCAAGAATTACCAAGACGGTGGCATCCTTTCTGCAGAACCGTAAGATCAAGGTAAGAGTCGAGAGCCACCTCTCGTCAGAACGCCCCGTACGCGCAGGTGTACCACAGGGTAGCTGCTTATCCCCTGTCTGCTACTCTTGGTACACCAACGACATACCATGCCCAGACGGCACACTCCTTGCTCTCTACGCAGACGACGCCGCCTACATTACCTCGTCGTACCAGCTCGCACACGCCCGGTTGAAGATGCAGCGCACCATCGACACCCTTCCTGAGTGGCTTTCGAACTGGAGGCTATGCGTAAACGTCGACAAGACGCAAGCGCTGGCCCTCACTCGAAAGCTCACAACCACGCTGGAAAACCTGACCCTCTTCAACCGGACCATCAAGTGGTCGAACACAGCCAAGTACCTCGGGGTGACCATCGACAGGGGCCTAACGATGTCGAAACAGGCGAGGAATGCCCGCAACTCGGCGCTAGCAGCGAGGGTGGCGCTGAAGCCGACGCTGACTGCCCCACACATCCCACTGAGGATGAGGCTGGCCCTATATAAGACATACATACGCCCTCGACTGACGTACGCCGCTCCGGCGTGGTACGCTTTCACAAACCAGACCCAGAGAGAACGACTAAGGGCGCAGGAGAACCTGAGCCTAAGAGCGATAGTGGGAGCGCCTCGCTTCGTTCGGAACAGCACCATAGTGCGCGACCTCAAATTCGAAACCCTGGATGCCTTTATCACCCGCCTAGCGGAGAACATGTTCCGACGAAGCGACGCCTCAGACCACGAACACCTACAGGACCTAGCGCCCTTATACGAGAGGCTCCCAAGAACTAAACCCTACGCCAGAGAGCTTCTAAAGCAACCAAACTCTGAAGACGACGACCCAAGCACGAATACGGACACCGATCATCAAGCCCGACACCGAGCAGGCACGGACACGGGCACGGACACAAGGCCTAAGCAGGCCGCTCCAAGGACCCCTTAGTTTTAACTAAGGGCGAAACTACGAAAACCGCAGTAAAGGGCTCACGCCCGAAACTGCCTCCCCACGCGGACTTCGTCCGCGTGAGAAGAAAATCCCGACGGAATAACTCCATAATGCATGGTGCGCGCACACAGGGCTGACGCATGCGCGTTTTGCGTGTGACGTGGCGTGGACTTCACGTCAATTCTGCGTTTACTAATAATGCACCTTAGCTTTAGATATGAATATCCTCATTTAATCTGAATATAGCCGACTAAACTGAAAAGATGATGATGGGCTAGCCTTATTAGCTACCTATAATGTTCGTACAGCATAAACATTTGTTCACACCATCTACATAAATACAAATAAAACGGTTTTACTTTCTTCCTTACATAACGTGATAATCTTTAAATCTATACCATAATAAACGAATCTAATGAAATCTCAGTTGAATGTTTGTATGTATGTCCGCAATTTTTGCCAGGATACCTCTTGAAGAAATTATCCGATTTTAATAAAATTTACAATCTAACGAGATAATATCAATACAGTTTTTGTCTGAAGATAACTCTGCAATTAATTATCTGATTTTGATATAATATAAAACTTATAGAAATGAAAAATGCAATCAAAATTTTGTTCCCGACGGGACTTGAACCCGTAACGTTCAGACGAACACCTTTAAGGCCTTTAGCATTCGGCTACGGAGCAATTAACTGTCGGGTCGAAAATCTTGACTGCCTTTATCGGTTTCGAACCGATAAATTTTCATTTCTATAAATGATACCTTAGTGTGGGTTTACACTTTATATACAATAATATAAATAGTTAATATAATAGTTTTATATTTTATATATATAAATAGCTTATAAAATATAAAACTTATTAAATATAAGTTTAAATAGATTATAGCCCACTGCCCAGTGCCGGATTTACCAATAGGCTGAGTAGGCTAGAGCCTAGAGCGGCAAATGGGCGGCAAATTTTGACCTTTGCTTAGGTTCTGCTATCTGTGCCATTACTCTTTTAGCCTTAGAGAAGTAAAACATTATTATTTGTGCACAGAAAAAACGAGTCTCGAAAAAACAAAAAAAAACTAAATAACTACTAAATTCTTATTAATTAACTACTTACAACGGAAAAGAGATGAGGACGATAGAGCACAAACCATAAAGTTTCAATTTGATCGTGTAAAATTTAATAGCCTATTAACGGCAAATTTTTAAATCCGCTACTGCCACTGCCTTGTTGGCAATTCTCTCCTATAACTAGTCCGTAATGTCAATTACATGAGGGGCTTTTTAAGGGCTTTTGACAGTAGTAGGACTACGTAGTCATCCGCTTATCTCAGGTTTCTGTAAAACAAGATGTACAAATCATCATAAAGATTTAGGCCTCGTTGATTTATTTTATGTTATATTTCGATTGACAAAAAATATAGTGCAAATGGTTATCATAAATCTCTTTTTTATCTCTTTTTTATAGCTGTTTAATAAATCTTTACCAGCTTTACAAATTGAAGTAAATAGTCATAACAAAAAAATATTCAAACCCTGACCCTTGTGTCACGTCAGTGCTTCTTTGGAAGTTCCGCACAATACATTCAAAGGAGTCCCTAACAACGCGACAATAGCGTGGTGTTAGTCTGCGGCATAGTGTATAAGTCACGGCAACACTTGACCCTTGCATTTGAACGTGCGATGTCAATGTGATGGAATTTCGGAAAGAAAAACATCGTTAGGAAACTTATCTTCAGACGGTTTCCCTCTGAACATGGCCGAGTAAGGGGAGAGGATGGTATAGGTGATTTTACAATGTGCCAAGTACTACAGCGTCCCATACAGCATGAAGCTACAGTTTCTGACGCTGTGTTAATCATATAAATCGATATGAAAAGAAAAAAATACGATGTCTATCGATGTTGAGTAAATTATGGTACAGTACCAGTGGGACACTTTGGGAAGTCATTTTCTGTAATTACCTCCTTGTAAAAGTGTTACATGATGGGAACCCTTTTTATATTAGAATATAATTACTAATTTAATTATGACTTACTTAATTTAATTTAAAATCTATGGAATATATTTATTTAATGTATTCCCACCGTGTCACGTCCATACGAAACAAAATGATTGAGCCACCAGCAATACGTCCTCAGCATTTAGGTTCATTAAGTCGGTAGTTTCGTTGGAAAACTAAATAACTATAGAAAGTCAGTCATCTTTGTGCCTGCTTGTGGAGTCCACAATCAACACAAGAATGCGCGCAAAAAATATACCAAGTCAACAAACAGATACCTACCACTCAACAAATATTTAAGAAGCAATAAACAGACAATGTATATAAAGCAAGCCTCGCAGCCCGGGGCCGCGCCGCGCTGCGCCGCCGCCGGCCGCATTGCATACATTTGCGCATCCGCCAGCGGCGAGTGGGTCCAGATCTTCCGCATTAGCAACAGGTTCAATTCCCCAGCAGTTTTATAAGAATGATCTATGTTAATTTATTATAATTATGTGTGTTTGCTTTTTGCAAACAGGATTAATGCTAACATCGGTTCACTTTATTGATTAAATATTTAAATGGCGAATATCTGCGACTTGATCTTGATCAAGTCGCAGATATCCGTGACCTCAATGCATACTGATATTGATTGGATGCAGTTAGAATCTGTCAAGGGATACTTCCTGAAGATAGACAGCAGCGTCTTCCGTATGTATTCCGTCTATCAACATTCTATACCGCGTTTGTCAAGCCCGCCAAGCTTGGTGAGTATGGCAACAGTTCCCTCATGATCCGTTTTTGGAGATCTATGAGGCCAATGTCCAGCAGTGGACGTCCTACGTCTATGAGGCATTATGTACTTCAGTACATAATGTGCAATCAAATAACCATGAAACAATAACCAGGGCTGTTATCTTCTGCAGCCCAGAAGCGCACCCACTGGGCTCTTAAGAAGCAAGTGTTATTTCCGGTAGTGTTGCTCATGTATGTTTAGATCATAATCTGTGCTTTATTAAGCTATTTTTAAGCTAGCAAACACGCTGACCTGTTTTAATGTATTCGAAATTGGGAAGTTTGGAAAGGCTAGCTTAGAAAGTTTCTTTCAAGTATTTGCACGAAATATAAATAATGTAACATAGTCCGAAAAGCCAGATACTCGTATTTAAAAAAAACTAAATTGGTATCTAACAATGTTGCACGTGGATATTTAAAAGCTCCTAAATTGAATCATAAATTACCCGCTAATCAATAACACTATCCTAAAAGTTATTCACTTCTGGTTCGAGTGCGAAGTGGATTTAACAGGATCACGACTGACGGGTTTTATTACAATTATCTTGAAGCTTCCTATCGCAGTTTTAGAAAATATCACCACACGACAATCTAACATATGTACATATGTCTAAAAAAATAAACACAACCGAACTAAAATTTTATCTAAACTTATAAATGAATATACAAGAAGAGTTTTGAAAACATTTGTTTTCAGAGTGATTGGTGTATGATTCTTACCGGTTCGATAACGACTTTAATTACGATTGTATTTTTATAGTCGCTGTAAATAATACAATGATAATTTATTCCATACACATTGTTATAATCGTCAAGTAGAATATGTAAAAGACTTAGCACTTTAATGTCAAAAACCAACAAATAAACTTATTATTTTAGGAGTAAGTTCATCGATGTAGAGATGTTGCAAGAGCGGCGCAGTCGCACAGCCGGCGAGGCGGGCGGCGCGGCGGGCGCGGCCGTCGAGAGCCCAATTCTGAGGCAATCGGGATAAACCTCTCAGTTCAAAGCTGACCGCAGCCATAAGCTCCGATGTTTATCGCCCGCACTACACCCAGCTCCGTAAAAAGGTTAGCTTGTGATTGAAAAACGAAATCTTTCCCACACACAAAAAAACGATGCTCCAACGGACCCACTCCGATCGGTTATTGAAATACATCCAGCGATTTGATTCGGATTAGAAAAATACTGGCCGTGTTTGGCTACTGTTGATTCTAAATTATTGGTCGTCCTACAGCAAGCGACGCCCGATCTCCGAATCTGGACAAATATGAAGTGATAGAGAACACGGTTTTGAATAGGATTTGCGTAAATATTTTGTCGATTACGAGCCCGGCCCACTCTGGCACTCGTTTGATGAAGTGTTCTCGTACTGACCATAATTTTGTCTCGGCCAGACGTAAACAGATTTAATCGACAATTTATTGCGTATCTCGGTGTTGCCCTTCGCTGTAATAGTTTCTGGTCGCCCCGACCGGCGCGAACGCTGAGCCCTGCACGGCGCCAAACCGCGCTACTCGCCACCATCTCGCTCACCTCATATTTGTCGATATATATTATATAAAAGCCATTAATCCCATCATACTCAGAGACATGTGTGTCCTACAAGCGGACTACGCTCGGCAGATCTATCATAAACTCCAATATTCGATTGAAAAGCTTAATGTGTTTCTGTGTATAGCGATTGTGCAGAACCGCCGCCATATCCGTTAATAAAATCAGTCGTTATTTGTCTCGATAGAAATTCATGACAACATATCGTACAGAACAAACTGATTGATCAGATTATGTCTATTGCAAATAAATTGTAAGCATAGTCACGATTGCTGTGAGCCTGCTGAGCCTCATTCCTGGCTCGACGAGCCTGGCGTGGCACCTCCCACCGGCGTGATGTCAGCCTGCGTAAATACATAATATAAACTTTGCATTTCTGAATCAATCTACACACTTTTGCAGGAATGTAATATGAACTTATGATCACTTGAACCTTTTAAGTTAGAATCTTTTACGCTTCACCGAGCTGTGCGTTTATGGCATCTCTGATATACAGGCATTTGCTTTCTCAGGTTACGAGAACGACTCTTGGAGAGTTATGTCACAATTGACCCCATAGCAAGTACCTTTGCCCATAAAGGTTCTAATACAAATAACCATGTGGTCAATTAACTATGTTCGGATTGTATCCGTAATGTAATACGGCATCACGCTGCGACGCCGGCGCTCACTACATATTTATGACATCCACGCAACCTGCGCCCGCGCCGCTCCTCAATTAACCGGCCGCTATAACTCAGCCGAGGTGAACTTTGGTGTCGATTTATTGATCCTTGCATGCATGCATGGGCATTGTAAATGTGTTCCAGGTTGCTGACAACCTGTGACCTTACACGTGGTGCTGGATTTTAAGATCACATTACTTCATAATTGATACACCACGGGGAAATTTTCATCGCTCTCCGGCATGGTCGGGGCATTCTGAGAAAAAAACCCTTCAAAAAAACTTTCATTTCGCTTTATATAATAGCCATCCTATAGTTTAAAAACCTGTTAGCGAAGTGCCAAACATTTTAATACTACTTACAAACACCACCTAGTTAGTGTTACATCTACATGTATTTCTACTTAGGTGTCCTAGGAATGTAAGCATATGTTCCCACGATGTCCTTCACGTGAGTGACGTACCTTTCTACTGAATCCAGAATACTAATATCCATTAGCCATTCTCTCCAGGAAGAGTCGTGCAGCCCTCCGCATGACCCTGCTTAATTCATCATCATTACAATTACAAATTAATCCGTTTCACACGACCACGGCCATTGAACACCGATTTGGCAGCAACGGTGAATTCACACTGACCTCTGTGTTACTCGACATGCCTTGTCTCTTCAATAAATTTCACACCAGGGTAATCCGATAGCGTATTGACCGGTGGTCAGTTTCCACCTGCTTCAGTGACGAGCGCGCCGGAGTCCTGTCGACTCTCCTGCTCCCTCGCAGACAAAGGATTGCAGGAGCGAGAGAGAGGGGTAAACAACCGTTTCTAAAAGGCAAATTCGAAGATATGTATGTTTGGACATCGATAGGGTGTGTAATCGGATAGTTTTGCTTAGTTATGGGCGCACCGTGATCGCTCAATTACGATGTTTTGTCGACGCAAGGCGGAGGAAGTTGTAAATAACACTGACCACTGAGACGTTGGGAAACAAACCTTCAAGCTCTGTCCTTACAAGTGGTTCGATGTTTTTGTTCCAACAAACACTATACGTTGCAGTACATTTGTTGTATTCCTTTGTAACTTTTACGCCGTAGCGTTAGCACATGTGTTGTCTCTAAACCAAGGCACAGTACCATAATGAGAGCTTTCTGCACCATAATGCATGCTCTAATTCAGTCTTGGCATAGAATCGACAGAAGATTCCATTCAGCTGTCATCAAACGCAGTTTAATTCAATAATGGAGATTATGACTATTACGGTCCAGTACCGATGAATTAATTTGAGTTTCTACCGAAGTTCTACATAATGAAATGTCTGGCACAATTTTAGAACATTTTTGAATGTTTTACATACAACTTACGGGTCTCTAGCCATCTTTAGATACGTAAGTACAAAATAAAATAGGCTGAAAGATATTGATCTCTGACACCTGAGGCGGAGAACACTGAAGCATCTCATTGCAAACGTAAAATAGCTGATGTAAAATATCATCTAGACGAGTCGGAGCTAGGTCTGTCAACCCGTGACGTGCGCTGCTGTGGACTCACACCGTCACGTCACGGGTCTAATCCTTCTTCTGAGTCCGTATCACCTCCGTGCAATCTCCTAGTAGTTGACAAAACAATAGTGTTACCAATTGTTTTGCTTGGAGTTCAGTAACCTGGCGGTGGCGGTGGCGGTGGTGACACCTCGCTGTTCCGGGAAGCGGCAACCGTGCGCGGACGGAGGCGGCGCGGCAAGAGTCAACACCAGAGCTAATCCAACATTCGACGACTGTGTGGCAGCCGATAGAGCAGCCACGCAGATAGGACATCTACCTTCGATAGCTACAAGAGAATCAAAGGTTTGTTTTTTAAGAAAAGAGTAATACTATTTAAACCCACATAGGCCTTCACGCTAAAAATAACAATTTATATAATTCTTGATCGAACGACCTCCATTCATTAAATAATTATGGAATAATTCAAGGATTTCTGGATCATCAAACGCTTTGTCTTTCAAACCTTAAAACGTTATGAAGGGTTAAAAAAAAAAATCCTGATTAATTTTTTTAATTTGTTTTCTCGTTCGTTTCTTTAGTTTTCTGGAAGGGCCCTTGAGGTTTTCCAGTTTTGCTATTTAAAAAAAAAACATTTGACACCTTTTGCAATAACTTTTAAAAGCCCCAAGGTAGAACCTTGATTTTTGCAAGACAGCATTTGCCCGCAAACCTTGGATCTTTTGTGTAATTTTCAACTTGATGTCTTGACGTACTGACAGATAATCAAGTATTCCTATACAGGTTCCGGTTTTTCCTTTTCATGTTTGGAACCATCACCTCCTCCCCAACTCGCGTCTCATCAGAAACAAACGGATTCAAATCTTTACATATTAATGGTTCCTTACTTGACAAATTGATATTTTATATAAATTATCAAACCCATGCACATCCGAGCTGCCAAAGATTGTCATCAAACGCCAATCAAAGATCCATAGATTGTGCACAAAAATCCAAACCGTGTTTACAATATCCCCGATGAACTCTACTGATTTGATTTATTTTAAGAGCAGGTTCCGTTACCCGGCCTTACCCGCACATGGAAATATATAATCTATTATGATAATAAAATGCAAATATTAATTTCATATAATCACTTCTTTGAATTATGTCATGTTGATTGGGTTTCTATTTTTTGGTAATAAATTAGTGAAATTATAATGTTAATTAGGGGAAATATACGATTCGTAAAATACGTGTGTTCTAACGTTGCTGCATTCCTTCCAATGGTTAAAGAACAAAGATAAAATACACAGTTATATAATTATACAGAACAGTATCCTTTATTTGTTGAGGGAAAAGTAATTTTACCGACTATATATTTCAATGATTTTAATTTCATTTTCTATTTTAGGTAGTTTATTGCAACGAAACAAAATATCAGAATGTTGGTTCCATTAAGAACCTTCTTCTGTTCTGTTCCACTATTCTTTGCTTAGAACACGGCAGCTCAAAGACAGTACAATATTTGGTGCGAGCGCGGCGCATTCGAGTGTTTGCGCATCAAACAATAACTGTTAATAATTCTTAATGCGTCGTAATAAGGTTCCAAATGTCGAGTCAACACGCGGACAAGAGGATGACAATACCGTGTTACTTGACGTAATATCGGCTCCGAGGTAAATGTTTGCGGAAGAATGGTAGGCGCTAATCATGTCGACACACGCTGATGATGATAACTGGCCGGAATAATGGACGTGGTAATAGGACGCCGCGGCACAAAGCAAGCGCTAACTAACAACGAACTTTAGGAAAGTATGTTTTGGTGCCTAGGAAACCACTTAATTGGTCTTTCACATATATTTTTATCCACCGACAAAAAAAATAGTGTTATAAGTTTGACCGCTATATGTGTGTCTGTCTGTGGCTCCGTAGCTCTTAAACAAGTGGAATAATGCAGTTTTTTATTATTTAAAATAATATTTTTAGCAGCGGTTCTTAAATATATTTTATCAAAATTGTTTTAGACATTTACTAAATAGGTACAGGGAGCAAGTGGCGCTGAATAGTGGAATGTTTCCATTTCCCAAGTTTCGTATTTTATGAAAGGAAATAGTGTGTAGAAGGCAACACTGAAAGTTACATAGAAATCGTGTAAGCCATTACAAGGGGGGTGAAAGTGGAATTAGACAATAGATCCTTTTCAAGTATACCCAAGTTTTGATATCAAACAACAATTAAAGGAAATGATGAGTGGTAAATGATTTTATTAAAAAGCGGGTTTTCTAGCTCCTACTTAGTATCGAGGGTAAGTACTTATTTCTTTTAATTTTACTAACTTGTACATTTTGTATAAAGCGATACCAACAAAACGAATACAAGATTTTTACTGTACAGCGTCTCTGCAGTGCCATGTGCATATTGTGCATGTGTATGACAAGGCTCTAAGTTAGTCAGTGTTAAGATTAGATAAACTGCATTCAATACCTACGTGTCAAACACAGAAAGTGAAGAAAAACTTACATCATATCATCATCATATCAGCCTTAGGACGTCCACTGCTGGGCAAAGGCATCCCTCATTGATCTTCAAGTACTGCGGTTGGAAGCCGTCTGCATCCACCGCCGACCAGCAGTTCTCACCAAGTCTGTAAGTGGACGTCCTACGCTGCGCTTGCCGATCCGTGGCCTCCATTCGAGAACTTTGCGGCCCCATCGGCCATCTGTTCTGCGCGCTACATGACCATTGCCACTTCAACGTGCTACTAATCCGTTTGGCTATGTCGATGACCCGAGTTCTTCTACGTATCTCCTCATTTCTGGTTCAATCCCGTAGAGAAACCCCGAGCATAGCCCTATCCATAGCTCTTTGAGCGACTCTGAGCTTATTCATAAGGCCAATAGTGAAGGACCACGTCTCGGTTTCATAAGTCATATGTCATGTCAAGAATTGATAGATGATTTTAAATTTGTTCGCTTCAAATAACAATTTTGGAAATAAGATAAAACGTATGAGAAACCCAATAATCATCCATTTTACCAGTAAACAACATTAGCAAGACGATTTAGCAGACAACTAAAAACATGCCGAAATAAAAAGACGCTTCCACTCACATGAATGTGCGCGGGCGCCGACAGCGGTACACGTCTGTCTCGGCCGGGTTCGAGCGGGTACAGCCTAATCTGATCGCTTCTTACTTTCAATCATATCGAACACATTGCTGTGGATAAGACCGTTTCTGGTAAAGGAAAACATCGTAAAGATATCCTAGGCTCCAACTCCAGACGTATTGACCTGTTTTTCCCCTGACTATATCGATAAGGACGAGAAGATTGTAAAAATGCTGTCAAAGCCAAAATAATGGATTAAGTAACCACTACTTAACTTATTTTAATTGGGATTTCTGTGAGTTCCAGAAGTTTCGTAAAATCTTTTGATGGTCATAAGGGTACCATCCGTTTATAGTCATCATCATCATTTCAGCCGTAAGTCATGCATTGCTGGACAAATGCCAATCTCATAGATTTGCAAGTAATGATTATGAAGGGCTGAAGGCGTAGGTACTCATCACGCTTGGCAGGCGGTTTCCATAGTACAAGCTTTGCTAAGACTAGAATGAAAGGTGCTAGTGTACTATTTAGTTGGTCTAAAGCAACACTCTACATGAATTTGAATGAAAAGGCTTATCCACATAGCCCCGCCCGTTTAATGTCAGGTACAGATTAACTCATGAAATCGGATAAAGGAGCGATGAGCGGCGCGGGCGCAGCCGTAAACCACTCGTATCGCCGCATCGCCGCAGCGTGTTTACGCGAACTTTACTTATTTCTCAACACGAGGATGGTAAGTGATATATGATATTCATTCTTTTTTGGTTTGAACAGTAGAACAGTTTAAAAATGCAACCACTACGGAGGCTTTAGTGGGTAAAATATCGGTTAATATCTGAGATTACGACGGAAATTTAGAAATTCATTCCATAGTTTGTTATTACAAAACATAGACACGTTCACTTATAAAAAAAAATAAAAGTAAAAAAAATAACAAAAACAAGCTTTTATTTTAATGTACTAAAAATAATAAATTTACCGTTAACATTTTCCGTTAAAATTTAATGTCAACTTAATACGTCTTTATACAATTTATGTAATAAACCTGTAACTTGATCTAATTGTTTTTTCCAGCTTAAATCCCGCGACAAGCTTTTTATCACATAAATTTATAAAGACGTTTTAAGTTGACATTAAACTTTAAAATGTTTTATTTTATTATTTTTAGTACGTTTAAATAAAATCTTGATTGTTAAAAAGTTTTTTACTTTTAATTTATTTTTTACTTTTTAGTTATCACTAGACAGTTGGTTTCTTGTCTGTTCATCTCATGCCCGCCATGTTTGATTAAGAGTGATGTCATATAATTTTTCGAGCAACTCTCAGCAAGCCCTTTTATTTGATATCCATATTCTAAGAGTGCATTAAGAATAACTAGTCCGCCATCTTGGATGTTCCGCCATGTTGGATACAGAGTATCGTCATTTAATTTTCCAATTATTCTCAGCAAGCCCTTTCATTCGATACCCATATTGTAGGAGTCCATTAAAAATAGCTAGTCCGCCATCTTGGGTGTTCTGCCAAGTTGGATTGAGAGTGACATCATTTCATTTTTTGAGTTATTCTCAGCAAGCCCTTTAATTAGATACCCATATTATAGGAGTCCATTAAAAATAACTAGTGGTGTTCTGCCATGTTAGATTCAGAGTGACGTCTCATACCATGCATTGTCATCCAAAGAAAATTTATATACAAAATTTCAACTCAATTGGTTGAAGATATCTGCTTCAATATTGAGTTGCAAGATTCCTCCCGAACAAACATAGTTACATACATACATACAGGGCAAGCTAAATAAAAGCTTTTAAAAATATATTTATTACGTGTGATAATATTTTTGAATTTATTCAATGATTTCTGCAACTCATTTGGGAGTTTGTTGTAGAAGCGTATACATTTCTTTATACGTTGCCCTTTAAAACATATTTTAACCTTATGGAGCCTAGTAGTGGGCACAGCGAGTTTATTCTTATTTCTTGTATTTACATTGTTATTGTCGCTGTTCTTTTTAAACGAAGCAATATTTTTATGGGTGTACAAACGGTTCTCTTAAATATATTGACAAGCTACTGTCATTATATTTATTTCTTTAAGTTTAGTGTGAAAACAGCGTCTCCTTCAATTTTGTATCAAGAACGTTCCATTTCATGCAGTATATCCAACAATAGGAATACGAGTATATTATGAATTACAGCGTCCCCTGCCAGATGTAGTGAGTGTAGCAACAGCCCCTCATGATCTTGGAGATCCATGAGCAGTTCTATGGCTGAGATGATGAGACTAACCATATCGAATATAGCCCTAGATAGGGGAGTGTACAAGGAAGGAATAGAAGTATCTTTCCTGAAAAAGAGGAATTGAATAACAATATTATATTAATAGTATCCTCTATTTACTTATATTTGTAGTCGTGGGGTGCCCGCAGTAAGAATGTTGCCTCTACTCTCTTGTCAGTAAGAATGTGCCAAGGGATACCTCTTGAAGTTGAATATTTGCGTATCTCAACATCCCGCACTGCGCTCACCAACACGCCTGCCAAGCGTGTTGATCTATCATGACCAGTACTTAGAGATTTAGGAGACCTATGTCCAACAGTGGACGTCTTACGACTGAGATAATGATGATGATTTTATTTATTGCCTATTTTCTTTTAATTGTAGTACATATAGCTTGCAAACCCCGTGCTGTACCTATACTGGTCATGAACCATTTTTTGCAAAGTTTAGCAGTCCTCAAAGCTTTTAAATAAGACATTAAGATTTGTGTCGAGTCATTAAGATAGTGGCACGTTATAGATAAAAGCTGTTTTTAACGACCCGTAGCAAAGCGGGTTTGTATGTTTATTAGTTATAGATTATTCATATTATAGACGTAAAAACTGCAGCGTTTCTTTTTCTACAACATGGAACATAAAAGCCCACGCGTTTCGTCCGCGCCCGTTGTTCTAACCACTCCGCCTCTGCGCTTTGCTAACGAAATATTGGCTTACCATGCACTCACCTTTTGCACTCTCCGTAATGGCATCGGGAGTCGATCTGCGCCCGCGCATCAATGGAGTGGAGGGCGCACTCTGGCGCGCAAACACTCGTCGCGTATGATATGTGCCGAGAGGCTATGTGAACACACCTAAAGAGATGCTTCTGACACGTCATGATTATTAACACTCAGAAATATTTACGGCATATATCAATCATCATCATCATCTCAGTCGTAGGATGTCCACTATTGGATAATGACCTCCCTTACTGATCACTTTGTAATGATCATGAAGGCCTGCCTGCTGTGAATGACGGATGCGCAGGACGGAATGTTGATACACGGAAAGACGTTGCTGCCAACCTTCTGGAGGTATCACTTGGCAGATTTTTACTGCACCCACGGGAAAAAGAGGAAAGGCAACATTCTACTGCTGGCACCTCACGGAAATATATTTGTCACGATTAAGTATTGTTAACTTTTTAGTTTTAAAAATTAGATTTAAGATCTGAAAACACCTGATGTTTTCATGTAGTTGTACGCGCAATGATTCCGGGATTCAATTTAGAATAGAATAGAATAAAAATTCATTAATTGACACACACAGATACAGCACAGTTACATTACAATAAAAGAAAACAAAGCTTAACTTTATGTAATGTAGCTACTCTGTAGTGACGACAGGCAAGAGGTCCCGTCTCAGCTTCGAGCTACTTACTCCACATAAAGAGATTTACTGAATTTTTTCCTTTAACTATATAACTTTAGCTCTACACGGAGAGCTATTAAATGATACAATAAACTTAAAACGATGGACACCGCCTTGACTGCTTTGGTTCCCGCCTTGAATCCGAGGATCGAGTGCCCGACATCGAGCACCGAAGGTTTTTACGGGTAATTATTAGGTTAAGCGGCGCCCTGGTTCACTATGTATATATTAAGTAAAAAAAACTTTTTAACACACAAGCTTTTATTTAAACGTACTAAAAATAAAAAAATATAAATTTTACATTAAGGTTTCATGTCAACTTAAAACGTCTTTACACAATGAATGTGATAAAAAGCTTGTCGCGAGATTAACCTGTGTACCTGTAACTTGATCTTATTGTTTTTTTTTGTCAAACAATGTAAATACGAATACCTGCGTAAATCTCGCGTCAATCATTTTTATCTCATAAATTGTGTAAAGACGTTTTAAGTTGACGTTAGTCTTTAATGAAAATTGTTTATTTTATTATCTTACGTACTAACGTTCAAATAAAAGCTTGTTTATTTTTTACTTTTTAATTATCACTGGTCAGTTGGTTTCTTGTCTGTTCATCTCATGCCCGCCATGTTGGATTTAGAGTGATGTCATATTATTTTTCGGGTAACTCTCAAAAAGCCCTTTTATTTCATATCCATATTGTAAAAGTGAAATAAGAAAATAACTAGTCCGCAAGTTTGGGATTCTGCTATATTGGATTTAGAGTGACGTGATTTCATTTTTTGAGTTATTCTCAGCAAGCCTTTTCAATTGATACCCATATTATAGGAGTACATTAAAATTAAGTAGCCCGCCATCTTTGGTGTCTGTTCATCATATTAATCATCTTCCTAATCATATTTGTCGAAAGGTTGGCTGCTCACTTACACTTTTTTTTGGTGTTTCGCCATGTTGAATTTAGAGTGACGTCACATAACTGACCATGTACTATCATCCAAAGAAAACATGTATACAAAATTCCATCTCAATTGGTTGAAGATATCTGCTTCAAAATTGAGTTGCAAGATTCCACCAACAAACATAGTTACATACATACATGCAGGGAAAGCTAAATAAAAGGTTGTAAAAAGAAAACTCCTCTTACTATTACCGTGGCACTTTGGGAGGAATGTGAAGTTAGATCTAAACAAACTTACCATTCGAAATTCCTTAAGTAATTAAATCTTGTAAACACTTCGTTTATGTCTACGTTTGTATCGGTTTCCTATAATCTGATCTTGCTCAAACAAAAAAGTGATCTGAATTACTTGAAACATAAAAAATTATACTAGATCTAGATACAGACTAAAGGCAGATAGTATAATATGTCAACGGACAAAAGGAATGCTAGCACAAATACGCCTAAGCGTGTATTGACTGTTGGGCACGCCAGTAAGAGCATACCCCTGTTTGCCGAGCCCGACCTTGGCTACCGGCGCGGACCAATATTTGCGTGTGCGCACGTCGGTAACCCATCTTATCTGAGCACGGTACACTTTTTCTACCGATGAAATGACAAAATTATACTCCACATGTTTAAAATACATTTTGTGTTTACATATAGTTCATGGAAAGTTATGTGTTAAATGAATAAATGATTATGAAAATGAAATGAATATAAAAATAAATGTATTTTGGCATGATGAGTAATTCTATAATAAGCTTTTTATACTTATTTCCTCAATTAAGTTATCGTATTTGTTTACGTTTTAAATTTTTTTGCCCTTTTTATTATATTACCTACTTATTTGGTCATATTAGGTACATTTTAGCAATTGGTTCCATATTAGGTACATTTTATTAAGAAAAATGATGCTGTTAGTACTTACATATTTACACAATCTACAGTGCTGATCTATGTCTGCCAACCAGTGTTACAAGAGATTGTGCTGTTCTGAAGAAAAAAAAATAATTAAATAATAATTATTTTTTTCAAATTCAAAATGTGGTACAGGATGGGCACCCTTCCATTTTACTAGTGCCGTCTACAAGTGAGATGAACCCTTTCTCTCTGATTTAAGTCTTGTTTAAATAAATAAATAATACTGGACACACAGCATCCATTAGATTATTATTATTTATTATTATCCATCCTCTAGACCCAAGCTAAGCAGAGCTTGTTTTATTCAAATTCAGATTTAATATTCAAATTACACTTATGGGTATTGGATGAATGATATACATAATATATTACAATATAGATATGTTTTATTATACATAGAAAAAACACCCAGAACACCCTGAACAAATATCTGCAGATCGTACAGTCATTTATCCTGAGACGGGAATCGAACCCGCAAACTCTTGCGACGCAGGCGGACCTTCGCCCGCTGCGCCACAGAGTTGTCTTAAAGTAAAGTTTATAAGTATCGAGTCAAGTCATACTTTGGGTGGCCGTGGTCAAATTCACCAAGACCACATAATTGTGTTTCTATCCGAGTTCTGTCGAATCAAGATCCCTCTTACGAATGTTATCGTTTCTTAATAACATGGGAATCTAAACAATACACGGAAACAGCACACGTTAAAGTGTCCATTGTGGAAACACGAAAGGCCGTGTCGTTGGACGGATGGACAAAATGTTGGGATGTCCCGCCCACTCTGGGCGCCCGCGGGAGACATATTGTGAGAATTATTCATGACATCGTTCTAGCGACTCTTTTTAACTCGTATATAAGGAGTTCTCTCACATCCATCTTGGTTGCAGACATTCACTTCTAGAAACGCTAGAGAAACTGTAAAAGCATAAGTAGGCATGGTTAAGTAGGAACCTCAGCATTTGAAACTGTTTTGCGCAGTTTGGATAGACATGTACTTATTTGTGCCTACTCTCCCAGTGCCACTTTATCCTAACCACCTCAGTATACAAGAGAGACAAGATAAAGCCCCGCAAAAGTCACTTTATAAAGTCTCTATAATATTTTCAATCGCCATGTTTTCACCTCTCGCCCCGGGCTGTTTACATAACCGTTTGATAATACAAGGCTTAGATTTACGGCCTACTATAACATTTACATAAATAATGTTTTCGTTAATGTATCGAAAACCAAATATCACTTAAAGTTATATAAAGTTATGTGACGTAAGCAGCCAGTATCGAATGTCGAAGAAATGTTAAATGGAACTAAGATAATTTCCCTCGAACATCTCGTCTCTGAGAAGGCTTCGGGTCCAAGAGCTCGGTTGCTGGGCTGCACAGCCGCAGCCGCCGCCAACCAGAACCATCGTCCAATTAAATAGTTACTATAAACGTCCGAGCCGCCATTAAAGCAACGATAACATAAATCACAAAATAGCTAAAAATCGTAACAGCCTCGTCCGTGACACGGAACTTATAAAATTTTATTATTTTAACGATTTTGTCACCGGCATTTTGGCAAATAAATGGCTTTAGACAACGATAGGTGTAATTAATTAATATTCGTGAATCGTAAAACGATAGGCCATAGAACCAGTCAAGGATGTACGAGTAGGGTTAAGTAATGTTTCAAAAGCATTGCTTGCATTTTTGTATAGTCATAGTACATATTAGTACGTATTTCTCAAATATAGGAAACTATGGAACAAACAGGACATCCACGTATTTGATCTTATTGACATCCTGAAAGATAGCTTTACGAGCCACTCTTAAATACGACTTTAAAATGTAAATGGATTTCACATTTTATTTAAATATATTAATAGGAATATTAGAACTTCTAACATAATACACTAGATTTATCATCACTTTTTAAATAAATGGCTTGACTATTTCTTAGTTAAACATTTACATGATATTTAAATGCCCTATCCATAAATACATTCAAGACCCGCCTTAATGACATTTTAGTTAAAAAAGCCTATTATACTATAAATGAATTTCTAATTGACCGTAATATTTTGAATTGACAATGTGAAATAATTTGACATTTTTAGATTTTTTTATTTTTTTTGTATGACTATAACTTGACAATAAATATATATTATTTTTAATATTAATTGTGTAATATAGTTAGTTTTTTTCTAGTGGTGTATTATTTAACTATAAAAGTGTTGGTATGCTTATCAGCAGGATCTAGTGAATCTAATAATAAGTACTATCTATTGTAAACCTAGGTTCACAAACGAATAAATGAATTGAATGAATGAATTGAATTAAAATATAAACAGAATGAACTGCAACTATACCTCTAGTAGTGTCTGTCCACAAACGCTGTTTGCCCACAAGTGGCACCTGTCAGGCGTGGGCCGCGGCCTCCACGCCACAAGTGGACTTTAACTGCTCATAAAACGAAAATTATGGATTGGGACGCGCCCATATTTCGGTGATGCCATTTCTTTTGCATTTTTAGTGGCATTAGTTTATCTGCTAGACCGGGGCTAAGCTATTTATGATAATGGTTTTTCCAAAAATAGAATGGCCAGACGGTAACGTCATGCAGAAAGACGCTACTTTTTTAGAGAAAAGCTGTTCTATAATCCAATTGTTTATTGCATTTGTGTTCGAGGACGCGGGCTAGCCTGCCTGAGCGGACTGAACACAATATGCACAATATGAAATTCAAAATTATCGTAACCAGTTTTCTAAGAAACAACTTTGTCGAACGCGCAGAGATGTACTTATACAAACTCGTACATAAAAAGTAAATAACGCACCGGAACAAACAGAATGACATTTTAAATAAATTTTATTTCGTCTCTATGGCTTCATCTCGATCGTAAAACAAAGAGCAGAGGTTTGTGAGCGTCGTAAAAATTAGGATATGTTTACTTTTTTGTTGTTTGAATTTAACGTTTTTTCCCTTCATAAAGTAATAATGATGTAACTTAACAACTTGACGCATTTGAAAGTCCCGATCGCCAGCCGATGTTTGATGAATGCTCACTTCACAGTTGTGAAGATAAATATCAAACTGTTTTAAAGGTTATTATTACGCTATGATACCGACGCGACGCAAAAGGGCATAACACAATTTTACACAAATTAAAAAAAAATTGCAAATGGAGGTAATCATTTATCTTTATTTATTATATTATCTTTATTTATTATATTCGTGTAATTCCTATAATTAATGGAGAGGACTAAATGACATCCGATCCAACAAGTTATAAATACTGGACACATGATTAGACGCAGAACAAGCCTACACGATAACCAGCCGATACCAACTATCGGCCGAGAGCATCGCCTGTCGCGGCCCCTAATGGCCACCATCTTATTATAGAATAACTGCTCAGTCCTGATGTAATTTCTGTTGATAGAGCATCCATCAGAATTAGCTGATGACTTATGGTGATTGTTAATAATTCGAAACTCGGAAACTGAGGAGAAAGTCAGCATCCAAACAATCCTTATTTACGGAGATTGAGTCGATGCTGCGACAATATTTATTGACAGCTCTATCGGTGCCATTAAATATTTCAAATCAAAGCCGAGAATCGTGTTTATAATATACTGAATTATATTAAAACAGACCTTGCCCTGTCATTGTAGAGCCTACCGTGTCGTTCTGAGTTCTACTCGTAAACAGGCGAGTTACTGCACGAACTGAAAACATAAGCAGTATAGTACGCCGTATCAAGTACGAGTAAACCCTAGTGTTTATGTCAAGATCAAGTCACGTTGGAAATAAAAGTAGGAACTGGTGGGATGCCGATGGGTTTCGTCATAGCCCGGCCGGCGTTGCTCGGCAGCGAGCTAGGCGTGTTGGCGCGCTGGTGTGCTAATGTCACTGACGCATGTTGAATAACGCCATCCACATTTCCACCTTGCTTTGCTAACACGTACATGCGCTGAACTAGAGAAAAGTGATAATTACGTCAATACCAAAAGTCTTAAGGCTTTTCTATAATATTTAACATAGCATGGGAGAAATTGGTTACGGTGGCGGACGAATGCACTGACACTGACTAAAATGAGTGTAATTAAGGGCTCACTCAGCGCCCTGAGTGAACTCACAGTTGTCAAGAACCGTGACCAATGATTCCGCTCACCGGCGTTACCGCCTGTGGTGGTAAGCCGCGTGTGAAGGAATTCGTCAATGATGGTATAAATCTCTTCAATTGCACCTTTTTATTCTCTACGATGTTATCGCACCTCTGCACACTCATAATAATAAATTACGTACTTGGTTCTGCAATAAAGCTCATAAAATAATGTGAAACCGAGTAATAATCAGGTATAGTCTTTATAATAACGCCACAATTGAAAATACAAGTAAGAAACGCCTTCCGTGACTCTTTAGGTCCGATTGTCGGCTGATACGCTTCGATTTCGATTCCCCACGCGGACTAGTGTTTGTTTTTTAGGTATTTGTCTCTGTCTATTTTTTGATAATAACTATGTATTAAAAAAAAATAAGTGCCCGATCAAAGTACCTACAAAACAAGCTCTGCCTACTTTGGAGCTAAGTGATGCTGTATGAAATGTCCAATTATTATTAACAGTATGTATTATGAGTACGTATTGAAAACAAATGTATGTATGTATTTTATCTATATACGTAACCTGATATCAATAACACAAGCTCTGCTTACAGGCTTTGGGTTATCATATAAAAATCACCAAATAATAAGTCGTGTCCAAGGCCCTTATCCGAATTGATACATTTATTTATAGAAAACACGCATTTTTTTACTTATTAGTTTATTTTCAGGCCGGGGCCGTTACAAAACCAGCGATTAAGCAAAACAAGTAACGTCTTTTTCAGTACGCACTTTTGCCGTACGTCGCCAGCAACAATACTGTCTAACATTTAGAACTTATCAAAATCTTAGTTGATTGAAAAGTTCTGTTGAAGATTTCAACGCATTAAATGAAGTCATAAATAAGGGAAACAGCATCATAATAAACGATTAGTTGGCGTTGATATATGGAGGAATGCGATTAAATTAACATTGATTTCACGACTGCGTAATTGCAGTGTGCCACCGGGAGGCTGGTGTCCGACACACACTTAACTAGTTCCATTTAGAACATTTATTCACACTTATTATACTTAGCTTAGAACTAAGTACCTACTAATAAATCCTGCTGCGCAGGAGCTTGACGTTCGCTAGAAATGCATTAAATAATTATGGCAATCACAAAATGGCATACTCGTAGCAAGACTTTGTCATGCGGTTAGAATGAACGCAGTCGACAGATTTTTTCATATTTTATATGAGTATATTCACTTATCTACATGACGTATGTCCATCGAATAATATAATCTGACCATCACATGTCATCCGCTGTGCCGATACCGTGATTTCTGAGGTTAATTGCAACATCCAAGCTCCGATGACTCCATCAGATCAGCTCAACGCCGTTCCATAAAAATACAGCGATGCGATCTCAGCAAGTGCTCCGAACTAGATAATGTACACAAACCCACACGCCCTCTGACAAGACGATTCCGTTATCTGCCGTGATACGGGCGGCTATAAGTTAACCATTTTACTGCACGCGCCACAGCCAGGCGCACAGTCTGTGGGCACAGACCACCTCGCGGGTCCCGCTAGATACCACAATATCTCGTATCATAGTACTTGAAACTTGTGTCGTAATGCCTTGTAATGTGACTATATTGGCTTCAATAATGCCTGACACAATTTCATTGGTCATCGATACCGCGTTATCCAAAACACTTCCTAAGCTTGTTAACAAACTGGCATAGCGACAAAAGCTTGTTGGATTTTGGATTTCGTCACTACGGTCAGTCTGACAGAATTATTTTACTATTCAGAGATACCTCTTTGAAAAAAGATAATTTAATATCAAAGATACATAGAAAATAATCATCTCTTTCAGCGTGTGGTGTCAAAGAAGGGTTTCTATCTATCTCAAACAAAAATGTTAGATAATCACATTTGTATCACTTGTATGACTACGAGAACTCGTATACGTTTTCTTGACACAACTTCACATGAAACGAGCGGTAGAAAGAACGAGCGATAGAAATATATATAGAAGTTCAAGTGCCTCATTGACAAGCGTTTTTGTGAAATGCATGGTCTTATAATAATTGAATTTGCTCAAATAGTGACCTTCTTCTGTCAAATCCCTACCGGGTTCAAGGCTTATTACAAAAAAGTTCCTTGGGCTCCAGTGGTATACATGAAGTTAGAAGGGAGAGAAATGCGTGGTCGAGTGCACATGTTTGAAGTGCTGAGAGCGAGGTCGCCGGCCGCGCAGCACACGCGTGCTTAGAACACAGAGTAAGTGGACTGGCTCGGTGACGCTACAGATGTGCTTCTGGAGGCTAAAACATAAATGATGCGTCTTAACTGAAGTTAGTAATTAATAGTCAACATTGTGACGTGTGTTGGCATTTTTCCAGAATGGGGTACATTTTGGCAGCAAAATTAATAACAAGTTAACTAAGTTTTTTTACCTACTATCTTATAGGAACGGAAAACGGTCGCTTCCAACTGCAAGAACTGGAAATTCATGAGGGATAAGGGATTTTGTTCATCAGTTGACATCCTACGGCTGAAATGATGTTTATGAATGATTGCTATCTAAATTGAACACCATTCAAGTCGTGGTGTAGAATCGAGTTTGATTGAGCTAGATCGCTGTGATCGCTAAAGAGTTTGTTGGGGAAATATGTTTTTTGTGTTGCTCGTTGGGTGATATGGTTAATGGTGAATTAAGTACACAAACAAAATATTACGTTTATTTACAGGTAACGACAAGCTTGTGATATAACTTTCATAGTAGTATCCGATTGTGAAATAATTTGTTCCTATCCTCTAATTATTAGTTCTCGGCGGAGGTTTAGATACCCGTTAATTAAGTTTTCGCCTGTCACGGCCGCTGGGTGCTTAATGTCCGGAGTAACTCCTCGGCGTAAACATCGCGCTCTATTGCTAACGCTATTGCAGGGGCTTTGTCAGGATGGACCTGTTCTTCTCTCAGACACAGACCAAAAAGTGTTTCATACAAACATCATATAAATGTCTCATCAGTTCAGCCGTAAAACGTCCACTACTGAACACAGTTGCCATACTCACCACGCTTGGCAGGCGGGTTGGTGAGCGCAGTATAGGATGTTGATACACGGAAAGACGCTGCTGCCGATCTTCCGGAGGTATCTCCGTGTCCATACGTGTATATGTAAGGGATACCCCTTAGCAGGCTCTTACTGCATCCATGGGCATGAGAGGAGGGGTAACATTCTACTGCCGGCACCCCACAGCAATGACCACTCATGTCTAAAATGTCTAAAATACGTGCATTTTGTCAGCCACAGGATCGCTGTCCACGCCCACTGCTGGGAGGCCTCCGTTTTGGATCTCCAGGATCATCAGGGGGTGGCTGCCGTACTTACCATGCTTGGATTGGGGGACGCAGTACGAGATGTTGGTACACGGAAAGACACTGATACCCATCTTCCGGAGGTATTTCTCGGCAGATTCTTACCACATCCACGGGTAAGAGAGTGGAGGCAACATTCTACTGCCCCCTACAGCTAACGTGCAAGTGTTTGCGGTGTGATATTAATTTCAGGTCTACATACGAATGTAAAAGCTACGAATTGCACTCTGGTTCCGCCATAAAGTTGCTTAATGTTGCGCGGTGATTCATACGGCTGCTTTACTGCCTGTATATTATGTACGGGCTATATCTGACTACCTGTTGCCGGCGAATTTGCCTGTCTGTGACACTTTTATACCCTTAGGATTCTCTCCTGTGTTCAAATGTATCATAATTTTCAAGTTCCTTGTAATATCTTTAGAGATCATGTTATGTCTTGTATATGTACATGAAGCGAAATGAACAGGCAAAGCGTTGTTAGCCTTGCGGAATGAGACTGAGATTGGACTGAATCATCATCGTCATCATCGTTTGGGACTAGATGGTGCTCTGTGTAGTGTCTAGCATTATTTACTGGTCCATAGCCCGACTTCCCCCACTGCTGGGTATAGGTTTCTTGGCTTGCGCCATCTCTAGTCCTATTTGCTCCGACACTTTATTAATGTAGACGACATTAATAAAGTGTCGGAGCAAACAGGCCCCTCTTGCTGGATGACCAATATGTCTCTCGACTTGTCTCAGCCACCATTCAGCTAAGGATTTACTTAGTTGTGGTGATAAGTACAAGAATAAGGAAACACGAGACTAGTCAACTACGTGATGTGAGACCAGAATAATGTTGATGTTGAGTCTTGCACACGCAACCTATGTAACTCCTGCAGTATCTACAAATCAATATCTAATAACGGCGTACATAATATCAGCACAGTGTTTTAGTATGGCATATTTCGCGGCACGCACGACAAACGCTGAGCGCACGCACGGTAGCCACTCTAGGAGTCTCAGCCACAGCCTCGGGCGGAATCAATTAGAAGCCTCACGCGAGACCGGCCCGGCGCGACGTGACAGATGGTCCGGCCAATGGGAGCCGGTGACAGCCACGCTGCTGATAAATTGCTGGAGATGATTTGTGCGCGCCGCTTTGTTGGTGATGGTGGGGAAAGTACTATCGCTATAAAGCGTGGTAAAAGTTATCATCATTTTAGCCATAGGACGTCCACTGCTGGTCATAGGCCTCCCTCATGACTCTACAAGTAAGTACTGGTCATGAGGGATTGTTGCTACACTCACCACGCTTGGCAGACTTGGCGAGCGCAGTACTGGATGTTGATACACGGAGACATTGATGCCCATAATCCGAATGTATCCCTTTACAGATTCTTACTGCTTCTACTGCAACCCCAAGGCTAAGTATTTTTTTACCTGTCCCATTTTGTCCCACTGCTGGGAAAAAGTCTTCCCCAAACCTTTCTAGTCAGAGATCGTCACGCCAACGTTTTCTAGACCGACCCCGATGGCGATTCCCATCTTCAGGCTGCCATTGAGTGGTGATAAAAGCCCACTTTCCTGAGAGCATGCGGCTGGCGAGTACGCCCACTCCCACTTTAAGTAGATTTTATTAATTATTATTTACTATCTTAATGTTGCCCTCTAAAAAGACAAGATCATCCTTCTCTACTATAAAAATATATTGCGTGCCTTACAAAAATACCAATAAAAAGTAAAAAAAAAAACGCTGATCTAATCACTAAAAAGCGATCTCTACTAGTCCACTGCATAATTATTCTAAATAACGATGTCTAAACATCTAGCTGTTTGTGTCAAGGATATGTCAGAGAAACCTTAATAGAACGAAAGATAATTTCATATCACATTATGATTTGAACAGTTTACGTATTAAACTGTCGGATGCGGTGATCATTGCGCATGATTGCGTGGATTTAATAACAACTCTCGTGTCGATAATTCGATAAGTGTTTGTGTAGGCAGCTTTATTTGGAGGTCGTAGAACAATAGATGTTTACCTACTCTCGGCAAAAAGACAAATGTTTGATTCTCGATTTCATGACCTCAATATCTGAGTTGAAACTGTTCGGAGAAACAACATCGTCAAAATGCATCGGAAAGTACTGTTAGACATTTATGAATGAATGAATGAATGAATGAATGAATGAATGAATGAATATAACTTTATTGTACACCAAAACTTAAATTAAATACATTATGAAAACTTAAAATAAACACAAATGCACAATGGGCGGCCTTATCGCTAAGAGCGATCTCTTCCAGGCAACCTTTGCATGGACAGGAAAGATTAAACAATATAAAGACGGTGGCGTACTTTGAGGTCGATAAATAGGAGAGAGATATAAGGGGAAATAAAATTTAAATACATACAGATATAAGTACATATACATATATTTTAAATAAATAAACTAAAACATACTGGTATTACGATATTACGAAAGCTTATCCAGGGACTCTAGGTAAAATTGATGAACCAGGCTTTTAAAGATAGGAAGGGATTTGGCATGACGAATGGAAACAGGAAGTGCGTTCCAGAGTCTAGTGGCTTGAATGGTGAAAGAATTACCATAGAACTCGGAAGTATGGATAGGAATTTTCAGTTCACGTGTGTCAGAGGACCGAAGGGATCGAGGATGGGAACTATGAAGGAACTCAAAGGTAGGATGGTGTAAAAGGGAAGAAAAGGATAGTGTAAAGGAGGTTTAGGATATGAGCATTCCGGCGAAGTCGGATAGGTAACCATTTGAGCATGCTACGATACTCAGAGACATGGTCAAACTTACGCAAGCCAAAAATGAATCTAATAGAATAGTTCTGAAGACGCTCAAGCTTGTCGAGTTGTTCTTCAGTCAAATCTGGGTAGCTGGCGTCAGCGTAGTCTAGAATAGGATGCAACAAGGACTGTGCTAGCGCAATTTTGGTGGAAGTGGGAAGAAAATTACGAAGCCGCTTCAAAGAGGCACCCGCTCCAAAGGTTTTCCGGCTTAACGCTGTCATTTGTGGCACCCATGACATTTTTCTATCCATGATAACTCCTAGATTTTTCACGGTTTCACTTATACCTATATTCACGCCGTCAAATATTACTGGTGGTAAATCAGGCCAGTTGATACGATCAGTCATTCTAGAGCTGCCCAAGACAATGACCTGGGTTTTTGAGGGATTGATTTTAAGTCCATAAGATTGGTTCCACCTGTTGATAATTTCCATATCGGAATTTAACTCTGAAATTGCTTCGGCTAGCCATTCTATTGGAGCTTGCGTATAAATTTGTAAATCATCTGCGTAAAGGTGGTAGGAAGAAGAGAGACGCTCGGATATAGAATTTATGAAGATAGAAAAGAGTAGAGGTGATAGCACGCCGCCCTGAGGAACACCAGCACGCAGGTGACACCATGATGAATAGGTATCGTCAATACGAATGCGTTGCTGGCGTCCATACAGGTAATTACGAAACCAGTCAATCACTGTCGTAGATAAGTTAAGAGAGCGAAGAAGAGCTAAGAGGATATCGAAATCTACGTTGTTGAATGCGTTACTGAAGTCAAGGAGGGAGAGGATGGTAACATATCCGACCTCCATGCCTTTTCTGATGTCATCAGTGATTTTAATTAAGGCAGAGACAGTTATTTTTTTATTATTTATTTGACGACCTCTGCGGTACAGCGGGCGAAGGTCCACCGACGAGAGGTTGCAGGTTCTGTGTAAATTGTCCAGCATTATATATTTATTATTATTATATATTCTTATAGACCCAAGAGCGTACCCAGCTCTATGCCGTGACGAGGACGAAATACCTACTATTCTGCCTTCCGAGGTAGAATGGGCTATTCGAAAAACAAGGATCTCAGCAGAACTTATTCGAGCTGAAGGAAAGACCGTGGTTCGTGTCCTTGTAGAATTGTTTGATAAAGTGCTAGCTGGTGATCACACGTCTCGTGAGTGGAAAAACGCCACAGTAATTATACTGCACAAAAAAGAGTATAAATCTAAATTACAAAATTATCGTCCCATTAGCCTACTCTCACATACTTACAAGATCTTCGCCTAAGTGCTGTGCCGACGCCTTTCTAGATTGTTCTATGCAGCCCAGCCGGTTAAGCGGGCAGGTTTTCGGAACGGATTTTCAACATTTGATCACATCCATACCGTTAAGCAGTTGATGGAAAAATTCAACGAGTACAACCGGCCTTTGTGTTTTGCTTTTGTAGATTACGAAAAAGCTTTCGATAGAGAATAGCACTGGGCCGTGTTCCATTTTCTTCATCGCTGCCACATTGACGAACAGTATGTTGATGTCCTCCGGAACTTGTATTCATCTGAAACCATGCAAGTATGCGCCCACGTACTTACTGATCATCATCACCATCATCATCGGCCTCTTCGTCTATTACAGACAATTCAGATAACGCCTGTGGTTTGGGTGTTGCATTTTTTTAAATGACTTAACAGTCCTATCTTCGACCTTGTACTCGTAGTTCGATTTTATTTTCAAAACACTATTAGTATATAAATTCTCGATTCTGCATGGGCGAGCCATAAATTTTGAAGAACATCAAATTAATTAAGCAAGAAGTTAATGATACTACTGACCAAGTGAAATCTCGTTTTCGGCATTAGCGTTAATTATGATCATAACTCTTCACCCTGGGTGAAACGGCCGGCCCTATGTGTCAGATCGGGCATAAACGAACCTACGAGTAGTCAAAAACCTAATATACGATCTATTTTGACTCGGCCTTTACACATTGTGGTGATAGTGCTCATCACACCCAGTGGCAAAAATCCTAGTTTAATATTCCAGTATTGATTTGCCAAGTGGCAAAGTATTCTTACACTGCCGTCTTTTAATTTTGTAAATCCTGTCGATCCAAAGGTTGTCTGGAAGAGATCGGTTTAAGCGATAAGACGGGCGGTCTATTGTATGTTAATATTTTATTTTTGTCTCGTCGTGTTATTTCAGCTTATGGTGGACGTACAATAAAGAGTTGTTCTATTTATCTATTCGCTCAGGAAGTAAATTTATTAAAAACGAACTCTATTTAAACACAGCCATGATGCTGGCAAACACTCAAAGTTTAACTTTGAGAAATTAATTGGCGTAACGGCGTTGTTTTTAATTACAAGAGTTGATGCACGGCGCGGTGGCCTAATGGGACCCGGCGGAGCTCTCCCAAACGTATCGCACAATGTATCCACAATGATATCTTTATGGACTCTAGCTAGACTTGGACTCTCACTTTTATGCTCTACAATTATCTTCAGAATATTGAAATTATTTTTTTAGTTTCAAAATGGCTGAATCTAAGAACATCTTGTTTGTATGGCTGTGTGATGTAAACTACTCGTAAGTGTTTGATGTAGAATTATTGAAGTTATGCTTTGTAGTTGGGTAATTGCAGAGGTCTCATATTTGTGATGTTAAACGGGTATTCTACTCACGTTAATTATTCGTTGAAAATAGGTATCCAACGTGTTAAGTTCCTCCCAGGGGAACTTTCGTCAGGGAATGGAGCTTTTTTACGCGGTACCGTCGCCTTCCCTCTCACGCGCTCGCGTTGCACTCTCATATTTGATTAGTAAAATTAAAAGGCGAGAATACTCGGTTACATTTTTATTTTGTTTATTTATATTTGGTGGGTTAAGTTCCGGATGAATATGAAATATTTGAATGCAGTTAAATAGCAAAAATATATCTGTTTTCTGGTTTTTATACCACAAGCAAAGTTTGTAATGTACAAAAATCAAACTAATTATTTGGAATAAAAACAACTGATATAAGTCATAAAAAAACAATGGGAACGTTGAATTACAGCTAAAGTTAAAAAAAAACTGTGTTGTAGAGTCAGCACTTTCTTTCGAACATGGGACGGCATACGTAACGTAGAAAAATATACTATTAACGTTTATGATTAGAGCTGAATGCACATAAAAAAGACAAAGCACGGTGTGAATAGTTCGAAATGATTTACTATAATTTAATTTTGATATTTGCATAAAAACCTTAATTTATTTACCAAATATAATTTTGCAACGTTTCTTATCAAAACCACCGTATACTTATTTATTTCCTAAGATTCGAGCCAAAACTGGTGATCAAACACAATATTTTCGCATTCAATCTAGGTCGCGCGCTAACGGCCGACCCCGAGGTCACACGCCGTGTGATATCTTACATAAGTTTTATTTCTAAATCCATACGACAAATCTTGTTAAAAGTAGGTAATAATCATCATTTTAATATAACAACATAAACACGGGAACTTATCGCGTAATACCTTTGATTCTTCCCGACGTTTCGACTCGACCAACCCGGGACCACGATGTTGAAACACAGTCGAAACGTCGAGAAGAATCAAAAGTATTACGCGATAAATTCCCGTGTTTATGTTATTATATTATAATGAATTGTGATGGCGAAAGTTTACGAAAAATAATCTTCATACCATAAAACGTCCACTGATGAACACAGGCCTCCCTCATGGGTCTCCATGAGGGGTAGTTGCCATACTCACCACGCTGGGCAGGCGGGTTAGTGAGCGCAGTATGGGATGTTGATACACGGAAAAAAGCTGCTGCCCATCTTCCAGAGGTATCCTTTAGCAGGCTCTGACTGCATCCATGAGCATGAGAGGAGGGGTAACATTCTACTGCTGGCACCCCACGGCATGTATGTAGGTAATAATGATTTAAACTAAAATAATGTAATGAAACGCCGGAAAATAATAAAGATACTTTACGCGATAAATACTCGGTTATATGTATGTATGTTAATAATAATTACTTATTCCTCTTTTATCACAAAAACCAGATATGAAAGATTAATTTAGATGTCTGAATTAATGATTTTATTTGATAGATAGGTACCTATCGTACGCAGTATAATTGCAAGATTCACGAATACGGAATGCAACACGTTGTTCTTATAAATATTTACATACGGATTGTGTGGTAAAATGTATAATGTATGATAGATTAAATAATTGTGGGAGCCACGGAAATGGCGCCAACCGGCGCAGGCGCATACATGGGGCATACAGATCACAAATGAATCGTCACCTGCGTTTCATTGTATGCGTACTGTTTATTGATGTTCTTAATCTGTTGTTGTTATTTTTTACCTCATATTTTTTAAATATAATGGTGATTTCCGAAAAGAATTCTAACAATATGCATGTTATTTATGGCTTTAATAAGTCAAAATATTAAGATTTCAAAATATTTAGATTTATTTACGCTTTCATCTTCTCATCATCATACCGTCATTCATCATATCATCAACCGTAGGACGCCGACTGCTAGACAAAGGCTTCCCTCGTGGATCACTACGTACTGATTATGAGGGGTTGTTGCCATACTCGCCACGCTTGGTAGGCAGGTCGGCGAGCGCAGTAAGGGTTGGTGATACACGAAAAGACGCTGCTGGCATTATTCCGGAGGCTTTTAGCACATTTTTACTGCATCCACGGGCGATCAGGGGCAAGATTCTACTGCCGGCACCCCACGGCCGCGTGTATGCGGCATGTGCATTTTGTAAGGTATTAATTAATATCATTTATGCTTTGATATTAATTAATACCTTATAAATTGCACATAAACAGTTTATGCAAAAGGTCCTCTCTAACGTTTAACTTTAGAATGATGTGAAAGAGTAATTAATAAGTACGATTGTAATTTGAGTGTGGTATGCGCTCAAGGAGAGCACCTGTCCACACCCACTAGGAAGCAAACACGCGCCTCACACACACGCACACACGCGCGCGAGCCAGTCCCGCACTCACACGACAAGCCAACTAACATTATTACATTCCATTATAAAGTGTTTATTTCGAATAAATCACGTCGTCCTTGCGACAAATAAGATAACAAAATAAACACTTTTTTATTACACATCGTAACATGATTCACTACCGTTAAATGTTAATTCGCTGCTTTGAATATTCTGTCATCTGAGCGGCGCACGCGCCGCCTTGTACCTTTCCGGGTGATTTTTCAGCTCTCGTCCAAATTAGTATTGTAATGTATGTAAATACTTGCTAAAGATCCGCTTGGCTTTTTGCACTCCTAATGCTAGGGCAGTGTGAGCATTATCATAATTGAGAAAAAGTTAAATAATATTCATGACATGTAAATGCTGAGGTTGGTGGCGCTAAAGGCATATAATTGAATGTTGAGAGCATTGGTTGTTTGTTTATGTTGCGCGCGCTAATCAAAACATCACTCATTCTATACAAACGGGATGGGTACGACCCCCTTATTCATAAGTTTGGTTGATTAGTGGCGTAAGTTAATCTATTCTCTGTTTTATAAATATGTGAATGTGAAGGGTTTTGTCGTTATTCTTTCATTGCGTTTTTACCTATGTTAAGGGATACCTGACAGATTTAGAGGCATTTGATGATGACGATATTTCACACATTGCGATATCTGTAATAGGATAGATAAGAAAATTTCAAATTGTAAAATTTCACGTCTTGATAGATTAACGAAATCTATTGGACGTGTATTTTTTAATTTTTAACGTAATCTAAAAACAATCGATGATATCGAAATGTCGCGTGAAGTGCCCCGCTGGTACGCGCCGACGTGCCTAGTATAATTGTGACGTCACGAGCCCCCACTCCTAAGCTCCAACTCGCTTTATCTATAAATAAAATAAATAAAAAAGCTTTATTTTCTTTACACAGTATTTGAATATATCTATCTATGTATCTTAAGACTTAGTTTATAATAAATTAATTGCTATTTTGACTTTGTATTTTAGAGTTTTCTATGTAAGGACCGCTTTCAGCGGTAAAAGCCTCCTCCAGCTCTTTCCATTTTTCTCGGTCTCGAGCGACCCTGCTCCAAGATTTGCCTGCCACTTTCACAATATCATCATCCCATCGTTTAGCGCTTTATCTAAGTATTGTTAAATTAATTTGAAGCTATAAATACGTGTCCATTATTGTTGTATTATCTGACTGACGAACTAGATAGCATTTTGATTTTCACCCTCTCAACATGCCTATTATTATCATGAATCTCTCTTATCGCAAAACTAGGCTACAGATTGAGCTAAAATTTATCACACGTAGATATTGACCAGGATTATCACATAGGCTATCTTTTATCCGTGTACAATGCATGCGGGCACAAGCTAGTTTCCTATATTTCTAGGATTTTAGCAAAGCCTTGGGTAATACTCATCATTGTCTGATAGGTGTCGACGCAATAACTGTGATCGATAGAAGTGAAATCGAGATCGACCGGTGCCTACTATTGTCCTCAGAATCATTGACAACTCATTCATTCAACTTGACATTTAGTAAAAAATTAAATAAAAATATAAGGTTCAAGTTTCTTAAGAGCCCGTTATTTTTTATCTAATCTTTAATTTACATATTTTACCGCTGATGTCTCCATGGGAATGCTGTCAAGAAAGCTAAAGTATTACGAGAAATTACTTTATTTGAAGAGTGAACATCAGCTTTAAATCTAACACAATCGTGCTTAGATCACTACGTATCACCTCCGGAAGATGGGAGCAGCGTCTACCTATCCGTGTATCAATAACCCGTACTGCGCTCGCCAGCCGTGAGTGCTGCAACTAGCCCTCATGGAGATCCATGAGAGAGGCATGTCCAGCAGTGAACGTGGAGGCAGTGCTACGGCTCAGATGATGAATAGGCATGGCAGCTATAACGATGTACATATAAATAATCTTTAGTCATAAATAATTGATGTCTATACTAATATTATAAAGAGGAAAGATTTGTATTTTGTATGTTTGTAACGAATAAACTCAAAATCTACTTGAACGATTTTCAAAATCCACCATTATTCCTCAGTATCGTAGGCTATATCACCGTATTCCCACGGGAACGAGAACATGCGGGTGGAACTGCGGAGTGCGGCTAGTCATTTATATTTTACATTTAATCCAACAATTAAATACAGCCCATTACGTCCCTGAATAAGCGTAATACCCCCAGGAGTCAAACCTGCAGGCTTAAAGGTGTTACGATGTTTTGACACCTAGTTGCCCAACAAGCGGTTACTCCAGTTCCTGGCACGGGCACCGCTTCGAGTCGCGAGTTGCGCCAGCGCACAATGTAACGACCAAAGATTTATATCCGTAGATGCGCCATTACCGTAATGAGACCGCGCCGTTCTGTTTCGACACGAAATTAGTGAGCTCACTCATTTAGAATCAGTGTACCTCTAAACACAGTGTCAGCCAGACGATTATGTGTGTGGTTTTTTACGAAAGTTCGTGCAACATGATTGCATAACATGGTAACAATAACAGTTAGGTTTATTGGCAAAACCAGTGCGCATGCGCCGGCATTATTATTACACACACATACAGACAATGGCGCTATTTTCGATGTCAGCGCACATCTAAAGATTTAAATCTTTGGCAACAACCCGTTCGGAGTCTGTGTGACGTCTTTCTGGCACCAGTGGACGGTAATGCTCGTAATCATTATGGATTTAGTGGCATATAAACGTGCTTGGCTTCATTTGAAATGACGGCGCGTGTAGATGCAAGGTTATTTTCCGCTACCGGCAGGTAAATAGATTATAGTTTATACGATTAGTCAGAGTTAGTAAAGTTATTTTATTAAATGGAGAAAATGTGTTAGACGTTATTTAACTAACACAAAATGGGGGGCAGGGTTAGGGGAGGTTGTATATTCAGCTGTTGAAATTAAAACTTTCGTGGTCTTTTCTTTGAATGAACATCACCGAATCCTGGAAAGTTGCTCCTTGGGGTGGTCAGAATCACATTTATAACTAAGTACACATATTATTATATACGATATAGAGAGCAGCGCTTCCAATTGCACATTGTTATATTTTTGTTTTTAATATGTTTATTGTAATTTATTATGAATAGATCCTGCGAATCGCAATAAAGAATTTATTATATTATTATTATTATTATTGTATTCCACTCTACTTTTGATTTTCCTCATAAATTGTGCGATAATCAAACTTGTTAATCTCTTTCAGGTTTTAAATAAAACTGGATAGCACTACCATCCATAACAAACTTTAAACAGGGGTTAAGCCTTATTCTTTTGCCATAATGTCTCTGTATAGTACAATTATAAAGAAAATGTTCTAAAATTGACAATCTTATAACAAACACATAAATTTAAAAACTATAAATACATGTGTGATTTTCATAAAAAACTCCTACAATTTAAAGTTTGTGTAAATAAGTATTATATAAGAAAGATATTTATCAAATTGTAACACATCTTCTGAAAATTGTCTTTGTCATTGTTTCTGTAGATTTTTCGAGTAGTTCTCGATCGAGTGGTGGTGGTAGGCGTCCGCCAGGCTATATGCTAATGCCAGCTCCCGGGTTACGTGCGTAATAGGACCGCTTCTAGTAATTTCCACTTAGTTCCAGGCAATTTTATTTATATCGTCCGTAAAGCATCGCTGAGATCGGGTTTGCTTCATACAGTCGCCAACTAAACATATTAGCTATTTTAATTTATTTGACGACTATATATTTTTAATTTTGTCAATTGTTTAATACATTGATTGGTTTGTGGTTATTGTTATTGCTGTAATTGAATTGGACTAAGAATATATGGGATCCGAAATTGTGGACATTGTATAATATCCACCTCCCAACTATATGACGAGTGCGCAGTTCTAACAGTAAGGCAACTGTTTATACAACAAGTTTTATTCAGGCAGCTAAAAACAAAGCAACTCAAATCAAACATAACCTTGAAAAGACGAAATAGGAATGAACACCAACCCATGTGGTGTAAAACGCGTTTTGCACAGAAGCATTATTGCATTATTATATTGTTTTAGTGGTATGGCCCTAGGAATAGCATGCTATTCCTAGGGCCATACCACTAAAACAATCAGCTTACGCAACACAACAGTTTTGGAATCAAAAAATAATATAAAAAATACTTACAAAATTTGGACTACATTCAAACAGAAAAATTGCTAGATATACTATCTTAAAACACACATATTATCACTTCCACTTACACACAAAAACACGCACACGAAACACCCACACTACATTAAACACAACACCAACAAATAGGCTTTTATTTTATTTTATTTTGTTTTATTTCATTTAATTTTAAAATATTGTGTTTTTTTTCCGTTCTTTCATATTTTGATATTTACATATATTTTTTATGTTACACTTAAGTCTTAAGTTATCCTTATTTATATGTTTTTTTTTTACAAAATGCTGGCTGCCTAGTCTAATTCCCTGATGTATGTTGCCGGAGCAGAGATCCCTCGTCTCTTCTTACAAGTATTAATATACTTAGTTAGAACGAGGAGTTGACGCATTGTCATTACACAGGTTTGGACAAGGTACCCAATACTATGTCATCCTAGCACCTACTTAAACCTCAAAAATTCGAAGTGATTACACCAGTATAGTATTAGTGATACCTGATTGTCAAACCCTTACGAAAATAAATACTTTTATTATTATCATTATTATTGACGAGCTCTGTGGCGCAGCGGGCGAAGGTCCGCCTGCGACACAAGGCGTTGCGGGTTCGATTCCCGCCTCGGTACAAATGTCTGTACGATCTGCAGATATTTGTTCAGGGTATTCTGGGTATTTTTCTATACCTCAAAAATATCTATCTATGTAGTATAATGTATTAAGTATATCAGTCGTCTAGTACCCATAACATAAGCTCTGCTTAGCTTGGGGCTAGATGATGCTGTGTGATTGGTCGAGCATTATTTATTATTTTATTTATTATTATTTAATATATGTATATATATTAAAGGGGATCTTTTTTTAAACTTTCGCGATCACGACCCATATTAACACACATTTAACCGGGTATTTATCGCGTTATTTACCTTTATTATTGCCCGACGTTGCGACAGGATTGCACCCATCGTGGTCCCGGGAAGACTGACATGTTGGAGGTAACTGCAGCAAAGCGAAGGCGTCTTTTCAGACTACCCTCACGTGGGCTTCATAATTATAGAAAGTTGATATTAAGGCTCTTTCACACTGGGATAGCACACTACACTAACTGTATCCATAATTGAATTCCCAAAGTTAAAGCCAACGAGAGGTACTATTATAAGATAATGGTTCGGGAAGCAATTTAAATTAAGAAGTATCCTAATTTAAATCGTGAAGACGGCTTCAGTCTCTCTGCTTCATGGAATCCGGTGATAGCCAAGCGTACTCGACGTGTAAATCAACCTAAGTGTGCTGATACAGTTAGTGTAGTGTGCTGTCCCAGTGTGAAACAGCCTTAATATCAACTTCCTATATGTATGTATATATGGAGACCAAGTGAGGGTAGTCTGAAAAGACGCCTTCGCTTTACTGCGGTTACCTCCAACATGTCAGGCTTCCCGGGACCACGATGGGTGCAATCCTGTCGCAACGTCGGGCAATAATAAAGGTAAATAGCGCGATAAATACCCTGTTAAATATGTTTTAGTAAAAGACGATCTAGTTTTATCAAAAACACCAATTTCTTACAGTTAAGTTAAATTACAGGAAATTCATGTTGTCATCATCCAGTCGGCTTAGACTACGCATAGTAGTTAAAGTTTCGAATTGATTTAAAAAGCAAAATGAAAGTATAAAGCCCAAAAATATCTGTGTTACTCTTTTTAAACCTACCTAACCACTATTAATGTGACTGCAGAATGCCTCTTTGACGCGATTACTTTAGTAATTTTCAGCCGATACAAGCACTTTTGCGTATATGTACGCTGTAGTATTTCGTTCAAGGCAGAGGCTTTGATTGAGCATAAAAGTGGTAATGGAGCGCTGCTGTCCGGCAATACGTGCGGGATTAAATCAGATGCGACATTTGTCTGAAGCCTCCGGGGCTGCCGGTTCCCGGAGATTACGCAGATTACCTTTTTTATCCTGACTGTCATTTTATTTTAACATTTTATTTAATTACTTGGTTATCTTTAAGCTTTTAACAGTGAAATCACATGCCTAGAGTTTTGTTATAAAGTGACACATGTACAACTATCTTCAACTAAGGCTCCTAAAACTAATTGTACCCAAAAAAATAAAACAACAATTTAACGACAATTTAATAATAATATTTAAATAAGCCAATGTTTTACTTATCTAAGAAAGAAACAAACTAGCCCTCTAGCCAAGATCTTGAAGTACCTTTAATCATCTCATAAGACCATTACTAGAAAAATCACCCAAAACAAATATAGAATAGAATAGAATATTTATTTTCAACATACTTAAAAAACATTTGTTAAGGTACCTAAATAACATAATAATTAAGTAGGTACTTATCTAAAAAACTACTAAAATTAAGAACAAAATTACCTGCTTACGCAAAATGAGGGTACCTATACAATTTAAAAAACTTTATCTTCCGTGCTAGTTCATAACTGAGTTACGGCAAGATAATGATTCCCGTCCCATACAAATACGTATCATATTAGCGTGATTACACTACTTGACTTAAGGCTAATTAGTCCGGTGCAACTAAACAATAGACCCCGATTAGCAGTCTTTTGTTTCGAGTGTCAGGTAAGAATCCAAGGACAATGGGTGTTGTCGCCGTATACTTTCGGACATAAAAATAGACTTACAAATATTACTTTTAAGAGAATACATACAAACCTTACAAACTAGTAATTTTACAATTAGAAATCTAATGAAAACTTTCTAATCGTAACAGATATTCATACCGGATCATGTTTAAATATAATAAAAAATATGTATTGGTATAAAGTATTTTATATACATATATAAAATTATAATTACAGGATTTTTTTGTTGTTATAATTAGATATATAATATTTGTTTCACTATGTAAAAAGGAAAATTAGAATATTTAGTGATATATACAAAATACAATAAATATAATTATATTAATTATTTATTTATATATATATATATATATATTATATTGTTATGTATAAAATTTATTTATACCTAATAGTAAGCTTTTCGGTTTCGTCATAGTTGAATTTCTGCAAATATTCATGTATTGCTTTGCTACACATAAATCTGGATTTCTCATATAGTGGGATATCTTTACTTATGCGGTTATATAGAAATGGTGCCAAAACATAAGCGAAACCATATGCAAAATCTGTATTGCATGAAGGTACTTTAAAAATTTCATGCCTTCTTCTTCTCAGTGTCAAATTAAGTGGTCGGCGAGAGTGTTGTTTTGTAAGAATAAGTTTCATGTAAATCTGTCTGACTGTTAGTAAAAGACTCTCGCGGTAAAGGTTTATCGTTGGGTATCGAAAAGGCTTATAATTTAAAACTTTTAGCAAACAACGCTGGGACCGTTCTATTTTTAGCATTATAGTCTTCTTTGCACCACCCCAGGCTGATATGCCATATGAAATTATAGATTGACAAAGCGTTAAATATACAGTTTTATTTGTTTCATTATCTTTGAGTTGTCTAATCCTCTTAAAAATTGGTATTAGTTTACGAACACGTGACTTTAAACTATCGATATGTTGCCTCCAACATAGATTTTTGTCAATTATTATACCGAGATATTTAATTTGGTTTGTAGGTGTAAGAACATAGCAGTTACAACTACTTTTATCATTATTTGAACATGTATGAGCTTTAAGTATAAAGTTTGAGCTAGGCTGGCTGTTGTTGTAGATCGAAAATGTAATATATTTAGTTTTAGTCAAATTCAAAGTTAGCAAATTGGAATTAAGCCAATTAATTATGGTATGCATGCCCTTTTCCGTTGTAATACGTACTTCTTCCCAAGTTGAACCTGTAAATACTATGGCCGTGTCATCAGCAAAAGTTGTAATTTTAGCATTGAGAAGTGTTGTATCGCAGAGGCTATTTATGTAAATCAGGAAGAGTGTTGGGCCTAATACAGAGCCTTGAGGCACTCCAAAAGTTACAAATCGCTTATAACTTAGGTTGTCACCTACTCTGACAGCTTGTGATCTGCCAGTGAGATAATCTTTTAGAAGATCTAATGGTAGACCTCTTATACCAACTGACTCCAACTTACATATTAATAGGGGGATAGAGACAGTATCAAAAGCTTTGGCCAGATCCAGGAAAACTCCAATGCATTTTTGTTTTTGGTCCAAATTTTTAGCAACATGGAATATAAGATTTTCAATTGCGTCCACAGTAGATATTTTTCCACGGAATCCATATTGATTTTTTGATATTAGATTGTTTGATTCTAAATATTGTATTAGACGATGATTTATGAGTTTTTCCAGGATCTTGGCCAAGGTAGAAAGAAGTGATATAGGGCGATAGTTCGTAATGTTGTCTCTGTCCCCCGATTTAAAGACAGGAATAACAATCGATTCCTTTAGCAGCCGTGGAAATATGCCTGATGTGAGGCAAACATTGCACAGATGCGCGATGGGCGTGCATAACATATCGGAGAACTTTTTTAAAAACAATGATGATATACCGTCCCATCCAGAAGATGGTGTATTTTTTAGGGAGGATATTATTTTGCTAATTTCAAACCTGTCAGTTTCCAACATCATAAAGGAATTAGCAGGGGCATTTTGAGTTATATAATCCTTAACCAACTCCTCTTCTGATATGTTATTTTTCTGGAGTATATCTGACGCAAGACTACTGCCAACATTTACAAAACAGTCATTAATGTGGTCTACCGCTACTTGTGGTGATGCTTTCAGGCGTAGAAGCTCATTCGAATTTTGTGATTTGTTTGTATTGTTAATACCACAAACGCGTTTAATAATTTTCCAAGTGTTTTGAATGTCATTTTTTCCATTCTGTAGGTCCGTTTTGTCATGTTGATTTTTTAGATTGTGGAGTATATTATTACAGTGATTTCTATATTTTTTATATGTAAAAGCGAGAGTTACATCTTTTGGTGATCTCTTATGGCGTCTATGTCGTGTAATATAAAATACTTAAGGTAAATAATTTCTATGGTGGGCGAACATTACAATTTATAATACCCAATATGGAAAACGCGTTGCCTCAGGAATTGAAAGAAAAAATAAATTATGAAAACCATAAATACATCTATTAAAAATACTTCCTCGATAATTTAATCAAAAAATTTTAAAAATAACGTAAACTTACAACACTAGACAATAATTTTATATTCCAACCTAATATCTATACATTACATCCGATTCATCCATACAAGATTCGATTTTATCAGAACTGTATGGATTTCTATAATACAAGTATATACGAGTTCAAACTAACCTTATTTAATTTTATGTATAAAAGCTAGTGTGAGTACCAATGCAAAGCAATTAGTTGTGCAAGCTTTGTTAACTTTCTTAAATAAAAATTTTAGATTATCTAAATATCTATGACATATTCATTTTGGTTATTTTTTAAATTCGAGGAGTTTCACCTTAACCCTAATGTAAAATAAATATTATAATCTGCTAATTAAAAATATTTGTAGATAGCAAATTAAAATGAAAATAATTTTTAAGTGAGGAGTGAATAAAGTCCTCGTAAATTTCCCATACAAAAGACTTCAACGCGCCCGTCTGAGAATTTTCACTAAAAAAAATTTAAAAATTAAAAAAATAATTTCGTTTAATTTTTCACGCGTTTTAAGTGTCACTTCTCATTTATTTATTGTATTTCCTGAAAATAATAGCTATAAAATAATATGGAACTGGAAATTTCTACTCTAACAAAGCATATTTCAAACTTTGTTCACACTTCTTTGATAAATCTATTGATTCAAATAAAATTCGTAAGCGTGTTTTTATGTTATACTTTAGTTCCATAAAATCTGTATAATTTCCACCTCCGTTCCACTGGTCTCCATTGACCACGGCCATCGGCGTAAACGTTAGCACCTGATGCTTGTAGGCGTTTATCGAGAAACTTTTATTATTGTAATAAAACTTCGATTTCACTTGTCCATAGTTTAAAAAAACACTTCATTCAACTTCGTCCGAGACTTATGTAATGGCTCATTTGTCAAGCCAAGTGTTCTTAACTTAAACTCATAGAAGTACATATTGTAGATATCGGTTTTTTTTCTAAAAAAGGCAGTGAATAGTGAGTACCTACCTTCTTCAACTCTTTTGCTTACATATTTTGTTGGTTGAATCATCGCTATTATAAATGAGTTTAATAAACTATTATTTCATGTCTTATTTTTATATAGATACAATAAAATTAACCTTCAACTGCTGCCCATTTTGAAGTCAAGTTGTTTTTATGTAGCGCGCGCCGCAGGGGTCCCGAAGGTCCAGCCGTGGTCCAACCGCCGTATATAATAATTGTTCGCCATTTTCATTTGACGTACGTTTTTTTTGAACCGACATTAGCAGGTCTCACCGCGGGCGCACAATTTATCGCCAATTTGGAGGAAAATATTAATTTGCCCGCCGAATTTGATGAGAAAGGAAGTTGTTTTAAATGTTTTGATAGGTTGTTTTATAGCCAGAATTTCATGGAGCCACTTTTTTGTCCGTTATCATTTGAAAAAATTTCATACATCGGCTCTTTGTTTTGTTTAAAGGCCAGTTGTAAACTATTTACTCTTTTTTGTATATCCTATTGGATATGATATTTTACCATTGCTTTATAACTGGCATAAACCATTGTAACAGTACATGGATTTCACCGTGCGACTTTGCGTTATTTCCGTGGCTAGTGACTACTTACGCGTAAAATGAATCGTTGCGTCGAGCGCGACCTGAGCGTGTTATCGGGAGCAAGCGAAGATCGCCCGTTGACGCCAGATAATAGAAATATTGGGAGTAAAACGCGATGTTTATGGACACAAGGCAAAAACATCCCACACCCTGCACCTTTTCCGGTGGGACTTTAAAGCTTTAACAAATGTCTTTAATAGTATGTTTCACGCAGGAATATACCTACAATTTGCCTCAGTAACTGTATCTTTTACAAGAAAACATTATGCAAAATAAAAACAACAGGTGTGAATGTAAATGAATGCTCTTCCTAAATATGCATGCATGTAACACTATTTTTTATGCTGATAGTGATGCATATTATTACACAGGTTTGGATAATTTATCACTCCCAGTAGGCATGCGGTTGTGAGAGCCTGCTCGTGGTTGAGTTCACGCTTGTAATTTCGCGGCGCGGGCGTCGACCGTCCACGAGCCATATACGGCGGCAAAAAACTACGATCAGTTAGTAAAAAGCAACTAATTACACGTCTTCATTTGACCGTGATGCGATGGCGTTTTTGCGGCGTGTTCCAGACGGGTGCGCGCGCGCCGCTGGGAAACTGCCGGGAAAGCGTAAACAAGCGGGCAATTACCCACCCTTCGCGCCGTATATAGGCATCCCCGCGGGGGCAGTTCGAGGACCCCACCACACCTTCCGGAGAGCCTCGCACTATGAGATACAGCCGTCCGGCCGGCAGGTGGCCGTCGGGCCAGCATATCGCCGGATGATGCTTGATATTCTACACTGAAATTTAATTACAAGCAGCCCATAAACTGCTGCTGACATGCCTAAGATCCCGTTATGTTATTGACGTGTAATATGCACACGGAGCAAACTGCAGAAACATATTCTACAAAAGTTTGTTCTACTCCGTCTTTAAAGTCAAGATAGAAGTGGCCTACTTAAAAGCACTGCTACTCGTGGTTAAAACATGCTGTAAATAGTAAACAGCGGTAAACAACTGGTTCCAAAGTGAATCATAACCGAAATTGCGCCTGTCGACAATATAAATGTGATTTTAATTTGTTTGTTTAATTCGCAGACGTGTTGATGTATTGCGCACGCGACGCTTAGTTCCGTCCATGAATTATGTATTCACATTATAAATAATCATATTCAAACGCATTATTCTATTATCGAGTAATGACGTGTATCACTTCTTCGGATCCTATTAGCGCTGCTGATATTGAACTTGTAATAAGAGATAATTCCAATGAGTGATGACGTATTAATTACATACTTTATTTGTGTCGAAGTAGTTACATTCGTATTTATGTATTTCACTTTCGATAAGATCTGTGAGGCTGTGTTTATAGATTTGTTAATTTGTTTGATATACCTACTCACGGTAAATCAAATCTCATTTAAAATACCAATTTCATTCAGCGTTTAAGATAAATTTTAATATTTATCTAATTTTGTAAAGAATTTATTTCCATGTTTCGTAAACCAATTTCGGTCATATAATAACTTATCCGTATCGGAGGCTAAGCTTCCTTAACAGTACCTAATTTCAACATAAGTTGAAATTCTAAAATGTAACACAAATACCCCATAAACTACGCCGCTGATGGCTCCTCGGCCCACCAGCACGGCCCATAGAATACCACATAACATTGCACCACTTGACTTGCCTGCTCAGCCTTAGCTAAGCTACAGATTTACATAACACTTGCTTTCAAATTATCTAGTACTGAACCGAAGAATAGAAAATAGTCAGTTTCAGAAATGGTGATCAAAAGAAGGCTAATAAGTTTAAAAAATTTCACATATCTCTCATGTGGGTAATGCCGCAGGTAACCACTGAGCTGTAGAACAAGAAACCTTACGAAGATAGCATTTGCGAATGTACAAAATATCACCAGTATATAAAATACTCGTATAACTTATAAAATAATCGCAAGCCGCTTACAGCAACGATCACGGTAATTCAATAAAGCATACCGTTTCATCGACTGCCTCATCTTACTTATTAGCGACTAAAAGTTGGAATCGGCGGTAATACCTTTCATAAACTAGTATCTTTATGGATGGCCGAGCTGCTCCTGCGGCGTAATTACCGCCGTATCAGCGCCATGCCGATGAACCGGCATCTTTACTAGCCGCGCCACTGATAAACCTCAAATGTTGATGGGCAAATCGACCCGCGACAAAAAAACTAGCAGAAATGCTAGAATGAATGTTCTTTCGAGAATTTTAATTCCCTCAAGATTTTAATCGTATAAAATACGACTATTAGGTCTAGTAATGTTAAAGTGTAGTCTATTTTGTGAGCCATTTGTACACGTTTTAATTTTGTTGTAGGATCAGTTTGAAAATATAAAATAGTATTATAATGTCAATATTGCTCTGTGAGGTAGCTGCAAAAACCCCTCACAGTCACAGCGGTATCATGACTGCGGTGTTATATCGTATAATCTAGCAAAGTATTGATGATTTTAATTCTTATCTATCACATCTTATAGCCAATGTATAAGGATCATTATCGCATGATATCTGACTCGTTCAAAGTAGTTATCACAGTGTTTTTGTGAGCTAATTCATGTTCCATTGTTGATAATGGCTCCGTCTTCCACAGGTCGCCTGTTTCGTGTTTTCCCACGTTTATTAATCTAATACTGTTTACTTTGTTTGTACTCAGGGTACCGTAAAATCTCAAATTCATACCTAGTACTCATAACACAAAGTATAGATGGTATAACGATAAGCACATGGTAAAAATATATATGGATATCTTGCTTAACGCTGAGACCCCAAAAAATCTTTGAAATTAATCAAAGGTCAAAGTCAATGAAATGATTGATTTTTATTTAAAAGAACATACAGCTTTATAGAATAATCAAATTTATAATATACATTTTTATATATCCATATATATATCCAAAGAACGCCGCTATTATAAGAGGATAGTTCGAGAGGCGATTGAGATCAAGAAACACCTAAATTTCAATCGTGAAGATGGTTTTCGTCTCTCTTCTGCATGGAATCCTGTGTTGAATAAGAGTGTGCGTTGTGTTCCGACGGTACAGCAGTCCGATACCGTCAGTGTAGTGTGTCGTAATATGAACTTGGACATTTCTGAATCTGAAGACGAATTGAGGGTAGTCGTGGATTCTGCCATCAAATCGCGGCGGTAGCTCCCAGCACATCAGTCCTCCCGCGACCAAGAACGCTGAAATGTGTTCGAAACGTCGGGAAAATAATAAAAAAGGTACGCGATAAAATCCTGTAATTTTAAAACTAAAAATAAATATGTTAACAAATCGCGAAAGTTTAACAAGTTATAACATGAGTTTTATGTCAATCCCGGGTCACTACCCGCACCACTAACAACGTGAGTTTTATGTCAATCCCGGGTCACTACCCGCACCACTAACAACGTGAGTTTTATGTCAATCCCGGGTCACTACCCGCACCACTAACAACGTGAGTTTTATGTCAATCCCGGGTCACTACCCGCACCACTAACGACGTGAGTTTTATGTCAATCCCGGGTCACTACCCGCACCACTAACGACGTGAGTTTTATGTCAATCCCGGGTTACTACCCGCACCACTAACGACGTGAGTTTTATGTCAATCCCGGGTCACTACCCGCACCACTAACGACGTGAGTTTTATGTCAATCCCGGGTTACTACCCGCACCACTAACAACGTGAGTTTTATGTCAATCCCGGGTCACTACCCGCACCACTAACGACGTGAGTTTTTAGGCGCGCCTAAATTAATATGAAAAAACAATTAAGCTTCCTGCCTCTTTTTTAAAATATACAGCAAACAACCACTATGATATGATACTATTAGTTAATAATACCAGCGTGACATCATTTAAATTTTTATATTTATCGTATTAATTTCCACTTCGCTGTTGCTGTAAATTATAGTTTAACTAGCTTCTGTTTGGAACATGGAGTATTAATGAACCAATATTTATAACTCAAGTTTAAAACAAAGCGCATGACATATCAGTATCCTTAGCCAAGGCCCGGAGCGTACGTAATCTTTGTTTATGCGAGCTCTTTCCAATGATCTTAGTATAACATGAAACTTGTAAATTGGTACATCATAGATAGTTATTGAAGTTAAACGATTAAAATTCTTAGCAGAAGACTTAGGAATTTTTATATACGAGGCTAAGAAATCAATAACTGTTTTAGTTTTTTTTTATATGACGAGTTTTCATTTTTATTATATGAATGTATTATGAAGGATCTTAAATTGTGTCACCAAAGTTAACGTTGGTCTCTAACCTATCGTATTTATTACATATATTTGTTCTTAAAATAGTAAACCAAATTGAATAACCTGGTTGTTTTGCAACGTGAGCGTTCGCGGCGAGCCAAGCGGCGTAATGCCAGAACCAAATTCAAATATGATTAAATTTTATTGACAGATTTACTATTTTAAGAACAAATATACTTATTAGGTGATTGATAAAATTCTACTCTATTATAAATGTTGAGTAAAGAATTATACAATTTTAAATAATTTTAAATTTTATCTATGTTATGTGCTTCATCCAACTTCAATTTGATTTTATCTAAATAACGACTGAGAAAGAAATGCATGTTCTGCTACATAAGACTGCCAAAGCTTGTTTAATGAAAGAGTCGGAAAGATCTATGATACCTACAGAACCTAAGTTAAATTCTTCAGCCCACCATCCCCAGCCTCAATCCACCTTCACCCACTGCAGGACGCGATAGCAAGCTCTTCAAACTCATGACCGACAAGTTACGCCAGTTAAAGAAAACAATTTATAACTGCCGTTCAACGCGGATAAGTTGCCATTTATCATAATTACAACTTATTACAGTTCATTCATTGACCCGCGCGGTTCCCATTAACAACCCATAAATTAAGGCGAAAAACGCGACCTACCACAACATCACATGAATATGCGAGATGGAAACAAAACAGCCCTTCGTACTTCGCCATTCAGCTTGGTTCCGTATCTAGTGGGACCACAGCAATCTGCCAGCGCGTATATCTTCGGGTACCACTTTGGTTGCATTTGCATAGATAAGGCTTAAATAAGTTGCTTTTGACATCTATAAAGAAAGAAAGAAAGAATACATTTATTTCACACATACAACACCTACAAATTATGTAGTGTCAGCTTCCGTTAGTTCATACTGTACTGGACTTCAGTGCCTGGGTCATGGTCACATACTGTACTGGACTTCAGTGCCTGGGTCATGGTCACATACTGTACTGGACTTCAGTGCCTGGGTCATGGTCACATACTGTACTGGACTTCAGTGCCTGGGTCATGGTCACATACTGTACTGGACTTCAGTGCCTGGGTCATGGTCGGATGCATTAGGCTTGCCCTGCTGAGCAGCTTCCATCCTCTCAGCTCAGTCAGTTTTTTTTTCCACGTTTTAAAGTCCACCATTATCTAAGTGAATAAAGACTGGTTTAAGCCAACTAATCTAAATTTTCAAATTAGTAAGAAAAATTTTAAAAAATAAAAACATGATTGAACAATAATATGTAATTTTTATGAGACGAAATTAAAATAGAACGAGGAGTTCGACAGGGCGACCCCCTTTCACCGAAACTGTTCTCAGCCGTTCTTGAAGAAGTCTTCCGACAACTCAACTGGGAGAAATATGGTTTAAATATAAACGGAGAGAAGCTAACTCATTTAAGGTTCGCTGATGACCTGATCGTTTTTGCATCAACCAAAGCCGAACTCCAATTGATGCTAAGCCAGTTGAATACTGAAAGCCAGAAAGTAGGACTAAATATGAATGCAGAAAAAACCAAAATGATGACAAACAGCTCACAAGAACCAGTAAAAATAGACAATAACAACATCGAATACGTCAACGAGTATACGTATCTCGGTCAAATCATATCACACAATGACATTATGACTAAAGAACTTGAAACAAGGACAGCTAATGCGTGGAAACAATACTGGTCATTTAGAGAAATAATGAAAAACAAAGAGATGAACATGTACTTTAAAAGAAAACTGTATAATACTTGTATACTACCTGTTCTAACATACGGATGTCAGACCTGGGCTCTAACGAAAGTACATAGCAAAAAACTAGAAGTTTGTCAATCTACCATGGAAAGGAGCATGCTTGGAAAACGTAAATTGGATAAGATACAAAACAAGTCACTAAGAAGACGTACAAAAATAGAAGATGTTACAGTCAAAGTCAAAAAATTAAAATGGAGATGGACCGGCCATACAGTAAGAGGGAGAGAGAAATGGAGCAGAACGGTGATGAATTGGTTCCCGAAATACAATAAACGAAAAAGGGGGAGACAGTTCAAAAGATGGGAAGACGAGCTGAAAGAAGCAAGCAAAACTTGGATAAGGAGCGCGAGAGACAGAGATGACTGGAAGAGGTTGGAGGAGGCCTTTGTCAAAAAAGGGCAACCAGATATTAGTGTTGATGTCGTAGTGTAAAATAATTAAATTTAAGTTAAATAATGTATCTGCAATAAAGGCTTAAATAAATAAATGTAATTTTTATTGTGGTAAATTACACTCAGGTAGAACATTTAAAGAAATTGAAAAGCCTTAATAAAATTTTTGATTCGAATATTATCGAGATTTAAACTATCCCGTCATCAAGTTCCGTAGCTTAGTTGGTTCAAGCACTTTCGACTTCAGGAAGGGTCAAAGGTAGGTTTCACCGACGTGGGTTCAAACCCCACTGGAATCAAAAAGTTAAAGGTTCTTCATTTCCATGATCCAACCATACTTAATAAGCGTATTACAGACTCATGACCAGCCTCAAAACACACAGCAACTTCTTTCACTTCCGTCGATCATTATTCATCATTGTCACCTGAAGTATATACAGTTCTCTTCGACGTACCTACAATTAGAACAACAAATATCGATTAAAACAGAGCATAACTTGAAGCTGATAATTACACTATCAAGAACTGAATACCTGTTTTGTATGTAAATGAAAGTGAACAAAGTGGAGTGTAAGTAATGAGACCCTCGACACATGCTAATCAATCGCAAAAACCACGTTACAATTATGACAGCATTCGCGCGCCGACTCTTTCAATTACTAACACTACTTGTACAAATCCGATCAATTTTGAAACAACATAAACCATATGACACTGCAATAAGATTCAGAATATGATAAAAGATTAAGTCTAAAAAAATTAATTTATTAATTTATCAAATTATGGTTACGCATAAAAATGCGCGTCTGTTTTATTAAAAGAGGGGCACCCAAACCCCGACATTAGTCGATGTGTGCGCGAATACGGCGCCTAAGTACTAGTACTTTCCCGTGCACTTGTAAATCAGTTTAGCCGCGAATAAATAAGGCGAGATTATGCATAAGCGATGATACCGCAGTTAAAGGCGACCTTGACATAGACCCATAAATAAGAATATCTTAAGCACTCATACATATGGACGCCGGTTCGCACACTCAAATATGGTAAGTGCCGGCTTATGAATAAATTTTATTATTTAAAACGTGGAATGTTCATTACTAAAACAAATACTCGTGTGCGTAGTAATACAGGCTGATCCTTTCGGGAGCGAACATTTAACTACAAACCAACGGTAGCACTGAGTAAGATTGCCAAAAAAATACCTAACTAAATACTTCCTACTCTCAAGTTTGAAGAACTTTACTTTAAACTCACTCATATTTCTGGTGTAGATCGCAATAGATTTATTTTCAGTACAGCTATATTACTTCAGTAGAGCGATGTTCGTGCCGAGAGCTCATCAGATCGAATAGAATCATAGTTTTTGTTGTGATCGGTTGGATTTAGTGCTAAATGAGAGCTCAAGGTGAGCGGGGTAAGCTGCGCCCACGCACCTCCTTCGCACGCAGGGTTACCATACTATTCGACAAATCGCTTTTGGATATCATTGCGCAATCCTACAATCTAATACGATTTGGTAACATTGCACTACCCACTGGGCTACACTGACTATTACAAACGCATCGCGATGAGTTTATGATTATGGCCATCATCCGTTTATTTGAAACTTTTAGTATATAAAAGAGTATGTTATAAATTACTGTACGATTTTGGAGCAGCCCTAGAGTAGTGCGTTACGTCAGCCTTAAAATAGTCGGAATCTGGGATACCTACAAACACGTACTGGTACCCAGAGACATTTGCGCTGCGTAACCGACACAATACACCAGATCGAGATATTAATATTTCAAAATGCAGCAGTAGGTACGATGAATGCATAACATTACTAAGCGAAATACATTTAAGTTTAGGAGATAAACACAAGATTTAAGTTTAGGTGTCACTTTGAATAATCCATTTTATAATTTTATTGTAACAGTTTTTCGTATTCCGTAAAACGTGTTTACGAGTTGTTTTAGATCGAATGACAACATTTGCTAGCAGGTAAATTGTAGACATATTAGTTTAAGCACGTTAACCCACGCATTGATTATATTAAAGCCATTAAATTGTTCCATTTTGTTTATTTATTGTATATAATCTGCATACAAATGCACACTTACCCGACGATTTCCGTAACAAGCATCGTCTTTCCTTGAATCTGGAATCTCGTCGGCAATGACATTTCATCAGCCAGTGATAAGCAAATCATTAGTACTGACCTCGGCAGTGACAATATTTATTGGAGCTGTGACTGTTTTATCGCTGGTGTCACAGTAGATAAGTTGTAGGTTGCAGCATTATCCTTGAGATTTTTGTTGATGTAATATGCATATTTGTGTGGTGTTTATTATTTTCTCTGGATCTGACTTAGCTGCGAATGATGGTTCTCGGTGCTAGGCAAGCCTAAGCTACTAACAGCGCCCTGCAGAGTATCGGACAACAGTTTCTGACGTTGATATATCATCTATATAGATAATTTACTGGCTTGGCAGAGAAAACCACCACCAATATCTCCCTAGACTGCGTTGTTCTTGTTATCAGAAAATAATCAAAAGCCTACTAAGATGAGCATTTACAGGGCAATCAGTAACACTACATAGATACTATCACAATATCATACTAGAGTAAGACTTAGAACAGGTTCATCCCAGAGACTGTAGATGATTTTAAACCTAGTATGTACTTTAATGTACAAACTACAATTCCGCTATATATTTCAAATATAAATAGAAAATAATTTATGACACATCTCTATGTGTATCTCTATACATCACAGATACATTAGAATAAAATAATATAAAACTTAAGCTTAAGCTTATTTATGTAGCTACGCGCGCTGTAGCGACGTGAGTCGAGTCTCAGCTTCGAGCTCCACTTGAGCAGAGCAGCGCTGGTACTCTGACGGATGCTGAACGTACACAAACTCTTGGAAATCTGGTCGTGTAAAGGGCATGCAACACCCTGTAGTTCGTCAAAGTGCTCTAGCTGACGGGTGCATTTGTTTCATCATAATCTGATGAAACAAACGAGTTATAAACTTGTTTATCGACGATGCTGGGTTCAACTTTATGATTTAATTTTATAACTGATTAACGGAATTTTATCGCGTAATTACCTTAATTATGATTTAAATCGTCTGACAGACAGTTCTCTATTTATAGGGTACCGTACCTCAAAAGAAAAAATAAAAACTTTTAGGATCAAAATTTGCTGTCCGTCTGTCTGTTTGTCTGTCTGCCAAAATCTCAGAAATCTCTTTATCTCAGGAACGCGTACAGGTATCGAGTTGAAATAAAAACTATATAAGTACTCCATTTTACAGTTCCTTGATGCTGTGCAAGAACAAACCGCAAAAAAAATATATTTCGACACTCTCAAAGCCATCGAAATTTTAAGGGTACTATGAGACAAGTATACTTCTTATACTACAAATACAGGACAACATGTGAAAACTACAATTTGTAACTAAATCATAAAAATATTGTTATTTTATGCAGTATGTCATCAATCATCGAGCTATAACAACGGTATGCGCAGTCATGATTGTATGGGTGACCAAATCTTTTTTTAAATAAATCACAAAAATCTTTATGCGAGGAAGGGGTTCTGAATTTTGAAGTTAACCGTGAACATATTTCAGCATTCTTGGTCCTCCCGCGACCACTAACGCTGAAACGTTTTCAAAACGTCGAAAAAATTATAAAAAAGTACGCGATAAAATGCTGTATATTAAAACGAATTGATAAATTATGTAAACAAATGAACGCAGCGAATCCGCCGTACTCATATGAATGCCGTGATTATACGAGACCGCGGGCCGATCCGGCGGCGGGCGCGAGTGTGAACCGCTTCTGTCAACATTACCAAAAATTAGTCTATTATTGCGCGTTTTGCAGTTGATAATAGTAAAATAAACTTTATTTCAGGCATCAGACTAAGTTTATTACAAGATGTTGTTAAATAAATAACGGTCTTTATAAATATAGTGCCATACTCGCCCAGTTCAGCGGGCGAGATGGCTAGCGCAGTACAGGATGTTGATACACTGAAAGACGCTGCTGCCAATCTTCCGGAGGTATCCCTTAGCTTACTGCATCCACGGACAGGAGAGGAGGGGCAACATTCTACGGCACCCCACGGCTTAACTTTCATATTTGCCTTTTAATTATGTTTTACTGTGTATTTGAGTTGTTATTCTTAGTTCGAAACATTGATCAATTAAAAAAAAATATTTGATGATATCTGGATTTCGCGGAGTTTATAGTGAACGCAAAGAGTCTTGTCTTTGAAGTAGATCTACTTCAAAGACAAGACTCTTTGTGTAAACTTGAAATCCTTTTTTACCCGCTTAATTACTATAGATGGACCTTGGGAAATACAGGGACCATATAGTATAAGTGTTTGGCCTGTTTAATTAATTATTAAGTAAACTTAACAAAAAAAAACAAGAAGGAATATTATGTATAACTATATTCACATCGTCATCGTCGTATTGACAGCCCGTTGACACTTACTGCTGGCCTTCCTATTCGACATAATCACTTAAAAACAAAAAAATAGGTTATCTATTTATATTTTAGTCATTATGCTAATTTTATCTGTTCAAGTGACTCTGTCAACATTAACAAATCGACTTGGAATCAGATCAACTAATATTTTAAATAAAAATATTCCTAAACTAATGGAGTGATTAGTATTCCGCATCATAATAAAACAATTGTGTAAGATTGAATGTATGTATTATGTTAGTTAGTAACCATAAAATACAGTCTCATCCAAATACAGTAAATTAAGAAGATGATTATTTAGTTATAGGTTAGGTTTGTAGTTTCACTGACTAAGTAATTTTGTCTTGCAATTGTTATTACTCCAAATTTTGTCATTTTAAACTCAATAAAAACATTTTTAAAATAAAATAATTGTAAAAACAAATACTCTACTAGTTCTCTCTATCATTATTGTTAACATTTTATTGTCTTCTTGTTTTTTTAAAAAATCACTTACAATGTTTTGTGTTGTAAGTGTGTTGTGTACACGCTAGTTGCGTTTTAAGCCAGATCATTTTAGTGCTTTAATTGGTATTTTTAATTGCTTGTGCTGTGTACCTAAATAAATAAAATAAAAAGAAATTTCCTATATTTATTTATTTATACATAAGATTAGAACGGCTTACCTATTTACAATAGTCAATCAATATTAACATAAAAAAACAATACAAGCAAAGCCGCAAAACGCGTAGCAGTTAACAATTGAAGTATTTAATGTATTCTAGGAGACATTGCCGCACCCGGCACTTCAGAAACAGTTCTCAATAAAATGACTAGATGTTAGTCATATTATTCAAGCCTTGAGATCTCAATTTATAATGAATATTACGTTGTTGATGTATGCTAACGATAGTGTTTCATTTTGACAGGTTAGTGTTACGAATACATATGTACATTATTATAACTAGCTTCCACCGTCGACTTTGTTTGCGTCGATGCAAGTCAAAGTCGTTTCACTTACACACATTATTAGAGGACCTTATTTTATTAGCTAGATATTTTCAAGCATAACAATCCTAATGAGCAGTACTTGGAGATCCACGAGGGAGGCTTGTGTGGACGTCTGACGGCTGAGATGATGATGATGTCATTTTGATTCATGCTCGCCGATCGTCGTTAACTAACGTTTCGTTTCTTTTGTAATTATTGAGTTTTTCAGATCAATCAGACCAAATCAGAATCTGTGATTGAAAAGTATCCCAAATCTTTAATTCTTAGACATTGTCAACTGCACAACACTTTGTGTCTGTGACGTCAATAACTTCTGCCATAATGAGTTGATATATTGATTTGTCAAATATACAACTTAGTCAATTAAAATTGATTTACACTACTTACCTAAAAAATGTCAGGTTAAAAGGTCACTTGAACAGTCAAGTAATCTACCAAGTGAAAATATCACAATAATGGTATATTATATAATATCAAATAAATGTAATAATGGTATAATTTTGAATTCAGACAAAACTAAGCTTCTAATCATAAAGTCTCCATACATGAACCTTACCGATCCACCTCCACCGATGATCGCCCATAGTTACTCATACCTCCACAATAACTTAAATGGATGTCTGTGCCAACCCTTCGAAAGTGTTGATGAGTCAAAATTGATAATAATTTATCTTGGACTCATCACATAGATTATAATTAGCCATAAATTGAGAACATTATTAGTTACATTTTATCATTTACGCCTTAGAGTCCCTATTAGCACCTTAAAATGTTTATACTTTGCTTTAGTAGATTAATTTCTTGATTATGCACTGGATTGTTACGGACTCACATTCAAGACATATATAGAAAAACTTGAGTTGATACAAACTAGATTTTTAAAATTGTTATTCAATAAAAAAAACTAATTTAATTGTGAGGGATGACATCCCGAGCAATAACTAGCTAATAAAAAAACATATACTCTATTGCTCTATGGTTATGGCCCATACAAAACTCATCACGCAGCTCTAATAATAAAACAAAACAATAAAAATCAGTCGATCAGGATTATAAGAAATTATTCAAAATTTGTAAAATTTTGCCAGTTAGCTTAAAAGTAAATATTTGATAGTTATAAATAATTATGATAATAAGGATATATACCTACAGCCTGTAATTCATGGTCATGGAACCAGGTCTATATCTGAGGGTAAATCTGAGGGTAAAACTATGTAACAATTTTGTATTCACTCACCTGTCTGAGGTGCAGTATAAGCTTACTACACCAAAAAATGTTTATACCTTTGTAATATTATGATGCGTCTGTATTTTTTTATTTTAATTTAATATTATTTGTTACTTGTGACCTAACAAAAGAAACCCGTAACAGTATTTATGGTTTATTATATAATATATGTTAGTCTGTAAGGTATGTATCACATATTTGTATTTTATATGTGTGCGTGATAGGAGAGACTTTACCTTGCCGTAACACAGTTTTTAACTAGCACGGGAGGTATGGCCTTGAAAATTGTGCTTAATATGTAATACACTCTAATATTTTTAAATAATAAATATTTGGTTTTGTTCGAGTTAATATCGAACACGCAGCAATTGTGCAATACCTTTGCTCGCGTTTACCTAAATTCGACAGTTCGCGACTTGACATACCACCGAGAGCGCGGGCTCACCATTACCATTACCACTAACCATTTAGTTTTACCATTAATTCAGTCGGTTTAAGTGATTTCTTAATATATTTCATTTATTCGCGGATTGACTTTTACTTCAACCATAAACTCAAAAGGGTCTTGGATTTGGAGAACCACTCAAGACAAGATCCCTTTACATGGTCCTTCGAGCCGGATTCTCGCTGGTTTTAACGTATCGCCAATGTTCACCAGGTATTCTGTTTGTAATCGATGTTACACGATTCGCCACAAATGGTTTCCATCGTGCTGGGTCTCCTTGAATCCAGCCCAACACCGCGGTCGAATCGGTCCAGCAAAACGTATCTATTTGGTGATCAGCCAGACAAATTTGAACTTTATGCATCAGTTGCGTAAGAAGTTGAGCGCCCATTAGCTCTAGCCTTGGTATAGAAAGATTTTTGCTTAGCGGCCCTAACCTGGCTTTTCCTGCTACTATGTTAACCGATATTTTGTCCGGTTCGGTTATTTTGCAGTATATTACGCATGCGTAAGCTTTGTTGGACGCGTCACAGAACCCATGCAATTCAATTTTTTGCTTTTCTTCTATTTCAAGCCATCTATTTATCTCAATTTGGTTTATCATTTCCAGTTCTTGTTTTACAATGCCCCACTCCGAATTGATTTCTTCCGGTAATTTTTCGTCCCAGCCTAGATTTAAAAGCCACACGTTCTGAAATAGGATTTTCATGGTTGTGCTAAGGGGTGTAAGCCACCCTATGGGGTCAAATAACTTGGAAATGTCTGATAGGAGAGATCTTTTGGTAGTTCTGGTCGTCTTCGTGTACCATGATCATTCGGTACATCTTCTCGACATCAGACGTGAAAGCATACTTGAATTGTCTCCATCTTAAAATAAGCTTCTGAAGGTCCTTTTGTATGTTCGGACCCTTGTACATAATGTCGTTTAGGCTGTACCCAGTAGATGATCTTGCTGAGGCATTGAAAACAACCCTCACCTTGGTGGTTGTTGATTCAGCCCGAGTGACTGCATGGTGTGGTAAGTAGCACCCGGACATTGGTTTATGGTCATTGGTTGTTAATTTCATGTGGTTTAGGTTTAAATAATCATTCATGAATTTGTGATATTCATCCTGGAGATCCTTATTTTTCTCTAATTTTCTTTCCAGGTTTCTAAACTGAGCTATGGCCTGTGGTTGCGTAGCCCCTAACTTATCTTTTAGTGCTGGTTTAAATGGTAGACGCACTTCGTATCTTCCATCTGCGCGTCTCTTCGTGGTATTTATAAAATATTGAAGACACTCGTGATCATCGTTTGACATATCGATGTCTTGGCTAATGTCCTCATTTTCCCAGAATTTTAATAAATCTTCTGTATTGTTGAGAACGACATTACAGTGGTAGTGAGGTTTAGTGGTTCCGCAAAGCAGCCATCCTAATTGAGTCTGCTGGGCTAATGGTTGGTCGTCCTTGTCTCCCCGCAGAATGCCCCCCAACATTATCTTGCTGTAGACATCGGCTCCGAGGAGTAGATCGACTGGTCGGCTCACGTTATACTTAGGATCAGCCAACTGTAATCCTTTAATGTGATTCCATGATGTTGGTGTGGTAAACGAGTTGTTAGGTAACTTTTTGATCAAGTTATTCATAATAACTACACTAGTGCAGAGGGAAAAATCGCTGTGGTTTGACTGCAGGGTGATGTCCATGAAGCCCTTCGCGTTGTTTTCCTTTTCTCCGACGCCAAATATCTGACCACTGAATTGAGATCTTTTTAAACCTAGTACTTGAGCTGCCTTTTCATTTATCAATGACAACTGTGAGCCTTGGTCGACTAGAGCTCTCATCTCATGCTGTATCCCATTTGCTCCCGTGATCCTGATCACGGCGGTAGCTAGGAGTATCTCGGATGCATCATCCCACGAAGCATTAGATGACCTCGTTGAACTTTCCTTGGTTACTACGCTCGCTTTCTGGGTAACTGTGTCAGAATTATTTGACGCGCTTGTACTTTGGTCGCCTACCAATGCGTCATGAAGTAGCGTGTTGTGCGATTTTAAACATTTGCGACATCGCTTTTTTGATTGGCATTGTTTCTTGGAATGACCGAATAGGCAATTGTCGCAATAGTCTAATTGTTTAATTTTTTGCAATTTTTCTTTGGTAGTCATGTTTAAAAATTGAGGGCACTTCCACAACCCGTGTTCTTCGTTGCACAATATGCAGGTTGATGAACGCGACACATGGAGAGTATTTGCGCTAGATATGGTTGTCTCTTTAAAATTAGAGTTAGCTTTGCGATTATGAAAACCCTTTTTATTTCCATTTGCATTATTTTTCGATGTGGTTGGTTTTTGGTTAGCGAGGCCTTGTTTACGACGGGAAGCCTCCAATGCGGTAAATTTCATCTCCAAGTAGTCCAGGAACTCCTGTAAAGAGGGTAGCTCTCTGGGCTTTTTGATGGACAAACGAGTTGTCAGCCTGTCTTCACCATAAAACGGCGTACATGTGCCAAGTGCTCAAACCAATAAGACATATTAAAAAGGACGAAGATTTCTGCGAAATGAACACGTCAACTAATAAATGTAAATATACAAAAAACACCTGCTCGGAGAGATGGGTCGAATTACATTCACCGTCACAACACTTATACTTTTGTTGCGATATTTACACAATAAAAATCATATGTGACGATCGAGTTACGATTCGTCAGCTAAGCCGAGCCGGGGTCATTGGTATGAGCCAAGATTGCATAATCAAGGGCAAGGATTTTGCAGTCTACTCAATACGTCACCAGTCCAACCAAATAAACATTACTCCGGCCATTCACATGCCTGAGTTTGACCAAATCAACCACTTAGTAAACATACAACTGCCCGACGTAGGCTCAACAACATACCACGATGACTACCTTAACGCAAGCTTGACTCGTATAGGAGAGTCCATCCAAAATCTTAAAAACAGCAACGTGGAAATGGATGACTTTTCATATCACGACGTGCACCACTACGCGCTTGGCTACGTGATACTAGTATGCCTAGTGATTGCATCCTTAGTTTGGATGTGGAGGAGCGGACGATGCTGCCGGCGTCAGAAACCTGCTTCGGAGCACCGCAGCGGCCGCTGCTCGCGGGATACTGAGGCGGCGACCCCGCCACCTCAAAGACCTCGGCGTCGACGCGGAAGTCACCAACACCATGAACCAGCTGAAACTTCCGCTCCGCCGAGGCCCACCAGTGCACCACCGCCACCACCGAGCGATGTGATTATTAGTGCTAGTGATCTTTATAAACAGTATAGTGCTAGTGATCAGTCTAAAAAACAACGAATCCGATTTGAGCTCAATGACTATGCCAAGCGTTGGCCTAATAGAGCTAGCGCGGACAATAACGGCGCGATTGACCAGAGGCAAACGGATCGTGGACTTGCGAATGACGGTTTTGAGATGGACGAAACAGTTTTATAAGACTTTATACGTTTTAATGGACCATTTAATTATAATTATCTTTACTTTTAATAATGTGAATGCTTTATTTATAAGTTAGAGATAAGTAACTATTGTGCTTTTCATTTTTTTGCTTTTTTACCAATATTTACATGTTTTACTTATTTTACAGCTATGATGTTTAAAGTGTACCATAATCACTCACTAAGTCACAGCATCTTCATCTTGTTCTCGGGAATATGTTCGAGTTAATATCGAACACGCAGCAATTGTGCAATATAGCTGCGTTAGCTAGCGCACCTTTGCTCGCGTTTACCTAAATTCGACAGTTCGCGACTTGACATACCACCGAGAGCGCGGGCTCACCATTACCATTACCACTAACCATTTAGTTTTACCATTAATTCAGTCGGTTTAAGTGATTTCTTAATATATTTCATTTATTCGCGGATTGACTTTTACTTCAACCATAAACTCAAAAGGGTCTTGGATTTGGAGAACCACTCAAGACAAGATCCCTTTACAGGTTTATTTGATTTGAGACGTCCACCGCTCTGTGCATAGGCCTCCTTCAGGTATCTCCAAGTACTGATCATGAGGGGGTTGTTGCCATACTCACCACGCTTGGTAGGCGTGTTGGCGAGCGCAGTACGCGATACACGTGCAAGAGAGGAGGAGCAATATTATACTTCCGGCACCCCACGGCACGGCACGAGTACACTTGAAGTATATTCATGGTTTAAGGTAAAGTATATCGCCGTGGAATGCCGGCAAAAGAATGTTGTGTCTCCTCTCTTACCCGTGGATGCAGTAAGAACCTTCCAAAGGGTACCTCTGGAAGATGGGCAGCAGCGTCTTTCCATGTTTTAACTCTCCGCACTGCGCTGGTTAACCGGTCTGCTAAGCTTGGTGAGTATGGCAATAACCATTCATGATCAGGTACTCGGCCATGAGGGAGGCTTTTGTCCAGCAGTGGACGTCCTGCCGCTGAGATGATGGTGATGATGATAATGGTATAGATTAGCGACGTACCGCGTCACAGTTAACCTGTGCTTAACCCTCGTAGGTAAGGTCTACGTATGTTTAAGAACTAATCATTTATTTTTATAGTCTATTATGGGTAGTTTACTGGTGTAATAAAATGCAGGAAACCTTGTTTAGAATAATGTGTTTACTCGAGCCGTGTAGGTTTTAGTATGGAACTGGAAAATCAGGTTTATATCTATAACTATAATATAATAGTTTATCGCTTGATAATGGATCAGGAAGGACTTTGCTCACGATAAATAAATAATAGTAAATAGTGTGATTTATATATCTGCCTTTCATTTTATTATCACTATGTTTTTTTTGTACTGTCCCATTGTTGGGCGTAAGTTCTCATTCCACTAATCGCAACGTGATGCAGTACCAATCAACTTGAGGAATTGAATCCCAAATCATTTGTGGAGCAAAACTTTTCTTTACTCCGACGCAACTTTAATTGCCTTAATCGTTAAAACCAGTTGTTTACTCTCAAAGTCTCATAATATGCCTAGGCACATGTTTGTTCGACAGAAAAAAAGAGGTAATGAATGGGTTGTCAAAGAACGCAACATTTAACGGCCTACAATGGTTGTTTTATCCAGCAAGGTGGCCCTGGGCCGATTCCGTCGTGGATATGTGTCAAAGTGTTGCTTTGAACGTTCAAATGACAGTTTGGATTAACTTTATAAACTACTTTCAAATGCTGGCTTACCACTGGCTTCTACTGTGTACGTTGGAGGACATTTCATTCGGTGTTACTTCAAGTGGTTATTAGCTGTGTTTTCTAGGTAAGCGCCTATCGTGCGTCACGGTTTGCTTATGTTTAATGTGTGTTGAGCTATTTTTATTGTTTTGTTTTATTATTAGAGCTGCGTGATGAGTTTTGTATGGGCCATAACCATAGAGCAATAGAGTATATGTTTTTTTTATTAGCTAGTTAATGCTCGGGATGTCATCTCCATGATTGCGAAGTAAATAAAAAACTTCTTCAATCAGGAACCTTCTCTCTCTCCCCATACGTCAACCTCTGGGTCGCAGCGGGTGAGGTCCGTCTGCGACGCAATTGGTTCCGGGTTCGATACCCGCCTGGGGACAAATATTTTTTCCATATATAATAAAGAAATATCTATCTATGTAGTATTATGTATAACAGTCATCTAGTACCCATAACACAAGCTCTGCTTAGCTTGGGGCTAGATGCTGCTGTGTGAATTGTCAAACATTATTTATTTATTATACGTGGGGTGCCGGCAGTAGAATATTATCCCTCCTCTCATGCCCGTGGATGCAGTAAGAGCCTGCTAAGGGATACCTCCAGAAGATGGGCAGCAGCGTCATTCCGTGTATCAATATCCCGTACTGCGCTCGCCAACTCGCCTGCCAAGTGTGATGAGTATGGCATCCATGAGGGAGGCCTGTTCAATAGTGGACTTTTTACGGCTGGAATGATGATGATGAATGTCTCAATACTCCAGAATCTGATGATTCCCACCGCCGGAGAATCCGCCTACAGCCCAGAAAGGGTGCCTGTAACGACAAAAGGAAGGATGCGTACGTGCCCCACAAAGCCGAGGAGAATATTATCCTACGTATTAGGACGCGCCGTGCGCACCGGGCAAAAAACAACGTGTTCATACCATACATCATGTTTTTTAACATTTTTGTTGCGTTTTATTGATTTGTGCATTTTTGTAACGGTTGTGGAGCGGATGCGATCGGTTAGGTCCTGACGGGGCCGTTAGATCCGCAGATGCAGGTGGATTCACGGTTTGGAGGTGGCTGTTAAATACCTGGGATCTGGCACCGTAATCCCATCACATCCAAGTGAATTTATAAAAAAAAAAATTGTGATCGTTCACTCGTGAAAAAAGTCCTTACTGCTTGGTTTGCATCAGTAAATGACTCTGTAATACACTGGCCTGCAAAAGAAGGTACAACAGATTTTAAATTCAATTTTCTCCTAAACTATTAAACGAAGAGACTTGAAATAAAAAACAACATATAGAACAGTATTTTTATTTAAATATAAATGTATTTTACTTAACTTAATGTTTTTAAAATAAATGAAACATAAAAATAAAAAGTAGCCATTTTCACTGAATGGCAAAACTTCAAAAAAAACCTGAAAAATGTGTTTGTAGTCTTAAAATCATGCCTCCTCTGGCTCTGATCACAGCTTCGAGTCTGTTTGGCGTACTGAAGACGAGGTTTCGGAGATTTTGGGGATATTCTCCTATTCTTCCATCAGGGTCTGTTTAAGATCATTGAGGGTGACAGGAGGTCGTCTGCGTCGTCTGACCAGCCTTTCGAGCTCGTCCCAAGTGTGTTCGATCGGGTTCAGGTCAGGACTTCTTGATGGCCAGGCCATCAATTCGATACCCACCTCCTGAATGTACTCTTGTACGACCTGAGCGATGTGTGGCCGGGCGTTATCTTGCATTAGAATTGATCCATCACCCATATTTACCAGATATGGTCCTGCATACTCATTAAGGATCTCTTGAGCATATCTCACCCCGGTCAGAGTGCCATTTTCTATGGCCACTAACTGTGTGCGACCTTCCGAAAAGATGCCAGCCCATACATGTACAGAGCCCTCGCTGTACTAAACTCTTTCTGCAAAGCAGGCTTGAGCGTATCGCTCACCAGGCCGCCTGTAGACTTTTCGCCTCCCGTCATGAGTGAATAATGAGAAACGTGACTCATCCGTGAACAAGACTTTTGCCCATTCTTCACCCCACTGTACGTGGTCACGAGCATACCTCAATCTGTAAACCCGATGCCCTGCCTCAAGTTTGGGATTATTTGCTGGCCTGTAGGGCTTCAGGTTTACCTCAGCAAGTCTTCTTCTGACCGACTAATGTAATCATCGCTCATCAGAAGCTGCTGTTGGATCTGAACTGCATTGAGGTGACGATTTCTCAAAATAGTGCTGGCAATATATCGGTCTTCTCTAGCTTTAGTGCATCTGGGACGGCCATTACATGGTCTTTTGAGATGGCTTTCGGTTTCTTCGTACCTTTGTTTCACCTTGCAGACCGTTCTTAATGTCACACCTACCATTCTTGCAGTACAAAGCATACTGATGCCTAGTTTCAGATGTGCCATAATTCTTGCACATTCTTCAGGTGAAAGAGGCATGATAATTAATGTTTACGTGCTAAAGACACCTTGGCTTTGGAATGAAATGTATACGAAAATAAAAGCAGAAAGCTAAATGTAAAAAAATTACAGCATTTGAAAAGGGAGCGTTTTTATTTTTGTTTATTTTTTCAGCCATCTTTTATAAGGAGTTTGTCAAAAAGGAGTTTTTAAATAACAAAACTAAATTTTCTACATAATGCTTATTATTTTCAGTTTCTAATTTAAATAGTACAGAAGTTATCGTCACGTTTATGAGTGTTATCCCTTATTTTGCAGGCCAGTGTATAATGTAACATATCAAAGGCATTTTTACCTTACTCTTATTAAAAACTCTTCTAAAAACGCGTGCTTGCAAGAGCGTTACCCCTCAAAGTTATGGTTTTATGATGTAAATAAACAAATGGACTATTAAAAGATCAGAAAGTAGACACGCCAGGCTCAGTGATTGCAAATACAGAAATACCAAATACAATCTAACGACAATCACAAATCTAAAACCTCTTACGTAACACAATCAACGATTCGTTTATTTCTAAACGTTGCAGACAAATCCTTCTGTCACACATGACATCACCACCAACTCCTGCATTCTACTAGCTCTTATGTTCAGGGTGATAAGGATAGTTTTGTTTGTATCGATTGTGAATGGCTTGTGTAAACGAGATCCGATTATGTGTACGATAAGTGTCGAAGTCGATTCGTCGACAATGGCTATCGCAGCATCTCGGCTGACGTGTTCCGTAAACACAGAGGTTTGTGACTTAGAGATGATGTCGATATGTTCCACGTATTTTTAGAACAGCGCCTAAGTACCTATAGATAGAAATTTGTAAGTTCTGGGAACGGGAAACTCAATGGATTTAAAAGTAAACTTCACTTAAATAAATCGAAACTCTGTCAGTGATTTCAACATGATGCAGTTTGCACAATTACTTATGTCAATTTGTAAAATTGGTTGTTCTAAACGATCTTGGTAGAGGCTCAATTCAACAGTGGCTGTTTACATATACAAAAAATCTCACTTTAATTACCCACATATCATATCTATTATAACAATTTACATCCAGTAACATAAGGAAGTATCGCCGAGATTCGGAAGTGCGATATAGTGAGAACTGGCAGGTCCGCGGCGAAGGTCACGACCTGCCTCCAGCGCGATACCATCTCCAGATACGTGTCCAAAACCGTGAGAACCCACAACAATACCCTTTGTAACGCCACGCCGTAAATCCACCATATTATGGTAATTAAAAATCCACGTCATTGGCTATGACAGCCGATGGGCCGCAGATAAGGGACCGTTACCTGTTATCTACACCTATTTGTTTCTGCAGTTAATATATTACGATGAATAGGAAACATTTAATTGGTTTCGTTGTGAAAATCTCAATCTGATTTGATTAGAGAAAATATCATTGAAGTTGCTATGATTCGTAAGATTATTCGTAAGTTTCTATAAACTTTCTAACTTCGAAACACTTTTGGTTGCTGATATAGATAAACAAAGTTCAAAACAAATAAAGAGGCACATTTCTTACTAATAAGATGTGAGAAATGTGTCTGTTTGTAGACGATAGTTTGCATGATGTGCTGACAAGAAGACCACCTATGGTCTTATCTGCACATTGTCTTAGTGAATAATAATTCACTAAGACTACAAAAGATAAATCCACGTCCCTTTCTCTGCTACGTTTTGGTTAGCCATTATAACACCCACATAAGCTGTAAATTGCTATAATGTAAACCGTAGATAGACAGTAGATAGATATAATAGTCTTTTTGAACCTATTTCAGGCACCAGTCTTCACAAACTAGGTAAGGTCACCAGTGGTAACCTAATAAACTGCACCATGCTGAGCCAAGTCTATTTTGCCTACAGTTATCTTTATTTTGTGTATTTTATAAATTTTGTTTTGATTGTGTATGTTTGTATTGAAACTGATTTGTTATTATTTATTTTACATAAAAAAAATAAACAAGAACAAGAAATGCCAATTTGCAAAAGAATTTGCATAATGGAATTCGTTTGCTTCAGAATATTTTTTTCTCCAATTAAAGGAAAAAAGCGAAGAAGAGACTTCGCTTTTTCACTTCTATTCATTGCGTGAGCTGGTTCTTTATGTATCAACTGATTCACTGTTACTGTTTGAAAATATTTTTCTATTTCTATTCTTCCAACATAATGTTAGTACACCTTCAAAATTCGATGTCAAACATCATCATCAAACATACCTGTGCGCTGTTGGACGTGGTCATGACGTCTCGAACAATGCAGATAATCTAATCACGAGGTCGCTCACCAGCCGGCTCCTCGGCTGGGAACCCGGCACAATGGCACCCACACCTACCAAGACACTGACTTTGATTTTTGAGGTTAAGTTTACGAAGAAAATAATCAGACACTGTATGTATAAATTTCGCCTAATTGTTTGTTAAATCCCTTGAAAAAAATGAAACATATGAAGAGACATTTTGGACGTAATCACAGTGCCATTTAGCCTCGAAGTAGTATCATTGAGCGTAGAGATCTGAAACTTATTTTTGTATTAAGGAATCTTTAGAAGTAATAACATTAAGATAGATTGCGATAAATCTTTCTGAATTGATTTTTTGCCCAAAAATGGGATAGTAATTATGAAAATAAACCACAAGTCAGTTGTTATACTCATAGGTCAAGAAAAACAAAACTAGCCATTAGGAACTCCAGGGGACCCCGGAAGAGTCACATATCAAAACATCAGCATATTTCCTTTGTTACGCGGGCGCACAAGGAAACACCTTGGACGGTGACGACAAACACATCTAGTATAAAATGAACCTTACAGGCCTATTTATAAGGTCGCACATTATCTAGCACCTTCAAGTTTCCAGTGTGAGTGAAAACTCTACCAAGAATCAACTCTATTGTCTAAGGTAGAAGGCTGATTTGGCTCTGTGAGCCGCGCGTCACGCGTTTAGTTAGCAAGGACGACTACATGAAGATAGCAGTGATAACAAAATGTGGAAAATAGTTTTTTGTTTACACGAAGGTGAGACAAGTATGTAGGTCAAATAAGTAATAAAATAAAATAATTAAAAAATATATGATTTATCGCTCTGGGGAGTTTCGCTTCATGAAGATGGTTTTGTTGTTTTTTACTCTTGAAGATCAATTTGTTTGATAAGCTATTGTTTATTGTTTGTGGGTAATAAAAACTCCATGTTTATTAAGAAAATTAAAAGACTGACCTCTGATTTTAACATGCAGCAATGCAGTATTCTGAATATTCTGGTCTGTCATTACTCATTGACGTATGGTCGAGTCCTATAATAATAACTTTGCTGACTTAGATATATTTGCTTTATCCCTTTATAAATTTAAAAAAAGTCTGCATCACATTGAACTTACCTAATTTACATAAACCTTTCTCTTTTGTATTTTATCCTGTTGACTCTGATCTAACTTATTATGAGCATCTTCCTTTACTCCTTCACTTTATTTTTGTGTGTCATGTGATATTTTTCTTCTAATCTCATTTTTAATTTTAAATTTTCTTTAATTATTATTAGATGTACCTCTAGCTGCATCTCTTTGCTTTATACTACAAAACTTCAAACTGTGGAAAACGCCGTGGACTATAGTATAACTAAGTGTAACTTCCCTTAGGAACTTTCTATTTTGTTATTTAACATGTATATTATAGTTGTTTGTTTTTCCTAATAAATAAAAAAAAAAAAAAATACATAACGTATTATGATTATGAGACCTAAACTTATGCATTGTCGTCTAACTAGAGGTAGCTCCTTGGAGATCTTTATTCGTGTTATATCATCTACTGGAGGACTGACTCAAAATATTACTATTAGTGCCTATTGCCTATTGTTAACATTACTTATAGTGTTTCGTACAGGGTTGGTCTGGTAGTATCAAGTGCCTATTGCCTATTGTTAATCTAAAACTTACTTAAATGAAAAAATACTATTTATTAATTTTTGTGTATTGTTAACTTTCTCTGTGCTATGCTTAATTATATTTGTATGACCTCTGACCGGGCCCGTGTTACGGTCAGACAATTAGTCTAACAAACCAATCACGTTGCCGTCAAATTGCGGATTAAGTGGTTTGTTTGATTGCTGAGATTGCTGCTGCAATCAACAATTACTGGTTTCGACAACCTTACCTATGGACTAGTTACTTCAAATCAAAGGATTGTGGAAACTTAAGCTGATGACGTGTCACGCGCTTTTATTGTGGTTGTGTACTCACCCAACGGAACAGTCCGCTGTTGAATATTTACTTGTTTATTGTCCTAAAGAAGGCCTACAGCTCAAGTTAGCTTAAATAACACAAATTATGAAAAGTTAAGTTATGTCTAAGCAACAAAAATGCCAATAAACATGAAATTCTTCCTAGTCTCCGGTTGTGCGACAGCTTCTATAATACCTGCGCAAGTCTTGTGTTTTTGATAAAAAGAGAATCTTAATTAAATATTGGTAATTAAACTTGTATCAGCAATAAGATATTGAGCAATTAAGAATCAGTCTTATAAATAGCGCTTACTGTCAGACTACGGTGAGCGAACCTAAAAATTACTAGTTCTGGATTTTGTCATCTTACTGCTGATACATACGACACGTGTGCATGGCAGAAGTAGATTCTGGTGCTTATACTCTGGGAACACCACTAGGCATAGTATCGTTCATAACACGCCGCGGCGCCGATAGAATCAAGTCACTTTTACAGATGATTTAACGCATGGACACAGGGTTCTCGCGACAAATCTACTATGTTAAAAAGTAAACAGCAACCACTAATACCGAACTATAAAAATACCCAATTAAAATAAGCGCTAAACACATTCAATAAGCAGTTATGAATGTGTATCGTCATAAAGTGAACAAAATGAAGCGTAAAGCGAAATGTCAGCATTTAGCGGAACGCGGCTCGCGTGACTGCGCCATTTCAGTCGGTGTACGAATCCGTTTGAAAAATCCAAATATGGCGGTAATTTTTAATTAACTCGTATTATGTTGTCAGTGTGAAACATGCGTTGTAGTAACTCGCTATTGGCGTGTGTTTTGGTAGTAAGCAGCTTCTTGTGGCTCCTAATGTCCATAAGACACTTTACTATATTGATTCAATTGCGAGTATTTTAGTACACAACTTTTACGAGTTTTTAATCTTCTTCGGCGGCATAAATATGGGTTTGAGTCGCTAGATAATTACAGACAAGTACCTACAAAAACAAGCCGCTTGGCATGTTTAAATTGTGCTCAAAAGTTCCATAAATTATGATTAAGCTAGAAATCGTCTTAGAATCTCCCGTGGGATCACAGTCGTCTCGGTTTTTTTCAAAAATGTTTAATGAGTTGTATTTTGCGACGACGTTATTAAAGTTTAATTGATCCATATTAATAATATGATAACCGTGGGGTGCTGGCAGTATAATGATGCCCCTCCTCTCTTGCCCATGGATGCAGTAACAATCTGCCAAGGTATACTTCTGGAAGATGGGCAGCAGCGTCTTTTCGTGTACTAACATCTTGCACTGCGCTTGCCAACCTGCCTACCAAGCATGGTAGTATGGCAACATCTCAAGATCAGCACATGAGGGAGGCACGTCTAGCAGTGGACGTCCTACGGCTGTGACGACGGTGATGATTAATAATATTTAAATAAGGTATATTTATATATTATTAATCATCTTCAATCGGCGATCGACGAAATATACCTTATATATTAATAATAAGGTATATTTAAAGATAAAGATAAAGAAACGTTTATTTTGTCACATTTTTACAATTAAATAAAAAAAAATCGTCAATTCGGTTTTAAAACTAGTGACAAAAATGGTCACTACTCAGCATGTGCTGTGGCAGAACGAGTCGTACCACAGCGCTGGTCTTCCGTAGTAACCATGATATTTCGTCGATCGCCACGTAAATCCAGAGTAATCTTCCACCCGCTGAACTGTGTCTTGGTGTCCAATAAAGGGTGTCATATCTGAGCTGATCGATCATGTCGTGACAGCGCTCGCCTAATGTTTATTGTATACTTACAGATGTGGGAATCCCGCGATCATCAATACAACGTATAACGGACTCGCTACTGATTTGAACGCCTTGCTTTTGCATAAAAAAAGATTGAGTAGAAGAAAAACTTTATATTATTACTAGCTGCACTCCGCAGTTTCATCCGCGTAGTTCCCGTTCCCGTAGGAATACGGAGATATAATATAACATATGTATGTTACTCGGGGATAATGTGGCATTTTAAAGATGAAAGAATTTTGAAAATCAGTCTAGTAGTTTTTGAATTTATTCGTTACAAGCATACAAAATACAAATCTTTCCTCTTCACAATATTAGTATAGAATATTATACATCCAGCCCATTCTGCAGCTTAAACATGAGTTACTTACTGCTGGAAAACTATTGTTTCGGATAAATTAAACATTATCTAAGTTAGCACTTGCATAAATTTAAATCAAGCAATATACTATGTTGGAAAGACAAGGTTGGCTTTTAACATCTTTTATACGCGTAGATGCGATTACTACACAGCGCCAGCTACGGGTATTCATACTGTACGGGACAACGCAGTGGCTAAGATATTAGGAAATACTCGCTATGTGCTAGCGTGCATTGGGGCGTTAGAATTGTTCTTCCAATAATTTCAAAGTCAAAGTCATAGTCAATAAGTGTTTATTCAATAGAGTAAAACGTTACATGGATTAGTCAATTCACAAAAGAAGAACAAGACACCATAAACATTGAATAGCACATAATTGAATTCGTTTGCTTCAGATATTTATTTCCAAGTGAGGGAAATAAGCGAACAAGAAACCTCACTCTTTCTATTCTTTTTGTATTCATTGTTACAATTTTATCTTAATAAGCCTTAATTTAATGTTTGCAAGGATAATGGATACTTGCAAACATTAACAACAAACATTACTTGGATATTGCAAGAGGACATATTTTCTTATCGCCGTTGTACCTAGTAACACTTGGCCAAGGGTCAATATCATTCAAATCATTATTAATCACTATGTGCGCTTCTATTAAAAGCTTTATATGACATTTTGTTTTAAAAAAGCAAAAAAAAAAAACTTTAAACTACTGAACTACCTATGAACCGATAGTTCAGTCGTCTCAGATGAAAGCTTATAATAGAAGCGTATATAGTTTCCCATAAAATATTTATTTTCTTTTTGTAGCCTAAATCTAGGGATGTGCAATTTATTTTGTCGATGTTAATTTTCTTAAATCGTTCCCTAAGTGAATCGCGAGGTTTTCTTCTGTAAATAGCACGTCCTTTCAACAAGCCCTTTTTGAAGAACAAACAGTGTCTGTATATCGTCCGCCCGTCCCTAAAGCAGGATACCATATGAAATCACACTATGGAAGTAGCTAAAATAAACCAGTCTAGCTGTAGCTTCGTCAGTAATAGATCTTATTGTTCTGACTGCGTAAGCTGCTGAACTAAGCCGAGCTGCAAGTGCATCAATTTGCAGTTTCCATTGAAGGGTTTATACGTGTAGATGACTAATACATTGTCAGCAACGGGTGACCATGCTGAAGATATTGGGAAAAACTTGCTTCTTGCTTGCGTGCATTGGTACCTATGCGTTAGAATCTTCTAAGAATGTTCTTCCAATATAATACAACTAACGACTGAATTTTTAAAGCTTTGTAAATATTTAAAAAGCAAAATATCTTATCCAGATATTTAGGGGGCGAAGCTCCCTTATATGCAAAGCGCTCTCTGTCTGTATGTATGTCTGTCTGCCTGTCTGTCTGTCTGTCTTGTCTGTCTGTGCATGAGACGATTACAACCGAACGCGCTGACCAATTTACATGAAACCTTTTCTGTTGCACCGTCTTAATTAGAGAAGGGTACTGATTGATTTTGGTGACCCTAGGGTCACATGGACCGGAGTTATTGTGACCTCAAATGGTCACCAAAAAATAAAAGTCTTCAAATGGCCAAAAACGTCCAAGAACCCAAAAATGCAATTTTTGACCTTTGGTGACCTTTTGAGGCCTTCGCCCCCTTTTCTGGTACCCCCGTACCAATGCTTGTTGTTGTATCTCTATTGCATATTGCGGGTCGGATAAGGCTCAAGGAGGGTATTGCTATTGTGTGCGGACGATTGATGGCAGCCCCGGATTACTGATAACGCCTTATTTAATTTCGATAGAATTTCTCAGCTTTGGACACATTGAAAGGGTGGGCGAGTGAGCCATCATATTGATGTATCGTTCACTACGGACAACGGTCGACTGGTTTTAAACGGTTTTTTGATAGAAAACAGACGCTTCCACATAAATAGAATAAACAAAATTTTACTATTTGATTTTTTTTAATATTGGGATTTATATTCGTTAATATGAGTACTTAATTGCTTACATTTTAAATTGTAGGCTAAAACTGCATTAAAATTTGGATCTTGACTGCCAATAGAATACATTTTTAACACAGGTGTTATGTTCTTTATTAAGAAGGAACATCAAGTGAGGGTAGTAATTAAAATAACTGTGTATTTTAATACTACCTTCAATAAGTTTTGAGTTGATTGCGTCAGCAGACGTGGTCACGGAAAGGTTGAGAAGTAGCCGCCAGAAATATATTCTTTAATAAAGAAGAAGTTCAAGTGAGGGTTCTGGCTACATCTCAACCTTATCTTGACCACGGCTGGTGGGATCAATTCCAAACTTTGCACAGAATGAAGGTTAGTTCGCAAGAAGAGCCTCGGTATAGTTTCTTTTATAACAATACCTGATTCTCCCTTACTAAGTAGGTATAATTAAAAAGCGATGATTCTTGCCACTGCGCGATCAGAGGGTGTACAAAGGTATTTAGAGGGTGAGTGCGGTATCGCCGTCAAGCTGAGATGATGGATAGCCTGATTCAGCCGATGAATCACATCAATCCGTCCCGCTATAAGTGACAGGCGAAGAATACTGAGGGCAAGGGGCACCTCGTTAACTGTCTCTATTTGTGAACCTAATAATCCATATAGCTTATATCTGAATATACAGAACTAGCTTATGCCTGCCACTTCGCATAAGTTTTACCTGAATAAAATGTAGTTATGTGTTAACCCTGGTCAACATCTATATGTGTGCAAAATATCAGCTTAACCTGTAGGCTAGTTTTTACCTGAAAGTGTAACAAACATTTTCACAAACTTTCGCGTTTATTTGTATACTAGCTTGTGCCCGCCACTTCGCATGCGTTGTACCCGGATAAAAATAGCCCATGTGTTAATCCTAGTCAACATCTGATGACGAGCTCTGTGGCGCAACGGGCGAAGGTCCGCCTGCGACGCAAGGGGTTGCGGGTTCGATTCCCGCCTCGGGACAAATGTCTGCACGATTTGCATATATTTGTTCAGGGTGTTCTGGGTGTTTTTCTATATATAATAAAAATATCTATCTATGTAGTATAATGTATTAAGTATATCAGTCATCTAGTACCCATAACACAAGCTCTGCTTAGCTTGGGGCTAGATGATGCTGTGTGATTTGTCCAGCATTATTTATTTATTTATTTATTTATTTTATCTATACGTTTGCAAAATTTTAGCTCGATACGTACGCTAGTTTTTGCGTGAAGAGGTAACAAACCTCCATACAAACAAACTTTCGGCTTTATAATATTAGTGAGATGAGTAGGGTTAGTAAAATAGAAATACTTTTTATATGGGCTCAAGTACTGTCTCAGACTCAATTTATCAATATCTCGTTGATGTCGCAGGGTACGGGGAGTAGAATGTTGCCGCTCCTCCCTTGCCCGTAGGTTAAGTAGCAATTTGCAAAAGGATACATACGAAAGATGGGCAGCAGCGCCTTTCCATGCATCATTGAGTTAATACGCGTTCGAAATGTCAATACGCGGAAAGACTTCCGGAGGTGTCTCTTGGGAGGTTATTGCTGCATCCACGATACGGGCAATAGAAGAGAAGCAAAATTTTACAGCCGGCCGCCCTACGGAAATCATCTATAAAAGATGTTAAAGCTTTACTTGATGTCTCATACTAATAAAACTAGCTCAATTTCTGTAACATAAAATGGTGATTCGATTTAGGCGCACGCGCAGCACGCACCTGCCGAGCTCGTCCGTAACTGGGCCGCGTTATCGCGCGATCTGTCGCTAATCCCGCAAGGCCGACTGGACCTTTAGAAAGGCACCTCTATTCATAGTCCTGCTCAAGATAACATCAGACTTACGATTGCATTTGCGTGTGCACTGGTAAAAAAGTTGTCTTCTAGATCTTGGATCATTCAAGAGGAGTTACGAGTATTAGAAATGTACTTATTTCTTAAAATAATAAGTACATTCATTTAAAAGAGTTCCTTTCTCCTAAACAGCCTTTCACCCACTGCTAGAAAAAGAAGAGAAAAACCTTTACTAAATAAAGCTAAGTGATTTAGGGCTGTGGGATGCCGGCAGTAGAATATTGCCTTTCCTATCTTGCCCGTTTATACAGTAAAAATCTGCCAGAAATTACCTCCGGAAGATCCCGTACTACGCTCGCCAACCGCCTGCTAAACGTGGCAAGTATTGCAGCGGCTCACTGAGGGAAACACTCGTATTATTGTGTTAGGCAAAATTTAGGTCTATATATGTCTAGTGAATCTGATACATAAAAAACTAAGGTCTTTACATGTATTATAGATGATTTATACAGCGTCAGCAACTGGTAATAATGCTGAACAGGACGCTGCAGTGCCTGGGACGTTGTAAGATGTATTGTTCAGCAGCTTTTTGCCCTTACTGCTTGCTTAGCACCTATACCATCCTCCAAGCTTAGTCGAGTATTAGCCAGAGGCAAGAACAGGTCAACACGTACATAAAACAAAACATTATTTTTATTATTTACTAGCCGCACTGCGCAGTATGCCAGCGTAGTTCCCGTTTCCGTGGGAATACAGAGATAAATATAGCCTATGTTACTCAAAGATAGTAGTATTCTAATGGTGAAATAATTTAAACAATCGGTCTAGTTGTTTTTGAGTTTATTCCTTACAAACATACAACATAATCTTTTCTCTTTAAAATATTGATCACACTGGACTATAGATAGGACCTGACCAGTCAGCAAGCACAAAGCAGCTTAAACAAAGTCATGTTATGTCACAACCGTCTGTCAGTCTGTCCCGAGCCGGGCCGTCCACACAGAACCACAGATAAACAACCACTTGCTGCGTGCTTATCTCTAACTTGTCCGAAATATGCAGTCGGGGTAGTCAATTACTATCTAAGAAATTAATAACCTATCAAAAATTTTACGGTTCATGATACTTGACGCTTCCTTAATCTGGAAGTGCTTTGACCGCTAAGCTTCAGAACTAATGTCGGGACCCGCTGAAATTCTTGATGTCGGTTTGAGCAACCGATTAAAGCGCCATCTACAGGTAACTACTAGAGTTCTCCTGTACATTGATTGAAGTTGCATTCAGTAGCAATGACTAAAGAGGTCGCTATAGCTTATTCTATAGTTTGTTATTTTTATGTAACCACACTTAGGTAGAACATTTTTAAAGAAATTAATAAACTTATCAATTTTTTTTTAAATTTTGTAGCATCAGGTATCGATTTAACGGACGTGGGTTCGAATCCCACCGGAACCGTTAAATTTTTGATAAGGTTATTAATTTCATTGAAAATGTTCTACCTAAGTGTTGTATTAACCACAATAAAAATAACAAACTCTATGATTAATATCTACATATATATTAACTAGAGACATATTTTGTAGGTCGAACCAACTTGATCTAAAGAACAAAAACTAAAATACAATACAAAATACTTTATTGCACACCTTAAACAACTACAGAAAAAACTTACTATACAAAATTGGTACAATGAGTGGTCTTATTGCTTAGAAGCGATTTTTTGCTGACAACCTTTGGATGGAGAGAAATATGGAAGCAAGAAAGGCAGGGGTGGTACTGTACATTCAAAAAGGACATAAACATGTTTAGAATAAAATAAATATGTCAATGATATTGATAATAAGTATATAATAATGTACCTCAAATAAATTATTTTTCTGAGATATTTTTTTATTCCAAATTTCTTACACGAAATAAAATGTTCAACTGCTTGTGTAAAATGATCTAAGTTAGTGTAGGTACTCACTTTAAAAGTAATTTCATCATCATTCATCATTTCAGCCGTAAAACGTCCACTACTGAACTAAGGCCTCCCTCATAGATCTCCATGAGGGGGTAGTTGCCATACTCACCACGCTTGGCAGGCGGGTTGGTGAGCGCAGTACGGGATGTTGATATACGGAAAGACGCTGCTGCCCATCTTCCGGAGGTGTCCCTTAGCAGGCTCTTACTGCATCACGGGTAGGAGAGGAGGGGTAACATTCTACTGCCGGCACCCCACGGCTAGATTAATAGTAATTTACATTATCTGAAAACATGCATTTGTGCTGAATGCATGATTTCAGATTTAATGTATGTTTTTTTTTTAATTCTGTGCTTTGTTTAAATTTCAATAAAATCGTTGCAATTTGGCCCTAAATGAGTTTGTCTTTTTTTTCTTGTCTTTTTATTTTATGGCTTTTTGTGTTTGGTTTTACACTACTCCGCCAGTGTCAAGTTAATTCATAAATTCTTATGTTATTTGGCTGGCTATGTTGGTGGCCATTTTTTAACCTAGCTTTAATGAGTTTAATACCGAAATTCTCACGATATGACATGAGAATTTTGTCATTCTTGTATAACCGAAACTCAAGTTATGAGGGTTAAAAAAACGACGAAACGCTTAGTAGGTACCCTTGCGCTGGACTTGTCTTGGCGGGGGCACTACCATGACCTATCATCATCGTCATCTCAGGCGTAGGACATCCACTGCTGAACATATGCCTCCTTTATGGATCTGCAAGGTCTACGCCATACTAACTACGCTTGGCAGGCGGGGTGGCGAGCGCAGTATGCGTCTTGGCGAACATCACATACTGCGCTGGCTAAACCGCTTGCCAAGGGCAGTATGGGATGTTTATTCACAGACAGAAATCCTTACTGCTTTCACAAGCAAGATGAAAAGGCAATATTCTACTGCCGGCACAACACGTACTTAAGGTACTATAAAAATATAAATGGTTATTTAATTGGATAGTGCTATACCAGCTCTGCGATAGATATTATAAACGAGACATTTATGGCGATGATTAGTGTTAATTCCCTATTGAGGAATACCTGTCACAGCGCAAATAGTTTTAATTGGGCTGTGTTACTGACTTTAATTGCTGCTGTACAACGGTTTACATAGGGATGTGGCTCGGCCGACCGCACTTGAGCGTGACAATGTTTGTGAGAAAGATATGTTTATAATTGGACAACGTTGACCTTTGCTTTAAAGGAACATATAATATTAAGCGGAATAAAAAGTCAAAGACAAAGTCAAAGTCAATAAGCGTTTATTCAATAGAGCAAAAAGTTTCATTGAATAGTCAATTTACAAAAGAAGAACAAGACACATTTAAATTGATAAAGCACATAATTTAATTCGTTCGCTTCAGATATTTTTTCCAAGTGGTAAAAGAACCTCCGGAAGATCCTTTTTGAGATCCTTTTGATGTTATAAACTTTTGAATAAATAGTGCAGTTCTAAACTAGTGCTATATCAACTACATCTTGCTCCTGCGTGGGTGCTTAGAACTGACGGGACTTTGTGGCCTACACTGTTACAGCGAGCTTGTGGCTACATTGTATTTGTCTCTTTGTCTGTTTTATTTACCTTTGTGTGGTTAATTAACACTTAATTTGACTGGTATCTGTTTAGGATGTTTTGTATGTTCTTCTATGTATTATTAAAAAATATCTATTTATGCAGTATAATATATTAAGTATATCTGTCATCTAGTACCCATAACACAAGCTATGCTTAGCTTAGGGCTAGATGATGCTGTATGAATTATCCAGCATTATTATTATTTGTTCATTTATTCATCTCGGCGCTTGCAATTGCAGATACACTCTTTCTTGCATGGGCCAATAGGCAATTGGTGAATGAAAACCTTTTAGTGGCTTACTAATAAGCTCTACTTGGTCCTGATATAAGCTGCCTTATTAGAATAGACTTCCTCACAAGGGGGGTAGTACTGAGCTGTACCTCATTATTGGTGAGGGTGAACGTTTGACGACCGTCGTGACCCCTGACTTCTGGCCGAAAGGGGTGAAGTTCAGACAGTTCAAGTGTCGCCTGGCCTGGGGCCCGTCGCTCCACAACTGAACGGTGACATCGCGTGTGCGCTAGTTTTAAGTTATATAAAATATATGCTAGCATGTAACTTATATATCATTAATGCCTTACATTAGGTAAATAATCTGATACATCTGTTACTTATATACCATCATAATTATCATTATTTAAGCCGTAAAACATCCACTACTAGACACAAGCCTCCCCCATGGATCACCATGCGTGGTAGTTGCGATACTCACACCGCTTGGCAAGTGTGTTGGCGAGTGCAGTACGGAGTTTTTAATACACGGAAAGACGCTGCTGTCAATCTTCCGGTGGTATCCCTTACCAGGCTCTTACTGCATCCACGGGCATGAGAGAAAGGGTAACTTATTATTATTATTTATTATCATTTTTTTTCTTTCATATAAAAGTGCAGACTTAAATAAATTCTTCCTGCAGTTATGGACTCTAAAATTGAAAAAAATCATCAAAAAGGGGCAACAGTGGTGAGTGTGGAGAAACTGCGAGAGCACATCTCGTTGAAGTCTAATGCAGGACAGCTCGTAGCCACTCGCTCGTAGCGACGCGTAGCAACTGCGGCATTCGCTACGGGAGATAACGAGATCAGAGGCTGGGATAACTTGTCCTAGGAATAGACATGTTGAGAGGGTATGGAAATCAAAATTATATTTATACCGTCAGTTCGATAATACAACAATAATACACACTTACATATCTTTTGCTTTTTCAAATTAGCAAAAGAGTACCTCAAAAAGCCAGTTGAAGTTTATAAGTGGGGGCTCGTGACGTCATCATTCTGTACCGAGGCACGTCGCCGCGTACCAGCGTGTGACGTCACGCTATATTGCGATATAATGTATCGCGGTTATTAAGGACGCATTTACGAAACGCGTCAAAATATTAGGAAAATAGGACTAGTTCCGGTTCATTTTCTAGTTTATCCGTCGAAGTTTGACATATTTTAAGCATACCAAATGAATCAGAAAACCAGTGTCAGTGTAATTTGAAATTAACATGAAGTTAAAAACATATTTGGTAAACAAGCTCAATGAGCGAGATCGAGAGCACGAAGCGTGAAAAACTACAGCGTCATTTTACCTAAAGCTGGGTTATACCATCCGCGCAACTTCGTCTGCGCAACGGAAGATTAAAAAAAAAACACTTGTTTACAACATTTTTGAATGATGCTCCGATCATTTGAGTATTCAGATGCCATTGTAACACGATTTTCTTTGATGGCTGAGTGTTGGGTCTATCATTATTAGCCTGTCAAAAACACCGTATCCAATAAGAGATGTGCTCAGAGATGTGTATCATGTCCACTGCTGCAGCGCGTAAGCGCAGTACTTATGTCACAATTTGCGTGCGCCTGCGCAGACGCAGGAGTTAGCATTGAGACTTCGCGCCATGAAATATCGCGTGCCGCCGCCGTACGTACTCCTAGAAATGTCTTAGAATAAACTTAAATTTAATTTTGGAAGTATTATTTAAATTCAGATAAATTTTAGTTATATTTGAACAAAATACAGCTACTCAGAATAAACCTGAACTAAAACATAAGGAAAACGTAAGCTCTTGGTAGGACGATCTCGTCACCTTCAAAAGATATTGGTGAGAAACTGTGAAGGATTGGGATAGTTGGAGGACTTAGGCGAGACCTTTGCATCAGTGTGACATAGTAACTATGTATATATACAAAAATACTCAATAAAAAAGATCGAAAATTTAAAAAGTTTCTAAAGGTCACCTAGCCCAACCGCAAGTTTCAAATGTGGGAATATAACTGCTTTGAGTGACTTCAGTAAACACTATTTCAATTATTTCATTTCAATCACGCTGATAATGATGTGTTATAATAAATAAATAAGTATGAAGAAGTATTAGTGCAAAAGGATATATTAACTAAGCCATGTTGATGACTTTTTGTAATTTTAAAGAGTTTAAATAAAACTATCTGTGGTCTTCTTCATCAGTTCCATTTAACCAAATAATACTTTCTGAATAAAAATGCTTAACCTTGAGCTAAAAATGCTAATATCGCTATATAATATATACAATACCTACAATATTAGAAGAGTTCCCTCGATTCCTTATGGATCCCATCACAAGAATTGAATGAATGAATGAATGATTATAACTTTATCGTACACCATAAAATAAAATAAATAACAGTAGAGTATAAGATACTTAACTAAACTGAGTTTTTATTTTTTCTTAACCTAATTGATAGTGCACCTTTTCGAACTTCAACTAGAATTTTCAAAATTGGTTTATAAACAAGTACTTAATAACAAAGATTAAAAAAGTGTTCTCGTTAATATTTCAGGCACATGAGACTTAAGCTAATACAATGTCTTTACTTGATTACAAGAACCTCCTCAACTCCTGGCTTCATATTCATTTTGTACTATTGCCAAGTCTGACATTCCTAGGGCCATGACGCAGATATCATGCGCCGGCGACTGACGACGGGTGATAAACGGCCGACCACGACCACAACTTATGGATCAAACTATGCAGTTCTAGCTATTACCTACAGCACCAGTAACGTTATGAAATACCACCGGATGAACTTGAATTAATATTGCTAATAACTTCTATGATAAGTGGGACTGGGGCTGTATTTTATTTATTTTATATGCGGTGTTATTTTATTGCAATTACTTAATCGGAACATGCGCAAGTTCTAGATATCTATACTAATATATAAAGCTGAAGAATTTGTTTGCTTGTTTGCTTGAACGCGGTAATCTCAGGAACTACTGGTTCGGTATGAAAAGTTCTTTCATTGTTAAATAGCTTATTTATCAAGGAAGGCTCTAGGTTATTTAACATCACGCTACGATCTACGCGAGTGGAGCAGTAACCAAAGATGCGGGTGAAACCGTGGGCTACTTCTAGTCGATAAATAAAAATGTTTATCATAAATTTATTCTACGATAAGATAGGAAAAATATAAATACATACATATAGCACAAAAAAGTGAATTTTGATCAAGAGGTCTTGTGAACGTGTAGATGAAACATCCAAATTAAGCATGAAATTGGTGAAAAGAGCGCTGGAATCTTGTAAAGTTAGAAAAAAACACAGCACAATCGAATAGCTGGGGTAGTTTTTTGCGGTATTGAGGCATGAGCCCGTCGTCCCCCACGTGTACAAAGAAATTACAAAAAGCAGTGACATTTGCAATCAAATGTAAGTACGATCTGTAACAAAAAGCCAGCAACCAAGCAACACTTAGCGATCTACCGAGTTAATACGATAATTACAACTCGCTCGCGCATAATGAATACAAATGACACGATCCACCGGCGACAGATTCGCACAACCCATTCAATGATATACATTGCTACTTTTCTCCATTACATCTACATACCTACTGTACAAATCAGGCAATGGTCGGTGTGCGGTGTAAAAAGCTTGTGTGTTGTAGATAGTTTATGCTGCATTCGATTCTTTTAATTACATTATGTAATGAATACTTAGATTTCATTGATGCTTGTTTGTCTATCTCTTAGTTTAATCGTGGCTTGTAATGTACAAACAAACAAATTATATGGAATATACATTATGTAAATCAATCAAGTTATGTTCCATTCAGCAAAAAGCAAAGTAGAAGGAAAGTAGTTCTAGCTTTTGGGCATTTGTATTAGAGGGGTATGTCCTGTCATCATCTCACTTTAAGCATCATGTCCTATCATCATCTCACTTTAAGCATCTATCATTTCACCTTCAATTCTAGATGATGGACACAAAACGTAGTTAGTCGTAAGAGTTGCTGCTGAGATCTTTAATGAAGACGAACAATTCCGATTGAGAGATATGTAGCACAACCATGTTTATTCTGGTTTGAGGCTGGGCGCACTCATGTATGTATTTTTAACACATATTTTTTTTATAAAAGTTTTCTATACATTTTTTGTTTTCCATACAGTACAAGCTCTATTTTGTGTAGCGATAAGAAGGATTTATTTATAACATGGTAGTAGCGATACTCACCACGCTTGGCAGGCAGGTTGGCGAGCGCAGTACGGGATGTTGATACACGGAAAAACGATGCTGCCCATCTTCCGTAGATATCCCTTAGCACTTACTGCATCCATAGGCATGAGAGGAGTGGTAAAATTCTACTGCCGGCACTCCACGGCATAAAAATAGTCATAATCATAATTTATTGATAACAAACATGGTCACAATTGTCTTTACGTGGTTACCAATAACCACGGCAGTTGACGACAGCCGCTTCACCGGACAGATCTAACAGCATCACGAGCAGCGGAGTGTTGAAGAGAAAGAGTGAAACGTCTACTTTCAAATAGCAAATAGCATAAATAAATGCACAATGCCGAACGGGCAGTGACCATCCACTATCAAATGTTATAATCTCTGCGGCCTATCATTAAAACAGTATAACTATAGTTCACCGTTAAACCGAAAAGAGAACGTTTTGGCAATTAAAAGGCAGAGGCACCGGCCGTGTAAGATGCGCGTGAGCAACCGGGTCATATACACCAAATGATACACACTGTACTGCACGTTCAGTACAACCATAGCTCTTTTTAGCGCCTCTGAAGTATCGGTTCTACAATCGAACCCGCCAACTCCTGCGTCTTGGCCGGCTACTAGACCAACTAAGCCAGAGAGGCCGTGAAGCTCTGTAGGCGACCGAATATGGATCGAAGAGGATGGCAAAGAATGGCGCATCTAAGAGAAAACCTATTGACAGCAAAGAATGCCAATAGAATCAAATGTTGATGAGAAAGATGTATTAATATGATCACGCTGTGTCGTGGGGTGCTGGCACTAGAATGTCCTATATGTATGGTATGGCAACAAACCCTCGTGATCTTGGAGGTCCATGAGTGTCCCATGTCCAGCAGTGGACGTGGAGAGCAGTCCCACGGCTGAGATGAACATGTATCATATATTATATTATATAATTTTCAGCTTATAATCAGCATTGCTCTGATTGCTGGCACCAAGCATATTGTGAAGATTCTGTGTGCTGTTAATATTGTTACTCATAATACAATTATGCCTGAAAGTGTAGTAGCAAGTAGGCCAAGTGCCCATGCATATATCAACTTGACCTGACCTTATAACCCACGAGTTCATGATTTGTAACCTAATCGTTTATTAATCTTATTTCACTTCACCAAACAGAACTAATAAAATATATGCTGTCTACTACTCTACAATCAAAACTAAGCTTTCTAGTGTAGAGTAATCAATCGCAAGCAAGAGGTGATCGTTCCTACTGTATCACCAGTGCACTGTGCCGTTCAAAAGAAAGACCTCACACTAAATAATCCTATTTATTTCGCGCAAATGCTTGCTTAGCATATTGTTGTTTTATAATTAAACTGGGTTTTTGTCCGAGATCTTTGTCTCAGAAAAGTGTGAAGTGGTTTAAATTGCTCATTAATATTTATAATGATCTAACAGCCGTGATACTATCGAGAAATGTGATGTATGTGTCCAAACACGCCACTCTGATAAGGTAAGCCTTTCCACTTGATAAGTACCTAAATAAGCGAGTGAGTGAGTGAGTGGGACCACGGTTGGAATATCGTAATCGGATTGAAGAAAGAAGAATAACATCCAACCATGTTTAAGCTCAGAAAACTGTGTGAAACGCGAAAAACGCGGTAAAGTTAGACTAGTTAGAAATAAGCAATGCTATATAAATTGCCGTGGGGTGCTGACAGTAGAATGTTACCCCTCCTCTCATGGCCGTGGATGCAGTAAGAGCCTGTTAAAGGATACCTCCGGAAGATGGGCAGCAGCGTCTTTCCGTGTATCCACATCCAGTATTGGGTCGCCAACCCGCCTGCCAAGCTTGGTGAGTATGGCAACTACTGGAGATCATGAGGGAGGCCTGTGTTCAGTACCTTTAACGGCTGAATTGATGATGACGGTGATGATATAAATGCTATATAATATATAATAAACTAGACGCCCATTTAAGATCGCGTTAAATCGCGAGAAGTGGAAGAAGGGAAAGGAGTCATTTGCCTGCAGCGAAAAAATAACCGCTGAAAAATAAAAAAATAAAAATGTCGGTAATCTAAAACTTTATCAATGATAAAATCCTAAACAATGCTAGATTGCTATTTTTGCACTAACGCAATAAACATCAAACCGTTCTAACAATACCGAGTCGACCCAAAAGTGTCATGGTAAGCTACAAATTATTAGTAAAACATAAAAAGCAAGTAAATTAATTACTATACTCGATACAAAAACGCTATCTAAAGAAACTGATAACGAATGTTTTCACAGCAACATTTTTACCGCGGGCAGGTGCCAATTAAATCGATAATAATTGCTATCGAGAGTTTGAACAATCTTCTTGCTCTCCTGAGCGTGTCGGCTCCTCGGCGATGGACTGTAGCATATCTTCCTCAAACACAAAAACTACTTTACAACCTAAAGAAATGAGAACTGCAACTAAATGCAATTCGATAATTCTATTAGGGTACAGTGGTGCGAATGTTAAGAGCCGCGGGTGCCGGCAATAGATTGTTGCCTCTCCTGTCTTGCCCGTGGATGCAGTAAGATTCTGCCAAGAAACACCTCCGGAGGATGATCCAGTAAAGCGTTATCCAATACGCCAGCCAAGCGTGGTGAGTATGGCAACCACTCTCATGATCAGTACTTGTAGATTCATGAGGGAAGCCTATGTGCAGCAGACGTTCTACAACTGAGATTAGAATAATAAGTGAAATGGGAAGATAAGGGGCACTATTTTGGAATCTTTCGCCTAAAACTCGCACGACTATTTCACTGGAAACGAGTAGCCTCAACCAATCGTGACGCTTGGCGAGCAAGTCAAACAAATTCATAAGTCACAGGCGAGTGATTAAAAATAGAGCCCAGTCTCTTGAAAGGATATTAAACACTTATCACAATAATAATTATTATGACTTTAATTAGCTATTACGGGATTTAGTTAGGCAAGGATGACGTATGCGGTTCAGTTGAACAATACACGAATTGAACTGATCTACTGAACTGATCATCCGAAGGCGTAGAGTGGAATTGATAGAAATTAGTTTTACTCTGCGGTGTGATCTGGTTCATAATATTTTTGTCTTTTGTGATTACAATACCATAATTATGAAATCATTTATGGAGACTAGTTTAATTATGTTAGTTTCTCTTTCTAAGGTATTAACCATATGGGCCTAATTTATCCTATGATGACTTTCAATCAATGAGTGCATAATTAGAGGCTTCCGTCGATTGGGACCGCTAGGTATTGGGACCACGGTCCCATTCGCCGGAAGCAAAATAATTAAATTAAATCAATCCGGCGAATGGGACCGCGGTCCCAATACCTTGTGGTCCCAAACGACGGAAGCCTCCATAATTATAGTATTGTAATCACAAAAGACAAGAATCGTATCAACCTGGATCACACCGCAGAACAAAACTTCTCTCTTCCAATATAATTAATTACGCCTTCAAATGATCAGTTCATTACTATACTATACAAAACTGTACTATATAGTCCTTGTCTCTCCGGAACTCAGGCCCGGATTAGCCCCTAGGCCCACAAGGCCTGTGCATGTAGAAATATTATAAGGCCGGGGGCCTTCAAATACCAAGTGCCAAGGGACCCTGCATCCCTTTATCCGGGCCTGCTGGGACTACAACTTTTACGACACAGCCAAAACGTCTGGACTATTTAAAGGTAAGATGAGTCCTAATACTTAAGGAAAGTCTTCGGTAAGAAGACCTTCGAGCCCGTTGGCGACAGTGCCAATCCACCTGACGCAGCGTTAAACTTAGCTCCTTTGTCCCGTATCGAGGACAATCGGTGACGTCACGCGGGTCATTCACACCTGATTGATGGCCGCTACGTGACGAGCTGGCCGTTTCCATTCAATGAAAGGTGATAAGGATGAGACGCTTAAGGACTCGCGCCATTTTGAAATATTATTTTGTCACGGGATGAGAACAATGGCCAGCGAGGCTTGCGCAGGATCGTGTGGAACGCCATAGAGGGCTCTACCTTACTTCGCTTCTGAAGTATTCAAAGTCATAAGTTTATTCATCAGAGCACAAAAGTTAAATACATAAAGGTATATCAATTGAACCATATTTCATACAATTGAATTTGTTTGCTTTTTTCCAAATGAGGGATAGAAGCGTAAAAGTAACCTCACTCTTTCACTTATAATCAAAACATAATAGAATAACATTTATTTTCGCCACAAACAAGTCATCATCATTATCATCTCGACCCTACGACGTTTGGATCTCCATGTACTGATCGTACGGGGTTGTTGCCATACTCACTAGAAAGAGAAAGAAAGAAAGAAAACACATTTATTGGCACACAAGGCATACAGGTAAACAAAAAAATCAAAAAAATATTTAACAAACAACATAAAAAAACAAAACAGAAGAAACAAGAAGCAAACCAGTATAACAAACTACGTGGGTAAGGTCCTATATGACGAGTGAGCCAAAAGGTGACGTCTCAGCATAATGCTGCTTACCACTCAGAAACGGTACGCAACGCTGGTTTTCAGACGTCATCAAGTTGCCATCACGAACGCAGACTAGATTTAAGACTTAATATATTTTGACTAATAATGCCTGTTTTTATACATACATATTTTTAATGTTACTACGTTTTAGTAGGCGGGTTGGCAACCACAGTTACGGGATGTTACGGAACGGTTTGTAGTACGGAAGTACACTGCTGCCTATCGCAAGCTCTTGTCCCAAACCAAGCAAAGCTTACGAGTATATATACAAAGGAAACCAAATCACTGAAGGAAAACACATATTATAATATTCAAGCTACTTCTAGGCTAGCGGCCTTGTCACGTAGGTTGTCACGGAGGATGTCGAAACTTCAACTATTTAAGACCTGACTGTGATTGTTGTATGAACCGTGCGTTATCTTTAAGTGTTCATGATTTGCAATAATCTATTAGCGTAGTTTAGGGGCCACGCGTCTTTACGAAAATTCCAATTGTTTTCAAAGTAATGACTTCTAGCTCTGCTGATTACCTTGGTTAAGACGCACTGCATTGTCATTATTTGATTTTTTTATTAAGGTAACTATAATAAGTTTTTTAAAGTTCAGATACACGGTTAGAATGTTACTCTCAGGCTAAAAGTTTCGTATTCGATGTAAAATCTGGTGTTATACCTCTATAATCCGGAGCTAGAAATGGAATAAGTACATTTTTAGGTTTTTGATACATTTTAGCTACAAATGTGTAATAACGGCAACAACTTCAACAATAAGGTTATTTTAAAACTTAATATTAAAATATGTTTTTGTGTCATTCAGTCTACCGAAGCCAAAAAATCGAGAGCTGATGGCCGGAAACGATGCAAAGAAAAATGTATTTATACAGCAGTGGACATTACTTTAAACACTCATTGAGAAGGTTCTACACGATGAGGCACCCTATAAAAAAAAACACATAATAAGTGTGTAGTGAATATGAAACATGCTTTGTATTTTTTGTTGGGCGCACCAATTAATGAATCTGACATGCTTGTAACAGTGATGATGATGATGGATACATCAAGATTCAATGTAATACAGGTAAAATAAAAAAGCCAGTGCTAAAAGAGTGAGGTATCGTACATTGTGGCAGATCTAGGCATAGTAGCCCGTTTAATGCAGGTACGTGGTGGTGTAAAGTACAACGTACAACGGTCGTCCTCAGTTTTTGTGTGCGAGCGAGGCGTGACGCGGCGGCGCGGGCGTCACGGAGGAGTGTCGTGTGGCTCACTCGCGCAGTGTGCACCGACTCCAGTGCTGCAGCGCCGTTGTACTACGCAATAACTATAGTTGTTGTAACGGATTTTATTGAATATTTCGTGATTATGAAGAAATAAAGTATAGAAATGATAAGTTTACGCCTTTATTGCGGACATTCTAAATAGTATGATATTATTTTAAATTCATACTTATGATGATTAATTTACAGGCCTTACTTAAAAATAAAAGTCGATGGCCGTATGCTATGTGCCCCCGACATTTGCTGTGAGGTCGCTGGTCTGATACCGGCCGTGTACGAATTGTTTTTTTGTCGGAAAAAACAATGTGCACAATAATAATTTAAAATGTTTATAAAATCAAAATGTTTACACATACGACAACCTAAATTTAAAGCTTAATTTCATTTCCCTAATATAATAATCCATAAAATTTATTTTCATAATCGATTGCCCGAATAATCACAATTTATAATTATAAGGATCCCTAATATAGTTTCCACTAATATCGATACCGACGATAATCTCCTCACAAAGCCGGTGACAGAAGTACAGACAGACAGAAAAAGCTAAACTATACGGGTTTCTTGTTTTACTACGAAATCCTAAAAACATACAATCGAATTGAGAACCTCCATCTTTTAGAAGTCGGTAAATAATAAACACCCAAGTTGCATTCAGCGGCTAAGCTTCGCATAGCATAGACATTAAAATATTTGTGTAAGTTGAGCCACGCCTAGTCATTGAACATTTCGCACAAGATGCGGCACTGCTATCAAGCGACAGTGTACAGCATGAACAAAAACAGCGTCCGTCACGGCACGGTGGCGGCGCGTTTTTGCCGCGGCCGCGGGGCGTTTTTAGCGGCTTGCGAAATGTGAAGGACTTACTATTGAGGTTAAGTCAAGACAGGTGTTTTGGCTTGAAACGTTAACTGTTCAAGTTGCAAAAAATACCAGCTTAAACTAGAGATTTATACGCGTTACCGCAACAGTGGCCGATGAAGCGCCTGCGACATATTTAGATGGAATAGGCAAGCAGCACGGCGCCTATTATCCTGTCTGTTAAGTCGAGTGAATTCAGAGAACCTACGTTCGAAAAAGATTAATCGGAGGTTCTTACTGACCTACTAAACATTCGTTCCCCATTGGAGCATGCAGGTAACACTGCTGCAAGGCTACAAATTCAACGCCTTTGGCCTCACAATCGGAAAATCTATAACTTATAAAACTTAGCTTTGGTACTTACATTGTCAATATCATAATTTAGGATCAGCCTTATAACCTTTATAATACCGTGATAATCTTCGCTGTATCATTCCAATTTGAGTATATGTACTGCCGAAGCACTCCCCGAAAACACGTAAAAAGGTAGAATTAGGCGATAGATAAAAATATACATCTAATCTAATCTATTCAGCCTGTAAGATCCCACTGCTAGGCAAAGCCCACCCTTCCCTCTACCCATACTTCCCGGTCCAAGGCGCTGGTCGACCAGTCAGCACAGCAAATTTCCAGCTCGTTCCGGCCATCTGCGTCTGGCCGTTCGCTGTATCGTATGTGAAAAATAATCAACAAACCTTAATTTTTCCATATAAAATAGCTCTGTCTTATTCTGTAATCATAGGCAGGACGCACCTAAAGAGGATAATGGAAGGTGCATTATAAAAAAAAAGTAACCTATACCCTCACGTGACACTGGCTCGACACCTGCACGCATGTTAGTGTACCTTAAAAAGTCTTGCACTTTCCATCCAACATACCGCATTCATTTATCACCTTTCTCCGTTAGTGTTAGTGTTGCACAAGCACTAACGCAGACGAATGGCGGCAGAGGGCGCCCCTGACGGCTCATTACTGGACGGACGCCGTTATTAAACGCATTTAATTCAATCAATAAAACTTGAAAGCCTACACGATGCTATTTATATGTTGCGATGTTTTAACGGTCTGTGGCTATAAATGATGACAGCTCGAGAAACGCAAGTGTAAATTGCCTGTGGAATAAATAAAGGTAATACTTATAACATTATAAACTTTAAAGTTTGTGAGTATGTTTGTTACTCTTTCGCGCAAAAACTAGCCAACGGATTGAGAGGAAATTTTGCACACGTATAAAATATTAACAAGGATTAACACTAGGCTACATTTAATCCGGGTACAACGCCTGCGAAGAGGCGGGCATAAGCTAGTAGCTTTATAAACTGACGGAAAAGAGATAAAAATACGATAATAGAACATGCTTTTTATACAGGCTGTATTATAGTATGTATACTAAGCCGAAAAGGATGGCAAGACGACCTGGATGCGTTTGAGTCTACATGTCCAGAATTAGCAATGGACCGCGACAAGTGGAGTAAGGAAGGGGAGACCTTTGCCAAGCAGTGGGACAAGGAGATAGTGATGATTATAAAGATTATAATGATAATGATGATGACGATGATGATGAAGATGTTATTTTCGGATTTTGATTTATCCAGTTTGTTGGACCGTATGATGCTAAGCTCTTACTGTGTAAATTATGGATTAAGTAATAGAAGAAATTTTAATAAATGATTTTATTGAATAATTATCTTACTATTTATTAGTATAAAACTAACATACGCATATTATAACACACCCTATACATATGAAAAACTGACTATAGTCAACCTATACTACTATATCAACCCTCTAGTTTCTATTCCGTTTTTATAATAATACCTCAATACGTGAATAACGCTATGGGCTACATTGTTAATTCGATGATTAGGGAAACTAATATATACATAAGTACTTTATATTTAGTAATGTTCCATTACATATAGTACCATTGGAACGTTTAGAACCCATCTCAAGAAGGAACTATTGCGCAGGCAAAAATCTGAGTAGCACGATGTATTTTTATAAACTTACCCGCTTTCCGCAACAGCAAATCTTTTTTTCTTGTTTTGTTTTTTTCTTCCCCGCCTTTCAAATTTTCCATAAACTCTTATTGCACATCTATTCCCAGAAATAATATTTAAATTGTTGTCTAGTTGTAATGCATGTTTCTAAATAATAATCTAACACGCCATCATGCATTACAGCTTTTAGTTTGGTTAGAGTTAGGGTTTGGTTAGGTTACTTACATACACATGGTTGGTTAGGGCTAATTGCACACACGATTTGACAGCGCTATTATACCGTGACGAGTTTCGACTGTATGCCAGTTTGGGTACAACACACAACGAAATTGCTACTTTAATGGTAAATAGGAGCAGACTGAAAACCAGCGTTGCTCCATTCCTATTCCAGGAGCGGAGCAACACAAGCTGAGGCTGCCTCCTTTTTAGTGCACATTATCAGCGCAGACCAGCCAGTAGTACCCTTAGTTAGTGTATATTAAAATATTGTTTAGTTAGTAGTATTGTTTAGTTTAATAGTATTGTTTCAACAATTTATTTAACAAGTTTTCTATAATCTGTCTTTTTTCTTAATTTGATTCATGTTTTTTGTTTTATTTTTTTGCTGTTTTAGTTTTTACCGACTCTTTTATTTTATTACTCTTTTATGTTCCTACCTACTGTTATAAACCAAGATAAATGTGTTATGTCTGTGCTGTTTTTGTGAACTAAATAAATGTCTATTCTATTCTATTCTATTCTATTCTATTCTAATGTAGTCTTTTGATATCCCCTAATTAATAAATAAAATAAAAGGATTTTAGTGTTAATTATCACTCATAATTATTCCAAAACTTCGGTCGTATTGTTTTGTAACGGACCCTAAACGACAAAATAACATCAAGTTATGTAATCCTTACACACTACAGAGTAACAAAAAGGTATTACTGTGCTGGCATAGGGCATCGACTTTAATTTAATCGTATCGGATGCTATAAGTCCTCCAGTATGCCTCGATCAGAGGTCAGATGCGGCGCGGGACCGCATTTATAACCTTTGCGAAAGTACCTCTCACCGGGCCTCGGCGGTACATCCATCGGTCACCTCCACCTCCATCAATTATACCAAAACGCCTTTTATCTATCATTTATAATAAACCCGTTTTGGAATGTTTGGAATCGCAATGAACTAGCGCAAATGTCACTGGGTCAGCCTTGATGAAACAGTTGGTGTTAGTGCTGATGGCATCGATTTTATATCTCAGTTTAGAAATTCGATACTTGTTGGCTTACTTTCGATTTGATTTCACCTGAAGGTTCCATTCTGTTAGAGCTATTGAAGAAGAACTGATTTGTTCTTTTGTTGTTGATAGAAACCTATTGAATGACTTCTTTATGTACATCCTTTTATGATTTTTGGATTGAATGCAAATCAAGGGTTGACGGATCGTGAAGATTCTCACAAAGCGTTGGATTCAAATAACATCTAATCAGATCTGCCCATTGTGAGAACTCTAGTTTTGTATTAAACAATTTCATTTTGTAACGCTTGCTTTTTTGTTGTAATTAGCTATGTTTAGACGTAAATAATATACTCAAGTAGATATTTAAATTCTTAATATCGTATATAATAAAGTCAAAATCAATAAGTTTATAATCAATAGAGCAAAAAGCTACATACAATATCCAATTAACAAAAGAAGTACAAGACAAATTCAAATTGAATAAAGCACATATTAGAATTCATTCGCTTTAGATATTATTAGATATAAGATGAAAACCTATCTATTGATTCTCAGATTCAAACTATAGAGAAATAACGGCTGAAACTCAAAGAAATTAACTCTCATTGTATTTTCATGACGACAATTAGTTTTCAGTCCACCCGCTTGCAGCGCCTTGCAACATCACACAATTAACTAGTCATAAACCTTTGAGTCTCTCTGACACGGCTCTCGCTTGACATTTTATGAACACTCTTTTGTGCGTCCACCATTCTACTCAGACCTTCCCTTCCTCTTTCCACCTCTTTGTTGTTAGGAGTAATGTGAAGTGGGAGGGGGAGGCACGGGGTCTACGGCCGCTGGTCCAGGTCTCAGGTGGGACAATACGACATGAGACAATGCCTGCCGATGAATATGCATGGTGGCATCGCTGCAATTTGGCCGGAACCATCTTGTAATGACAATGCGACAAAAATAACATGTCTCGTACGCGTTCAAAGAAATTTTCTTTCTACCAGTCCTTCGAGACTTATGAAATCTGTTGTTTTTTGACCTCTAAGGATATTGTTTTCTCGAAAAGTCTTTTAGTAAGTAAAAGATATTGTCAAGGAACCCCGCGACCACTTTTTTACAAGAGGTAAGTGCTCATTGTCTGCTCAAATTCAACTGACTGTGCTAAGCAATACGTGCTAAGGTATTTGTTGAGGCTAATTTGTCAAAAAATTAAGAAACGACAGTATCACATGTATGCATGCGGCGGCGTTGAAATCATCTCGAATACCAACTTGCAAGTCCCTTTTATTACTTCCTCTTATTACTTTAATTATCATCATCATCTCAGTCCTAGGACGTTCACTGCTGGACATAGAGCTCCCACATGGATTTCCAAGTACTGACCATGAGGGGTTGTTGCCAAACTCATCCAGCTTGGCAGGCGGGTTGGCGAGCGCAGTACGAGATGTTGATACACGGAAAGACGCTGCTGCCTACTATCCGGCTATATCCCTTAGTAGATTCTTACTGCATCTACGGGTAAGAGAGGAGGGGCAAGATTCTACTGCTGGCAAATATACAATAAATGCATGCGCCGTTTGAGTCTTCTCGAATGCTAACGAGCGAGTCGCACTTAAATCCCTTATTATGACTTTACCAGCATGACACTACTCGTTAAATAGACGGAAATCAGAATATCGAAAAATACAAGTAATTGTACCCGTGACCATCTGCCCCTGCACGGCGCAGGCGATACATCATACAGGAAGCCGAGCTACTTTGCAATGCAAATGAATGGATTCCTTCAATGTCACAAAATATATCGACGATATCCTAACCCCGGGTCGCGATTAACATATAAATAACGACTGATTCCCAACTATTGATCGTATAAATAGGTTATTTACGGGTTACAACAATTTGCATAGCCGTGGTTAAATGGTCGTGTGATTTTGCAGCTGCTAAGGTGACTCCGGGTTTTTACCTGCCTAATTAATAATAACAAAAACTCTTATTATTTTAAACTAAAAGTACAGCGATAAGAATCGACTACCTAATTGAATGTAATTTTATTAATTAAGAAATATATTTGCGCGTTAATATGTTTACATGAAAAGTCACTCTACCTTGTGTAATATGTTTGCATAAAATCATACTTTGCGAGAAAATCAAGTCTTTCGATAATCACAGTGATAAATTTGACGAAGACGAGATGCGTGATATGCGATTTGTTTGCAGTTCGCATTAGTTATGGTAATGAGCCGACAGCTGCAGAGACAACCAATAAACAATATATCACTGTTTGCACAACGAGTACCAACACCTTGCCATTCTCATGCTAATCTAACAAAAACTCATTGATTCAAATCAATGAGTGGTAATTTGAATAATTTGCAAATAAATCACTCCGCGTGTAATCGTCGTTCCTACGAGCTGCGCCCGCGCCGGAACCATCCATAACATACGACAGTTTCGGCAATAAATAAAGAAACACCGTTACGTATATCGATATCAGACAACCATCAAATTAGATATTACCGTCAACGCAATTAGGCCTCCACCGCCGCCACCGGTATCCGTGTACAAATTGCTAATTATAATGATAAAAATCTTCGACTACCGCCCTTAAACAATGGCGCTCCCGATGCCAATAAATTCGCTAAATAATAGTTATCGAAAAATAAGTCAAAAACATTATCGTCATCCGAGAAGCATAAAAATATTTCAAATCGCAAGACAATAGAGTGGAGACAATGGCGGTCGCGTCCCTTTCCACGAGGTTTTTTTTATTTTTTTCATAAAAAAGTGTGTTTTTTGCGAACGCTCCTCGACTACAATCAGCACCGCCTTTCCCGATTTTTTCAATAACGGGTCTGAGGTTTGTTTATTTTGTCGGTTCAATGATATTATTAGTAATGGCTTTTTACATTCGGAAAAGTAAACATGTTTGTGTTTATTGCCGGGACGAGACAGCTCTGCGGCTAATGCAAATAGATCATTTAATTTTACTTCCTCGCACTGTTAAAGAGCCGACTTTTACTACATGCTTTACTATAACTCTTTTACGGAAAAATATTGTTTGAACCCTATTTTTTACGATACATTAATATTTATTCTTCACAAGTTACATAACAAACCTTGTTACCAATATCTCTGTTTAATATTAATATTCAAACTGTTAAAAACTACTTAAAATTTGTATGCAAATAGTTCTGTAAAACATCCGAAATACAAGTTATCTTGTTGCCGAAATTGTATGGAATAAAACCTGCAACTGTCAACCTCAAAACATAATTTAGGTAAAGTAAAAAGCGACACAATGCGCGACCGCGGCCGCGACCCGCCGAAGGTGGCAACACTAAATAACGGCCACGACCGCGGCCGCGACCCGCCGAAGGTGGCAACACTAAATAACGGCCACGACCGTCACCGCTTCCGAAAACCGTAAAGGAAGTAATTACATATTCTAATCCGAAACCCGGCCCGGTTCATATGTCACTCCGCACACAATAAAAAAGGTAAGCAACCTCCTTGTAACGGCAACTCCTTCGACATCCCTGAGAAAAAAAATCATCAAGAACACAATTCTAACAGTCAATGACGTAAAAAATTGCATACTTACTTGTAATCTACAAAAACTACCACAAACCATCGATCTAATATAACCCCTATGCCGATGGAACTGCTATCAAAATTGAATATCAACCCTCGTACGCTGCGTTAAAATTTATGCGCGCATTTGCATAATGTGCATAGCCCTAAATTTCATTGAATAAAAAAATAGGATGGGTAGAAACTTTTTTGCATAAATTCTTACAAAGGAAACGGGTTAAACCATTCAGGAAGTAAAATGTCGTAGATCCGCCGCGATCGAAATTTAAAAATCAAAGTTCAAGCGATCCCTTTTGCGATACAGTACCTTAGGCCATAGAAAAATGATCGCAAATTGCACAGAAGTTAGGTACGATATTCCCTTTCGCAAACCGACCCCATTCGCGATGCACAATAGAGCCAAAATGTACCTGACTATAATTTATGCGATAATATTAAGAGGAATGTACCTGCCCTTCTTGAATATTAAGTGCAACCTAACCCCTGACATTACTGAATAGGGTTAAGATACTATTTGAATGGGAATAATAAAAAAAAATGCAAATAAGCTGTCCCCACGTTTCCGCGGCGGTTGCAGGTATACGGCGCTATACAAAAAAAAGTCGCAAGCGCATGTTGAACAGCATTGATTCGCGAGGGGATCTGCGCGCAGAATTACGCTACTTCATGCGCACAGCACTTGTCACCTCGGCGTATAATTTGGGTGTGTACGGGGTCTTTGTTATGCATATACGGTGTGGGGTCGCGCAGAGATAGTTCTTTTCTAATAACATTTTTTTATTATAGTTTGTATGCAAAGATTTATAGTCGTCTTTACCGTGCGTGAGAATGCTGGGAGATAATCGAATTTGCCTATAGACGCATCCACCCTAGGCAACCCTTTGTAAGATGCATGGGAAATGTGAATATTCAAACAAGGTGTCATCTCTTTGAATATCGATTGCCGTTGATCCTTTAGAGGAGCATGGGAATTGATACACTGAAAAGGAAGAGCCGGGCTTTTTGCATAATCTATCGGTTTGTGACCGTGGAGCATCTTTCAAAGGATGTAACGGAATTTCTCAATAAAGGGTTGAGAAAAAATGTTCGTTAAAAAACGGGACCGTTACAGTTTTTTGAAGTGGCCAAATGACTACTGTCCATTGTGCGCAGAGGTGCTCGGGAATGCGCCTTTTAACTGTTTTGTGTGTAGGCTCATTATTTTTATGGGCTTAGTGGTCGGCTGTTTTTAGCCACTGTGCTTTTTTTGTCAAGCTTCTAAACTGGTCCACGGATCTGTTGGACCGATATTATTGAAAAGCTTTTAAGTGTTTTGCCAACGCGTGTCTCGAAGAATCGTAAGATAAGAGACACCTAGCTAGAAAGTAGCCATACATTATATTTGTTATCCGCATATAGCCGTAAAACTTTGCATTTGCACGTTGGCCAAGCCCATAAACATAACGTAGATTTCCTATCAAAAAAACACGGAAAAAAAAGAAACCCGACAAGCGGCACGTCTAAACGATTTGCTCCAGTTTTTGTGGATCCTGTTCAAAACAAACAGCGAGTGATGTCGACAACTCATTGTTTGGCAGTTATGACGCAACGGACAGACGGACAGAAAGAGTTGCCAAAAGGCGCGTTGTAAAGTTTAATTGCTCTGGTTTTGCCATTTGTACAGGATGATGCTGTTTTTGGACATGTTTTTTTATGTTTGGTTATATGTACCTGGCTGCAGATTGGTGGACATAAGCCTTAGAACGGGATAAGTTTAAAAAAAAAACGGAAGACCATTGCCCAGCAGTGAGATCTGTTTGGATTAGATGAGATAGATTTTAACGACAGATTTCAGTAAACTCATTGAAGGTTTGACATTTTCAATATTATTTCACTATATTTTCTTCAAACCTACGAAATTCATCCAAGATAAAAACCAAATTGTAGGTAAATTGTGTGCAAAGCTCTAAACTGGTTTTATTATAGAGGTTCTTGCGGTAAACAATTATATGGTCGTAGTCGCAAGTTTTATATGTAGGTCATACATTATTTTCCGCAGTAAATATATAATAAGCATTTGGTTATTCATTATAAAATTATATCATAATATATTAAATATCGATAAATAAGTATAAACATACTCCAAAGAATAGAAACGCATGCTGCAGACATTTCTAATACTGTCCAAGGCCTTTCACGTCGGCTTGTAAAGAAATCGTCAGCGAACGCTTTTTAATGTGTTTGTAATTTTTTGCTCCAATAAAAACGCGCATTGTCGCAGCACAGCCGCTGAAGGGTTAAGTTATGCAAATGGGTTCATAAACAAAGTGGGCCCGATTGACCATCCCGTCTACATACAATAATAACAGTACGGGTGCTTTCAAAGCATATTGTTTTGATGTTTTGTAGAACGAATTGGAGTGAAAGGTTTCGGTTCTTGGTAACATTGCTACTCCAATTTTAGTTTTGATACAAAGATGTTTTTTCAACGCTGGAATTTATCGATGAAAAGATCCCTACATGCTTGAGCCCTTAATACGTGTGACGAATCGTGATATATCAGCTAGAGCCACGAAAAAACTTGGGCAGCCAGAGGGAAGGCCACGAAGAGTATATATATCATATGAGTTTATAAATACTATTTGAATCATGTAAAATTCTGAAGTATTTACACAATTTTAATAAAATTAGTAAAATATGTCATCGTATTAAGACGCGCGCTACATAATTGCCGCCGATCGACATAGCCACATAAAGTGGAGGACATACTGCCTCCGCAAACGCGTGTTATCCTTGCCGAAAAGATTGCTCTCCAGCGCTCTGTAGTTTTAGTATTTTTAGTGCCAAATTCAGTATTTTTTTTTGGAATTGGACACATATTACCAAACCGTTCTTACATTAACAGAACTTTAAACCACATTAGTCTCAATTTTATCCTTTCAAATATGAACGTTATATATACGTTTATATTGCAATATGTTATGCAATAAGTGATGTGTTTTTATTTCAAAACGTGAATTTCATCTGTCATAATAAATTGCGCTCATTGGATGAATAAATTATGCAATTTAATAGAGCAAAAACTAGCAAGGACATTTTTAAAATCGTTTTGTTTTCAAATAATATCTGACAATGTTTTGTTTTCATCGTTATTGTTTTCGTCGATCTATCGTTCATTTCTAAGATTTTTTAAAGTGTTATCCTTAGGTCACGTGTTATCCAAGTATTATGATAGCGAGTTTGTTCGAGCGAACTTACAATAGTCGCTTAATGGTGTACTATTAGGAGAATGTCCAGAAAAAAGGTGGGGTGGCTGCGGAATAGGCCCTGCAAATGCCGATTCGTGTGGACGCGGCTTAATCGTCGTATACATGTCAACTTTTAATTGAACCTTGCGTTAAACATGTTATTAAGGCTTTTCTGGTAAATTGCGCTGTTTAGGAGTTTAAGGTAAAAATATTAAAGTTTGCATTAACGCTTCATCGAGGTGTTTGTCATAATTTGCGTGTTTTATTGACTACGAATATTTCGTGAAACGAAATACTTAATATTATAGTTTCCGATGTGACATGTGCCTGCTTAATATCATCAAAAAGTCACCCCTAGTTGGACGGTCATTAAAATAATAAAACATTTTGTTTCACTTAATCCCTTAATGTGTAGAATAGTCAGCAGATTATCAAGCTAATAATATTAAAATAATGATGTGCGTGACATTTGGAGAGTCTTATCTATTTTATTATACTATAGATATTCTTCTTGTATAGGCTCGGCCTTTACTGTGGGGTTAACCTTATATATTGTATTGTGTTTGCCTGTAGTTGGTTTAACGTATCAAACTGTCCCCGTATAAATGTTTCAGTGCATTTTTTTCTATGTAAACTTTTGGCGATCCTTTTCTTAAAAAATAAATACGTTTATTTAAACTTCTGTAGAGATGGAAAGGTGCAGCAAAAATATTTTTGAATTATTTACATTTTTTTGAGTTTTTTTTGGAAGATTTTACAATTTTTATCGATGCTCAAGGCTTAGAAAATACGACAAGTATGAAAATAAATTATAGCCATGTTCTGACACATAACAACCTTTAACTTTTTAGGACTTAATTTAAAATAGGAGTAGGTAAGAGTTACTTTGAATTTGCTAATAGTGACATCTTGGGGCAATTTATGATACATGTATTGGTATCCTGTATAACAAGCGTTGGTACGGGGGTACCAGAAAAAGGAGCGAAGGTTTCCGAAAAATGCCATTTTTGACTTTTGGTGACCTTTTGAAGTCACAATAACTCCAGTCCCTGTGACCCTAGGGTCACCAAAATCAATCAGTACCATTCTCTCATTAAGACAGTGCTAACAAAAAAATGTTTCATGTAAATCGGTCAACGCGTTCGGTTGTAATCGTCTCTTGCATAGACAGACAGACAGACAGCGCTATGCATATTAGGGAGCTTCGCCCTCTAAATTATACCTCTTATTGATATGATTACTGCATGAAATAATGTTTTAATTCTTAGCAGAATGCGGTCTTTTTAATCCAATTATCTGAATAGAAAATAAGTACAGGTATGCACACTCGCCACAAGAAACAACACTAATTATCGAACAAAATTGTTATTTCGAGAACGCAAGCCAAGCGAAAAACGCGCCAAATAACCGTGAGCGGATCGATGTCTCGATACATATAATCGATACTTATAAATCGAGTCTGTTATAAGATGATAAAATCGGCCGCACCGCCGCCGGCTACCGGGCGTCGGGCTAAGCGACGATTACTCCGCACTCCTCTTATTTTGTTACCGGCCTCTCGATGCGAGATTATCGATAAAATAATTAAATGGTTACTCTCGAAATCGATTCCCGAGTGTTGTTATCGAGAGGTATTTCTTGCGTCTTTTTTGGTGGCAAATAGTTTGAGGTGTTCTTTTTGTTTGGTCTGGAAAGGTGCGTTGATACACAAAGAGCTTTGATTTCACAGGGTTACTTATGTTTTAGTTAGTCATTGTCTGTATGTAATTAGTAACCTACCTTTTCAGTCCCAGACACTGCCAGCAGCGGCCCAAAGAGTATATTATATAGATAGTTGCTGCTAGAAAATTCGTTATTACACACTTTCTACATAGACATAAAAATAGAGAGAGAAACACTGAACTGAAGTCACAATAGGTAATTTAACGCGAAAGAACGATCTCTACCAGACAACTTTGAAATGGATGAAAAGAAAGAAAGAATATACATTTCTTGTTGACGCACACTATAAAATATGTAAATAAGAACGCATACTAAAAAGTACAGTATATGCAGTACATAATAACAAGGAAGAGATATGTACATAGTTTCAAATAGAGTTATAGCTAAGGATGTCACATAAATTATAAGAGTGTTTCTCGTGAGGTCAAAAATAAACACTGTCTACTAAGACAGTGTTTATTTTTGACCTTATTAGTATAACTGCAACCACATAGCAAGATTTATGGTTGCAATGCTGATTTTCAGGCAGGTCCGTGTGACCTCCTGAGGTCAAAAAACAATTTATATGACATCCTTAGCTATGTGGTTGCAGTTATTAGTATAAACTAATAACTGCAACCACATAGCAAGATTTATGGTTGCAATGCTGATTTTCAGGCAGGTCCGTGTGACCTCCTCCTCTGTCCGGGCAAAACAAAGGCAACGTAAAATATAAATCATCTTAATAGATATGAAAAGTCAACTTCCTCTTATATGCTAATAATAAATACTTCAATTACCTGCATTTGCCTACACCTAATTTTAAAAGTGAAGTTTAATTGGGAGGGCATCGAACTAACCGGATATTTAAGAAGCCTAACAACACTCTCGGACTTCTAAAACATCTTAATAGTTCGTTCGATAGCTTCTGATTTATAATACCTCCTGTTCTTTGTCGGTGTTCTTATCTGAGCTTTGGGCTTCCGGTCAAATGCCTCGTCGATCGGGAGACGTGAAGTCCATTGATTTTACTCAGGAGCTGTATCAATTTAAAAAGCTTCAAATAAGCTACAGATAATGAGGATTAAAAGCAAATTCTTACTAGGTTAAGTTACTTAAGAGCTAAGGGAATACCGATAAGGAGTGTTTTGGCTTGTTGGGTCGCCAACAAAAAGGAAAGTTGCTATCACAACTAGGGCCATCACTGTGATTCAATTTGAAAGGAACAATGTAACGGCTTTGAATTTCCCTATCCCTATCGTTGAAATGGAAGTGGTCTGGTCATGTCTTGCACGTTCAAGATCAGAGATGGACCCTCTTTATGCTGTCACCTGCATGGAGAGGTCCAAGTGGTAGAAGAAAGAAAGAAAGACATCAGAAGATGAGATCAAAAAGGTAGCTGCTCCCAACTGGCTGAACAGGACAATAAAAAAAAGATTTGCTCTCCTTGGAGGAGGCCTGTACCTATAGAGGGGTTCTTGCAGATATGTTGCTCTGCTTAGCTTGGGGCTAGATGATGCTGTGTGATTTGTCGAGCATTATTTATTATTTATTATTATGTAAACTACTTCGATATAAACATTTAATTGATAAGTTTATATTTTTGCTGACGTTGATCACAATCAATGATTTGGCCCCTTAACGTGCTTAGTTGGTGTTATAACCGGCTGATACGCAAAAGAGTTGCGGGTTTTATCCCCGCCGGTGGACAAATGTTTGCTTCTCCGCAGATAATTGTATGGGGTCAGGGCATCTTTCTTTGTATGATAATATAAGGTAAAATAATATGTCAAAAAATTAAGTATTATATAAAACATTTAGTAACATAAGCTCTGCTTACTTTGGGGCTCTAGATGTGTTGTGTGAAATGTCCAGCATTATTTATGTAATTTAAGATGAAAACTCTTCGACGATCTGATGACAATGCTGCGTGTTACATACAGTTAAAATGGGTTAGTTGCCCACAGCCAAACTTATAGAGTACAATGCGAATGTGGGCCTGGGGTTAGTACTACTGTCAAAGTAAAGTGACGTCGTCACGTGCGTACTCCTTCAGTATCTTTCAGTAGGTGGTGCTGACATCTATCAACAAAACTTGATGAGGGTTGTGGGTTAGACCGTCCAGGCGCCAATGGATTCTGCTCTCTTGAAAAATTTAAAATGTGTGTGTCTATTTAACACGGCCTTAACGGTGAAGGAACAGCATCATTAACGAAACCCTCGGCTTACTCAGATTCAGACGTATTGACATGCTTCTTCTTCTGAATATGTCCGACATTTCTAAGGACGGTATATGTGCTAGGCAAGCCTAAGCGTTACGGTGCCTGAAACATTGCATAAATAATAGTTTCTGACACTGTATACATTATCTAATATAAGCATGTGAAAGGCCGATTTTAGATTCTATCCTTTCTTCTTTATAAGAATGGGGATTTGAAAAACATACCATTCCAAACCTATATAATGCCACCAATCTTTTGATTTCGGTTGAATGTGCAGAAAATAAGCTACTAAAATTCTATGTAAAATAGTTCCGAAGTCGCAGTCCCTAATTAACGGTTCATTTGCAAAGCTACAATGTTTATAAGTTTTAATTATAAAAATTCATATCAGACACAAAAGTCCATTCCTCCGAACAGAACTAAAAAAGCCGCCAAAACTTTACGGCTTCTTTACGGGCGAATAAAAACGCGTTTACAGCGTCATTTGTTTATTCAAATACGTGATTATTTACATTTTATCATCGCATGACGTGAAATCAAAGGCACATTCACACTATCAGTGGATGTTTCAATCCGCGGCAGGAGCCGTGTGGGACAGCGAGTGATGAATGGACATGTTCCCGGCCCATTAGGAGCCCAGATAAGCAGCCATTTAACTCAATCCTTATGATACAGGAAGGTCGTTAATTTTTAATGGGATTTTAAAAGCTGCCGCCCGTACGGTAGTCTTCGGTGCGGTGGATTCGTTACACTGTTTCTTACATTTCCAACCTATATACAAATGCTACAGCTTTCTTTATAATTCTACGGCCAAACAAGAATATTAATCTAGTATAAGTTAGATAACAATTTTACGCTCTTCGTCAAATTACTACAAAATTCAAAAGTGAAAGCCATCACCCTGTACACAGACAGGGATATCAGCTTTTAAGCGGACGGCGGTAGCTCATTAACGATCGGCTTCCGTCAATAAGCCTCGTGTATGTGCACTTTTATAATAAGTTTGATTGTGTGAATGCGCCGTAAAGCCTACCGTGAATTTCCCACTGACCTTATAGGCCAGTCACCTGCCGCTAGGGTTAACGAAATGCCCTTAAAAGGCAGTGTGATTACTTTACCCGTTCGCAGTAATAATGGAGCGACAATAATCCTAATTTAATTGCCATTCCAGTGCAAAATAACTGCAGCCGATAGAAAAGTGTTATTATGGCTTCGCGGTTGAAGTATTTTCTTTTCTGCAAAACAGGACATTTTACAAGATAGCTCGTAAATGGTTAACATTAAAATTTATTCGTAAAATAAATTATCGCAGAGCGATCGGTTTCTAGTTCCTAACTGAGAAACCTATTTCTACCTTTTTATGAAAAGGTTGTAGTTTTAAAATAAGTGCAAGTTGCATTCGCTTCACCTGATATACTTTGAAGAGACTATATACTTTGAAGAGACTATATACTTTGAAGAGACTAATAAATAAGTAAATATTTTTTTATGGAAACAAATAAACCCTACTGCGGTTATGAACTAGAGGCTAAACACCTAGCCTTATGGCACACATTCATTTGTGGTATCTCCACCTCAAATGTAAATCCATCTAGCCAGAGCTAGAGCAGTACACATAAATATTGATACCTAACCTCGAAAAACATAATACTTCTTCCTGGCGGTTGGGTAAGGCAGTCTAGTAGGCAGCCCTATTGTGAAGGGAAGCGATATATTTGTGGCGATGGTTATCTAATTAGAGTTGTTACGGTCGAATTCTCCAAATCGAAGGAACCGCCGCGCCGGAGTTACGAGCGAGCTTAAAGGAAGCTCCAAGTAGCTATTTTAATTACTTTTATTTCAGGATTAAATCCAAGTTTTCTGCTAATTAGCTGAAATAAGCACCATTGAACATTATCGGGATAACACTTAGTAAATTAACAATTGTCACACAACACAAAATTGTCAAACATTGAAATGAAAATGATAGTTACGTGTAACATACACGTAATTATAAATCAACACCTTTTTGGTAAGCATATTTTTCGTCCCACTTCTGAAAAAAATCAACGTGTCAAATGAAACCATATCTATTATATTTATGAAAAATAAAATATTTGCTGTTTGAAATAAGAAAATTTAAGTAAACAGGTACTTTATAGGCAAGCGTGTCCCATCCTAGACCATATCATTGCTTAGCATCAGGCAAGATGTGGTCAAAAGCAAGCCTATGCCTACGAAATAAAAACACAAAAAAAAAGTTTTTTTAGTTTTTCACGAAAATGCAGATAGAACGTATATTTTTGAATCATCATCATCATCATCATTTCAGCCGTAAAACGTTCACTACTGAGCACAGGCCTACCTCCCATGAGGGGTAGTTGCCTACTTGTAGTTGTTTTTTTCGTATACATATTATAAAACCGCCGTGGGGTGCCGGCAGTAGAATGATACCCCTCCTCTCATGCCCATGGATGCAGTAAGAGCCTGCTAAAGGATACCTCCGGAAGATGGGCAGCAGCGTCTATCCGTGTATCAACATCCCATACTGCGCTCACCAACCCGCCTGCCAAGCGTGGTGAGTATGGCAACTACCCCTCATGGAGATTCATGAGGCAGGCCTGTGTTCATCAGTGGACGTTTTATGGCTGAAATGATGATTATAAAACAATTAAACAAAAGTCACAAAAACTTTCATAATTCGAAATTAACAGGTATGTAATCTGATGCATTAGGTAATTATTATCCCCGTCCAGCATTATTTCATCATTATCCGTGGCCGTGTATCGGAGCACTCAGCTAAGTAGCAGGCGCTAATGAACGGGATAATTACAGCCGCGGCTGCGCTATCTACGTGATACCGCAGAGTATCGTGCCACTGAACAAGACGATGCAAAGTTGTAGCTGTAATGTTTTATTAATATACATATTAATCCCCTGGGCTGCTAAGAACACCAACAAGTCTATACAGAACTAACTGGCCATCAAGACTGTCGATTATCTGCTACCAGCGAGTACTCGGTTACTTTGGACACAGCCCGACGGCAGCCAGACAGTCTGGAAAAACTCTTTGTTGTGAATAAAATGTAGGCGTGAGAAGATACCCGGACGTTCACCTAGGCACTGGTCTGACCTAGTCAAGACTCTCACTGGTATTTCTGTCACCGCCGCCCTGAGACATACCGAGGACAGAACATCGTGGAAGCATCTTGTCATCAACTACTAAATCCTTTTAAGACGGGCACGACCTTCAGTAGAGAAAAATACGACGACGAAGAAGAAGAAGAATTTACATATTACCGAGTATTTATCGCGAAAGTTACCTTTATAATTTCCCGACGTTCCGACTGGATTTCATCAGGCCCCGGAAAGACAGAGTCTTCCCGAGACCATGCCCGAGAAATAATAAAGGTATCCTAAGCGGTAAATAGTTACCCGGCAATACGTTGTAATCGCAAGTTTGACAAAGATATAATGTTGTTGCAGATAATACTTTCATAGTTTTGTCACTGTCATTGGTTATAACGAAACGTAACACGTGACGTCACGCATTCTTAGTGAGCGGAAAGTATTTATAAAAAGCTTTGATTTAATAAACTATCGATGTATTTTTTATTTTCGTAAGGTTTTATGACAATAGTATTAAATCATTATTAGCTAAATTAAAATACACAAAACATTCAAATAGATATAGCATTAATAGGAATAAATATCTTCAAATGAATAATATGCACCATCGGGGATGCCCAAGTTTTTTTTTGTATTGATAAAGATAAATTTAAAAGTGTTACCAAATGATTTAAAACCCTTTTAAAATAATCCAGTAGCAGATACGTTCAGCAATCTCGTGCGTGTCAATGACAAATACCGGAAAATAAAAGAATTATGCATTAAAAAGTCCAAATATCTAAATTGGCATTCCTCTCGAGGCGTACAACATCATCAGGCGATAGCGCGGCTTCACTTCACGCAGAGATAACGGACGGGCCCGGTACGCGGTCAGTTCGCTTGACGCGAATAATATCAAGCCAATAAGAAAGGAGTGAGTGTTGAGTTGATGTCCTGTAGTGAAGAATGAAAAAAAAACGTGTTGTGAAGGATTTTTGTTTGTTTTTAGCAAAGTTCAGACACCTATTATTGGTCACATAACATTTTTTTCAAGTGATCACCAAGACAGATATTATCTCTGTTTCTAACCAAAACCTGTAAACATTATTTTTGCTTACCTTGTTCCAAACATCTGTAAAATGAAATATTGTACGTAGCCTCCTAGCCCAGCTTTGTTATGTCCCCAACAAAAATAAAGATTACAAGACAGTACAAATGGAATCGTGGACGGACAGCCTGCTTGATCGCGCACCCCGTCGCCGGCAGCCAGCGGCCGGCCGCCTGCGCAGCCCTAAGTATATTCATACGATCGGCTCTTGCTTTTTTACTCGGGACAGGACACACGGAATAAATTAAGCTACCGGACTTTGATATGCTTATTTAGTAGTTCGTGATTATGTCGATCCTTGATGTTGATCATTTCTCTCGAGGGTTTGTTCACTGTGGATTTATTAAGGATTCTTATCGGCATGATTTGGCTAAATACGTTATTGTTTTATTTTCTTAAACAAAGTTAATGTCATTAAAATCAAACTGTTGTAAGAAGTGAACCTGTGGTCAAGACTACGTTACCTTGTTTTATATAATTATTTATTTTTCAACAAAGAAAGAACAAGTTCAATGACCTTGATGATGATGATGAATTGGTAGTTATGAAAATAGGTCGATAAGTATTTATCTTAAATGTCTTTGGATACCACCACCCGTGAAAGTTATAACATAGAAGAGTATCGATAGCCATCTGTGGTCTCTTCATAAGTTACACTTCACCAAACTATTGTTCCCGAAAGCAAATTTATGACTTTTTGGTATTTTCAGCAAAAAGGACAAGTATTTGCATTCAGAAAGAAACCAAAACTAAAACAGCAGGTTTTGTCACAAAACTCTCGTGTATAGAAAAATCTCCTATAATATTTAATGGGTTCCCTCGACTCTTCATGGATCACATCATCAGAACTGTTTTGAACCTATATGGCCTAGGACACGGTGAAATGGCGGTCATAGGCAGGTCCATGTCCAGCAGTGGAATAATATAGGCCAATGATGACGATGGTACTCCTTCAGAGTATTCCTTCAGAATAAGTATGTTCAGCATTAACATCACTCGGTAGTTAACTACCCGGTAAGTAAGCACTTTGCATTGATGTAATGTAGTTCGCTCGATATTTACAGGAGAACTTTAAGTGCCGCTATTATAAAGGTTATCAAAGTAGTCTAATGTCTTTATAGACACCGTTTAAACATTAAAGTAACATACAAATAGTACTCGTATTTACAACTGTTTAACCGACAGTAAGTTCATTAACGCAATGTTGGAGTATTTTACTTATTGCATTTTAGTAGTTGGTGATTTTTAACCGTCCTCTAAAAGGAGGTTTTCGAGTTGACTGAACCATTTTCTACTTTGTTAATTACGAGTACGCTCCGTTGCCTATGAACCGATTTGTATTTTTTTGGGTTCGAACAGACAACACTTCCGTGGGGTCCCAGCAGTAGGATGTTGTCCCCCCTTTGTTGCCCGTGGATAAGTAAAAATCTGCCAAGGGATATCTCCGGAAGATGGGCAGCCCATATGTTACGATAGAAGATTAATACCTCATACTGCGCTCGCCACCCACTTGCCGTAGTGAGTACGGCAACAAACCCTCATGATCAGTGAAATGATGAGTGGACGTACTGCGGCTGTACTGATGATGATGACGTCGTATCTCTTTGTAGGATAATGACACATCAGGTCCCAGGCGATAACCCACTGGATCAATCGCAGGCACGGAACAAGATTTATGGACCCAATTACCGCCTCGATGCACTAATAAAAGGCCCCGGATGCGCCCGTCAGCTCCGTACGGATTACAGAAATACAATTTTCGTTTCGAATTGAAGGAACTTGCAATGAAGGCATCATCATCACCATCATCACGAGAGTAGGATTAAATCCACTGCCTACATCCACTGCTGGACACAGGCCCCCCTCATGCATCTCGGAGATCATGAAGGAAGCGTTGCCAGTTACTGGCAACGCTTGGCAGGCGGGTTGGCGAGCGCAGTATGGGTTGTTGATACACGGAAAGACGCTGCTGCCCATCTTCTGGAACTATCCTTTAGCAGTTTCTTACGGAATTCACGGGCAAGAAAGGAGAGGCAACATTATACTGACGGAACCTCACGGCTGTGCCGGCATCTCACGGCTAATGAAGGCATGAAGTTGGATATTTTTATATATTCTAAAATGAATCAATCATTCATTTCCTTATTCTAGCATACAGACAATCATCATTTCAGCCATAAAACTTCCACTGATGAACACAGGCCTCCCTCATGAATCTCCATGAGGGGTAGTTGCCATACTCACAACGCTTGGCAGGTGGGTTGGTGAGCGCAGTATGGGATGTTGATACACGGAAAGACTCTGCTGCCCATCTTCCGGAGTTATCCTCTAGTAGGCTTTTACTGCATCTTTGGGCATGAGAGGAGAGGTTACATTCTACTGCCGGCACCCCACGGTAATACAGACAATAATTCCTGCTCAAATATAACAGACTTACGAACAAGACAAGTGTTTTATTTAATTGGCTTGTAAATAATTGTATACTTTCTAATAGGTTCTATGCATATAGTCCTATACCTTTTCTTTTTTTCTTTTTAATACAGGCCAAGATGTAGGATACCTGGATAGAACTTATTTATAGAACAGCAACCTACAAACTTCTACTGCAGCCATCGTCTCAGACAGCCATTCACCCATTGCGACATCTTATAGATTCCTAATTAACCGTAAACTTTTTCTCAAGACTTTGGTCGCATTGTGTAACCCGCTATAAACACATTGTTACCAAAGACATAAAGATCGAAGTGACTTGTTACCTAGATAAATAGGCGCTCCAATGTATGCCCGTGATCCCTGCAGGCCTTATAAAACCCTAATCTTGACGGGTTTACTGCCCGTGGATCAACGCGTGAGAACCTACGGAACTCTCGTATATTTCCAGCTTATTGGAAAATAGCTCTAACTGGACTTTATGGATTTACAATAGTTCCGATAATCTGGTCTTAGCTCCAGAGGCAGGAAGCTGTTGTAATCACGATAACTTGATTCCATTCTTGGTAACTGAGACATAGAAAAACTAGAAAATGTTAACTAAATGGTTTATCGCGTGTATAGCTCTATTGGTCTAAGGTAGAGCTAATAAGTATATCAGCATAATTCATTCTCAGTTTTTTTATGAACTTTTTGTATTTTTATTCAGATTATTTAGAACACAACATCAACATTTGAATAATTAGCAATAAACAATTTAAGCCATTTATTATGTTTTCGTCAACTTTGTCCAACAAACGCTGATTCTCTAATGAACCGCAACATTTACTAAGAAAGAACCATCTTCATTTCTAAAAATCGTGCATCTCCAATCTCGAGAAGGTGTTCCGATGGGCATCACCCGGTGCGCACGAGTGCCCGTATAGAGACGTAGACGTTTTGTTGCGCAGGTAATTAGCACCGGGTGCGCGAGCGCCGGCGATCTAGCGATACTTCTCGTGGGATACTATTTTGGCGTGCGATTTTCGAGACCAAAATGTTTATTGGAATTGGGGTTTCGAGTATTGTTATTCACGTTACAATGTTTATCGAATCGTTCTGATAAGAATGCCTTGCATTGACTTTCCTGTGGCCGGTACTGCTTCTTATCGTAAATACTTTTGAACAAAAGAACATCGAAACTCACTTCAAACCCAAAGGTAAACTCTAAACTGTTATTTTGATTGGTATTCGATACAGTATATCACGTAGCCTCGATTAAATAGGCCGTTTTAAAAATTAACTCCAATCAGAACCCGTAAATTCCGAAACACTTTTAATTCGAATAAATCCAATAGGAATGGGCCACAGAGTAGCACAGTAGTTCGGATTCCAACACCGGTCTTAATAAGTTAAACAGGAGAAACGCATTTGAGCGGCTGGTAGTGAGATAGCGGGTTTGACTCCTATCTACACCCACATGGAGATGTGCGCGATAACAGCCCGTGGGAGGTGTGTTATATCTGATAGGTTATCTCTAAAAATTATGGAAATGGTCCGGCCGCGGATTTCTTTCTCACTAATCTAGTTAGAAGAGGTAGATCTAGGTGTGTACAAACTATTAGAACTTTAATGTTATATGACTTACATTAATATGGTTAACAAGCTAATGGAAAACTTGAGCTCTTTTAAGATTACCGGGAACGCTGCTGGTGGTAACTACAATTTATGAAATCAGAAAACACGAATGCGAGCATCATTGCACTAAGACTGCAGAATAAAATCAACTTATTGATACCCGTACATCTGCGACAAGATGTTGAAACACGGAATAATACGCAATTAGTTTAACTCAAAAGATATAAATAAGTACGAACATTTCACAAACTATTTATAAATACAAAGCCCACCAGAACATAAAATAGAATAACAAATATGTAAGATAGCACAAGTGTCTGGCCAAACCAATAAAACCATTTAGATTCTAGTTCCTTAAAAGAGGCAGTTGTCACATAAAATCACTAGATATGGAAAAAACTACGCTTATCTACGATCATAGCTATCTCCTAGATAAAGCGAAGTACCAGGAGATCAGAAGTGCCCTGGAGATGTTATTGTGTTGCCGTCAAGTGTCGATGAAAAAACTTACTGCGAGTACAGGCGGTTAATGAGAGTGGACAAACTGGATGGCAAAGGGCCAGTCGGCTAGCATTGTGTTGATAAGACAGTCCGCACTCTTAGTGACCACAAATAAACTTGGATACTAATAAGGCTTTAATAGAAACGTGTTTCATAAGAAATAAGTATAATTACGAGTGTAATCCAAAGTAAAGTATTTTTTTTTGTATTTATTGATTTTTGAGCTTTTGTATTGGCATAATAATTTAAAAAACAGACTGATAGAGAGAGTGATACAAGCAAAAATATAATATTTTTGGTATTTTATTATGGTCGTATCCACATAAAACCGATCAGCCATCATAACTGCGTCCCTAAAAGGCAGTGGTGTCATTACTCGACCGGTCCGCTACCGTCGACCTCCGCCGCTCTGCTGAGCTCCTGGTAGCTCCGCTCTGCCAGCCTGTGTTGTTTTTACTCACCTCTATTTGTGTTGCTATTCAGATTAGACAGTACAAATCTACAATAAAATACCAGGCTCATACAAAACCCGACCTAAAATAATCCAACTAAGGTCTAGAGTACGGTTTGTGTGTATCTTTGAATGGTAAATGCATTTCATTCAAGTTTCTTTGTGCTGGTATTTGGAATATGAAACAAACAAAGTATCTACAAACGGTTCTAAATTCACGATTTTATGTGATGCGAGTAAATAACATTGTAACCCGGTAGCGTCGTAAATATCTCGAGTGCAGAAAGCAAAGTATTATTTGATACAGAATTCCTAACAAAAGGATCAACATAAATACCTCGCATATGAAAATAGTTACCTCAATTTCCTCGCAAAGGTCACAAACCTTTGAGAAACTGTAATTGAACTAGCTAGGCTGATACAAAAAGTCCGTGTAAGTGGTATTCTAGCCTAGGTATTTATCCGGTAGCTCCGACGTGCCGTGTGCCCTGGTGCCGCCCCCGGCTGCCCCCATAATAACAGGCTGCTGTCCGTACTACATTTATTACTCTTTATTACGGGGACTGCTTTAGATAAATTGATGCGGTGAACTAAGGATATGTTGTGCTCCGATGACGTATAGAGCGTGCAAGGAGGAGAGGCGGATTGATTTTTTTCTGTCTTATATACATTAAATCATTCTAGTGCATATCTCTGATTTTTATTTTTTCTGTTATTTTTGGTAATTATATAATGTTTATTTTAAATAAGTACTAGGCTTCTTTAAACTTTATCGATCACAACACATTAAATAACTACATTGGATTAACGGGTGTTTATCGCGTAATTACCTTTATTAATATCCGAAGTTTCGACCGGATAGCTAAGGTAACGCGATAAATACCCGCTAATCGTATATAGTAATAATTGGTTATGTATGTCAAATTAAAAGAGAATTCTTAATTTTTTTCAGTAAAGAATATTCTTCAGCCAAATAATCTCTTAATTAGTGTTATAAACAATCAAATTTACAACCCATGAAGCATATTCGTCACAGTCATTAAAATATTTTGAATTAACATTCAAAACACATAAGCAATTTAAATAATAGGTGGAGAAGCCCTGATTAAGCGCACGCGTCAATTGTTAGATGATTTACGATCGAGACTAAATCAACGGATGCCGAGATCTGTATGGAAATGAGTGGCTATTCAACTGTTGCCACGCGCATGCGCAAAGAAGATGATCCGATACCAAATAAAACTGAAAATTTACACAGTGCAAAACGTCCTCACCTTTTGCACTGTGTAAATTTTCAATTTTTTTAGGGTTCCGTACCCAAAGGATAAAAACAGTACCCTTTTACTAAGACTCCGCTGTCCGTATGTCTATCTGTCTGTCTGTCTCCAGACTGTATCTCATGAACCTAGCTGATTTATCTATAATGATAGCTAGCTGTCACGGTTCATGAGATATACATATGTAAGAATTTGAACTTTCTAGACTGTCTAGAGTTGAATTTTTTACAGATGATGTATTTCTGTTGCTGCTATAACAATAAACAATAAACGGGATTATTTTGCCGTTTTTTGCTCGATATGAGTAACGGCAACAGGTGCATGAAATATTCACAGAATACCCATACGACGTTACGGAACCCTTCGTTTGCGAGTCCGACTCGCACTTGGCCGATTTTTCTTATTTAGATTTAGCGAGATGAGGACTAGCTACAGAACATAGAGGTGATGGACTCAACCGACTAGAAACGTGATACCCATTTTTTTAAATATTCAGGGTTCTTTAGTGATAAAAAGGGTAGCAACAAGGCTACCTTTAGATTCATTAACAAATGACTAAGCAATTAAATAATAAAAAAATAACCATTTAAAACAGTTTCCAATGGCAAAATTATTGTTTAGTCTTATTGGTCACTATCGCCACAAAGTAAAGTATCCAAACATCTAAATCATCATCCGTATCCAACAGAAAATCGATTAAAAATAAAGAAAGCGAACCGAATGATTGATTAAATCGATAAATACCGCGGCGAGCTCGATTACTCGAGTAATTTGCCTTCTTGTAAAAATCGATTATTTTAATTCGCAATTACAAAACCCTTGATTACTGAATGACGAGAACGTGCGCCGTAAGTAACCTATTAAGTAATTAATAAGTTACGGCTCGATTCTTATCGCGGTCTATATTTTTAAATAGGACGCAGTAATCACGGTAAATAGGATGCTCATTAAATATGACTCCTTAATCTTTGTCGAGCTAGGTCAGGTGATTATGCACATTTTGTGTTGGTATGTTAGTTAGTAATAAGTGGTGTGATATGAAAATAATTATCGATTTCACTAATTACACAGTGAAAGTGAAATTTTGTTTATCCATTAACCTATTGACCCAAAGGCCAAATAGAAGTTATTTTAATTCAGTATTAATTCCTGATATATGCTTTTTAGAAGGACTACAACGATCTTAACAAACTTTTGCTTGACATAACGGATAAGTCATCATCATCATATCTGCCGTATGACGTCCATTGTTGGACATAGACCTCCATGAAGTACATATTTAGAGATCCATGAAGGAGAGCAACCCCTCATAATCTTTTGATTATTGCAAGCAAGTGCTTCCAAAAAGAACTAAATGAGTGAAGTCTTAAAAATCATCTTAACAGACTTTAGCATTACATTTCAGTAAAGGGATAAGATATTTCAGTGTAAAAATAATCTTAACTTGATATTATTTTTATACTCTATGACAATTATTATTACAGACTGAATTTTTAAAGATCAAGTGATGTTATGACAATTTTAACTGTTTTTAGTTTTAAAATTACAGGATTTTAAAACTAAAAATATGTTAACAAATCGCGAAAGTTTAACAAATTTTAACTGTCTTCATAATTTAAATTTTTGACTCATTTAAAAATTGTTGTCGTAACATCACATATTGTTGCGTTCACGTGTGGTCCAATTATTGCCATTAACCGTTTCTGCGGGCGTTCGCTTCGGGCGACCATCGATAGATTTACATTAATTTATAACTAAACAAATTAGTAATTGAATACTAATGCTATTTAGTCCACGAATATATGACAATATGATTTATGGTGACTTAATGACAATAATATGATTTATTACCCACAATAATTTGGTATCATAAAAATATGATAAATAAATTAATGTTCCGAATAATTAAGTATATTAAAGTTGCCGCCTCCAACTTATTGAAGCAAATGTGTAATTTAATATATAAATAATGAAGTAGTAAATATATATTAACTAACTGTTAACATCGTATAAAAAAGACGTGATCATTTTATAATATTTGGTATCTTTTTCAGTTATAATTAAATTAAACTTAATTTAGTCATCTAATTTAGTTCATCCTTTCATTAAGAAAAAAACCACCGCCTCTGAACCAATATTGCTGATATTTCAAATAAATATATGTAAGTGTAAACGACTCGACCCAAACCCAGTAGCAAGACCTGTCTGTTTGTCCGTCCGAAGTCTTGCAACCCAAAAGGAGAATCAAAAGATTTATTGTGTATCGATCTTGAATGGAAATCGAATGCAGTAATCTTACACTCATCTCTTTCCCACCTATAGATGTGATTATGCCATCCCGTTCTGCTCCATTCAATGATCAGATGTACAGGACTTGATCTTATTTTCGATTAAAGTATGATGAATGGTTGCTACAGTGTTAGCGTATTGACGTCCGGGGAATTATCCCGCTCAACACATTGTCGCTCTTTATATTCAATCGTTCATTCAGAACGGTTTATTCATTAGTTGCGTATTAGGTTACACTTAAGACTAACAAAATTCCATGACAAAAAGCTGCTCGTTTGGGCTCGTTCCAAACAAATATCTGCTAAGTAGCACGCGCGTTTCTAATACCATCATCTTAATTGTTTTGCCGTAGGTTTATCAACTCTAATTTCTTCGAGCAGAGTTTAATTCAGATTGTAGTGAAGCAACACATTTCCGTAATAATGATCATTCGAAGTAAAACATCTCAACGAATCCCAATTAGAAAATATCTCACCAAAATGATCGCCTGATATTTTATGCCGTTAAGGTAACTGTATTAGGCACCATAAGATTACTGTTAAAGTGAGAACTTATTGCTTTAACTTTTTCATTAATGTGGAATGCTAAAACTGCGGGTGATTACAAGGAAAAATGTGGTGCAGGCAATTTATATAAGAAGCTAATGGCACTAATCGGCAGATCTCCATATAGAGTAGAGCGAAGTGATATACAACAATAATTATGGTATCTATGTGGCCGTTTTGTACGTAAATCCTATATGGTTCAGCAGTTGCATGTAACTCTAACGTTATTTAAAACTGTTCATGTCATGAACAAGTTAGTACCTAGATTGTAAAAGTTAGTAGATTTTCCTTTACTTTTGAAATTCTTTCGGGTCATTATATTATCTTAAGGCAAAAAGTACTTTATTAGCACACGGTAGTGTATCAAACAGGCTTGGTTCTACAATATTTATATATCTCAGAGCTAACACGTTATCAGACTGCTGTTCAGTGCTCTGGTCCAAAGCAAATATGAGACCAGTTCATGCGTTTGGAATCCCCATGAAATTACCTACCCTCTGCTTCTAGAAACAGTTCAAAAGGCCTTTTTAAGGTTCCTGTGCAAACGCAAGTTTGTTTATTATTATTTTATGTATCCAACTAAATTCCTCCAAGGGTGCCTAAGATATAACTCTTTGGAAACCAGAAGAGTACTGGAACAGATAACCACCTTCTGTGAGATTCACCTATGTTTCCGCGGCAAAATCTAAGCGCCAGATCTGCCTAATGAGTCTCTTCTACTCTTTGTTCCGAACATATATATTCGAGGTAGAAAGCACAAGCTCTTAGCTCCGGACTCCCAGGAGTCGCACCGTCGCGCGTGCGGCCTCTCCCATACCAACAGCCCTCACTTCTCCCAACAATGTTTGTCTCCAAGCTAACCCAGAATTTGATGTGTTTGCTGACGAGTTCCATGCCATAATGTCAGAATGCATTAGGCACTGTGAGAGAGACTAGGTGTCGCAGAAAACCAGTGCACGTAGCGCTATTGCTACTGTGCACATGCTGAGCGATTACCTTTTTTGTTTCCATGTCTGTATATTTTGAATTTTGTTGTATTATTTGTAATGTGTGAAATATAATAAACGTTTTTTTATCTTATCTTATGTGTTCAGTTTTATTTTAATTTAAATAGTCTATTTAAATATATTCAATGTAACCTTACTTATTTCATATTGACTTAAAGTTTTATCGACATGTTTATTTTGTACTATTGACTTTAGTTTGTAGGTACAATTTTTACTTTACCACTTTATGATACGATTATGATTGGTGTGTGTAGTGTACCCTAAGCCGTTCCAATCAAATGTAAAAATGAATGAATCTCCTAAAACATATAAAGCTTAGCGTGGGGTGTAGAAATAGTAGAAATTGTGTTAATCTTAGCACTCAAGATTAACACAATTTCTAGTATTTCTACATCCCACGTCTGTAAATAACAGTACACCTTGGAAATGATTTGAAATCGACACCGGAGAGGATAAGTCCAGCAAATCTTTATTGACGATAAGCGCGAGGTCGCCGAATGCAGCACTAGAAAATATTTTAGGTGAGCTGCTAGTGGTGTGCTAGGTGTCAAATCTTCGGCGTGTATACATTTTGCCGAATTTATAAAAAGATAATTTTAAATGGCCTTTTCTTATATTGTGTATGTTCTTTTGAGTTCTACGGATCAACATTCAATGATAAAGAAATGTAAACAGATTTGTCTTCTACTTAAAACATTAATAGGAACTTCTTGTTTCGTAAACAGTTTTTAGTGGCAGCAATACACCAAATCGAAGTTAAATGTGTACCAAAAACTGAAGTTGAATGAATGAAAATATATTTATTTGTTCACATCACAGCACAAAGCATAGGACAGAAGACAAAATAAAAATAAGTTGGATAAAAGAAGGTTACTAATAATTTAATATTACAGCAAACTTTTCAACCTAGGCAAAGGCAGAAAATTGTTAGTTGAAAAAAATCCATAATCAATTACCATCAAAAGATTTGAATTGAAATCTTAATATAACTTAATTTAAGTAAACAAAAATAACTTTTTCGAAATCCTAAATTTAGGATTTTCCTTTATTAATTATCCCCATTTAAAAGTAATTTTTATAAAATATTCGGGTAATAAGAAAATAGCCGAAAACATAGTTTGGTGACGGTGTCGACTAACAGTAATGTTACCAGTTTGTGTGGACATTCCTCGGGCAACTGTTGAAATCGACGAGAACCAGATTGTTTACCTTTGAGATAGAGATAGCTAGGCACGAGATGCGGACGGCGGTATCACACTGTGGATACGACTAATTAAACGTTAATTAATTTAAGTTTTTCTGTTATGTTACAGGTAGTTTTAGTGTTTTGCTGGGATGATGGTATAGATGCTAGCATCTATGATAAGTCCAGCACATAGCCGCAGCAGCCTTATCCATCTAATAATGTCCCAGGCACTGCATCGTACTGTTTAGCGTGAATACCAGTTGCTGACGCGGCAAAAATCATCATTTAAAGAGCTTTAATAATGGATAACGGGACATATGTGTCCCGTGTATTCATGGAAACGTTCACGATCACAACACATTATTACAATATTGGATTATCGGGTACTTAACGCGTATTTACTTTTATCCCGGGTCTAGGGATCCTAGATCTCGACCACGATGGGTGCAATCCTATCGACATGCCGGAATAAACATATGGCATTTTAAACATATACCTGATAATTCAATATTGTAATAAAAGCACACGTTTCTTAAAACTCTGCGAGTGAATTTTTAAACTCCTTAGTTTATGAATGAAATTTCTCATAGAGGACATTATCTGGATTTGGACTTATTAACGCTTCTATTTAGTGAGGTCCACATGAAAAACCGCAGGCAGAAAGGCATAATTGTCACAGCAAAAATATTCAAAAGTTTTGAACAAATTAGAACCATAACAAAGAACAAAGCTATAACAAAAAGTCGAAATACCGTAGAACAAAACATCCAACAATTTTAAATCAGAAATGCTAAGAAGGAAGAGTATTTAAACCAAATCATAGAGTCCTCCGCGACAACGATGGCTAAAATCCGGTGAAAACTTCCGACAGGCAATAATAAAGGTACAGTGATAAACACGCGGTTCCATGACGTAATTTTAACTTAAAGTATGTTTGTACGAAAGTCTTATCCCCCCTATTCCGTCGCAGCAAGTTTCAATAAGTTGCCATACTGGTACGGCATCAGCACCGGGCGACCTTCCTTGGCGACAGGTCACTCGGACTACGCGGACTAGAGCGGAGGCACACTTGCGAAACTACCTGTAAGCAGGAGCCCTGCGCAGCTTGACTTAGAGCCAGGAAGTGTAATTAGACAAAAGACTCCCTCTAAAAAAGAGTGTCAACGCAGAGGAGTATCTACTCCTCTGTGTTTGTCTTACTATCGCAATAATTAACAAAAGAAGACCACATTCTTGGTCTGGGTATGGACCGGGTGGAAAATGAATAGACCAAATATATGAGATGGACCCTTTACTTAGCGTCAAGGCTTAATGATAAGATGCTTAACGATTTGATAGTAATAGACAACGGAAAACGGCACAGCGTAGAGTAAAAATTATGCTCCTCATTATGTTTTCCGCGCAAGAAAAACTCCCTATTTTGAAGTTCCCTAGTTTAATGATTCCGCCCAGGTGGTATTTGTCTTGTAAATCATTGTAATTGGGTGCGGTGGTCTCCATTTAGCGCCTCGTAATAACGAGAGTCGTAAACGTTCGCATACCCTTTACATACATTACCGACGCAGCGCGCGCCCAGGCCGAGGAGCGCCTTTGAACAAATGTATGGGAGATTAGGCAGGCAGTCGGTCAGTAGCTCCAAGGGGTATGTGCACTAGCTTGCGTGTGCGTGATATACGCTAACAGTAAAAAATCGGCAAAGTGCGAGTCAGACTCAGCCTGGTGATAGACAGACAGACAGACGGACAGCGGGGTCTTAGTAATAGGGTCCCGTTTTTACCCTTTGGCTGCGGAACCCCAAAAAGGATCCTTATGGTAAAAATATATCAGGGTTGGGTTAGTTAAAAATTCCTAGTCATAAAATAAGTTAGGGAAATGTTGTCACCACAGTTTTTGGGAGCTAAGTTCTTGATAACTACGGTTAAATATGTTATTGTGTTGTTAAGGTTTTAAAATAATTGATTGATTGAAGGATAGATGCCGTTTTTCTAGTTAGAAAGTTCGTTAAAATTATAGGCTTAATTTTAAGAAAAATATTGTTTAAAAAATATACAGTTAGCTAAAATAGCTTGATCTTAGAAAAGTAGAATATCTCATATCTTTAAACTGTGGTAAGTACTTAGGATCATGCTGTTTCAACCACATCGCCTAAAAATATATTGTAATATGTTTCAAACCAATCGTTAAAAAGAAGGAGATTCAAGCATAATATTTTATTGGTCACGTCTCGAAAGCATTTCAATGATTTAACAAATTGATTAAGTACACAAATTACTCAGTTAACTAATTGTCAGAGGCAGACAATGACAAGATTAAAAGGCACACCAAAAGACCACTGGCATGAGTATAATAATTATAACCTTTAATTTTTTATTATAATCCGTGTCCTTGGTGGGCAGCAAAAATACAATTTTTATTAACGCATTATTCACAAGTTTTTATTTAAATAATAAATTAGCGCCGTTTCCTGCGAAGTACTAAATTACGCATTTACAATGTCGTAAATTGGCAATAGTGTGTCACTGACGTCATCACCTCCTTTACGTTCACCGATCAACGTGGAACTGTTTGTCGGTTGAGACGAATGTTGGATGAAAATCCTACTTATTTATTTATTAAGTAAGGGCGCCCAACATGAAAATCACATAACATGAGTAGTTAATAATAATATCTGTTTGTGCCATCTCATTGTGTTAAAAACTTGAAAGTAAGCTGGCACAAACTTGGTTCTTAAGGGACTTAAAAAATTCAGATAATTTAGAAAGGCTCGTCATCACTGGCCAAAGAAAGAGACCGCGAGGCCGAAGCCCAACATGTTGGTCTGACCGTACCACTCTCGACCACTCGCTCCACGAAGCAATGAGAATCGCCGGCAACAGATCCCGTTCGCGTTACATTGTCCACAAAAAAGTAATTTATAGAGGGGATCACGACCCTCATCATTGAGGAATACGATGCAAAGAGAGGTTGAAAATATCTGCTTCAAAATTGAGTTGCAAGATTCCATCCAAACAAACAAAGTAACATACAGGGCAAGTTAAATAAAAGCTTGTAAAAAGTAGTTTGTTCCAGGTGTTCTCTTTCAGTCACGCAACTATTTAAATATTTAGATGCTCCCTTTCACCAGCATTAACGTATCTAATTAGAAATGTAATTTATAACGGTATTTTCTACCATAAAACTTTTACAAACGCAGCCAAAGCCGGAGTTGGCAGCTTAGTTATAAATCAAGTATCCATTCACATCTTAAGCCATAATCATGTAAGCTACTATTTTTAATTCTACTAACTGCGTGTAATAAAGAGGTTTTTTTTCATAATCTATGGATTATGGCTGCAAAGCCATATCACGAGGCACTTAGATCAGCTGTCGTAAACAGATTCAGATCATATGAATATATTTTAAATTTATACTATTGAAATGTTCTTTGTAACGTCTTTTCGTCCAACATACCTCAGTGCCTCAAGACTAAAGTCTGCAATCAGTGGGTGTTACCAGTGATGACATATGGAACCGAGACGTGGTCCTTCACTATTGGCCTTATGAATAAGCTTAGAGTCGCTCTACGAGCTATGGAGTAGGCTATGCTCGGGGTTTTTCTACGGGATCGAATCAGAAATGAGGAGATACTCGGGTCACCGACATAGTTAAACGGATTAGCACGTTGAAGTGGCAATGGGCAGGCCGTAAAGTGCCGAAAATTATTATTTGGGGTCAAAGGATAAACTTCCACATTGGTCCCATTTCTTTCAAAACTCGGTTTGATGAAGGGATCCATGAGGAACTAAATAATTGTACTAGTGTACCGGTGTGTACTAGTGTAATAGACATATTATACATATATAGCGGTTTGGCTATTTACAGCAACAAAATAAGGGTTTTATCATTAAAGTGTTTTTGTTGGAAATTAAATAATTGTTAATTATTACAGTATCGGCTCGGTTAGGGCCCAGCAGTTGACCACACCAAAACTGCATGCTATGCTCGTGGTGGGATATTTTAACAATAATCGCAGGATGAAAAATCATTAATTTAAATGGATACTTTATTTAAAATTGTTTGACATGACATGTATATTATTTATTTCTCTATACTATATGGTATCTTACTTTTGTGAATTGTCTTGACTGGTAAAGTGCTTAATTAATTAATTTTATATTAATTATATTAAATGTTTATGTTTGTTTACTGAAATGTTTGACGTGTTATGTGTAAACCAATAAAATTAATCTGAATCTGATTCTCATCTTACATACTGAATTTTGTCTTCACTCTTTAATTCTCTGTAATACTCTGTAATTACTCTTTTGTCGTCGGTCCAAATTCAGATGCCACACCGAGCTGTAAGGCGCCGTAACCACATTAGACTTCACATTCCACCATGCTTTGCTAACTACCGCAGAAACTCATTCTTCGCCCGCACTTGCTATCTTTACAACAAAGAATATTCCCAAAATGTCGACCTATTTTGTATGAGTAAAAACCGTGTTAAATACTTAACAAACAAGACCTTTTTTGAAAACTTGTTATAAATACATTATGTGAGTGTTGTGATGATCATGGCTTGTATGAATGGGTAAATTAATTTCTTACTCAATATTTTGTTCTTTTTTGTAAGTGTTAGTATTTTATATACAGTTATTTTTTTCATATATAAGCTTGTTTATTTTAGGATAGGTACTTGATTTTTATAAGTGGAAACTCCTAGGCTTATTTTGTCTATTAATTTTACTTTAACCAATGTTTTATGCAGCTGTTTGTTTTCCAAAAATGTAAAATAAAATAAATTTCCTCACAAATTATAATGGCTCTCATATCAAATTTTATTATGAACAATGCGACAAAGTAACGCCATTTAAATTACTTCTCGCAATACCTCCTTAGAATGAGAAATATGGTGATATATTAGAATGAATAACTGCCTGATAAGGTTTTATCAGCCACAAATGTAAGTAATAACGAAATAACCTTGGAGTTATGGCCGACCTACCAATACACGGTACTGATGTCACGACAGTTTTCATATGGACTAATTAATTAGACGTATTTTCCTTCATTTTATTTGACTCTTCTTTTGTCCTCTATTACCTGTAAATGCAGTAAGAATCTGCCAAGGTATATTTGCGGATGATGAGCAGCAGCACCTTTCCGTGTATCAATATCCCGTATTGAGCTCGCTAGCCCGCCTGCTAATGGTGAAAGTTGCATCAACCCCCTCATGACCTTGGAGGTCCGTGAAGAAGGGCAGCTGTGCACGTGAACAGCAGACATCTTTTCTTTGATTAAATAAGACTTTAGTGATTTAGTGGCTGCGGGCTAACCATCAAATGAAATACGAAGTCAACATAAGACACTAGCATTGATTATCACTTTTCGCATTAAATCGAAAAATGTCAATCAGCCAACCGCGGCCAATCGACTTGACGACTGGTGCTGGTTTGTGCCTGCTGAAGTAATATTTGGATAAACATAATGCAGTTATTGTTTATTCATAATTATGGACTACACAGTTATTCAATATGACCAATGTACTGCACTTTTAGAATAACATAGCAGTATACATATATGTATATATATGTTTACGTGTGGACTTCTTCCGCATATAATTCTTATGGGTCGAAAGGAAAAATGGAAGTGCAAAGTTATAAAAATCAATACCCTTAAAATTCACATATTCTCGTTACCAAACCTACTCGTATTCAAATCTGGTTCCCATACATTCCTCGGCAGCGCGTCTGCTATCCATACAGCGCAGCGGTGCAGCCGCAGGTTTTATAGGGCCATAAAGTACGCGTATCCGGTATCTAGTGCCGGTTACGTACAGCACGCGGCTCGCTGGGGACATCACGGTGTAGCCTTGAGGCAATCATCATCAACGAAAACACAGACCAACAAAAATCCGCTCTCCAGGAGCAGTTTAACCGACTTCAAAAACAAAGTTTTCAATTCGCGGTATGTATTTCACTTTCAAAATTAACGTGAGACATACTATTCATTTTGTAAAAACGGGATTACTCACGTAGTATTGTAACGTCGAAGATTATTCCGACACGTTTCGATTTTTCAAGAAAATCATCATCATGTCGTGCACAGCAGTGTCGTGTCGGCCCCACGCGCGGACGGGCATTCAATCCCATGATGATGATTTTCTTGAAAAATCGAAACGTGTCGGAATAATCTTCGACGTTACAATACTACGTGAGTAATCCCGTTTTTACAAAATGAATCGCGGTATGTATTTTTTGTATGTTTGTTACGGGATTACTCCGCCAATTATTAATGGATTTTGATGATTATTTTTGATAAGGTAGGTCATGTTCCTGAGGTGGCCTTTTTGTTTTCGAAACTTGATTTTCATGATGGGATCCAAGAGACATTCAAAAATGTAACAGTAGACACTGGAGTTATTCAAGGTACAGTTTTATGGATTTAATTTAACCTTGCGGTTCGGTTTTTTGTTTAAATTTTTAATATTTGCTTGTTTTCACACCTGATGATGATATCCTTGATAAATCGAAGCAAAAACTCAAATATAATATAAGGTATGTATGTACATATGTACGTCTAGCGGTTTCGATGTTTTAAGCAACAAGAAAAGGAATTTATCATTTAGATTCGTTTCTTTTAAAATTAAAGAGTTATTAATGAGTATAAAGAGAAACATGGTCAATTTACGGTTGCCAAATTGGTTGTGCTAGTACATGCGTCTAGACGCAGCACTGGACTTCAATGAGCCTAATCCATCTAAATTATCTACTACCTATATCTACTAACTATATTGAAAAAATAATATCGGTATTAAAATTTTTCAACTAATGAAGTAGTTTAAGACTAATCAACATTTAATTTACAATTAGTACTAACATTACTTCGATGACTTTGTAACAAATAAAGCTTTAGTATACAATTGGTAATAAAATTATTCCAAAAGATAAAACAGCTGTAGACAAATAAACCTTAAATATTAAAATTGGGATTGAAATTATTATTTTATTGTAGATTTAAATTATTGTAGACAAATAAACTTTTAATTTACAATTTATATTAACATAAATTTGATGAAAAATTAGTAAAACTTAATCCTTCAATATGCAATCAGCACTAACATTATTCCGAGAGATGAAACAGTTGTAGACAAATATACTTTCAATTTAAAACATCAAAAATACCCCATAAAAGTAGTTATCTCTACCACCATAATCTTTTATAGTTTTTATGGTCAGAACATAATAGATTATAGCAACAACGATTTCATGGTTATTGTTTAACTGTTGCCATTAGAATTTGGAAGCGGTTCTTTGGACTCCATAACTGTTCCGTTTTATTTCTGGCAATTTGGTCTATATTCCGCATGAGATCATTAACTTTCATCCTAGGTGCACAGTCTTTGTTTATGAGATGCTCGTTAAAGTCTAAGTTTGGCAAATGTGACTTTTCTTCAAAACCTATAGTTTTATAATTGGTTTTCAAAGGTAGCCTCTTTCCATAGTTAATATTAATTATTATCTAAACGGATAGCCCATTATATCGAGGATGGCTATAGTATAGAGGTTCAAATATGTTTTAATTTGAACCTGAGTTTTATGATCACTTAGCGAGTAGTGCGTTTAACTGTGGTTTAACTAACAACCACTTATGCTTTACAGTTAATATTATTATTATAATATTTGTGTGTATATGGATTTGTACTCTCTTATTACAAACATTGGAGCTACTCCACTTCGAATGCACTGTTTTTTACGACTAAATGACGAAACAAGCCGTTGGCCCATCTAATGTTAAGCGGTAACCTCTAGCTATTACAATGCACGTGATCAACGCTGCACTGCATTGCGCCCGTCACCCTGAGACAGAGTTGTAAGGTCTCATGTGCCCGTAATTTCACCGCCCCCTTACCCTTTAAGCCGAAACACAGCAATGCGGCCATTACTGCTTGGCGGCAGAAATAGTTATGGTGACAATTCCCCGCTTGAACTCTTTACAATAAGTTCTACAACTGCTGAAAAATTTGGTTTTTGTGTATAAAGATTTTGATTCCTCTCCGTAGTGAAGAAGTATTCTTAACGGAACAGCAAAACTTCGCCGGCGATCCCTGAATATTCATGGCAATGCGACCGGCTTTCACTCTCCGTGGACTAACGCATGTACGAGTACTAACTAAACGCAGGAGCTATAAGAGTAAAACCCTATTTAAATAGATTTTTGTCATAAAAATAAGATCGTTTCCCATAAGTTCGTTTCATATAATAACTTTTTGTGTCCATCCAGAGATTGTCTGGCGGCGATCGTGCTTAGCGCCCAATGTACGTCATTATTTGTAATTTTGTTAATATCTATCTGTTCGTGTTATTTTACAGATGATTTAAAAACAGTGTATCTCTTTTAAATCGTCTGTAAAATATTAAAAAGATTATTTTTTTAATCTTTTAATCAAACTAAAAAGGTCGAACTGAATTTAAGAGACCGATTGCGTAAAATGCCGAATTACATAAAACGAGGCCTGACTTAGGTGCTCAACTTCCAGCCGGTGGGTAAAACAGTAAGTGACGTAAGGCTTGGTTATGAACAGAGGTGAACCAGCCTCGTATATCTTCATTTCCTGTGCAGATTCCGATGGTTGCTAAGCAATACGATCTAGATGTTTTAGGACCCGAAGGCCATGTACCGGATAATGGCTCCATCGACTCTCTGTATCGAATCCTAATTGAATGTAATTGGACCGGAATGGGTTAATGGAATCTTATTGTTCTTGATTGCGTTGCGGAAAAACAACAATTTTACACCATTTTAGTGAGATATTGAGGTACATAATTTTTTTATATTAAAATATTTTATTGTTTTCAAAGATGCAAACTATAATCACGTTAGAAGACTGAATTGAATAAAGCCCCACAAGTCTGCAGTTAATGAACAAATTGCCTTTTAAGTTGTTGACAGATTAAAAAACAAAAAGTTAAATAAATGCATAATTCTACGACAATCCACACAGCACCATCTAGTCCCAAACGAAGCAAAAGTCGTACTTTGAAAACAAGACGATTGATATAATACTACTTACAAACATTTTTTTTTGTAATACATACTTATCATAGGCAAACCGGTTAGCACGTTAAAGTGGCAAAAGCAGAACATACAGCGCGCAAAGATGGCCGATCGGGCCGCAAAGTTCTCGAATGGAGGCCACGCACCGGCAAGCGCAGCGTAGGACGTCCACCTACAAGTTGGACAGATGCCTTGGTAATAACCGCAGGTCGATGGATGCAGGCCGCCTCCAACCGCATTTCTTGGATGATCCAGCTTTGGACCTCCTACGGATGATATGATGACTTATAGAAAGCGGAAAATCGCTACCCAGACCCAAGACAAATATCTCCTGAAGAGCAAACATTTGTTTCTCCCCGGCGATCGAACTCGCAACCTCCTGCGTCTCATCAAACCAATAGAGCCACGTAGGTCGTCATCACAATAATCAGAAACCATACGACGACATATCCAAACGTAAAACACAAACTTACAGACGCGATAACCAATCAAAAGTCACATTAGCGAGCTATCAAATCAATTAGTGAGGATCTCAGCCTTCAGTCCATCTGATATGAAAGCAGTTAACCTCATCTGGGTAGGGGCGCGGCCACAGCCCACTGGCCGGATTATCTGAGCTCGAAGCTGATTTTAGTATGATAAGCTGATATCTATTGGAATTATTTTCATCGGCCTACTTTAGAGCTGTATCTAACTTGGCCCAGCCTGTAATTAATTCCCAGTAAAAAATATATGTCTTAGACAGAGATGTAAGCGGTGTAAGTATTTTTATTACATAATAATAATAATTTTTATTACATAGCTACAGATAATTACTGCTAATTTGCCAGAATATAAATCCAGTGCCAATATAAACATTGCTTTGCTGCCATCTATCAGCAATAACAAATAAAACCTAGTTTCGTAATGCAGTCGCAGCGAGCGGAAAAACACACAGTATCTTCCACTGGTTTATAATAGGTTCAACCGCACTTACAGATTTTTACTGGCTCTTTTATTTAGATTCCCTGCAGGGTCGAATCAGAAATGAGAAGGTACGTAGAAGAACTCGGCAGGGTGATTACGTATCTCGCGACAGGTTTGCAACAGGCATATACATATCTCGCGATCAACGCTGCAACAGGCGTTAATCTCGCGGTCATGGTCAATTTTGTAGTTATAAAAGCAAACATTTGACATTTTACAGCGGTGATCGCGAGTCAGACGCCATTTTTTTTTGGTGACAGGGTGTACATCTGCCAGGTCAGACACCATGCTGCGTAAGGGCACAGCATGGTTATGTGAGGTTGTCTCCTGACGACTCACTAAAACCACCCCGATGACGCCTGCTGCAATCCGTCGCGAGATACGATATCAGCCTGTCGGTCGCCGACATAGCTTCCTGATGAGAGGGCTCGACTGTGAACAGAGGCTAAAACCTGTTTTCCTTTATCGTCGTCAACGTCTCAGCTGTAAGACTGCTGTCCACGTCCACAGCTGGACATAGGCCTCCCTCATGAATCTCCAAAATCATAAGTGGGTTTTGCCATACTCACCACGCTTAGCAGGCGGGTTGGCGAGCGCAGTACGGACTGTTTAACACGGAAAGACGTTGCTGCCCATCATCCGGAGTTACCCTTGGCAGATTCTGTGGCGACCTCTATGGCACAGCGGGCGAAGATCCTCTCCTACGATGCAAGAGGTTGTGGGTTCGATTTCCGCCTAGAGAGAAATGCCTGTACGATCTGCAGATATTTGTTCATGGTGTTCTGTGTTTTCTATATATAATAGAACAATATCTATCAATTTAGTATAATGTCTTAAGTATATGTATCAGTGAACTAGTACCCCTCTGATTAGCTTCGGACTAGATGATGCTCTGTCAATTGTCCAGTATTATTTATTTATTTTATTTTTACCGCATTCACGGGCAAGAGAGTAGAGGCAATATTCTACTGCCAGCAGTAGAATGTTGCCTATACCCTCTCGCCTCACGGTACGGCAAGTTTTACAATGTATTTATTGATCATAACAAGTATTTATGATCAATAAAAGTGTTCTGATATGAAAATGTGTAAACATTTGCCAGGTGCGTTTTGTTAAGTAGCGAATACTATAACAAGTCATTATTAAAGTCGTGGTTTAAACAAATTAGCATTAAAACAAGTAATTACTAATAACTTAAGTTATTTACATTTCATGTAAGTGAGAGCTTGTAAACGGTGCTTTATTGCCATTACCACATCAGTGTTCCGAGCGTTGCGTGCGGAACTAAAACTGAAAGATATGGATTTGTATGAATGGAACCGTTTACATACACAAAAAGAATCGGCCAAGTGCGAGTCGGACTCGCGCGCGAAGGGTTCCGTAACATTATTTGGCAAAACTACTTAACTATAAAAAAGTAAGGCCTTTGCATCTATTATAAATAATTTATACACCGTCAGCAACTGGTAATCATGCTGTACGGGACGCTGCAGTGCCTGGGACATTGTAAGATGGATTAGGCTTGCCCAGCACCTATACCATCCTCTCAGCTTAGTCAGCTATTATTCAGAGGAAAGAACAGGTCAATACGTCTGAAGCTAACTAAGCCGCGGGTTTCCTCACGATGTTTCCTTCGCCGTTATAAAAGAAAGCTCGTGTTAAGTGAGCATATATTTTTTTCAAGAAAGAAAAATCCATTGGTGCACGGCCGGTATCGAACCCACGACCTTCAGATCGAAAGTCAGGGGCACATACTACTCGGCCAACACGGCTTTTTTACTATACTATAGATACACTTAGATCATTCTGTGAATATTCCAAGCGTCTATCTGTTGCCGTTATAAATATCGAGCAAAAAACGGCAAAAAGTCACGTTTGTTGTATGGAAGCCCGCCTATGTTTATTTTATTCCGTTTTTAGTATTTGTTGTTATAGCTACGAATAGAAATACGATATATGTGAAAAAATCAAATATCTAGCTATCATGGTTCATGAGATACAGGCTAGTGACAGACACACAAACGGACAGACAGACGGATAGCGGAGTATTAGTAATAGGGTCTCGTTTTTACCCTTTGGATACTGAACCCTAAAACAAAATAAGGTTATTATCATTAAAATGCAATAAAAAAATAACAAACACTTTAACGGCTTTCACATCTCTTCTTCAAAATGTATGACCACATTTAACACGTGCTTTAACGCTAAAGGAAAACATCGTTTGGAAACCCGCAGTTTAGTCAGATTCAGGCACAGGTTAGCAGGTCAGCGCACTAATGCGTAGACTTTATAATACTTTTATGTTTCTTAAACAAGTGAATATATTTATTATTTTTGGCTTCAAAACAAGAAGAGGTTCTCAAGTTTTGTTATTATACTTTGTTAACTCTGAACTCCGACGTTTAGAAACCAATTTGATAACTTTTTGTTGGGATCGATAAGATACACTGACAAAATTGGTCTTATAGTCATTTTTCATGACGGCATCCATGAGGAATCAACCCAGGAAACCTTTAAAGTTTTAGGTAAACATTATAGCAAAATATACGAATACCATTAGCTAAAAGTCAAAGCATATTCATCCAGCAGTAGTATGTTGTTCCTCATTGCTTTCCTTTTGCCCGTGATGGATGCAGTAAGAATCAGCCAAGGTATATACTTCCGAAAGATAGGCAGCCAGCGTTTCTCCGTGTATAAACATTCTGTACTCGACAGCCGTGGGGTGCCGGCAGTAGAATGTTACCCCTCCTCTTATACCCATGGATGCAGTAAGAACCTGCTAAGGGTTACCTCCGGAAGATGGGCAGCAGCGTCTTTCCGTGTACCAACATCCCGTACTGCGCTCGCCAACCCGCCTGCCAAGCGTGGTGAGTATGGCAACTACCCCTCATGGAGATCCATGAGCGAGGCCTGTGTTCAGTAGTGGACGTTTTACGGCTGAAACAACAACTCGCCAACCCGCCTGCCAAGCGTGGCAAGTATCTATACAACCTCCTCATGATCTTGTAGATCCATGAGGAAAGCCTAATCCAGCTGGTCTCCGACAGAAGAAGACGCCATTTGCGTCTCTTCTGAACTAGGACGTGTCTGTCCTCGTTTTAGAGTTCGTGTAGGTCTCTCTCTGCCACATCCCTCCAGCAGTACCGGGACGTCCATTGGAGCGGCGCCCTATACAACAGCCAAGATAGGCAATCCGCGCCATACGATCTTCTCTCATTATTCTCTGTACACTTTTTTGAAATCTATGTAGTTCAACCATTTATCTAGCAATTAATGATGTAGTTCCTATCTTAATCTATTTAAGACATTATAATATTATACTTATCTATATATTTACTAGCTTTTATATATTTATTTTTTCTTTTGTGTATGTTAGCACGCCTGTCTTTCTGTCTTCGACTTTTTTGGTTGGCAGGTAGATAATACCTTCGACATTATGCCCACCATTTGTACCTCTATACTGTTTTTTGTAAATTGTATGCAATAAAGAATTAAATCATTTTTTTCCAGATGGCCAAGCCAGCGCAGTCGGCGAGCCTTAGCCTCCCCAACGATGTTGTGTTCTGGCCCAAGTTCCGCCTCCAGGTTTTTCCGGATCCAGAAAGGATGATGATGATGATCATTATTATTTAATTTCCATCAACATCCTGCTTAAAGGTATCTACGAGTACTTACAGCCAGTGGATTGTAAATCATGTCCAGGCTTCATGATCTCGCCTCTCGTGTCGTCAGCGCCAGCACCTGCAGCGTCGCGCTGCGTGCGCGCACTCGCGTGCTGTCGGCTCGTAAAGCACGCCCGCGGGCGGTGTCGGCTCCGCACGCATGTATGCTGCTGATTCTATATTGGAATTAAGTATTCATTTACAGGTTGTAAGCGGATTTTTATGGGTATTTTGGATTCCTTTCTGGTATTTTAAGATTCGTAATCATCTTAGCTCAGGAATAAATATATTTGACGACCTCTGTAGCGCAGCGGGCGAAGGTCCATCTGTGACGCAAGGGGTTGCGGTTTCGATTCCCGCATCGGGAAAAATATCTGTACGATCTGCAAATATTTGTTCAGGGTGTTCTCGATTTTTTCTGTAAATAATAAAAATATCTATCTGTGTAGTATATTGTAATAAGTATATCAGTCATCATTACACAAGATCTGCTCAGCTTGGGGCTAGATGATGCTGTGTGAATTGTCCAGCATTATTTTTTTTATTTTACATTTATTTTATTTATATATAGGCATATACCTACACTGCAATTAATTGTTTATATATTTGTTGTTCATTTAGATATGAGATGATAAGGCGTCAGTGGAACAATCGTGGCCCACGCGGCCTGCGCAGGCACTCTGACGAGCTAATCACTCGATCAGCCAATCAGCGCGCAGACAATCAGTCGTGTCGCGAACACGGAAGACGGCGCAGGCGCAGTTAATCACGCGCAACGTGACCTGCTACCTGAGTATGTGGATCTACTTCGTGTGTGCTGGGATAAAGCACCAATGTATAACAATTCACCGTGGGATGCCGGCAGTAGAATGTTGCCTCTCCTCTCTGCCCAGTGGACGCAGTAATAATCTGCCAAGGAATACCTCCGGAAGATGGGCAGCAGCATTTTTCCGTTTATCAACACCCCGTACTGACTCATCTGCTTATGATCAGTACTTATAGATCCATGAGAGAGGCCTATGTTTAGCCACGTAAGATGATGATGATTTATTTATTATCCGGTAAAATTAAATTACTTTTAGGAGTTTTCCCATTACCAGCAATCGTAAACTTGGGGTGCCGGCGGTAGAAAGTTGTCACCTCCTCTCCTTCCCGTGGATGCAGTTAGTCTGTCAAGGGGTGACTCTGGAAGATGAGCAACAGCGTGTTCGCCAACCCGCCTGCCAAGCGTGTCGAGTATGACAAAAACCGAGATGAATGGATTATCCTCGCAAAATATATACAAAATAATGTTTATACGAACATGTTATGTAAACTATTCTGAGGTGCTAAGTAATGATTCAATATGACTACATTATGTTGGGATGTGAACTCATACATGAGTCAATGACTGCTTAAATATTTCAAGTAACACATACATATATTGGAGCTGTCATTCATAAACCGAGCTCAGGACTTCTTGGTGTGTTTTTGTGTTTGACATCCTCGTGCCGGGTTTACTTTAGCTTTGAGGAAGTATAACCAACTAGCGGGATTTTCTTTGTTTTATACCAAACAACATTCATGGTCAATAATGATATTTGATTTATGAGGCGTTTTTATAAAAAGTAAAAACTTCACAAATAGTTCCCTCAAGCCATATGATGGCGTTACGAGTAGTTTTCTTTTCATCATCATTTCAGCCGTAAAACGTCCACTACTGAACACAAAGGCCTCCTTCATAGATCTCTATGAGGGGTAGTTGCCATACTCACCACGCTTGGCAGGCGGGTGCTCGTGCCCATTACGGGGTGCACGGGGGGTGAACTGTAAAATTTAAGTAAATAGAACTTCCTATTGATCTTGGATCAGTAACGCCCTAGCAAAAATGTATCAACCAAACATTTGAAACTATCATGGTTGTGAACTTTATATACAATGTTTACATGATATTTGCATATCTTTTTGAGTTTCGTCATGATCACGAATAAATTGGCCTCTTGCAACCCGCTCAGAAAACTCAAAAAGTCTCAAATCATGCTAAATATCCTGTAAATAATGCATATAACTAACCGAATAATTCAAAAATCTAAGAAAATTAACCCATCTTGTTCCGATGCAATAGGTACCTACTGATAAGGACACCACGCGACGTCGTAAAATGCACAGGCCTTTATTATTTCGCATTGTTCTTACATAAACTTCTTAACATAATTGTATTGTTCATTTCGATATCTTATATAAATTACTAGTATAGAAAAGCTACTTAACTCAGATTAGTATTGAGGCCGATTACAACACCTCGCTTAAAGCAACATGCTCAGCGCTTTAAAACCTAAGTTGTTATTTTGAAACTTGCCGGTATTATTTCACGTTATTGTGACCTTGATACGGAATTAAGCAATTCTATAATAACACACGGGCGCACTAGCTAGGTATTATAATGAGATATCTCACTTATAGTTGCAGCTGATGTTTGTTGATCTTCAAGTTAATGTCAGAAGAGGTAGAGTAGTAACAACCAAAGTATAGCTAAGGTATGTAAGCAATAAACGTATTGAATACTGAGCATAGTCCGATTGAACAGAAAATGAAAAACGAACGAAGTTTTATAAAGGTCTTTTACATTATATAAAACTAAATATGAGTGTTTTGATGACGAGCTCTGTGGCGCAGCGGGCGAAGGTCCGCCTGCGACGCAAGGGGTTGCGGGTTCGATTCCCGCTTCGGGACAAATGTCTGTACGATCTGCAGATATTTGTTCAGGGTGTTCTGGGTGTTTTTCTATATATAATAAAAAAATATATCTATCTAAATATGTAGTAAAATGTATTATGTATATCAGTCATCTAGTACCCATAACACAAGCTCTGCTTAGCTTGGGGCTAGATGATGTTGTGTGATTTGTCCAGCATTATTTATTTATTTATTTTTAAATATTCAGTAGGTAACTAACCTAGATTAGTGTCTTACTGATATATTTTTTATATAATTTGCAACTATTTAATGCTACAATTTATTTCATCATTAAAAATGAGATAGATAGATACATAAATTATTTATTCACTGCCAGCACACAATTACTATAGAGGATTAATACAATAGCAAATACATGAAGATAAAACTAAACAAATATGTAAGTGGTTGAGCACTTAATAAGGAATAACAAACAAGCAATATGCAATATAAAAAAATAATTATACTTAAAATTTAAGAAAGAAAGCGATATAAAAACAATCAAAAATTTTGCTTGTTGTGTGCTTTAACAGTGAAAAGGTCTTGACTTAGCATGATGTCAGCTATGAAAGGTGTAAAGCTCAAGTTTTTTTGATGTAACGAACTGCAATTAAATTTAGAGACCCTAAAATCAAGGGACACTAAGTACTGGCATGAATGCGCGTAGTAGCGGTTATTTCTTAGGTTTTCCATGACTTGCAAAAATATGTAGACTGCGCGAGAATATGCTCTTAGTTCATACTCGATGCTCCAGAGTCTGGGGTCTCTACTCCGTCGTTATAAGTTGCACGAGCGACGAGATTTATCTGTACAATTAAGATCACTTGTGATACATTTTAGATTTAATTGAAATACTTTGCGTATATTGACGTGCACTGTAATGCGCAGTCTCTTCTGTGTACTTAAACATAGTGTATTTGAAATCGTACACCAATAACTAATTTATCGAATCTTTATTTGACTTCTTATGTAGGTACTAAGAAGAAGGCTCGATGTAAAATAAGCTTAGGATGCATAGAAGATGGGAAAAGTGAAAATGCATGTCATTATTTCTTTGTTTGGAGACCATGTTTGGTCTTATGAATAATTAATAAACAAATAAATAGTACTGGATAATTTACACAGCATCATCTATCCCCAAGCTAAGCAGAGCTTAAGATATGTGTACTAGATGACTATGATACTATTCCAAGACAGTAATAGAAATTCCATCAACATAATTTCTACCCGTTGGCAACTGTTAGGTACAAGGCTGTATCTTTAATTGGGCAATTCTTTACCGTTCCTTGCCTCATAAAATCGCTTTTATTGTATAGCTTTGATTGCAGTGGGGTGCCGGCGGTAGGATGTTGCCTCTCTTCTCTTGCCCGTGGATGCAGTAAGAATCTGAAAAGGGATATCTCCGGAAGACGGGTAGCAGCGTTTTTCCGTGTATCAAACAGATAATTGATCAATTTACTTATACTGGAAGAGTACAAATCAATAGAGATTCGCTACCAGATCACATTACACTGTGTATCAACACGAGGCTCGTACGCCGCTCAAGGCCGCCGCCACTTCCTTACTGCTTCTGCGCAAATAACGTCAAAATAAATATATTTACTATTTTGTACACCTCTACATACAGACTAGTTTTCGGCAGTAAGTGTGTTGACCGAATCAGTAGTTATTGCTTGTTATGGTAACAAACAAGATTATGGATTTATAATAATATCGGGATTCTTAAACGAATTAATACTCCACGAACCAATTTTGGGAGTCTGCAAGACGCAGTTAAAGCAGTATTGACCGAATCTTCGCTTCATTTGTTTCAACTTCAGTTTCATCTGTGAGACTTAGCTATGAAGTAGTGGGAAACTCTGGTATATTCACAGACCAAGAAGCATAATTTCTTAACCAGTTGTTCGTTTCGTTCGCCTGGTAGCAGCTATCAGTGGCAGTAGGCGCCGGGGGAGCATCGATTGACCGAATCCGCGCGTAATTCCTCGGCGCGGGACGTGCGCTGCATGGCGATACGATCGCTCCCTATTACGCCGGCGAGTGGCGCAAGCTCCGTGGCGGTGGCGATTCCACTTTGTATAGCTTTTGGCTTTAAACAGACAACTAGGCTTTGTTACATCTAACTATAGATGATTTATAGTGTTAGCAACTGGTATTCATGCTGTTCGGTACGCTGCAGTGCTAGGGACATTGTTTGATGGATTAGGCTTGCCCAGCATAGGTGCTGGTATAGGTACCATCCTCTCAGTAAAGTAAGCTATTAGTTAGAGGAGTGAACAGGTCAATACTTCTGAAGCTAACTAGGCCGCGGGTTTCTTCACGATGTTTTCCTTCATCGTAGCATGTGTTACTATGCGTACAATTAAACAGACAGCTAAATTATTTTTACCAACTGCCGGGGACAACTATTTCGATAAATCTCTTACATCTTTTTTATCTTTTACAGCGTTTAAACATCGCAATTCTTTGTTTAAAAGCTTTGCAGTACCATTCTTGTACATTTCATATAGTCATATAGGAGTCGATAAAATTCTTATAGATTTCATGACATTACACAAAACAAAAAAAGTTATCTCCTTAACAAGCTCCAAGTTCTCTTCAGCTCGTGTCTCACACCCCACAATAAGATCGATGTGGAATCGATGCCAACATCAGATCCTGAAGGTTCCGCACTCCTCACGCATGACGACGGATGAGCCCGATATGGATGGGACATGTAGCTGGGATCACACGTCTATAACATATACTCCTTATATGCAATATTAACGGCATATGTACCATGAGTCTTTTTGAGTTTCCCGATATTTTGACGCAGTTCCACATATCATGATTACGGATAAACTGAAGTCTTTTCCGAGTGTGTAAGACTTTAGATACAAAATTAAAAACAGTTCAGGAAACTAAAAATGACTCAAATCATGTTAAAGACCCAGTAAATATCGCATATAATGTTCACAACCATGATAGTTTCAAAAGTAATACTTTTGAAATAACAAAACCACGGGAATTTATTGCGTAATACCTATGATTAGTCTACCCCACCACACTGATTAATAGTCTACCGGGGACCACGGCTAAAAAACAGTCGAATCTTCGAAAATAATGAAAAGTTAATAAATTCCCGTGGTTTCCATGAAGGTATCCATATCGTCACGCCAGCGTCTTTTAGGCCTGCCTCGGCGTCGCATCTCGTCTTCGGATTCCCACTAAATGACGACTGAATCAGCTAGACAAAATTGATACAATGATCCAAAACCGCAAAGTCAGGTTGTTTTATAATTGTCGGAAGTACAAGTTCTCTTCAGCTCGTGCCTCACAGCAGAAACAATCAGATCGATGTGGAATCGATGGCAACATCAGTTCGTCCTGAAGGTTCCGCACTCCTCACGCACAACGACGAATGAGCCCGGTAGGGAACATATAGCGGAGATCTCGTATCAATAATTCTTACTTTTTATCAAAGGCATGTAAAAGCATCGTACTTGATACATTTAAACGATCTTTCCGTGCAGTACAGCGTGCTGACCTGCCATGCGTGATTACTTGGGAATTCTTGATGGAGGCCAATGTCCAGCAGTAAACGTCGTACGGCTGAGTTGATGATGATGATGATACATGATATATACAGCATCAGTAAGTAACTAGTAAATGTGTTGTCTAGTATTCATGCTGTACGGGATGCTGCAGTGCCTGGGACAATGGATTAGGCTTTCCCAGCACCTATACCATCCTCCTGGTTTAGTTGGCTACTATTCAGAGGAAAGCAGAATCTTTTGATTGGAAATCGGGGGTGCACATCACCATGCAAGGGTCGGTGCTATGTCTAGAATAATAATTGAAATGAAATTGATATTGAAAAGCATTTATTATATATACTAAGTCGGTAGGCACCCAGCTTCTCTGCTCCCAAGTGATGGACAAATAACACTTTAACCAAAATTTATTCATTCTTTCTTAGTTAAACTGACATTTTAATTAAAAGATACTCAGTTATTTCAACTATGCAATTACTAAAATGAGTAAAGGTAACTTGTTTACTCAGTTAACTAACCGTCGGAAAAACATGGACTTGTTGAAACTAGACTTTAATAGCTTGTTTTAACTTTTTTTGCACTAAATTTTAATGATACGATGCTGTTATAAACTTTTACGACTTAATTAATTTAATTAAGTGTTTTAATTAATGAGCGCACTGCAACGAGAATTTCTCGTTTGAGATTAGGAAAACAAAATTTAACCTAAATGATATTTATAGTAACGCATTGCAACCGCTAAAATGTATCACGACCACCGCAAGCAGTACCGTCAAAACCGAAAAATATTATTTTTAAAAATCCCTTCGTGCGTTAAACACCGCCCGGGGTGGTGGGGGGTGGGGCGCCCCCTTATGCCGCTTTATGCAATGTGTACGTGCGTGACAATCACGCTTTATTGTTGGAGACGCAAAATTGAATGGATCTCGGTTGTGAGCTTTTTACTGCGGCGCGCCGAGATGTCTCGGTACTCTAAATTAAATTTCTTGGTCTAGTTACCCGATTAGATAAGCTGGTATCTAACTTGTAGTGTAGCTACGATCAATAATTGTAAACCCAATAAAGTGGGCGAATGAGTTTGCCTGTTTGGTTTTGCAGAGTGGATTGTAAGTGTGCAAAGTCAGACCACTAGGTTTGATCTTTAACAGTAAGTTCTTTATTTTCTACGTGTAATAGTGGTTTTAAAAAAACGTGTAAATACCATAAGAGTAGCATCAGCCTTTAAAATGCTTTTGAAATAGAAATAATATAAGTGAAGTAAACGTCATCGAGCGTGTCACCTGCCCTGGGGTCGTCATAATGTCCTATTCGAACACAAGACCACTTGGAAGAACATTTTAATTAATTTTAGGTTCACCCTAGACAAATGTCAGCTAACAAACCTTGGCTTATTACAATAGACGCGTTTCCGATCCCGCGGATGTGCGGGCCCCCTGCGCACGTACTCACTTACTGTATATCTTTTTAAATGTCTACGGTTATTTTTGTGACAGCCTACCCTTAGCATTTTACGACATTTTATTTTGAGACGGAAATATATTAGAAAAGGGAAACCCTGAGGTACAAAAATTGCACTGTTATAAATTTTATCTGGAACACGCTTTTGGAGGAATGAATTTATTTTTTATTTAATTTATTGCTGGGGAAGAACTTGACTCACTCATTCTAGAGTGGGTATTGGCACGGATGTTGGTCCTATTTTGGTTGTGTCCAAAATAATATCACAACTTTCTTCTTGAAGGTAAAATCCTGGCCGGTGCCGGCAGTAGCATGTTGCCCCTCCTCTCTGGCCCGAGGATTCAGTAAGAATCTCAAAAGGGATATTTACCTCCGGAACATAGGTAGCAACGTCTTTACGTGTATCAAGAAACCGTACTGCGCTCGCCAACCCGCCTGCCAGGCATGGCGAGTATGGCAACAACCCCTCCTGATCAGTAGTGTTTCATGAGGAAGGCCTTTGGCCAGCAGTGGACGACCTACGGCTGATATGATGATCAAAAGCCTAGGATCACCGAAGACTTTTCTTTACTAAACTGACAATAGTTTAAGGATATTTGAAACCAAAAATTTGGCAAAATGTTTCAGGATGCTTCATCATCATTTCTGCCGTAAAACGTCCACTACTGACCACACCACCCTCATGGATTTCCATGGGGCGTAGTTGCCATACTCACTTGGCAGGCAGATTGGCGAGCGCAGTACGGGATGTTGATACACGGAAAGACGCTGCTGCCATCTTCCGGGGGTATCCCTTAGCAAGCCCTTCCAGACTGCATCCAAGGGTATGATAAGAGGGGAAACATTCTACTGCCGGCACCCCACGGCTAGTTTCAGGATGCTTACCAAAAGTTAAATAACTTATACCCCATAGCTATTGAAGAGTATGATTTCTTTGTAATGTTAAAGGAGCTTTCTACTTACGTTAATTATACGTCGAAAATAAGTTTCCAACGTGTTCAGTTCCTCACGTTGTAAACCTATATTCGAAGTATAATTAACGTGAGTAGACAGCCCGTTTAACATAACAATGAATAGTGTAACTCACGAGGGTTTCGAATGTATGATTTCCTTAAAGGTTCTGATAAAGTCCGTGATAAAAACAAGCTAAGTAAATTCTAGGCATGAATCTATCGCAGCGCGCGAAATATCTTGAATTATTGATACGGAGGCGAAGTTACATCTATTTTTACGAGTTGGAGCCTCTTTTTACGACTCTAATATATTTCATGCACTCGGAAAAAAATCTATTGGTGAAATTGTGGTGTCGATAACCGGTTACTTAATATTGCTGGCTAGAAACAGTTTTTACAAATCCGGCCATTTCCGGTTACGTGAATGTATCAAATAAACACACCCTAATAGACCAAATTAACAGATCCTCATTATATTATCTCTCAATATTATAACGTGGAGAGATTTGTATGTTGTATTTTGTTTGTTTGTAACGAATAAACCTACTTTTAACAATGAACTTTCTAGGAAAATTATAAAAGTTAAGCTGGCTTTCTTTATTTTGGAGAAATAGTCGCTTAAATAAGTGATGTGGTTTCCCTAACGTACCGGAATACTTTAAACCGAAAACTCAATTAATTCCTGTTAATGTTTTGGTAAACGTGAAAAACATACACCCAAAACCCTATATAGGCGCGTGGCCTGACGTATTATTTTTTTTAAACTTTCTTGACAATGGTTCTATTTTTAAACATGTAAACATCTTCACTATTTCTCGATACCTTTATAAAGCTATTACAGTCGATAGTGCCATAGTACCCCGGCTTTTGTAAGACATTTTTTTTTGTTTTTTACTCGACACCCCTATTTATTTGCGGTCTGATCCGGTGATTTCTGGTTCGCGGACGAGTGTGCGCATAATGCTGTTCTATGGATACTGTTATTGTGGATTTGTCGGTGATGGAGCACGCTCTTTGGGAATTGACGCGTACGCCTTTTATGTGTATATTTTAAATTAATCCTCTCGATAGAAACAAACTGGACATAAATACTGGAAAGTAAACCAAAGCAATCATGTCTTATACTTGTCTTGAACTTTTCAATATTGTGTAGGCTAGCAATATATTAAAAATATTTTTCTCTTTTTTTTTGAGTAGTATACTATTTGTCAAGGTCAAAATAGCTTCACCTCGTTTCACTAAACACTGATGAACACCCAGACCCGGGACAAATATCTGCAGAACAATTACACACATTTGTCCCGACATGAATCGAACCCGCTACCTCTTGCGTATCAGTCGGCTATTAGACCAACTGGGCCGCGGAGGCAGATATTACACGGTCATTACTTCTACTAATAAAACTAATCAATGGAAATGTTTAAAGTTGATTATAAAACTAGTCAATGGAAATGTTTAAAGTTGATTATAAACAAGCACAGCCTAAATGTTATCGTATAATATTAATAATTAATGCTGGACAATTAACACCGCATCATCCAGCCCGAAGCTAGGCAGCTTGTGTTATGGGTACAAGATGACTGATATACTTATTTCATTATACTATATATAGACATAATAGACAGCAACATCGGAGCTGAAGTTACCGCAACGGCCGAAATAGGTCGGATATTATCATTATCATCATACTCTTTCGCTGTCTCGTAAGATATTGATTTAAATAATATGATTTAAAAGGCAAATTATGTTCTATATTAAGAAACTTATCAAGATATATCTATGTAGTATGATGATAATGATAATATCCGACTATATTATCATTATCATCATAATACATAGATATATTTTTTTATTATTATATAGATAAACCTACGGCACTCTACATATATAAAATGGCTATTTTTGTTAAAAGCAATTCTAATATTTTTGAAAAACCCAGCAATTCGCGTAGCAGACGTGACGAGCACCACTTGTGTTTAATAGCTGCAAAAACAGCATTGCTTAGAAAAAGTTTTTATGGAATGGCACCAAAAATTTATAATCATTTACCAAATAACCTCAAAATACTGCCTTTGACAATTTTAAAAAATAAACTTAATAATTTTTTGAAATCAAAGTGTTATTATCATATAAATGAATTTCTAGCAGATAAGGACATACAAATTGACTAAGTTATAAATTAATACTATCATTGATTTTTGACATTGTATAATTTACTTTTGACATTACAAATTATTCATTAACAATTGCACTTTAAAATTAATTAATTATGTTATAGTATCGACTAGGTTATGAATTTGCATGCCATACGGTAAAACATGTTTGGAGCCTGTATAAACACTCAATATCTTTTTGACCCATGTTTGCAAATAAATGATTTGATTTGATTTGATTTAAAGGTCCCACAAAACGCAAAGAGGTCTCGTGGTCGGCCCAGGCGGAGATGGCGAGATGAACTTGATGCGCATTGTACAGATTGGCGGACTGAAGCCCTAGACCGGGATAAGTGGAAGAGGAGGAGGGAGGCCTTTGCCCAGCAGTGGGATCCAGCTTAGATTAGATTAGATAGAAAAACATCCAGAACGCCCTGAGAAAATATCTGCAGTTCGTACAGACATTTGTCCCGAGGCGAGCGGACCTCTCCTGCCCGTGGATGCAGTAAGAATCTGCTAAGGGATATCTCCGGAAGATGGGCAGCAGCGACTCTTCGCGTAAGAACATCCCGAACTGCGCTCACCAACCCGCTTGCCAAGCGTGGTGAGTATGGCAACAACCCCTCTGGATCTCCTGCACTTGGATCTCTAAGTCAATGAGGGAGGCCTATGTCCAGCATCTTACGGCTGTAATGATGATGATGAGCGAACCCGCAACCTCTTGTGTCGCAGGCGGACCTTAGCCCGCTGCGCCACAGAGGTCGTTCAGTATGCTGTCATAGGCACGTGAGAGCGACGCATCGGAATCCCCTGAATGGGGTTGTGGGTTCGAGGCCGGGCGGGGTCACGCAGAGCTGACCCCTGGTACTGTTATCTCAGGTCTCGGTATATTAATGGTTCTTAGACTATGCTATTTGTATTCCATAGTATCTAGGATGCCATTTAATACAACAATTCATCATCATCATCGGTTCAGCCGTAAAACGTCCACTACTGAACACAGGCCTCCCTCATGGATCTCCATGTAGGCTCTTACTGCAATCACGGGTTGGGAGGAGGGGTAACATTCTACTGCCGGCACCCCACGGCATACAACATACACGATCAGCAACACATTGCGTTTTGTGACGGGCGCACCGAGACACAGGCGTCCACTGCTGGACAAAAACCTCCATCATGAAGCTCTAAGAACTGGTCACGAGGGGTTTTAGCTATACTCACCACGCTTGGTCACGGGATGACGAGCGCAGTGCGGGATGTTGATACACGAAAAGATGCTGCTAGCCATCTTTCGAAAGTATCCCTTGGGAGATTCTTGCTGCATCTACGGGCAAGAGAGGGGCATTTTTCTTCTGCCGGCACCCCGTGGCAATATAATGGTTATAAATCGGTCCATGCTGTATTTGACTTATACTAAGCATAATAAGTAGACATGAATATCTTACACTTCAAAGCGATTTGAGTGCTGCAAATAGGCAAATAGGCAAATATGCAATAGTATGGATGCAGTAAGAAGCTGCTATAGGATACCTCCGAAAGATATGCAACAGCGTCTTTCCGTGTCTTCTGTACTAAGCTCGCCAACCCGCCTACCAAGCGTGGTGAGTATGGCAACAACCCCTCATGATCTGTACTTGGAGATCCGTAAGGGACGCCTATGTCCAATAGTAGACTCCTACAGCTGGGATGATGATGATAACACATTTATCCTCGGCGGGAATCAAACCCGCAAAATCAGCCGGTCATTAAACCTGAGCCACGTAGGTCGTCATGTCAACAACTTCTTCCGCATGATGAGCTGAATGTTGGTGAATGCTGGCAGTTCCAGCCGACGCTGCACATTCCACTAATAGTAATCCGGCAGTTAGAGCGGCTATAACACCTCCGCAGTGCCACTAACTCACTATTACAGCGACCTAAGGAACTACTAGAACTGACTACGTTTTATTGTTTATTAGCGGCCCGGCAGACGTCCTGCCCGCTGATTTAGAGACGCACTGACAGCAGCGCCATCTACCGGGTTTAATTGTGTCGGTCCAGCTGTTTAGGAGTTAGACGGACGCCCGAACTGCTGTAATTATTTTGTCGCGCGAGAACATTAATTTCGCTGTCTCGTAAGATATTGATTCAAATAATATGATTTAAAAGGCAAATTATGTTCTATAACAAGAAACTTATCAAGATGTTTGTTTAAACGACTTCGCAAATAATGCCTCATTTTAATACAACGTCACTTGCACTTAAATGGTTTACGCGGAGCACGTTTAAACAACTCCCAGTCGGTAATAAAATTTCCGACATGTTAACCTATCAACATAGGTCAGCGAACTTGCACCAAGTCTTTATAAATTTTATCATAAAATCTTGCACCTGAATTTCTCTGGCTATAAGTGGAAACTGCATGAAAATCCATTCAGCAGTTTCTGAGTTTTGCGCAAACATACAGACAGACAGAAGCGGCGGAGGACTTTATTTTATAAAAAGGTGAAGATAAGGAAGGAAGGCGATGAAACTATACTCCCTCGTCTATGGCATATTAAACTTTAGAGACTCATTTTCAAAAGGCCGTGTCTGTGGCAAATACTCCTGGAGCTTATTTCGGATTATTTCGTTTGCTTGAAAAGTTTTAAAAATATACAGAAACAAGGATGGTATTTCCATACGCCCTTTCGGCGTGATTGTTCGCAACTTACTTTGTAACGAAACTGAAACCGTCACATGGGCTTGGTGCGTTACAACAAGAACTTTGTATAACAGAAAAGTAATTAAAAATTAATACATTTTTCCCTTACGCTCTATTTTGACTAAGGTGTAGAGTTTGTAAAGGGCTTGTTGTACTTCTTACAAGCTTAAAGTTTGGTAAGATGATCTATGATTCTTGCAGCTAACACTGCTAATAACCAATCAAAAAAATAAATATATTAATGAATTTCCTTGTGCATAAAAAAAAGAGACAGACACATGAATAAAATTTTGCCGGCTCTAAAACGTGTAGGTCTACACGAAACCCAAAAAGCGACTAGATCATTCGCTAATAATAATTTATTTACTTACGGGTCCCTTATTGATTCACTGATATTGCTTGGATCTGATACATTACGTTTGGGAACCAGCTAGATAAGAACAATTTAGATAAGTAATTACGTCTTGATGGAATTGTGTCTTGGCTTTTGGAATTTGACTTGTGTGTTTTTCATAGAATAAAAATGTTTATGGTTTGTTTGTTTATTATGTTCATGGCTATAGCACTTCCGTCGTTAGGATCGATTTGACCAGCGTGGGTTCGAACTAGAATCAGACTCAAACTCAAAAAATATTTTGTTCATTGCGGCCGCATGGACCTTATTGATCCTGTCCTACTGACCTTATGATATCACAAATGACAAAATATATCAACAAAAATTAATAGAATAAAGCACATAATTGAATGTGTTCACCTCAGATGACACGAGTTAGGAAAAGAAGCGAATAGAAGAACCTAACTCGGTTGTTATATAGGGTGTAATATATTATGTGTACTATGATATTTCATCATTTCAGCCGTAAAACATACACTACCGAACACAGGTCTCTCCATCATAGAAATCCAAGACTCACATACTCACCACGCTTGGCTAGCGGGTTGGCGAGCACAGTACGCGTTGTTGATACACGGAAAGACGCTGCTGCCTAACTACTAGAGGTATCCCTTGGCAGATTCTTATCGAATCCACGGGCAAGAGAGGAAGGGACTAACTTTGTGGATAATGACGATAATGAACTGGGTTTCTTGTACTACGGAACCCTAAAAAACAGTGTTCTGTATTTTTTAAACATCAGTAACGTGCTAAAATAACCACACAAATAAAACCAACCATAAAGACAAGCTCAACTTTCAAAGTACATTAGTGTCCTAATTTGCTCAGAGCCTAGAACAAGTGGCAGAGCATAGAACAGAAACAAGTAGAACTGGCCCAGGTGATTGATTCGAGCTGGATTATCGGCGGGCTTATCTACCTCCAGATAGTACTGGTTCCGTGGCTAATTAGCTACAGGCAGACGCAAAACGGAATGACGCAATCTTATGCCGGTATTGAGTTGTGTGATTCTAAGACATATACAATATCATCATTATTTCAGCCGTAAAAGTCCACTACTGAACTCAGGCCTCCCTCATGGATCTCCATGAGGGGTAGTTCCCTTAGTCGCTGCATTCGCGGGCAAGAGAGTAGTAACATTCTACTACCGACATCCCACCGCATAAGAAATACCTAGCATTAAGATCACATAAAGTGCAGTTTACGTTAACGGTTTATTGAATACCCTCAATGATCACTAAGTACTGACCATTAGGGGTTGTTGCCATACTCACCACGCTTGGCAGGCGGCTTGGAGAGTGCAGTCGAGGATGTTGATTTACGGAAAGACGCTGCTGTCCATCTTGCGGAGGTATCCCTTGGTAGATTCTTACTGCATCCACGGGAAAGACAGTAGAATCAACGTTATTCTGCCCACTGCATAATAAATACCTAGCATTAAGATCCCATAAAATGCAGTTTATATGTAAACGTAGTTTAATAGTCCTTACCTTGCCGTTACACAGTTTTTACTAGCACGGGGGATAAGGTCTTGATAATTGCAGTAAATATGTAATATCTTGTAAAGGTAAATTAATGATTTGATTGAAATGATTTGAGTTTACGATAACGGTTTATTGAACACTTCATAATTAACCATTTTAATTATTTGGCGCCGCGACGCTAAGCCGCTTCAACCAAAGTCTTTACGGCACGCTTTATTAAATCTATGATTATTTACAACAATTACGTCGATAATTGTACCTCGCCAAGCCCAGGAATGCTTATCTTACATAACTATATAACATAACTAGGACTGCTGTTTATTTACGAGTAGCGACTATTTATTATTGCCTCGGTACAAAATATTTCTATTAATGCGTTTAGTATGGTAATCGGTTAATTGACGGACAAATTAACACCAGCAGTGGTATTTACATACCCACATCCCACATCGTGGACTGGTCAGTTTGACAACTGTTTCTCTATGTTGCGATACAATAATCTTGGCCGGGACACCTGGCAGTTGTAAAACATTTTCACCACAGTCGTCATAGTCGCTACTGTCAACACGATGTGCACGAAAGACGAAGGGCAGACGCCCTTAAGAATTTGTTGCCTAACTCGCACATCTCCAAACATCAGGCGTCACCTCTCGTCCGATCGGTTTAAGGCATAAGATGTTTTTCATCAAAAAAGTAAGCCCTTTAGATCTATTGTTGATGATATACAGAGTCAGTAACTAGGATTTATGTTGGTCATAACGCTGCAGTGCCTGGGTCATTGTGAGACGGATTAAGCTTGTCCAGCACCTATACCATCCTCCCAGCTCAGTTATGAGTCAGACGAAAGAAGGTAATTAAGCCGCGCTTTCTTAGCTTTTTTCTTTCTTCACTTAATAACGAACAAACGTGACGAGCACGTATTAAATGTGAACATACATTGGAGCTAAATCCATTGGTTCACGGCTGGTACCGAACCTACTTATAGTAATTTTCAGGTACCATCAAACTTCATTCTCTCCCCGTCATCTTCACCAGAATAAACAATTATTGATCTTGACTTTGACTTTAATCATCATTAAATGCAGCTGATATACGTTATACGCTACGCTTCCCGTCAAGTTAGGTACCATCAAACTTCTTCCCTATTCTTCACCACACTGCCCAGAAGGGTAATGTTTTATCCCTTAATAGTGACATAGATAAATCTCATAATCTGCCTATATCTATAGAACGGGTGTAGCCCCCTTTGTTCCATTGTTTTGTTCCATTAACGGAAGAAATGGTACATACCATATCCCAATTGTTCCATTAACTGAAAAAATGGGCCATACATAGCCCTCTCCAATTTATGCTGTCTCCGCTTGCATCTATCTGCCAATGACCATTCGCAAATAATAATTTAGTCTAGCTGGTAAGCGTGCTACACTATGTTGGCCACCAGATAAGTACCATCAAATTTATTTCTTCCCTTACTCTTCACCAGGCTTTTTTAATTTTTTTATACGACTTAATGACGAGACAAGCTGAATGCCCACCTGATGTACAGCGGTAACTTCTACCTATTACAACTGCAATACCGCGTCGATCACGGTCACGAAGCATGTGACTATGTGACCAACGCTGCACTGCACTGCGCCCGTCACCCTGAGGCAGAGTTGTAAGGTCTCATGTGCCCGTAATTTCACCGGCCACCTTACCCTTCAAACCGGAACACAGGAGTGCAGACATTGAAGACGACGAAGATGCAGACAGAAATAGGTATGGTGGTAGTGGACTGTGCAGACTTGTAATATTTTTACCTCTGCCCTTGCCCTTGGTAAGCGGGGCGGTGCGTGGCCGGGCCACCTGCTCAGCGGCCGGTAATTACGGCGTCTAATTAAATTACTTGGTCTGACCGCTCCGCTCGACATTCGGACACACGCCCGGGGCTGGCCCGCCATGGATAGAGCAATTACTGGACAGACAAGACACTGCATAGAGCTACTACGTATACAAGTTCAAATAAAACCTTTATTTTCAGATACATAATATTTTATTGATTTTTTTTCTTCAAATTATTTCATCCCACTGCTGGGCTATCCATAACTTTTACAATGATACGTAATTCCGTACACACATCATCTAGTCCCAGACTAAGCGAAGCTTGTACAATGGAAACCTGGTGAATAATACATGTTTATCCACTGCTGGGCAAATGGCCCTAACTTTTCCAACAATACGTGATGCTGGACACTACATATAAATTGTCTAGTCCCAAGCTAAACGAAGCTTGTACTATTAAACTCGTTTACATACATAGTGACACTTGATAACAGCAAAACAAAGAAACAGGCAGTTCCAGAGATGCCATAATTCTATAAAGTATACTTTTCTTTGTCTTTAACTATAGGTACTAAAAGTTCTTGAAAATCGGCTGTGGCTGGCAAATAGAGCTTAGGAAGTTACTGACACTTTCAGCCTTTTTTGACACAACGTTGAATCAAACTCAACCAAAAAACAGCAAAGCAGAGACCGTTTGTGAGCAACAAAATATAAAAACGGAACATAACAACCCATCTACGGTGCCTCATCTATCATTATCACTAATAACATGCACAAGATGTAATAGTTTGTCAGTAAGGCCGTAAGATTTTATTGATATGACTGGAACAGACTATACCGACCGAAATGTGTGTAATTATCTCTAATAAAATATGCCCCAGAAACTTAATTAGACTTACAGTTCATTAGATTTTAGAAAGTGCGAACTTGCAAAAAGTTTGAATTCAATTACTTAATAAATTATATTAATTGCGGACGATTCTGAGTAAATAAATAAAAAACTGAAATAAATAAAAAACTATGTAAATAAATTAGTAATTAATTAAATTACCTACATTCATTTAAGATTTTTAGTTAAGAAAAAGTGCGAACGGGTTTCGCTCGGGGTTCGTGTTATGCACAGAGGCTCAACCATAGAAAATAAGGCACGTAATTTAGGTGCTGTGCTCGATACAGGCTTTGCCTAGTGAGGGGACTGACAGAACAGTACGTCTGAAGCTAACTAAGAGCTCTTACACACGAGCGGCATGTTACCATTACCAACGGTATAGGTAACTGCAGCCGTCGAGACGCGTCGGCGGCATCCGTTGACGTGTCGACGGCAGCCGTCGACGCGTCGGCGGCCGCAGTTACCTATAGTCAATCGCTATAGTTCGACTGCTGCCGTTGGCAACATGCCGCTCGTGTGTAAGAGCTCTAAGCCGTAGGTTTCCTCAAAATATTTCCCATCTATATCTGTCTATAGCTTTGATATAGAAATATGAATGTCTATGGGCTCAACGTCCTTGTTTTAGCGAATTAAAACATTCGTCTCGTTAACGCGCTAGTTAATAAATAGCTTGGTCCAACCCCATTTAATTCGCGTTGCATTCTGCAAGTCGCGACCCGCTCAATCTAACCCTTTTTTGTTTAGCACACTGCTTGGTGCCGTGATCTCGTACCCTTGTGTAACTCCGATGTGGGTTTGTTCTTGCTACGGTAACAATTTAATTTCAATTTTAATTTCTTTATGCACACACATGTAATATTACAGATACTAGTCTAAGGCATTACATGGTCTAACTAATTGTAAGAAACACAAAAAATATACTGTATGTAACGTTTTTTGTCGCATTTTTCACGAATCGCAAAGAATCGGACAGAATAGCGCAAAACGGAGTCATGTACTAAGTAGTGTATGCAAAGGAGCGGTGATTAAGGTAAGGGTCAGACTTGATTAGATTACATTTTTTTACTTTAATTACAACGCTTTGGTTTCTCTTATAACGAAATATCTAGTAACTCCTTCCACGTGTAAAAGAGCATCACCTCATTTCCCCTACCTCTATCCCGTATGCCAAGCGAGGAGATTATGGCCAAACTTTTTAGTCTTGGAATAGGTTTTAACAGTAACGGGCTGTCGACGGTTTAAATTTGCATAGCGGCACTAAATACAATGGTATTTTACACAGATTGGCACATTGGTACCAATCGCTTATTTTAATTATATGGCACTTATTTCACAAGTTTTTTAAGGTAGTAGATTAAAGGTACAGCTACGTTAAATTTGAATTTGAAAGGCTTACTACAAAACTCTTACAATACAGATATCACTAAAATAAATATATTTATAGCATTGACCCAGACCACGGTCCCGTTCCGCGTGGGCACTGTTTAATGAGCAGGCCCAGAACCAGAGGGGTCCTAAGCCATTCTTTAAAGGATTCAGTTTTGGAATATCTTTGCAAATGAAGCGCGTTAATGCCGTTTTTATTAGGCCGTTACAGCGGCTCACACTAATGAACAACTGAAGATTTATATGGACTTCTGAAAAATTATTAATTTAATAAGAGTTTTTTTTTTGCTGTGAAGTACTAAATAACAGCTGCGCAGTAAACTTTTAAGGGGTATTCAGTTTTAATAGAAGCATTATGTTTTCCTTGGAAATTTTGAAACGAAATTTCTGTTTGCGGGAATACAATTTTAAGTCTATAGTGGTTTTGAATAGTTCGATAGCCTTTCTTATATTTAATAGATATACTTGTACATGGACCAAAAGCCCTAAATAAACGAATGCAGGAGCATCTTTGTTGCTGCGTCGTGACTTTAGGAACTGTGACCCTTTTTATATTTATACCATTTTTTAGACCTGAAGCCGTGTTGGCCGAGTGGTGTATCCCCGACTTTCGATCGTAGGGTCGTGTACCATTGGATTTATCTCTCATGAATAACATATGCGTATATAACACCTGCTTTTACGTTACGGTGAAGGAAAACATCGTGAGAAAACCCACGGGTAAGTCAGATTCAGACGTAGACCTGTTCTTTCATCTGGAAAATAGCCAACGAAGCTGGGAGGATGATATAGGCAAATCAAATCTTATCCATCTTACAATGTCTCAGACAGTGCAGCGTCCCTTACAAGACGAACACCGTTGCTGACGTGGTATAGGTAAATCATCCTCATTAGATGTACAAGGCCATGTTTTTTGTTTAGAAACAAATTTATTTACTATGATAATTTGTTCATCACCATTTCAGCCGTAAAACGTTTACTATTCAACACAGGCCTCCCTCATGATCTCCATGAAGGGTAGTTGTCATACTCACCACGCTTGGCGGGCGGGTTGGCGAGCGCAGTACGGGATGTTGATACACGGAAAGACTCTGCTGCTCATCTTCCGGAGGTATCCCTTAGCAGGCTCTTACGGCATCCACGGGCATGGCAGGTGGGGTAGCACTACTGCCGGCTCCCCACAACATTACTAGACACGGATTACTTGTTATATGTGTGTGACAAAATAAAACGTATTACTATCTTTAACTTACAGGGACGAACCAGCATACGTCCAGCGCCCAGCCGGCCATGGACCCGCTCCGCCGCGGAGGTTGCCGGGTAGGAAGCTAGTGCCAAGGAAAAGGCAGTGGGCAGCATATGTAATTAAACTAGCAGTAGTCGAGTAATTAACAGCCCGTAATTCGTCGAGATTGGGGGAAGCGGTCGAACAACTTGTAAACACTAACAAGTTGTTATAATGAGACTAGGATGCAGATAGACTTGAAACTTAGACTGAGAGTCGAAATAGGAATATTTTTTCTTGTTTAACTCTCGTTTTGGTAGATTGAACTAAAAAACTACCATTACAAGAGTTACTCGAAGTTTGGTTTGATAGTTTTATTTTGGAATCAAAGTTAAGGCAAAAGCAAAGAGCAACTACCTTTAAGGTTTAACACGATCCTCTATGGTTTTACTAGCAATCTATGAACTATTAAGGCAAACGGTTTAACTACGTGTAAGAATAACTACCCTGCATCAATTAATAGGAACTTAAACATCACAAACGTTCATAACCACCTCTGAAAATATTTATTTCTTTAATATTTAATAATCCCCGCCGTGGGGTGCTGGCAGTAGAATGTTGCCCATCCTCTCTTGCCCGTGGATCCAGTAAGGAACTGATCGGATACCTCCGAAATATAAATAGCTTAAAGCAACGGGAGGCCTATGCCCAGCAGTGGGTCGCTGAAGGCTGACGATGATGACGATGATTTGCCTTCCGTCACGACTTTTCACAGTACCTTTTAGCATCTATCTTATCAAAACTTACAATCAATTACAAATATGGAAACCAGGCATTTGATAGAATACTTACAAACATTGTTTGAATAGCCTGAGCTCTTGAACTACAAATGCAGGGTGTTATAAATCTCGAAGCCCACGTGGCCATAAATAAGGCTGCTGCCACAACGAGCGAGTGACGGACTCCTACGTGCTACGGCGCCGCGGCGCGCTGCCGCCGATGCCGCGCCATGCACCATCGCGCGGTTTGTTTTGAGAGTTTGACACGACTGTATCGTGACGACTCATGTTACTATGGTTTAAAAAAATACATTTATACATTTGTTTTGTAAAATAAACTCAATGATTTCGGTTAAAGCCATCATAAAACAGTGGCAATAGCTTATGTAAGCTATTTCCGGTCAGTACAACTACACTTTTGGAGGAGTTTAGTTTGGAGTAGAGAGAACGAGGCTCTCTCTCTTAACTGAAAATGCTGATGCTAGATGCTAAAAAATAAAAAAAATATATTATCCTATATTTTAATTAAAAACTGATACTGATATTTAAAGGACCACTTCACAAAAATCTTCTATTGAAATATTGGTAAATATATCAGTCAAACCGAGGTGTGAAGCGAAAGTTACAGACTATTTACGATTTCCCGTCACAATAACTCTTGCATAGCACAAATCAAGTGAAACATGTGTACACAGGGATAAACAATAAACCTTTATAACGAGGCACGTCATAATCTTCGCCCACCGAGGACCGACGGACAGGCCGTCACACAAATCGCATTATGTTATTTGTTGGCCGTCGAACGCATGCTTAAATTGGTTACTCGCTTCGTGTGGCAGCTGCCTTATTGATGCTTAAGGCCCTGCACAGACGCGACTTTCTTTTAAGGTACATTTAAATTAAAGCTATTTGAAATACCCGTGAATGCAGTAAGAGCCTGCTAAGAGATACCTCCGGAAGATGGGCGGCAGCGTCTTTTCGAGTGTCAACATGGCGTACTGAGCTCGCCAACCTGCCTGCCAAGCGTGGTGAGTATGGCAACTACCCCTCTTGCAGATCCATGAGGGAGGCCTATGTTCAGTAGCGGACGTTTCACGACTGAAATGATGATGATGATCATTAGAAGGATATCGCCAGCATTACAAAGCACCTAAGTTAAGTTGTGATGTAATTAAGATTTTATGGAATGTTTGTTCTAAATTGTAGGAGTCTAGATCTAACCATACAAGTTCGTTTTGATAGTAACTAAGAAGTATTTAAGATTGCGTATGTTAATATACGACATAGTATTATTACATTATTAGTGTTGTAGGAATAAACGTTGGCACAGTTAGATAAAACATTAGTAGACAAATTATGTGATATACTTAGTTAATAATTTCTCATGTATTTGAAACTGTTTGCTTTCATATACATACATATGTATCTATACTAATAATAGAAAACAGGATAGATTTGTATATTATATGTTTGTAACTTAAAAACTCCCGTATAGATTTTTAAAATTCTTTAGCCATTAGAATGCTTACATTATCCCTGAGTATAATATTTTATATATTATATATATTATTTTATATATATTATATAATATTTTATCTTACCAAAAACATTAATGTGAAAATGGGAGCCAAGTTCAATATTTAGAATGTCGCTGATACTTGTTATAGTCTGCGCAACTATGCTCTGTTTTGGCGCGTAAATATTTTATTAAATTAATAGTTTCTTAGTCAAACCTACAAAGTAAGTAAACTTGACACAAATACCCCTTTCACACTTAAGCCGCAACTGCCATGCCAAATCAGCATCCAACCTCACCTTGCGTACGACCTGCTTTAATCCACCGGTTTGACACCCGTGTGTGGCAACAGTTATCAATGCGCGTTCTTTATGGGCCCGCAGAGTTAGTGCCGATGGTTAGATAATTACAACTCGCCTTACCGAGCCCTTAAACAAGCTTAAAGACAGGAAGATGGGTTGCTGAATATGTTATTTTGAATTTGTTGTGGTAAAAGTTTGATTTTGTTTTATTGCGGACTAGGTGCTGCCCGCGGCTTTGTTTTTGTGTTTTTGCGCGAAACCTTGATAATTGAAAACAAAATGTAAGAAGCTTATGTTACTTCTTATAACATCTCCTACCTACAGACAGTCAACACGGTTTTTTGCTACAGGTAACGTATATAGATACTTCATTATAATTGACTGATGAAAACTTGACATTACTGGTTGGACTTGGAGGTTTTGTACCTTGAATGATAATGGTGGCTTATCTTTAGGACAGTTCTACTACAACAGGAAAAAATAACTCATACATGAACAATAATACATTAAGGTAGAGAAACATAAATAACAACATTATAGGATAGAAGCAAGTAGGATACAAGCTGGGCAATGAGCCATGAGGTGCCAGCCGTAAAATGTTGCCCCTCCTCTCTAACTCGTGAATCCAGTAAGAATCTGCTAAGGGATACTTCCAGAAGTTTTCTCATGATCAGACTTAGTGATCAATGAGGGAGGAACCTTGCCTAGCAGTGGAGGTCCTACGGCTGGGAGAAGATGAAAGCTGGTAAAGGTGCCAATAAAAAAAACTGTATGTACACTGACAAATATTGGAATTGAAATCGAAAAACATTTATTCAGTTCACAAAAGCAGCACACACAGAATATGCGAAAGTTATTCTGATTCACCAAAAGATTGACTTTAGGTACATAAAAAAATAAAGGAAATTTAAAAGCCAAATGGACCAATGAACAAACCAACAAGAATAACCATAACGAAGAGTAAATTTCATTTCATTTCATTTATTCATACCCTTTTACAAATTACATGGTCTAGGACAAGTCAGTTTAAAAATGAAAAAAAATAAATGTAAGCCTGCTTTAACATAATATTCATTTTGAAATTTTACAATAACTAGCAATGACAAACAGCCATTATACTAAGTCATAATTAATGTATTCAGAGCATACGCCACCATACCTAAAGCTATACAGGGTGTACCTCCACGTGCCACGTGAATGCGGCGCGCGCCGATGTAGATACGAGTGATCTGATTACACACTCTGTATAGCTATGTCCGCGGTATGTTACCTGGCTTGGCTACAATGTCACTTTGCATAACTGCATTTTTGAATTTAACACTGAAACTAATTATAATCTATACATAAAACTTATCAATAAAGTGGAAGTGTCTGTTCGTAATGTCAGAATAATACAATTTTAGTTAATTTATAAATATGAAGGTATACTGTACAATACTTGTACTAAGCTTGCCGTAACACAGTTTTTTACGTAGCACGGGAGGTAAGGTTTTAATAATTGCACTAAGTATATGATATTTTGTTAAGGTTTATATTTATTATTATTATGATTATTATTATGGTATCAAAAAACCATTCCTTTGTTTTTTTGTTTTTCTGTGTGTTTGTTCCGGCTTATGGATTTTAATACATGGTTGGACGGCAATGGTTTTTTGTACTTTCCGTGTATCAACATCCCGTACTGCGCTCACCAACCCGCCTGCTAAGCGTGGTGAGTATGGCAACTACCCCTCATGGAGATCTATGAGGGAGGCCTGTTAGCCTGAAGTAGTCCACTACTTATGGCTAAAATTATAAAAGACAAAGCAGGTATATTTGCTGACGCTGTACAAGCTTGGCCGCCTAGAAGCATTGTCAACTTTATGTCACAGCTCAAACTATTGTGCGATACGCAACGCAATCTCATTAGAATAATCTGAAATGAAATGCATTCGCATCTTTTACGAGTATAACGAATGTAGGTTAGGGTCAAAACCGAATGAGCCAATAAAGATTAGGTATAGTCGCGGGCATTGTAACATATATAAATAATGCTGGACTTAGAACACAGCAGCATCTAGCTTTCAAAAAAGCAGAGCTTGTGTTGTGGTGATCATCAGGTTGTTAAAATACTTTTTTACTATACCTAATTTATTATATAAAGATAAACGCACCCAAACGTACGTAAATAAAGTAAACGACAAAAAGATCCGAGAAAATTTTTCCCCGGGCGGTGATCGAACCCTCAACCTCCCGCGTTTCAGCCGGCTTTCATGCCAGTAAGACACAAAGGCCCTCACAAATCGGGCAAAGGTATTCTGATTACTGCTTGAAATATTTATATGTCTATGTTTTGTATTTATAAACTATGGAAATCATCATCATTTCAGCCGTAAAATGCCCACTAATGAACACAGGCCTCTTTCATGGATCTCCATGAGGGGTAGTTGCCATACTCACCACGCTTGGCAAGAGGGTTGGCGGGATGTTAATAAGCGGAAAGACCCTGCTGCCCATCTTCCGGAGGGATCCCTTAGCAGGCTCTTACTGCATCCACAGGTATAAGAGGAGGGGTAGCATTGTACTGTAGTCATCCCACGGCTATGGAAATAAAGTGAACGATTTTCTTGAATCTATATAAACGATTAGTTTGTTCCTACTGTCCGTGAATAGATATTGTGTATATTTGCATAAATCTAGAAGCGTATAAATAAATAGCATGCTCCAACTCTAATGGCAGTGTTAGGTTGCTTAGCCAAATAAAACTCCGAAAATGTGGGTCATTACTGATTTGTAACAGCTCAACTGAATTTATTTTTGTAACTTATATCAAACTGCTTCTGCTTTAAGTTAATTATACTTTATTTCCTTTATTATATTGTTTGTGTTAGAATTAAGCTGGGTACAATAAAGAGTTATCTATCTTTCTATCAAACTTAATATATATATTTTTTTTATTTAACCGGAACGGTCGCATAATGACCACTTACACTAATTAATTATTCAAACTTTATCCACTAATAATAAAATAAAATTAACAAATTACAGTTCATTAGAAAATAATAATGTCTACTTATTATTAACAAAATAAACCATTAAATGAAATAAAATATCTTCCAATGTCAAATTACAATATAAAATAATATTTATGTTACTAATGTCAAATAATAATTTAAAAATATCAAATTTAAATGTCATAATACATAACTCGGTGGTTTTCTCCGTTGAAAATTGTATGGTTTTGAACACATGGTTTGAGTCTTGTTGAGTTTCCCGAACAGAACTCCAGTCGTGATATATTTATAGTAGACTATAAAATATATGTGGTACATTCACCTCAGGTATAATAAAGATCTCAATTTACGTTGAATTTGGTTCATCATCTCAGCTGTCCGCGTCCACTGCTAGACATAGGCCTCCCTAATGGCTCTCGAAGAGCATGAGTGCGTAGTTGACATACTTGCCACGCTTGGCAGGAGGGTTAGCAAGGATCCATCTTCCGGAGGCTTGGCAGACTTACTGCATCTACGGGCGAGAGAGCAGGGGTAACATCTACTGCCAGCACCCCACGCAGCAACGCGGAATATTTAGTTACAAAATAACAAAAATAAAAAAAACATTCAATTAAAATTCAACTTTAGGAGTTATTTAAAATTTAAAAGCAATGCATTAGCTACACGATCTTAATGATACCAGCTTCTTATCTACTTAGCTATAGTGTAAGATTAGAATAACTCGAATTATGTAGTAAGTGACCTCGCGGCTGCGGGCGTATCTGGGACTCGTAAATAAGAAGTTTTCTTCTACTTAAGTAAAATTGGTTTAGAAAGCTTTGGCTAATTTAGTAGGTATTTTACTATTTTTGTTGTGTTTTAGAAATATCATACACATGAATATGGACGCGTAATCTACTAAAAATTACTTTATTGTAATTGTCTTACATTGTCCAATAAAACCCTGATCCCACATTTAAACTATAAAAAAGTAGTTTTGTAATATGACATAGTCCCTTGTCAAATTTTATCATATCATATCATTTCAGCCATAAAACGTCCACTGATGAACACAGATGATGACACAGGTAGTTGACATACTCACCACGCTTGGCAGGCGGGTTGGTGAGCGCAGTATGGGATGTTGATACACGGATAGACGCTGCTGCCCATCTTCCGGAGGTATCCCTTAGCAGGATCTTACTGCATCCATGGACATGAGAGGAGGGGTATCATTCTACTGCCGGCGCCCCACGGCATAGATAATTAATTAACTTAAAAGAAAAACTGACTTCTAATAATATAACCTATGACTTGCTGCTAAAAACTCCTAAACTGTTATATATACGGCTCGCATCTATTATAGATGATTTATAGCATCTGTACGGGACACTGCAGTTCCTGGGACATTGTTGGTTAGTCTTGCTTATTGCCATTGTTGCATAGTGGGTTAGGCTTGCCCAGCACCTATACCACCCTCTCAGCTTAGTCAGCTTTATGTACGGTACGCCTATTATAATTGAGTATTTCCCCCGATCTATCAAGGATCTCATCATCAGAAAAGCGTTTGAAAACAATCAAAAATTATAAAGTTTAGGACATCAAACTACACCTTGAGAGAATCCAGTGTCTACTATTACAATTATCTAATTCCTAATGGATCCCTTCATCAGAATCGTACGTAACAAACACGCAAATAAAACATACAGTCGATAGACCACCTCCTTTTTTGAGCTCGGTTAAAATGCCAGAATTTGTCTTGTACCATGGTACAAGATTAGATAAGCAAACGCACCTTCAACAACCTATCTGTTCACACGGAGTTCAGAACACGGGTGTGGATCCATGCAAATAATTAACCAGGCTAGTTTTAACGCGAGTCTCCCTTGAATCCAGCTCGTTTCCAACTACCTCCATACTACCTCCATACTCCGTAAATAGCCTCCAGTGCAACGGTACCTGCGACACACATACACAGCTGCTATATTTATTGCAATTTGATGGCCTGTGAAAGCTAATATTGGATAAGATTTTATATTTGTAGACGAGTTTTTAATGTCATGACTTACTTCTTAGTTTATTATAGTGAAGAGGGCGTCCACAGTAGTTTTTCATCACGAGCGGTCCTTAGCATATATATTTAGTTAAGGACGTTCAACAAACGAATCTTCTGAAAAACAATAACATAGAATTAATTTATATAATATTCTACCTAGATCTACATGATTAATTAATAATAAGCGTGAATATCTGAAATATATGTAGTACATATATTTTGACACCTGAAAATGTAATCTAATCTAATCAGCCTGTAGGATCCCACTGCTGGGCAAAGGCCTCCCTTCCCTCTCTCCATACTTCCCGGTCCAAGGCGTTGGTCGACATCCCACATGCGGTACAACGACCGCGCGGCCGGCCCAGGCGCAGATGGCGGGATGAGCTGGACATGTACTGTGCTGAAAATGTAAGTTGTATTATAATATTTTTGTAACCATGTGATACGCATTACCAGGCTCTGCTTACTTTAAAGCCAGATGGTGATGTGTGGAATATCCAGTTTTATTTATATTTATATTAAAAACAGTTAAGTGAATAAAACCAGAATAACTATGTAGACGTGCTATTGCGACACCTTAACACTTGCTGATACTTGACTATGATATCCGGCAATTACCTGAATTTGTATTTTCAAAATAAAATATCTTTTACGCATCTACATTAAAATACGTGTTAAGATTATTGGTGATAACTTCTCATAAGACACGAAAAGCTTTTCCACATAAATAGCCGACTGACGTTAATTATGCACGTTACAGCCCGTCTCCAACTGACCCGGCCCCGGCGGTGATGCAGTACGATCACACGCATGTGCCTTATGACCGCCCATAAAAATAAAGTCCTTTACATCAATCATAGATTTACGCTGTGGGGTGTCGGCAGGAGAATGTTGTCTCTCCTCTCTTTCCTGTGGATGCAGTAAGAATCTGCTAAGTGAGATGGGCAGATCTTCTCCGGAAGATGGGCAGCAGTGTCATTCCGTGTATCAACCCATACTACAAACCCTTCATGGTCTTGGAGATACACGAGGCAGGCTTATGTTCAGCAGTGGACGTGGACAGCCGTCCTTAGGCTAATAATGCGATGATGTTTGCAGCGTCGGCAACTGGTATTCTTGATGAGCGGGACGCTGCAGTGCCCGGGACCGACACCGGCCAACACGGCTGTAACTGCCCATAAGTGTTTCAACATTCTTCAAAATTCAATTAATTGTTGGCTGGTGCTTTAACTCTGTCTGTGTCTATTGTGTAGCGGCTATGCAAAAACTCAAACACTAGAAATACTTTATCCAGTGCGGCTGCAAGGGCCTTTTTTACGCGACAATATACAATATAACAACACAAATTAATTCATTTTATTTTAAAAATTTTATATATTGATTGAGATGATTGAAAATCGGCCCTAAAGCACATAATAATTGCACTTGTTCACTTCATATGACATGCGAGTTAGGGAAAGGAGCGAACAGAAGAACCTTACTCGGTCGTTATAGTCATCATTTAACAATTTTCTTCTGTGTTATGTTCCGTTTGAGTTGGTGCAGCTTCGGTTGCAAGTGGTTTTGTCCTCTAGGTAATCAAATATTTTATAATAAGCTTTATTGCAGAGATTGCGTTTGATAACGTTTTTGAATTTATTCAATGATAACTTCTGCACTCACTTGAGAGTTTGTTGTATAAGAGTATACATTGCCCTTTGAAATATATTTTAACCTTATGGAGCCTAGTAGTCGGCCCAGCGAGTTCGTGCTTATGAACTAATATAGGTTGACAATAAGACGTGAATTCATTGCGTTAACTTTCTGACGGCTAATTAAAAGTTTTCGCAGATATGCGTGAGAATAAATTAAAACGCGAAGTAAAAGACAGTAGATGACAATCACCACCACCAAAACAAAAGCTAATAACATAAACAAATATCAGCCAATTGTGAGTCGGCCTCGCGCACAAAGAGTTCCATACCATCGAGAAAAAAACGGCAAAAAATCACGTCTGTTGTACATATGTTCACTTAATTTCATCATTTCGGCCGTAAAACGTCCACTACTGAACACAGGCCTCCCTCATGGATCTCCATGAGTGGTAGTTGACATAGTCACCACGCTTGGCAGGCGGGTTGGCGAGCGCAGTACGAGATGTTGATACACGGAAAGACACTGCTGCCCATCTTACGGAGTTATCCCTTAACTGGCTCTTACTGCATCCACGGGCATGAAAGGAGGGGTAACATTCTACTGCCGGCACCCCACGGCGAATTGTCAAGCATTTTTCTATTTTAAAACGTTGGACATTTGTAAACCACAATAAGAATCATAGATAGATAATTTATTAATGTATTGCTAACTATTATTTAGTTTTAAGAATTCCTTACCCAAAGGATACAACGGGACCCTATTACTAAGACTCCGCTGTCCGCCTGTCTGTCTGTCACCAAGCCAATAATGGCACGGAACCCTCCGTGCGTGAGTCCGACTCGCACTTAACCAGTTTTTAGAATAATTATTGTAATAAGTTTATTATGTACTGATACGTATCTATTTGACCAAAATGAAAGCTATTATTACTCACTCTTTTCACAGTTACATCAGAATGTGAGGGCCTTTGTTTATTCATAACAGTATCTGGCCTGTGCCTTCAAGCAACTTTTATAGCAAGAAATACCAATAAAACCATTCGTGCTATCAAATGACGCTGAATATTAACGTTATTTATTCTTCGAAAGAGCTCATTAATGGTACATTACCGTTAATTATGGATTTTAAGAGTCCATCACTTAATCGCTATTAATTATTAAAACTTGCCATCTGTATGTTAATTCATCCGTTAATTAACCTTAAACAATTAATTGCTAGTTATCATCTTAGAAGATTTTAGAAGTACTTGTGTTGATTTTTTCGTTGTAGGAGAGATATTGTTTTTGGGGTGAAATAAATCATAAATATATTCATCATTACCTATCATCATCATCTCAGTCGTAGGACGTCCACTACTGGACAAAGTTCTCCCTAATGAATTGCCAAATACTGATAATGAGGGGGTTGTTGCCATACTCACCACGCTTGGCAGGCGGGTCGGCAGGCGGGTTGGCGAGCGCAGTACTCGATTTTGATACACGGAAAGACGCTGCTGCCCATCTTACGTAATTATCTCTTGGCAGATTCTTACTGCATCCACGGGCAAGAAAGGAGAGAAAACATTCTACTGCCAGCACTCCACTGCTAGAAATATATTGTTTAAAGGAAATCCTCCTTAAACTCGGACCATTAAATTAATCTATGTTTATAAATAACACTAAACTTGTGTCATAAAATGATGAATAAAATGATCTTGCCATAATATTAAAAAATCGGACAGCTGGCGAGTCGGACTCGCTCACAAAGGGTTTCGTACCATTATTTGGCAAAACAACCTTTATATTCTGTGAATATTTCAAGCGTCTACCTGTTGCCGTTATTAATATCGAGAAAAAACGGCAAAAATATCACGTTTCTTTGATTAAAACCCACCCTCGAATATTTGTTTTATTTTCATTTAATTTTTTAAGTAAATATACAATACAATACAAAATACTATATTGCACACCTTAAGAAATTACAGAAAAAAAACTTACAATCAAGAATCAAGAATCAAAAAATACTTTATTCAGTGCGGCCGCATGGACCTTATTGACGCGTCACAAATTACAAAATAAAACAACACAAATAAATAGAATAAAGCACATAATTGAATCTGTTCACTTCAGATGACACGCGAGTTGGGAAAAGAAGTGAACAGAAGAACCTAACTCGGTCGTTACAGTCATCATTTAACAATTTTATTTTGTCTTATGTTCCATGATTCCGTCCCAAGTGGTTTTGTCCTCTAGGTAATCTGATATTTTATAATAAGCTTTATTGCACAGATTGCGTTTAATAATGTTTTTGAATTTATTCAATGATAACTTCTGCAACTCACTTGGGAGTTTGTTGTAGAAGCGTATACATTGCTCTTTAAAAGATATTTTCACCTTATGGAGCCTAGTAGTGGGCACAGCGAGTTTATTCTTATTTCTTGTATTTACATTGTGATTGTCGCTGTTTTTCTTAAACCAAGCAATATTTTTATGGGTGTACAACAGGTTCTCATAAATATATTGACAAGCTACTGTCATTATATTTATTTCTTTAAATTTAGTGCGAAGTGATTCTCTGGGTCCCATATTGTTGATAGAACGAATAGCCCTCTTCTGCAGCACAAATGCGGTGTCTATATCTGCGGCACATCCCCACAGTAGTAAGCCATAAGACATAATGCTGTGAAAATAGCTGAAGTAAACAAGTCTAGCGGTATCAACGTCTGTAAGAAGGCGGATTTTTTTGACTGCATATGCTGCAGAACTAAGCCTACCCGATAGTTGTTCTATGTGTGGGCCCCATTGAAGCTTATTGTCTAAAGTTATGCCTAAAAATACAGTTTTTTCTACAAGGTTTAAACTTTCACCTTTTAATTTAATCTTGGCATCAGCCTGTTTTACATTAGGGAGAGTAAATCTAATGCATTTTGTTTTATTTTCATTAAGTAATAGGTTATTGACATTAAACCAATTAACAACCTCTGAGATTGCATTATTCACCTCGTCATAATCGGTGGTACGTCGTTTCATTTTGAACAAAAGTGAAGTGTCATCTGCAAACAATACAATCTCATGATTGTTTTTGACAAGATGAGGTAGATCATTAATGTAAATTAAAAATAGAAAAGGGCCAAGAATTGATTCCTGCGGTACACCCATTGTAACTACAGATCCCGAAGAACGTTTTCCATTAACATCAACTCTATAAAAACATTCTTCTGCCGAACTCTATAAAAATACAACTTAATATTCTGTGAATATTTCAAGCGCGTACCTGTTGCCGTTATTAATATGGAGCGCATACAGCGGCAATGGTGACAATTATTTTATTGCACTAACTAACTAGAGCTAATTAACGTAAAACTGCCTAAAATTACATTTTAATCATAGTTATTAGTGACGTAGAAACTATTTAATATTATTATTAATTAGTTTTTGGAAAGTGTAAAACAGAATTGACAGAATTGAGTAAACAGTTCGGGATGTTGATACACGAAAAGACGATGCTCCATCTTCCCGAGGCATTCCTTAGCAGGCTCTTACTGGACATGGGCAAAAGATATGAAATGAAATGAAATGAAATGAAATGAAATGAAATGAAATGAAATAATTTATTCACAAAAAATAGAGTACAATAGGTCTTATAAAAATACATAAACATTCTACTGCCGGCACTAAACGGCAGAAGAATGCTGGCACATAAAATGTAAATTATTCTACGACAATTAGCTATAATTAGCAAGTTGGCGGCCAAGATGCTTCACACAATTACATCTATAAATTGAGTCATCGCCCATCCATCGACACTCTAAACCAATTATTGCGCTATGAATATTATGGCATTAGTGAGAGGTAATTATGAGGTGTCAAAACACAACAATGAATCTTGGAAGTGGTTGAAAGGTCAGGTTCACAGATATCACCGGTGCGTAGGCGTCTACGTCACCGTGGGGTGTCGGCAGAAGAATGTTGCCCCTTCTCTCTTACCGTGGACGTAGATTACCCAAGGGATACTGGAAGATGGGCAGCAGCGTCTTTCCATTTAGTATCCTCCCGTACCGCGCTCGTCAACACGCCTACCAAGCGTGGTGAGTAGGCAGTAACGCCTCATGATCAGAACTCGGAGATGAGGGAGGCCTTTGTCCAGCAGTAGACGTCCTGTGGCGAGATGATGATGATGAGGTGATCACGATTTCTACTTATAGGGATATGCTTCGACTTGCAATCTGATGGTCGTAGTTTCAGATCCCGGAGCAATGGAACATTTTTGAGAAAGGTTTAAGAAGGCTTTATACAATGGTCAATTAAAATTGACAGTCAAAAATATAAAGATACGTTTATTTTGTCATGCATATAAGAAATAAAAATAAACGAATGTGGTTCTAAGAGTAAAAACCTGTGACAAAAATGGTCACAACTCAGCATGTGGCAAAACGGCAGGCGTAAATCTCGCGATCTCGCATATGATAGCGATGATCACGATATTTTCTCCTGTTGCAAACCTGTCGCTAGATAAGTAATCAGCTGCGGGTCGTACCACATTGGTATTCCGTGACTTTACTAGAAGTGATTTAAACTAAATGAGTCTGAGTTGAGCCTATTTTCAAGAAGATAAAAACAAAAACAATACAATAAATAATAAATATCAGTCGTCTTTCAAAAAATAATAACCATTTAGAAACGCGTTGTTCCACAGATAACCACCAGGTCCCCGCAACATACAGTTCGCTACAAATAAACAATCACCAAAAACGATCCATCATTGCGTTAAAATAAATAAATCAGTAACATCAAGTGGATGGAACTCTTATTTACGGCCTCCGAGACGGGAACATAAAAATCTAATGTCGGCCCGGCCACCATAAATCACCTGTCGGGAGCGCACTGGATGACTTTTATGCCAAAAATTCTGAGGTTTCGACACGTAGTTCCCATGACGGTGTGGAAACAGCGGCACTACCGTAACCTCTAGGCTGAAAAACATGGCTCGTAGTAATCTTAGCACTTAGTCCATAAGGACTTATAAAAATTCTAGTCTTAAGATAAAAAGTCGGTTAATAGAAGATTTGTTTTTAATAGATAACCAAAGTGCCGTGAGGTGTCAGCATCAAAAGTTGCCTCTCCTCTCTTGCCCGTGGATGCAGTAAGAATCTGCTGTGCTCCGGAAGATAGGTAGCAGCGTCTTTCCGTGTATCAACATCTCATACTGCGCTCGCCAACCCGCCTGCGTTGCTTGTCAAGCATGGAAACTATGGCAATAAACCAATCATCATCTTTGAGATGTATGAGGGAGGCCTATGTCCAGCTGTGGACATGGACAGTGGTCCTAATGCGTGATGATGATAAACCCAAAGATTTTAATCGTTATATGTGCCTAGACACCAACTTTGGCATTGTCTTTATATTATGTCATCATTTCAGCCATAAAACGTCCACTACTGAACACAGGCCTCCCTCATGGATCTCCATGAGGGGTAGTTGCCATACTCACCACGCTTGACAGGCGGGTTGGCGAGCGCAGTTTGCGATGTTAATACACGGAAAGACGCTGCTGCCCATCTTCCGAAAGTATCCCTTAGCAGGCTCTTACTGCATCCTCGAGCATGACAGGAGGGGTAACATTCTACTGCCGGGCACCCCACGGCTAATATTATGTGGCTATATTATGTGGCTATATTATGTGTTAACAATAATATACTTAACGACACACGCACACTGGTTTTGCCGATAAACCTAACTGTTATTGTTACCATTTAAAGTGCAATCATAATGCACGAACTTTCGTGAAAAAAATAACAGATACCACGTCCGGCATACCTACATACCTCTCTAGATTATAGATAAAGCTCCAATAAACAAATAGAAAGCGCTTTTTAATATTGCACCAGCTTTAGAAGAGTTTTTAACCAAATTAACAGCTGCGTGTAGAATCATGATGGTGTCAAACGATAAGTATCGAAGTATGCGGATACAGATTCGACCATCTGCCAAGAAGATGTCATAAGTTAGTGAAGAATTAGATCTATAGATAACAGTAAAATTTTTGGATCGTCAACGCTTTTATAACCAGTAGGTTGCTGTTTCCTGTTAGATTTGATTCAAACCACAAGACTTACTTTACGACGACGGTTTTGGTAGACAAAACGTAAACGTTATATGCAATGTCTACGGGGGTTACCATGATTTGAATCTTTTTGAGTTTCCCGATATTTTGACACAGTTTCACACGTCATAATAAGATGATCAGGGATAAAATAATGGAAATATCCCGTAAATATTGCAACTAATGTTCCCAACCATGATAGTTTCAAACGTTATAATACGTAAGCGTGTTTATCAATAATATTTTGTACATATTAAAATGGAGATAATTTGATTTCAGTGCAAAATGTGATCTAGGTAATTTCGGCATAAGAATATTTTTTTCTGTGGGGTGCGGCAGTAGAAAGTTACCCCGCCTCCTTTGCGCCCGTGGATACGGTAAGAATCAGCCAAGGGATACTTTCAGAATATGAGCAGCAGCGTCTTCCCGTGAATCAACATCCCGTACAGCGCTCGCTAACCCGCCTGCCAAACGTGGTAAGTATGACAACAACATCCACGAGGGAGGCCTGTGTCCAGCAGTGGACGTTCTACGGCCGATGATGATCATGATAATGGACATAGGGATTATTTTCGAGCGTGAAAATTTTTAAAAACGTATGTGATTAAACCCAATCTCTATTTAAAACGTTCATTGAAAAGAACATTCCCAAAAAGAAAATGCGGGATGAAATTAAAAAGCGACTGCATCTCCTTAATTTCATTCCGTACCGGTGCAAATTAATTTGCGGATAAATTTTCTTTTATGGACGTAGCCATTTTCCTGAGGGTGCTTTGTATCGAGGGGTGTCGTTTAGTTTTTTATCGGATGTATTTAAAGCGTGGGGTAGGAGCGTGGGGTTAACTTGTTCCACTTTAATGCCGTCTTACACGTACGCAACATTATTTAGGAGTAGGATGGGGTACAGCGCGATTTAATTTTAGGATAGAGATGGTTCGTTGATCTAACAAATTAGTTGACATTCGTTTCAAGTACAACCAAGTTCTAATAAAAGATTAAATATGTTCTTGATACGTCGTTTAGACAACTCTTGTGGATTATCGCAACAATACGATCTCATTTAAAAAATATATCATTGCTAAAAGTTTAATACAAGAATCATGCTGTAAGAAAACTAAGTAGTGGTTAATTGTCCTGCAGTTAACCTAACTAATGTATTTGCAAAAATTGTGAACCTTAATATATTCAAAACGCTTTCAATTAAGCCCAATTATTCAACTAACAAATAATAACGGATCGTGCAGTTAGGTTGCTACTGTTTAATGGCGCCAATTAAGATTTCACTCATTAAATTACTGGTCAGAGCCACTTTTATGGAGTGTGGTTGTATGTCAATCAATTTTATATATCTGTGCCCGCCGCTACCACCGCGCCTAGCGCCTGGTTCCTTTACGATGCACTCGAATTAAAAACTTAATGGCTTTGTAGAGGTGAACAGATTTTTTACAATTAAATATTTAACCTTTACCGAACAGCTGTCTATGGCATGAGCAATAGCAATTTCTCAGTTACAAAGTATCTTGTTTTTTCTAGCTTCAAGCTAAGCAATCAAACTTCTAAAATTAACTAAATTAAAATTTAAACTGCATTCCACTTACCCACGATGAACATGTAATAAAAACAATAGCGTCGGTTTGTAGGAGGGAATGGCAAAAACTCTACCCCACAATATTGCGAGTCGCGTAAAATGTAATGGGAAATTACTCTAAAATAAAAAAAAAGTCTCCCTCAGACGTACCCTTGCTGTTACGGCAATTTGGATAAGACTCCCTTGGCGGAGAGCACTAAACATTCCAGCGAGGAGTCGATATGCACACATCTCGCTACTCGGTTCGCCGGAACTCATAAAACTTGGGCGTTTTAATCGAAACGCTCGAGTTTGTTTTTCTAGTCGAGCACGTGATTCGATTATGAAACACAAATGCAGATCTATGTTTGACTGCAGAGAGCTGCGAAGCGAGTGAACATCGGTAATTAGTTTCGTGGTAAACTTGAATTAAATAAAGTTACACGAAATACAAAATATTTTGAGGAAACGTGCAGTTAGTAAAAGGTATCTGAGATATTTCAGTCAGTAGCTAAGCCGTTTTGATCTTCTGTAGCGTTTATCTAATAAAGAAGACAATATCGAGTCCAATAAGCCGCTGGAACGGCCGGGCTTAGTGTTTGTGCCGCAGTTCGGGACAGGAGCTTTTTATAGAGGCCGCCCGCGGCTCGCTAATCCGCGCCAAAAAACACAATAACCTAAAGTACCAAGAACCGGCTAAATTACTAGCCGAGCCATTCCAACCCCACGGCAACAAACGCGTTTGATAAAGTGTATCACAAAACGTATAGCATAAATAATATCAGGCCCACAAGAGGTCCTTGCGGTAAGCCGCGCCGCGAGAGTGCTTTCATAAGCTAACCGTGCGAAACGCCTTCCCGGTTGTTATTGTGAAATGTGAATTATGAAAATAGTAAAAAATAAAGCGTTTGTGAAGCGTCGGGGCTCGGGGGCACGCGGCGCCACGTGCTCGCCCAAAACATTGAAAGTAACCGCGGAACCGAGCGGAGGCCATCCGTCCACGGGAGCCGTTTTAATGCGACACGCGACTGTCTTAATTTCTGCCATTAAATTGAATGATGGTAATCAAATTATCCGGCCCCTCCGTCCGGGCGATTGCAATCTTATTATTTTAAAGTTCTTGGGGAACATTTATTTTGATGAGTTTTACAAAAATCAGGTCTAGGTTGAGTCTAGATTTAGGTATGTTTTCACTAAGCAGGAAAGGATTTTTTTGCGTATTAAATTAACTTCAGAATTAAAGCACATCAGATTGCTTTTGGTTCCTAGCCACCTGTCGCAACTTTCTTTGTGCATTTGGAAGGGTTGCGCAGTCACTCTCACTTAATATGGATTATCTGCAACGACTCCATAGCATTCATCCAATATTTATTCTCCACCGCCATTGTATTAATAGTAGAAAATTTTAATACTGTTTGTGCCGCTCCGGTGTAGCCGGCGGATTATCGGAGGGTAGTTTTTTTAAATAGGGTTACGTTCTTTCCGCCCGCACGAGGGTCGTGATAAATGACACATGCACATTTTTCGAAATACCCAATTTCGGATTTAAGTCACCCCAAAGTGGCCTTGTGTCCGGCACAAAGGGAGCCTCGGAGTCATTTACACCGACGCGTTTGAACCAAAGGGTAGTAGGTGCGAGTCCGGCGCCCGCACTGAGCCCATAGTGCTCGATATTGGAACGGTTAAGGGGTTTAATAATGCATTTCTCTATCGTGACGCCCCCCATTACCTTGGGATAAACTGCGCGTAAAATTGGCGTTAGAAAAACATAACGAGTATGTACGAGCAGTATTGAAGTATAATAACCGTGCGTTTGACTTCACGGCTAAATCTTGCTTTTTGTTTGACAAGCAATTGCAATAAATTAACTGAAGATAGGCAACATTTAAGTTAATTATATTTTTAGCTTACGGTTCCTTCAATTATAAGTGAGATACAAGTGAAATTGATCACTTAGAACATTGCTATTTTGAATAACTCTACCTTCAAACAATTAATGTTTAATTAAAATTATTAGTGGGTCGGTACGCGTAATTTCTATACCGTTACTATCTATTGGTTACCAGGTTTCGTAACTATTTATTTTCCATAATTATTTAATTTTTCAACAAAAAAACCAACTTCAATGACAAATCTAAAAGGTTGCTGAATATACCCAAACAGCTATATCTAGTCTGATTACATTTGAGTATTCCCCTTTGGTGTATCATCATTAGAACTGGGTTAAAAGTAAGCAAGCTAAAATTTTTTTTATTCAACCTGTATCGTTCCACTGCTGGGCAAAGGTCTCCTCCGAATCTCTCCAGTCATCGCTTTCCCAAGAGATCTTCCACCAATCTCCGTTAAATGTGTCGAGATCGCCCCGCCATCGCTTCCTCGGTCTGCAAGCATCATTAATTAAAAAAAAAAAAACCCAACCGAAAGTTCTAATTTAGGGCTTATAACTATGCCTTGAAGGACTCCAGTAGACACATTAACAGTTCTTTAATTTTATTGAATTTCAATAACCATGATATGTAGGTTAGTATGATGGTTAGTTGTCATAGATAATATTACAATAACTACAAGTAAATCTTGCTTATTTTCGTCTTCATTATATTTTAGATTTGTTTGGATGTCTAAATACCCATACCGAACCATAAACCATACCCACAAAATCGTAATACCAACCATACCCATATCATAAAAAGTTTTTTTGCTAAGCGATACTAGATTTTAGGTAATCCTAACATAAATAGTTCTTCAAACTATTTAATTTAGTTTTTGAAACTATTTACGGCTCGCACAACTTGTAATTACAGAATATTACATACAATCGAACTAATTACTATGTCACTTATGAAGTCACATCACAGCGAAAAAGTGAAAAGTAACCTCAGAACACTTAAAACAAAATAACGCGATGGCAGCACATTTCAGCTTTTACATCAAACGTTAAAGAATCGTTCCAGCCTGTTTACCGACCGTAACGGATTTTATTTTGAATATCATTTACTTTTTGGTAAAGGCGAAATTTATCAGGCACAAACACCAAAGTCTGATTATAATAGCTTTTTTATCATCTGTTATGTTGAGAACAAAATCGTGAATCAACAAACTAACAAGTAACCAACTTTATGGCGTATTATCACAGTAGAATGAATTATTAAAACCGTTACCAATACTTGTACAACCTCGATCACTCAGTTGGGTAATACCTGGATGAGACGCAAGAGATCGCGGTATCGATTCCCGCCGAGGGAGAAATGTATTTCTGCAGATACATATGTATCTTGGGTCTGAGTGTTTTCTAGCCTATGAATGTATTTACAAAAAAAAAAGAATGTATTTACAAAAAAAAATATATAAATATTTTAACAATCATATTGTTTAAATAATAATAAATAATAAATAATGCTGGACAAATCACACAGCATCCAAGCTAAGCAGAGCTTGTGTTATGGGTACTAGATGACTGATATACTTAATACATTATACTACATAGATAGATATTTTTATTATATATAGAAAAACACCCAGAACACCCTGAACAAATATCTGCAGATCGTACAGACATTTGTCCCGAGGCGGGAATCGAACCCGCAACCCCTTGCGTCGCAGGCGGACCTTCGCCCGCTGCGCCACAGAGCTCGTCAAAAATGTTGAAGCTTTGCTTTGTTTGCTAATAATATTGAAGCCTTTTGAGAAAGACCTTCAGAGCTTACAATAACATCTTCAGAAAGTTCTTTGATTAAGAATGGTCCTTTGATAATTCATGACTCAAGTGAAAATAGTATTATTGTAAGTCTATCAGGTAGGCTAACACAAACCTAGACATATAATGCTCGATGGAGATGACATCATGAGTTACGTGTATATTTAGGTTATTATTATATTATTTTTATTATATTTCTTAATTTAGTCCGAAGGGTTTTAAATATATCATGTGTCTGAATTAGAGAATATATTTTTATTATCAATACTCAAGAACATTAAAAGCTTGGAAAAAAATGTATCTGAAGCGTACGAATTCAATTATTTGCTTTGTTCAATTTAAATGTGTCTTATTCTTCTTTTGTAAATTGACTATTCTATGTATATTGCTCTATTTAATAAATACTTATTGACTTTGATTTTGATTTTGCTTGTTATTAATTTTTTTTGAATGTTAAGGTGTTGAATGTTAAGGTTGGTACTGACCGGTGTTACGAGGTGTAACATGTTGGTGTACATGGAGGTGAGTACATTTGTACTGTTACATAAAAGGTGTACATACAGTTTTTTTTCATAATATCGAAGTTATGAAATACATCTCATATTTTTTTAATACCAAGCTGCGCCATTACGACGATGGTCCCAAAACTCAGAAACTATGTAAATAGTGTATTGTCAGCGAAAGTTGGAGAAGTTTCTCCAGCTACTATTCCTAAAATGTTGGTTACTGTGAATTTATTGTCGGGCATAGTTTGTTTAACTATTTGATTTGTTTTCTGTAGTTTACAACAATGTCCTCGTTTGAGGGTAGGGTTGGTTTCTATTTGCGTGTGATCTGTAACACGTCTCTATTCACCAACAAGTTGTAATATTAAATCAGCGTAGCAAACGTGGAGATAATGGCAAATCCTTCTAGTTCCAGCATCATCATCATTGCAGACGCAAAACGTCCACCACTGAACACAGGCCTCCCTCATATATCTCCATGAAAGGTAAATGCCATACTCACCACGCTTGGCAGGCGGGTTAGCAAGCGCAGTACAGGATAACGAATAAACTCAAAAACAGCTGTATCTATTTTCAAATTTCTTACACCTAGATTGCTACATTCATCATCATCATTTCAGCCATAAAACGTCCACTAATGAACAAAGGCCTCCCTCATGGATTTCCATGATGGGTGGTTGCCATACTCACCACGCTTGGCAGGCGGGTTGGCGAGCGCAGTATGGGATGTCGATATATGGAAAGACGCTGCTACCCATCTTTCAGATGTATCCCTAAGCAGGCTCCATTATTTCTGCTACATTGCTACATTATTACTGAGTAATTAAGGTTATATTTTATCCCTGTATTCCCACGGGAACGGAAACTATGCGGGTAAAATGGCGGAGTGCTGCTTGTTTAAATATACTTTCGTTATTTATTTATTTTATGTATTTAATACACAAAAACACGCTGCTGCCCATATTCCGGAGGTATCCCATAGCTTTACTGCTCTTACTGCGGCATGAAATTATCCACGGGCATAAAAGGCAACATTCTACTGCCGGCACCCCACGGCAAGTCTCAGAATGGGCTCATGTTTTTAAAGTGAACTGATGTGGGCTGATAATGGTGTGTATCTATCTAGACGTAAGGATAAAATCAAATTTGAATTACCACTTTGTAAAAACTATAATAATATTACATGAATCCTTATAAAGAATTCTGTAAGTAAACATGCATTCAAAAAATACTGAGGAAGATTCTTCTAGGTAGCATTGGTACAGTCACATGAATAGATAGGTTATGATGTAGGGTAACGCGAATAAGCTAAGTTTTTACCGATTAATAAAGCGAGATTCAGCTGCCAACAAACTGCTATGCAGTTTGCAGTAGTTTTGTATGCTAGGATAAGTTTGAACGATGGTATTTATTTATTTATTTATTTATCTATCTACACCTATTTGGACAGGATTATCCTAATACAATAGTGTAGTCATCTTACTTAACAATTAAATTACAATTAGTAGGTACTCACTTTCATATATAAATATTGCATCAAATTAAAAAAAAACAATTCATTTCACAAATACAAAAACCATTCAATCACATTAAAAATTGATACCTACTCAATTCCATTAAACATTTAAAATCCCATATTAAAAAAAAAAATTACAACACACAATTTCATTAATATAAATATTCGAATAAATTCATACAATTTCAAATTATGTAAGGTATATTGTTATTAAGCAAGAATTATGTCGTGTGGTGCCGGCAGTAGAATGTTGCCTCTCGTCTGCTGCCCGTGGATGCAGTAAGAGCCTGCCAAGGGATACGTCCAGAAGCTGGGCAGCAGCGTCTTTACGTGTATCTACATCACGTACAGTACGCACAGTAACTGCGCTCGCCAACCAGCCTGCCAAGCGTGGTGAGTATGGCAACAGCCCCCGATGTTGATTAACCACGAACTTAAGTCTCTTCTAAGTATTATTAGGTATATGAGAAATATTTATATACAAAAAATACTGCATTGAGTTTCATACTCCAACAGCTTTATTTCCGTTGCAGCAAACAGATCATCAAAACATTTCACCTTTGTTATCGGATGACATTTATGGCCCTCCGGTCAACGCTGACAAATCGAGCCTCCCAAACTAGCAGTAAACCGAGCAGCTTGCGACTTTCAAAGCCAATAAATAAACCCCACCGTTGGGAAAAAGAAAACAGTCTTTTAGGAATTTCTTAAACAACCCTTCCGACGTTAATAAATGTCAGTGGGACATTGACATTTGGTAGGGTGGCCCACCGGCTGCCCGGACACGCTCCGTTTGCAGCCATTATGGTCACTCTAACCCTTGCGAGGCTCAAATTGAAGCGCTAAGTGGGAACAAATCAAGTTTTTGTTACAATTTAATACATTTAATGATCCTGAGAATGTAACTGCCTCAATTTTCTGACACCTGTGTCCAAGCCTCTGTATAAAATGTGTTTGCTTCGGTAACATAAGGGCTATCTATACTTATTTACTAATGTTATACAGAGGAAATATTTGTATTTTGTGTGCTGTGTTGTAGGTTTGTAACGAATAAACTAAAAAACTATTTTATTTTCAAAATTCTTATACCATTAGATTGCTACATTATTTCTTAGTAATTTAGGCTATATTTTATCCCTGTATTTCTACGGAAATGGGAACTACGCGGGTAAAATTGCGGAGTGCTGCTAGTTTAAATATATTTTCGTTATTGTGGTAACGTGGAGATAATGGTAAAATCTTACTCATACTCATAATATTTTTCCATAGGAACATTCAAGAACACTTGGATTAGGCGTGCAAAAGAATAAATTTTCAACGCAGGTATCAGCGGACGGGATATTTCAATTATGTAAACGCAACTGCATATTTGGCCTTGCCAATAATTAAGCCATTAGGTAAACCTCAATGGTATTTTGGCTATATTTGGCTAATTTAATCATCTAGGTTACCTTAATTTGCCTTCTTATAATATCTTAGTCGAGTAATATTGTAATAACGCATGCTGTGACACCCTGTAATTAGAATAGTACATAGTTCTAATATTTTAATGTATAAGGTAAGAAAAATGTTAAGTGCTACTTCTGTTGGGCGTCCTTATAAATAAATAAATAAATCTTTGCTTATATTAGATTACATCACTTTTACTGTTCTAGCAACATACAAAAAGCTTGAAATAGAGTAAAGAATTATCAAGGTATCTTGTAGTAGAACTGTACGTCAAAATATGACGTCCATGACTTATTTATTGTGGTTTTGAAATTGTCGTCAAACGCGTAATTACTGGGCACTTTCCGCAGCACCTGCGCGTGAGTGGCGATCTCATCGATAGGCATCTTATCACATTACTCGCTTTAAAAGCAAAAGTATTTTTCGTTTATGGGAATTCAAAAAAAAGAACCACTGACAATGTAATAGTTTATTGAGTACTGCAACTTTTTAATAAAGATACTAGGTTATTAGCGGTTAAAATATATAATATGCTGATTTCTGTTGTAAACAATGAGACGTTTTCAGTAAAAAAGAAAAAAAGAGTTTTCGACTAAACCTAACAGATGGAGCTGGCAAGCGGAGGTAGCAAGTTTGTGATTAATCACAATAAAATTGCTGTCATAAAAGAAAACTAACGCCATCTATAAGGTTCGAGGAAACTATTTTTGAAGTTATTACTTTTTAATGAAAAAGCAAAAAAAATTACGCCTCATTCTATTGATCAGTAGAAGGATAATAGAATGGAATACTGTAAAGAACAGCTTACAAGAAGACAAGAAAAACTCGCTGTTCGACCATAGGACCATCCAACAAGCCGTGAGGTGCCGGCATTAAAATGTTGCCTCTCTTGCCCGTGGATGCAGTAAGAATCTGCTAAGAGTCTCCTCTGCTCCGGCAGCAGCGTCGTTCCGTGTATCAACATCCCATACTGCGCTCGCCAACCCGCCTGTCAAACGTGGCGAGTGTGGCAACAATCCCCTCATGATCATGGAGATGTATGAGCGAGGCCTCTGTCCAGCAGTGGACGTGTTCAGCAGTCCTACGGCTGTAATGATGAAAAAAACCCACAAGCTTGTTTTAAACTACGACGCTCTGTATGCACGGAGCCACGTCTGCTGTTCTGCATAATTATTTGGCGCGACGTCATATTTTTCTATATTATGGTATTATTTATAAAGATGGATGGTCCGCCCGCGGCTTCAATTGGTCCCGGGTGACCGACAAATGGCCGTGGAGTCGGGCCCGATCCCTGAGTAATTGCTACAAGAAAATAATTCTCATAAGACTTTGGACCTTAACCAACTTCTAAGGTAATTTGAAGTCAGTAAGAGAAGTAATAATAAAGAAAAATTGACAGAATATCTGCGACTAGAATATAATCATTTTGATAAAATGTTGTACCTTAAGCAACTTCTATAAGATTAAGAGAAGAAATTCGATACGGCGCAAAAAAACAGCCTCTCCGCTGAACAGAACCCGTGGAAGCAACAACAGTATCCTAAGTGCAATAATAAAAAAAAAATGTGTATCTATTTAGGCCAGATGCATGTCGAGCCACGCGCTATGTAGGTCTCTATAGTTGTATATTGTAGACCAGTGTTTAGAAGTTAGTGTGGTTTTATTTACGTTTTATAAAACATATTTACAGGAATTCATATAGTTTTCGGTTTAAAATATTCCGGTAGGTTTACTAAACAGTATTACCTCTTTAGGCGACTTAATGAGGTCCGAAACTAAAAAAGCTAGCTTAACCATAACCGTTTTCCTAATAAGTTCACGGTTATAACTACATGCATAACTTTTTTTCAGATTTTTAAAGCCAGCAATTTAGATTTTAGTGTGGGGAGGGACGCTAGAAAAGGGTTTAAAACTACAATATTTCGCAAGCGGAATCCTAAATCGAAAAATTGTCTTCACTACCTCTAAATGGTTTTAAAATACCTATTCAACGTATTCAATTTAAAATACCTACCCCCCATGATAAAAAAATCCATCTAAAATAAATATACGAGAGGTACCCCGAATCGATTATTTTGAAGTATTTTTTGTAGCGTTATCTTGGCGTGGATATGACCCTGCAAAATTACAGCCTTGTAGGACTAAGAGTCTCTTAGTAAAGCCGAAGACGAACAGACAAAAAGAAACTATAAGGGTTCCTTGTGTTACTATGGAACCCCAAAAATGGGTGATAGCGGATATTTAAAATGTAAAAGTACCTAATCTGTATCCTCTAAAACGTCTGTTAAATTCAAAGTAGATTTCTTGCCTAAAGACATGATAAGAAGCTCATTCTACTGCCGGCACTCCACAGCATGTTGGCGCAGTGCTCACTTCAAATGTATCAGATAACGGCTGAATAAATCACCAGTATTTTATGATTTTAATTGTTTTATCATACAATAAATCAACACAAAACTAATAAGTAAATCAAGTCTAAACGGTACAGTCATAATACCCCGATATCGTCTGTAGCACTATTCGCTAATGCTTTAATTGCACTGCGCACAAGAACTATGTTTTGCATGCGCAAGTGCGCCGGAGTGGATCCATTTACATGTTGCTGGTCCAATAACAGCATCGAGTCTGTTGCACTGTGCTTTCGACTGATTCTATACCTTATGTTAACGGATTTAGGTTCAATATGGCGATGCATTATGACTTCTCTATAACTATTTTATTGTTTATGTAGGCCTTCGTCAGTTTAAAAAAAAAGAAGCATATTCTGTTTGTTTTTAATAAGATATGTACAATAATAATTATTCGGCAAAATTGACAAATTTTAAAATTGTGTAATAATGGGTAAGTAGAGGTATAATAAAAATACGAATTTAAAAGAGTTTTTACATCAATTGTTTTGACATATTTTATTAAATTCTTTATCATATCACGTTGTTCCAATTAATCTAATAGGGTTTGATGATTTCATTCTATTAAAAATGAGAGTGATATATGTTTGTTATTTACTGTAGTTCATTCTGTGGCAATATTTAGTTATACACAATCATACAAACCCACAAAAAGTGGATGTGGCCAAATAATGGAAGCGATTATAAATGTTCTCATTCAATAGGTTGCAAATTTGTAGGCTTTAATTAATGAGGTATGTACTGTGATTAATTAACAACTGCAATATATAGGTAACTAGCTGTACCGGCGGACTTCGTATCGCACCTACTACAACCACTACTTACAACTTACCCTACAACTACCATTAATCTATTCTACAACTACCCTACGAATACACTACAACTAGTACGGTAATTGTTGGGTAGTCCCAACCATTACCCTTCAACTACCCAACAACTACACTACAACTACCCTACAACTACCCAACAACTACACTACAACTACCCTACAACTACACTACAACTACTAATTTACAAGGCTACTTTTCGCAACGAAAAGTAGCCTATGTCCGTGTCCATGGTCTAATCTACTCCTATACTAAAGTTTATCCAAATCGGTTCAGCGCTTTTGACGTGAAAAGGGAACATACATACATACATTCTTACTTTCACTTTTATTATATTAGTAGGAAAGGATAGGACTAGTAGGATTTGTATTAGGAGCAAGTTGAACAAATGACTGCGATGACAGGATATTGTGCCGACTTATAAAGATTGATATAATAAAAATTTGCTCGATTTAATTGTTTATTGTGTTGCTGAGAACTGAGGAAGAGATAAGACTGATGATAAATAAGGACATTTTGTTAAGCAAAACTCTGTAAGCTTATCGATATCATTTGCAAGTTGTATTGTTGTTGAATTTAAACAACATTAAGTCTAAAGCTACATTTGAGTACTGAACATAAGGTATGTCTGATTTGACGTACATCAATAAAAACCCTGATAGCTCACAAGCTATTACTAATAAGGCTATACCCAAGTGTATAAAAGCTAGGTAATATTCAGCTAATTAGTCTATCATTAGACATCTGCGCAAACGGGTCTGTCCCAGCGATCGCGGAATTCTGATTAGGATATAATCACAATTCCGCGATCGCTAGGACAGATTATGGGATTTTTTATAAGTATATTTTCATCATCATCATCATTTCGGCCGTAATACGTCCACTACTGAACACAGGCCTCCCTCATGGATCTCCATGAGGGGTAGTTGTCATACTCACCACGCTTGGCAGGCGGGTTGGCGAGCGCAGTACGGATGTTGATACACGGGAAGACGCTGCTGCCCATCTTCCAGAGATATCCCTTAGCAGGCTCTTATTGCATCAATGGAAAGGAGGGGTAACATTTTACTGCCGGCACCCCACGGCATAGTATATTTTATAGTATCAATATCGATATAAATAATCTATCGACAATTGTGGCATATCTCACTAATATAATAAAGCCGAAAGTTTGTTTCAATAGATGTGTTTGTTACCTCTTCACGCAAAAAGTACGCTTCGGATTGAGCTGAAGCTTTACACACGTGTTGATGCTGACCAAGATTAACACATAATGCTACTTTTTATCCGGGCACAACGCATGCAAAGTGGCGGGCAGAAGCTAGTATCAAATATATAAAGCAAACACAACAGCTGCAAATTCATGCAATAATTCAGTGCAATACGCATGCGCCAATCAGCAATTACTGGCCAATAACACGCTCAATTTGACAAGTAATACCTATTAAATGTATGTTCTTGGAAATGTTATATATAGCAGTTATATTAACATACTCGTCCATCAATTTGCAAGAAAAATTCGGCGCACGCGATTATAATATAATTTATCGACCGAGCAAACGCAATGGATTTCAATTAAACTCCTACATTTCTTACATACGTTTTCCAAGTTGAACTATCAAACTTCGGTTTTGATAAAAACCGGTTTGATTTACACGTAATTGATCTAGTTAAGTTATCAGTGGGCATTTGCAGTTGGCTCACTGGCTGTGAATTGCATTGCTGAAATGGTAAATAGTGCATCTTATTAGGTACATTATTCATAGATACAGTGAAACTTCGTCATTCAATTGAAATGTAAGCATCTTGAAGATAAAAATAAACAATACATTTTTAGTTTAGAGACTGCAGTTCAATCGATCTTAAGCGATAACAAACTCAAATACAATATGGTGACGATAATACCTTGTGTCTACAACACAAAAATAAATCGTTCAACGCGCATTTTTATTTCTTGTTTAAACAAAGCGCGTCTTGTTAAAAACCATTCCAATAGAAGTTTATAAATATTTTTATGATGACGATGATGACTTTCAACCCCCATGTCTCATAAATGGCTCGACCGATTTTTATATAACTTTCAGTTTTGCATTCTACATATCATTTTCATTCATTTAATACTAAATTTTCACTGTGATTAGATTGTCTAGATCCGCATGAATAGTCACATCAATGAGCATTTGAAACCCATTGTGGGTAGCGTTGAACTTTTTTAGCATGCTTTTATTAGCTTCACCTGTATGAATTTTGTTTTACCTCACTTTAAACTATCAGATTTAATTTAAACTTTGGACCTAACCTTACTTGTCAAGGACCGATGACAATAATTGGACATCTCTTTTAGTTATAAACTAATATAAATCTTTTTATAGTTAGAAATCGAACATAATCTAGTTATAATAAACAATTTATTGTTATACAACTTCAAGTAGCTAGCTCGAAGATATATAAAGTTACTTATTGTAAGTTTCTTGCGCATTAGTGAAATGTATTTTACTTTTGATAATAAATGATCTACAAACTCATCTCGGGTATATTCGGAAACATTCGATTATTAATCCCCTCTTTCAACCCCCATTTTGTAAACTTCTAAACCAATTTCTATACAACATGTTTAAGAAACACCGCAAAAAATTGCTACAGGAGACTGCTTTACTAAATTTAATGCAAATCGGTTCACTCGTTTAAGAGACACACAGACACACAAACATAGCGGTCAAGCTTACAACACCTTTTTTTTGTAGAGGGTTAAAATCAAGAAAACGCTGATTGATATCTGTCGCCGAAACGCATGTAAGTCGTCCAGTGTGACGTTATGACGTCACTAATCAGTTTACACGGTGTTGTTGCGCTATTATTACCGACCGGCACCGGCGAGCCCCGGGGAAGGTGCTCCAACCGTCTCCACACACCTTGCCACCACCTTGCGTCTGATACAAGATATCAATTATACAACCCCACATAACGACCTAACCGCCCACCCTACTGCTAAACGAAAAACATCTTTAATGGATGGATATAGAGCAGGTCGTTATAAGCATCGAAAGTGAGGGTAAGCGGAAAACCGGACCCCACGTATAGATTAAAGTTATTTAGCTAAGTAAAGTTTTATAGTTTCTGTATTAGACACGGTTGTCTTTTAAATTAGGTACCAAATACGATCGTTGAGATCTTGATAAGGCGTAGTGTATTACAGTGAGGATTGGGCTATTTTTACATGTCACGCTGTTGGTTTTGTTTGACGCGACAGCTGTTCTCAGATGGTTAGAGACGGTGGGTGATTCGTTATTATTGTCTAATTGATTTGAGCTAGTATTACGTCTTTTTTTTCAAATCGGTGGAATTCATCGTCCATATCTAAATCAGTATTTATTTTATTAAACTAACAACTTGCCTTGGAGTGGGTTCTTGCTCGTAGATGCAGTGAGAATCTTTTTTTTCTTAATTTAATTTTTAAATCTTAATTTTGCGTACTTAACTTATTGTGTTCCATGTAAAAAGTCCTTTTCCGTTCAAGATACAAGATACAAGAACTTTATTTGTACGTATGAATTTCTGAAAAAAATCAGTTTTGGTTTTTTTAAGACTTTTATTTCAGACTTTTAAATTACTATGACTGACCTGCAATAATTCTTTTTTTTTGCACTTTCTTAACTTAAACATTCTTCCGTTTTCTCTCTCTCTCTCTCTTAACTATTCATCGAGCAACTCACGCCTTAAACTCGCTCCTTGAACTGTTCAAGAAGATTGTCTTGCCTAAATGCTTCATGCGTATTCCAACGTTTACATTACACGTTCAACCACCGTTGGTTTTTAATGAAAACATTAAACTGATAGATGCAATGTTGCGAATCAAGTTCTTGATGTCTGTGTATACAAGAAATGATAAAATGGCTGCAAAGGGAAGCCATTAACACTTAGCATTCGCTATTCCGCAACACACTAGTTTTGTGAGCAAAGGTCGAGAAGTACCTACAAGTTTGCCATGGCAAAAAAGAGCGCGCGAAACGAGCGGTAGTGGAGAACCAGCTATCCAAGTGGTTCGGATGAAATTTGGTTTTGTGGTCAATCAAGTTAAATAGTTCTTCAGAACATTCCCTATTGTGTAGACGATAGAGTACACACAATGAATCTTCGGAGACTTAAGGGCTCTAGATCGTCTGTGAGCTTAGGATTGCCTTGGAATACGGGTTGCTCTGCGTTGTAACCGGTCAAGTGGAAGGAGTTGGTATTGTGGCGCGCCTGCCCAGAGATGGGAGTTGTGCTCCATGTGCGGTCGTACTTGCGCCTTGTATAGCATGAGTTTTTGGACCGACGTGAAGTACCGAATCGCCCTGTTGACCACGCCAAGTTTTTTAGAGGCTACTTTAGCCTTCCCTTCCAAATGATCACGGAATGGGACGCCACTACTTATGTCGACACCAAGGATGCCAATACTCTTGGATATATTAAGGGGCACGTTCTGAAATCTCGGAGCTTTTTTAAATAGGGTTTTCTCAGTGATTAGTTATTTAGATTAGGGTTAGTCAGAAAACACGCAAACCTGTGTATTAGCGGCCTTAAAGCGAACCATATTTATACATTATAAATTTATACATATATGCCTAGTTTAAACAAATGGAAAGGTTTTTCTGTGTTCGTTCTTTTCCTCACTTGGATAAAATATTTCTGAAGCAAACGAATTCAATTATGTCACTTATTCAATTTATTTGTGTTATGTTATACTTTTGTAAATTGTCTACTTTTTGTTGCTTTTTGCTCTATAAAATAAACATTGATTGACTTAGATTTTGACCATGACTTTGACGTCTTCTTAAAAACCTTTACTTTAAATAAAAAGCGAACTCATCATAAACTTTTAGTGGTAAAAACTCTAAAGATTCTAAAGCAGAAAATTACTCGCAATTATTAACAATCAGCAAACACGAACACACAATAAAAAGCTATAACTGACTAAAATATAAGAATCTATATAAAGTCTTTTAACAACGACATAAATCTATAAAATGACAACATAACAACTGTAAACAAGTGCCCATCGCTGATGCATGAAAGATGCAAAAAACATAATAATTTATGCGACAATAACCTTTATAGAGAGTGAGAGGAAGACCATTCCGAAGATGGGAAGACGATTTTAAAGAGTCAGCAGGCGCACTGTGGAGGAGGAAAGCTCGGGATCGCGAGCTGTGGAAGAGTCTGGGGGAGGCCTATGCTGGCAAGCAACACAAGCTTATTACCGATGTTTGAATTTAATATATATATGTAACGCTAGATTTAAGTTTGTGAATAAAGGCTATTGAAATTGAAATTGAAATTGAAAAACCTTTATAAAGCAGGTCGTTAAGGTGGTTATTGTGTGCGATCGTATTGGTATAACGGCTCCAAATAGGGGTGTACTTGTCTTGTGTTCAGTGCGTGACGTTGGCTCATTTGAATTTTACGTTTCGTACTTCTATCAGATACGGATATATCTATATAATCTTTAAAAGTTAAACAGGTGAATGAAAAAAATGTTAAATACCTAATGTAGAGTCATGTTTCTCTGTATCAAGACTTCTTCTGATTACAAATTTTGTTTTAGACGACCTCTGCGCTAAAGTTGGTCAAATATCAAGCTGAGACACATATCTGCAGATTTTTGTCACGAGTATAGAAGTTTTCGAACTTATCTATGTATGACAAGTATGTATTTACATAAAAAATATAAATGTAATCTATCAATCAACTGGTTTTTATAGAAGAAGCTTTGCTCAGTTTGGCACTACGAGTAGATGGTGCCGGGTGTAGTGTAAGGGTTTTATTATTTTCTTTTTATCCAAATTTGCTGGTGGAGTGCAACTGAAAAAATATCTTCAATCTGCAATACATGTACATAAGTGTTATATACCTCTATAATAGGCACATTCGTTTTGTTTACAAACAGATTAAAGGGAATGACAGCAGCATTTTCTGGTCTATTAAATACTCGTAGACAACTAGAACAAACAAACTTAAGTACCTTTTTCCACTTTTGAATAAACATATTCTTTGAAGTATCACGACGTCTCGAATGAATACTTCAACTCTACTTGTTTCAACCGATTCCGGCTCGCCAAAACAAAAGCTCCTATAATTCTTACTTACTCCTTATCGCTTTACACTAGAAGTGCGCCCGTCACCTATCCTATCTCATCAAGCCGGTATCAGGGCGGCATCAAGTTCGGAAGTGTAGCAATAAGCAGTAAACAAGGGCGGCAGCGCTAAACGCGGCGATAGCGCGGCGGGACCGCGACGGTCATCCGATAGCCCCCGGGTAAAGTGTCAGCCCTTCACACTTACTCCTAGTAGCGTTTTTCGGGAATAGTTTGATGGCGATGAAGAGGTGTTAATACCGCATCAACGGTGAACACAACTCTACATCGACGCAGCGGACTTCCTACGGCTGAGATGATGATAAACCTACTTAATCAGAAGTAACGCTTGCAATATAGAAGGTGTTTTTAGGGTTCCGTACCCAAAGGGTTAAAACGGGACCCTATTACTAAGACTCCGCTCTCCGTCTGTCCGTCCGTATGTCTTTCTGTCCAGGTTGTATCTGATGAACCGTGATAGCTAGTTTTTTTTTTTATTTAGTATAATGTTAAATCTATACTAAATTATATTACAATCTAGCCAGATTGGCCAATCAGTAACTTAATGCTAACTTAGTTTTATAAGAATGTAAACTGTAAGATAGTGTCCATCAGGTCTTTTCTTATAGTCTCTAATTAAGGGGAAGACACTTTGTTATTGCGTTCTTTGTTTAAAATATAATATTCACTTGCACTGTCACTGATTGTACTATGTTAGCTCGAAAGGTTTTGTTCTCTTGTACCTTCTCAATATGTCGGTATGATCGAGGAGCCGAGATAGCTAGAGTTGATGATGTATTTCTGTTGCCGCTATAACAACAAATACTAAAAACAAAATAAATATTTATCTATACAACAAACGTGATTTTGATTTAATATTGGTACGGTACTTCGTGAGCGCGGGTCCGATTATTTTATGTTGACATGCGTGGTGTATCATTACTTCAAATACGCTTTTGCTTGGCTTTGGAGGCTACTAATTTTAGCCTTCAAAGCTAAATTAGCTTACAACAATTTGTGTCATCATCATCATTACAGCCGTAAAACGTCCACTACTGAACACAGGCCTCCCTCATGAATCTCTGTGAGGGGTAGTTGCCATACTCACTACGCTTGGAAGGCGGGTTGCGGGCGCAGTACTGGATGTTGATACACAGAAAGATGCTGCTGCCCATCTTTTGGAGGTATCACTTAGCAGGCTTTTACTGCATCCACGGGCATGAGAAGAGGGGTAACATTCTACTGCCGGAACCCCACGGCAAATTGTGTAAGCAAAGTTTATTATTTGCAATTAAAATATGACCTTCACACACTGACATGGGAACTGATAGATGTGAGTATATTAATTATCTTTATGCGCATCAATAAAACTATTAGCGGCACCATTGCATCAGATAATTTATAGACATTTATAGATGCTATTTTTGGAATTTTACTTTCAATTTTTGGTTACTGTTACTTTGAAAGAAGTTCTTAAAGTAAGCCGTGGGGTGTCGCCTCTCTTGCCCGTGAATGTAGTAAGAATCTGCCATGGGATATCTCTGAAAGATGGGCAGCAGCGTCTTTCCATGTATCACCATCCCAGATATCCAAAGTCATAAGGGGTTTTTGGCGAGTATGGCGACATGACTTTGGATATCTATGTCTAGCAGTGGACGTTGACAGAAGTTCTAAGGCTGAGATGATAATGACTTACAGTTTATATAAAGAAATGTCCCTATGAAAAAGAATGGAAACTTAACCTACCGATCTTTTATAAAAATACGATGATGACCTGTTTTCCTTTTGGAAAAATACTGACATATTTGAAAACAGAAAATAATTAAATTGTATTTGTTTAAGGACTTTTTGCACAGAACAAAATCCAATCATACACTCTTATAACACATTTTCAAAGGTTTCCACAGCTCTATAAATTCCCGAGTTCCTGAGAAAGAGTTAGTCGGTACATCATTAGGGACATTAGGGAGGGACCCTCTCAAGGCGCTTTTACGCAAGTCTCATCTAGAGCTGACAACTATCGGCTTATGGCGTCTGTCGAGGGCCTTTAGCGATCTTGACCATCTGATAAGCCCTATCGAAACAAGACGATGTCTTTCGAGACATGTTTGATAGCTATAAGACTTGATAGTTTTATAAGGGTCTACTTCAAAGTTTTTTTATAAGATAGCAAGTGTACATTTGGGTGTTGGTTTTGCAGGTTACATTTGTTTTAAAAGCCTAGGTACTACTGTACATTAGTTTTGGCAAATCTTATAAGAAAACATTTATAAGAGAATCAAAAAACCCAACCGCAAGTGTATATTTAGTTTATAGCATTATACCTTGATTTTTTTTTTACCTGACAGTCCTAGATAAAAAAGTTTTTAATAATAAAACCTTATTTTTAACTTTGTACCTTAGCACTCCGTCCTTCTTTTCAGTAAAAAATACTATCGGCATAATACTACAAAGATATTACAAACTAAATACTATTGCGGAGTTTTTGTCCCTTACACACTTCAACTAACTTCTTTAACTAACAAATGAAGTAAACACAACATAAAAGAGCTCTAATTGCCACACTTCCTGTACAAAGCTCATGGAGACCGCAACCACAAACAAGGCATCCGCACCGCGGCCGGAGCGCCGCCCGCAGCCTGCTAACTGTTAAACACGCGTTCTTGTATCACTCAGAGCAATTTTAAGGTCCTTAACATTATATTATTGAAGTTTAAATACCTCATTATCATCATACTCTCAGTCGTAAGAGATCCACCACTGCTGGACATAGGACTCCCGCATGGATCTCTAATTTCTGACAATGAGGGGTTGTTGCTATTCTCACCACGCTTGGCAGGCAGGTTGGCGAGCGCAGTACGCGGTGTTGATACACGGAAAGACGCTGCTGCCCATCTTCCGGGGGTATCCCTTGGCAGATTCTTACTGCATCCTCGGGCTAGAGAGGAGGGGCAACATTCTACTAATATTATTATTAATTCAATTTCATGTTGGATAGTTCGGATATTGCAAGATCTCTTCATTTCATTGTATGCATTTTAGCTTAGGAAGTGTGCTAACAGAATCGGCAGCAGTGACAAGGCCCAGGGCATTTTTAGCATGTTCCTTAGCCGCAGCGGGCGGGGGAGCGGGGGAGCAGGCAGCGGCCAGCGGCCACAAATGGCCGGCAATGAGCGACATTAGTGGCCCATTAACGGCCAAGCCCCACGTTTTTGTGCCGGCGCGTGTGGTAATTGATTCATTTGTTTTGTGCTGACTTCTAAATGGTGCGGTTTGCGGTTACCTAACCACTTTTAGCGCTATAAAAAGGATGTAGGAACGAATATGCTGATTTGGCTTGCAAACAGAATGCGAGTGAATGACAGGCTGTGTTTACAAGGCTTGGGTATTTTCACGGCAGTAAGTAGTTGATTTTTTGTTTGATTTTTCAGAACAATAATTTTATTATCTTTCCCTTGCCCTGTACTAAATATTCACTTATAGGTAAGGTTTACAAAACATAGTATGTAAGTATGCGCTATTATTAAATTGTTTAATGCTAAATGCACGTGACATAGTCTTTTTTAGCGATAAACGCGATAAATACCCGGTAATATGTGTTAATAATGTACGTGACATAATGAATACCTTGCCTATGATAACCCCATATATGTATAATGTGTCTTCTCGTTCTCAGTTGAAAACTTGTGATTAGATACAAGGGACAGCTCTGCTCTGCCATCACACAGAAACGGTATTTATTATATTAAATGCAATACATAAATATAAGTATAAATATAAAAAAATCTACTCAATAACTAGATTTTCAGCCGGGTTGAAGGAGTAATGTAAATGAGGTGAGCTGATGTGATGGATAATTACTTAGTGTGAGTGTGTTTTATGTAGTGTTAAAAGTGTGCAATTAAAATAATTTGTGTAATATGTGTGCTATGAAAGTGTGTTCGGGAAGGTATTTTGTATTTAGTGAACTAGTTTTATTAAAACTACGAGGAATATGCACACCATGTCCTTCTCGTTCAATTTGTGGTCTTTTTCCAAGTAGGACCATATTTGATAATATTTAAATGTTCACGCAATTGTATTTAACGTTGCTTGATACATAAACTTCCGACTATTCATCATTTCAGCCGTAAAACGTCCACTACTGAACACAGGCCTCCCTCGGCATCTATGAGGGGTAGTTGCCATACTCACCACGCTTGGCAGGCGGGTTGGCGAGCGCAGTATGGGATGTTGATACACGGAAAGACGCTGCTGCCCATCTACCGGAGGTATCCTTTAGCAGGCTCTTACTGCACCTACAGGCATTAGAGGAGGGGAGAGTAACATTCTACTGCCGGCACCCCACGGCAAACTTCCGACTCTTACCGAGTGTTTTTCAGAAGTTTTTTAGTAAGAATAGGACATATCCTTTTTATTTTAGCCATGTGTTATCATGACCAACCACCTGCCTAACGTCAACACAAAACGTTATAATATTGTAACTATATTATGAGACTATCGGGACAAATCTTACTAATAATTAAACGCGAAAGTTTGTGAGTATGAATGGATGTTTGTTACTCTTTCACTCAAAAACTAGACTACGGATATTACGTTGAAATTTCGTACACATGTAGATGTTGACAGGATTAACACATAGGCTATTTTTATCCAGGTAAATTATTAAGTATTACAACTGATGCGAAGCGCCGGCCATAAGCTAGTACTTACCTGATAAGCGAACAAAGTACTGTGATCATGAAAGTTTAAAATAGGGGATATTGCCAAAACAAACATAATTCCAATCCACGTTTCCACTCCATCACCCTTCCACGTGGCTTTCAATCAATCAATAGAACACGCGTAATATGCGTGTTACCCCTTGCATGCCTGCGACGTTCCTAAGATGTTTTCCCGAATTTTTGCAAGACAAATAGCGGGAGCTTGACCGGGATGACATATTGCCGCGTGGGCAGCTCATACACTCCCCGACTCGCAGTCGGTATGCCCGGATTCTCGCGCTGGAATGCATTTACACGTATCGCAGGTAGACAGGCATTCTAGAACAGTTCATAAATGCAATAAGCCGTGGGGCTCTGGCAGTAGAATGTAGCCTTTCCTCTCTTGCCCGTGAATGCAGCGCCGGAAGATTGGCAGCAGCGTCTTTCCGTGTATCACCATTCCATACTGCGCTCGTCAACCCGATTGCTAAGCGTGGCGTGGCAACAATCCCCTTATTTACATAAATTCTTTCGATCTAATTTGAACATTCACGGTGAATTCTTCGCTCAGTGTAGTTAAAACAAGCATTGGTACGGGGTACCAGAAAAAGGGGCGAAGGTTTCTGAAAAATGCCTTTTTTAACCTTTAAATGAATTTTTTAACCTTTGGTGACCTTTTGAGGTCAAATAGCTCCGGGCCCTGTGATCAAAATCAATCAGTACCCTTCTCTCATTAAGACAGCCTGCCAAGCGTGGTGAGTATAGCAACAACCCCTCGTGACCAGTACTTGGAGATCCTAATAGAACGTCCACTGCCTCCGTGGTTTATGTTATGTATCATGATGAGATGATAACAAACAAGTGCCTGGTTGCGGTGTGAGCGCAGCGGTACGTGAATGCAGCCTACGGGATCGAGTTCGGTTTTCCTCGGGGTGCGGCCGGCGGATGATTTATGCGATGGCCGCACTAAAGTTTCATCCGGTTTATGAGACTGCGTATTTATGATGCCTGTTTAAAGTTGCTCCGTTGTTTGGCTTATTTATGTTTGTTTTCGTGGATTCAATTGTGGTTCTCGTTGTCGATTTTCAGGGTACCTACTGGTTAGTTGGTGTGCTCTAAGGGGTACTTATATTGTGACTTCTAGTTTTTTCGACGTAACAGAGCCATATTTGTGTGGTTTTTTAATCGCTATTCGAACTTTGATAGGTAGTTAGGGAGCTGGACGTTTGTTATTTACAGGACAACTCTAGAAGCGATAGTACTATGCAAACTTTCGCGATCATTGAATGATGACGATGTTACTTTATTTGATACAGCCCCATAGCTGTATACCTTAGGTCTATATTGGCATAAGGACTTGTTTATATAGAGTTATCTTGTTATATACCGATAAAGCAGCTTGTCTTCCAGCAGCCAGTACATCTGTTCGTAGCTAATCTCCAACTAATCTTTTTTCTTCTTGACGTGACGAGCTTTGCATCAAGCGTCATGCCTACTTAGGCATTCGCTTAGTACTTACTTGGCTGTATTTTCATAAGGCAGTTGCTTATGATTTATAAATATGGATGATACTCTTCTTTTTTGTTGGTGATGTTTATGTGGATCGGCTTTGTTTCGTTTAAGTTAATACTCCATTTTCTTGTCCAGTCGTGTACCTTGTTGAAGACGTCTTGAACTTGACTTGCGCTATTTTCGCACGCACGTTCAAAGCCAAAATTGGCTACATATGTAAGGGATCTTAGAGTTTATCCACACTCATAAACAGCAATAAGTTTGCCGTAGTCGAAAACGGTTAGGAGGATTATTATTTTTATTATTATTATGTGCTAGCAAAAAGGCAAGTTATTCAGTCAATGTCTACAAACCATCACCTTGAAGTGTGAGATGTAAGTAATAAATAGCGGCTGCTGGAGCGTGTGCTTCGAACGGCGCTGACAAACGAGCTGCAAACGAGGCACTTGCTGCGACCACGGGACGTGCTTAACTGAACACCTAGAAGTTGGTTTTTTACCCCACTGTAGTTCTTGTGCTCGAGTGGTTAGGTTTTCTTAAGTGTTTCAATATAAAATTATCATCGTTTCATACGTAGGACGTCCATAGGTGGACATAGGCGTCCTTCATGGATCTCCAAGTACTGGTCATGAAGCAAGCGGGTATATTTATCAATACTATGTATTATGACATACATAGTACTAGGTATATTTACGAGCTAGAACTAAACTGTATGACTGTGAAAAGTTCACCACCGTCGTGAATTTTACACAGCTTGGTGACCAAAAAAAGCCGCGTAGACATCGCGTCAGTTCACAAAAGAAAACAACAGACCTTACCGATATTATATGTTATAAATAAAATTAAAAACTTTTTTCAACTATGTGACGGCTACCTTATCATTTTGTCTTCCAATGGTATAGTCATCAGAAACATTAGTATCACCATGAATCATCCATGAACACACCGTAAGAAGTCGAGCTAAATTGAAACAGTTTCAAAAACTCTCTCAAATTATAAAGGAATTTTCAAGTCTACCCAACAATTTTCCGACCAGTAAGATTCATTATCAAAGCTTGATTCTAACACCGACTTGTAACTAGGCTTCAATACGAGACGCGTATCGAGCAGCGTCCACCAACAAGCCTGAACAGTGGACGGACAGTGGTCTGGGCCACTGCGTCCAATCGGATTGTATTTGCGTAAGCCGCCGCCGCCGCCTAATCCCAGGATTATTGATGCGCAGCCACGATGGTTATTAAGGTCTCCTGGACAAGGCATGGACTGATGGAATGCTAGTATTGAGAGACCGATCAATGAATCGTTATCTTTCGCGAACAAGACACAATCATCGTCATCTCAGTTATCTCGTAGCACATGCACTACTGGACAAAGGCCTTCCTCATCTGCAAGTACTGATCATGAAGGGTTTGTTGCTATACTTACCACGCTTTCCGTGTATCAACATCCCGTACTGCGTTCGCCAACCCGCCTGCCAAGGATTGCATTTCAAAACGTCGGGCAATGTACAAAAGTAAATAACGTAAATTGTATTAATGTTGATGAGACTTTTAATGCTTTTTTTAGTTCATTAAACACTGATCATATAGGTAGTTTCGAATCTTGAAATCCATTCGTGGTCAGAGAAGATTTTTTTATGAAAGAAACTTTACTACACATTGTAATTCGAACACTGATAAGACTAAAACGAATACCATGGTTCATTTTGTTACTCTCGGACACATTTCTAAGTCGGAATGAAACGCAACAAAACCACTGCTCTATTATGTTTTAACTTTAGGACAGTTTTACAGTTGTTTTTCATATATTTTTTATGTAAATCTGTATTTCCTTATATTTTTATTTTACGTTTCAGTGTGTGACTTGCCCCGTCGCAAGACGTAGCCAAGAAGCAAGGGTCAGGCACGCCAATTCGCATCCACCTCGCGCCATTACAATACTGACCCTTGTTACGACAATCTCAGGATTTCCTTCCGGAGGCTCCTTTCCAAAGATATTTCTAACTACAATGCTTGTTTATTTTGTAGTATTGCATTACACCAATCACTGTTTAACTTATTATCTGATTAGCCGGATATGGACAAAAAAAATAATAAAAGTTTTTGTCTGTTGGCATATTTCAAAAGGAATGATATGAATATGGCTTTACAGTAAAGAAAAAAAGCCGTGTTTGCCGAAAGGTGTACCCCCGAATTTCAATCCGAAGGTCGTGGGTTCGATACCGGCCGTGAACCAATGGATTTTTCTGTCTTGAAAAGTGTAAGTTCACATTTAACACGTGCTAAACGGTGAAGGAAACATCGTGAGGAAACCCACGGTTTAGTTAGCTTCAGACGTATTGACCTGTTCTTTCCTCTGACTAACAGCTGACTAAGCTGAGAGAGGATGGTATAGGTATTGGGCAAGCCTTATCCATCAAACAATGTCCCAGGCACTGCAGCGTCCCGTACAGCATGATTACCAGTTGCTGACGCTGCATAAATCATCTATAACAGATGCAAAGGCCTTACAGTAAAAAAAACATTTTTTTCCTTTTTAACCGACTTCAAAAAAAGGAGGTGCTAATTTCACTATATTTTTTTCTATCTTTGTTACGCGATTATTCCACTGATTTTGATGATTCTTTTTTATAAAGTAGCTCATATTTCAGAGCTGGTTTCATTTTTTGAAACTTTATTCAGATGATGCGATCGTTGAGGAATTAAATTATTTTAATAGGCAATAGATACTAAATGCAAATATAATAGGCGTAGGTACATATAACGGTTCGGACGTTTTCAGCAACACGTCAAGGATTTTATCATTCAAAGTTGTTAATTTTTTATAGTTACAAAATTAGGACACTAAACTGTTCTAATTAAAAACTGGTTTTTAATGTCAATTCCTCTCATACTATTTTCCAAGGATACCATCCCTTAAAATCACAGACACTAAGCTTGATCACAGATAAATAGATTTATGCAAATAACACGTGTCCTAACGATGAGAACGTACGCAAACAGGATAACATTATTCCCAGAATTCACGGTAAAAACTTGAGTACAATATTTTCAAAATTCAAAACATCTTCAGGCTGTTGTTGACTCGGCGCGTAATATTTGCAGCGCCGCAATCAACCGCCCGCCCAGCGCCGTCCAGTGTTTATCGCCGCCCAGCCTGATTTGTGTACTCACATCCCTTGTTTGTCTTCTGCATAAATCAAAGAGTTTCAAAGATGCCCCAATCTGGAAATTCAATTAAAAATTTTAATGATAATTTTTATAAGTGAATTATAAACAGGATTCCCATAGCTTTCAATCAAAACATATAACGTTACTATGCTGTAGGAAATATGTTTTAAACATAGGCCGAGTTTAAGCATAACTGCTTAGTACTTAACCGTGTTTTTTTTGTTTTCAGGAATTTTAAGTTGATCTTCATAAAACACTTTTCAGATCTAAGAAGTGATTTTTTGAAGCTAAAGAAGGTTATTTACACTTCTTTAAAACTGTGGTGGCAATCAAACTAACATATAAAACTCGCAAAAATCAATTATATTAAAGAAAACCTGACAAATAAATCATTTTACACAAATGATTATTTCAATGAGTTTGATTTCTCTACAAATGATTATTTAAATGATAAAAACGCGTGGATTCCGCCTACTTCTTACTCTGCACATGACACTAACATAAAATATAAATCTGACAAGGCCCATATACAGCCGCTTTAATGATAATGTATGGATTTATATAACTAAAATAATATTTTTATTGTATCCTAGTTTATATTACTGACAAAGCCCCTGTACAGCTGCAGAATGAATTTATTTACAATGTGTTTTTGTTGACTAAGTGTTCTTAGGACCCTACGGTTAAATGAATTAATGAAAAATATATGGCGGAGGGGGTCCAAAAGTTCTTGGAGGCCACTAACACAGCGAGGCAAGCACAGCGAGGACGTCCGCCAACGAGATAGGTGTAAGGTAAGGTCAATGCAGGTCGGCGCGGCTTTGGATGTAGGCCGCTTCCAGCTTTACATGCGAGTTTCACTATTAATTCAAACATATGATTAAAATCAATATCTTACGAGTTATAGCGAAATGAAAACTCTAGCGCGGCAAAATACTTACAGCGGTGCGTCTAACTCCCCGAAGCATTCACGGATGCGCTAGTACGCTAGTAAAAAAATAAAACGACCAACTATTATTTCCATGGTAATATTATTTATCTACCACTAACCTCTGACGAGTAGAAGTTCGCTCCCTTCTGAGGTTCAACCCTTTCCAAGGTCGCGTCAGAAGACTGATGTTTTGGGACGGGGCACAATGCGTCTTCATTGAACGCTAATCGGCGTCCGGCGTGCGGTCCGGCCCCTGCCCGATGGCTGACTCCCACTTGACAGATATCGGTCCGCCCTGAAGAAAACGTGGCTATGGAAACGGCGTTTACAAGGCTAAGAATGGGTTACAGATTTGTTTTGCAATTCTTACTTAATTTTTAGATATAGCGCTTTACTATAGTTTTGCCTTGGGGTGCAGGCAGTAGAATGTTGTCCGTCCTCTCTTGCTCGTGGATGCAAAATCCTATACCTCCGGAAGATGGGCAGCAGCAACTTTCACAGTCGAAAAAGTCAAAGTCAATAAGTGTTCATTCAATAGATCAAAAAGCTACATAGAAAAGTCAATTGGCAAAAGAAAAACAAAACATCATCATCATCATCATTTCAGCCGTAAAACATCCACTACTGAACACAGGCCTCCCTCGTGGATATCCATGAGGGGTAGTTGCCATACTCACCTCGCTTGGCAGGCGGGTTGGCGAGCGCAGTATGGGATGTTGATACACGGAAAGACGCTGCTGCCCATCTTCCGGAGGTATCCCTTAGCAGGCTCTTACTGCATCCATGGGCATGAGAGGAGGGGTATCATTCTACTGCCGGCACCCCACGGCGGTACAAAACAAAACATATTTAAATTGAATAAGGCACAAAATTGAATTAGTTTGCTTCAGAAAACTTTATTTTCCATTTATCAACATCCCGTATTACGCCGTAACCCGCCTGCTACGTGTGGTGAGCAACAACCCCCTTATGATCAGTACTTGGAGTTTCATGATGGGGGCCTATACCCAGCCGTGGGCGTCCTACGGCTGAGAAAATGATTGCTTATGTATCCAACGATTAAAAAAAACAATAACACACGTAAATTGATAATGCATGTGTTATTAATAATGGATCCGGTGCATTAATGGCGCAACAAACTGCGCCGCAGTCTATTGACTGCGATGGATGGCATAATTAATATTGGAAAATGAAACAAGTGAATTCACACAATTTACTACGTAACAAATACATTACAATCACTTCACGATTGTAATGTATTTGTTATGTGGAAGTGAATTGTAAAAATACATTACAATTCACTTCCAGAGAAAAACTTAAGATTAGGTAAACATTGTAATGTATTTTGTTTCACTTTTCTAAATTGAAATTCTTTACTATATTAACTTCGTCATTGACTTTGAAAGGCCCAGAATGGAGCTGCTTGGCGGTAAGGGAAGGAGGCTCGTGTTCAGCTGTGGGTCAGGACGAGTTTTTTCGTACAACATATCATTGCTATATTGGATAATCGGGTATTTATCGCGCCTATGAACTCTGCAAAAGTTCACATAAAACAATAAAAGACCCCCGTCAATTTAATGTCCACAGCAGATTGGCCAGCGGCTATCCTAAGGCCGTGGTCACACATTTTATTCCGCTCCTATCTGATTTGTGGGCTAAGGGCTTAGCCTCGCAGCCGGAGCTCTGCGGAAAACAATTACACGGGAGATATAACTGCCTTCCCACGGAACGTACGTTAACGGCGTGTTCAGAAGGAGGTTTTATTTGCATTGTTGGATTATGTTTACTCTTGCTGTTTGTTCTTTTGAATTTAGAGTCATTTTTAGTTTGGATAAGCAAATGGGCCTTTATTTTTATGGCGTAGTGGGTACATAGAAGAAGTTTGTTGCGGTTTCAAATCCTGCGGCAGACGGTTGTTGATTGCCAATATCAAAACAGAAATAAGCGCTTCAGGTCAGTGATCATGATCAGTGACAGCTTGTTTAGCCTTGAACTATCATAAAAGTTACATACTTGAACTGTACATAGCGATATCGACATTGCTCTCTAGTGCCATATTTTGGCAAAGGCCATATATATAATTCTTCGAATGTTCTGTCTCTCGCGGTCATTATCAATGTTTTAAATACCAACCTATTTCAGAATAATTGAACCGTCACGGGACGTCTGGCAGATGTTAAATATTTTTACCACAGTCGTCACAGTCACTACAGTAGATCCAGTTGGCATAGTCACCACAGTCGCTATAGTCGCCTCAGTAGCCCCAGTCGCCACAGTCACCCCAGTCGCCACAGTCATCACGATGGACGAAGGGCAGTCGCCCTAGTACTAACTCGCTCATCTCCAAGCGTCACGCGAGACCGGGCAAGTCCGTTGGGTTTTACCCCCCGCAAAAGATGTTTGACATCAATAAGAGGATAACCATAATTCTATACTTTACCGACTGCGAGTGAATATTAAAGCTACTCACAATAAGTAGTTCATCACGGGAAATGAAAGGCCCGTCAAATAACGATCTATGCTATTATACAGAAGCTGGCCGGTAGCGTCCAGCGGTAAAAGCCTGCTAACTGACAGCCGTGATTGACAGGCGCGCGCGCAGCTATCTGAATGTTATGAGGATGCTTGTTTGTAATAGATATGATGGGATCAGATTCAATTGCTTAAATTATAATCCTGCTTTTGCGTCCAGGATAGAGTTTTGAAGACAATTGTGTTTGTTTTTTGTGCATCTCCTTAATAGTTTACAGATCGCGAAAGTTAATAATCAAATGTATCTAACAAGTTGATAAATATACCACGACAATTACCTAAATTACCTCGACGTTCATCACAAATAGATTGGAACGATGAAAATATGCTCAACACGAGGCGTTGGCGATATTGGCGCCAGCGATTTAAACTTTTTTCAGCAATTACCAAAACATACTAGGGGAGGCAAGAAGATCCCTGCGATCCGCAACCCACTTCCCGAGCGTGGTGATTACGGGCACCATCGCATAGAAATGATGAGACACAATAGAAATCGGCCTCCAGGTCCCGGTCGCCCCACTGGCCCTGACCAAGCGGCGGTCACAGCAGAGCGAGTGTTTATAGAAATTGCCAGGCTTCAACAGACGCATTCTAAGGCATAACCAACATCTGGTTCCTGGTAGTTGGACGTGGAGTTGTAAAATATAGGTGACAAGTTTTAGCTTGAGTGAAATCCGCACAGAAGGCGAGGACACTATCACCCCTTACAAACTTGCTTATAAAACCGTTTGTAACAAAACTTTCCAAGTTCCATAATTAAATACATATTCTTCGCAAAAGCGAGCCCTTTAACAATTACGCGTTGAATAGCTTCTTGCTCACATTTACCGTTACAAATACATTATCCGTCGCAGTCCCCCTTCGTCGTATAAAAATAGCAAATATGACTTAAACCCGCATTACACCGCTCAGCAGACCGCTTCGAGACAATAGTCCACAGATCACGGTAATAGCGATCCAATAGCGATAGCGTGATATCCATCATTACTGACCACTCTGCTCTTCCAACTAGAACTCTATAACTAAGTTATAAGGTTTAAAACTCCAGAACTTTTATAAGTTGTTAGTTCTTTGATTGACGTGTGACGGCTACCGACTGCACGAGGTCATTTCATCTTGATTAAAAATGTTTGATTGATGGTGATAATGTGTTTGCAGTTGAGTAAACAATACGATTACTTTTGATTTACTATTAAATTGAAAGTTTATGAATTCAATTAGAGGTTAACTTTACTCTGTATCAAATTTTTGCGTCATGCCGCGTATAAGTATAAACTGGCGACACTGTAAACTAGCGCCATGGTAGGTTCTTTAACTAGTTATATGTTGTCTTTTATTGCATAATGTTGAGTGACGACCAATTTAGTTGTCAACAGTTATTAATTTGTTTGTTTTGGAACTTAATGTATAACCCAAAATAAACTGCTTATATTATCATATTTTATAATATCTCTCAGTTTAACTGACACGTGCCGAGTTCATACACCTATGACATACTTACTTTTAAGAGATAATTATTGGTAAAGAAGTAACTAAACATACATAATTAACATAAACAACATAAACAACACGTAAACATTTATCAAATTATGATTTATTCAGGATTGTGCTAAATCACAAATACGAATAAATTATAATTTATATTATTACATAATTCTTTAATTTAACAAAACAACTTCTTGATCTTTATAATTGAGATTTTCCCTCGATTTATCGTGGGTTTTATCATCAGAACTAGGTTTAAAAGTTGCTTGTTTTATTAAGTGAAACAAAAAATCTAAAAAGGGTATATAAATTACTATGCCTTAATAGAACCTCGTCTTTTTCTTAAAGTCTGTAAAAAAATGCTTTAAATTAAAGTTCAGTTTTGGAAATACCTCACAAATTTTAACCGTAGGAGATCCATTTCTGGATTCCCTCATAAACCAAGTTCTGGTCATGAGGGGTTGTTGCTGAACTGATTACGCATGGCAGGTCGGTTGACGAGGTCATTACGGGATGTTGATACACGGAAAGACGCTGCTGCCCATCTTCCGTAGATATTTCCATATTCTGTATTTTCTAGTATCTGCTATATTCTGTATTTTCTAGTATCTGCTAATTTTCAACAGCTATTTTCTCTCAGATCTTATTTAGGATTTCTCGATTTTGATGTCGAAGGCTAAGGCTAAGGAAAGTCTCCTAATAAAAGGTCGCTGGAAAACGCCCATTGTTAATTAACATCTTCCACATCAACGGGTTGCTCTAAGTTTGAATCGCATGCGTATTATCTTGCGCGATGTAAAAAAATATCTACTAACAAATTTGCGACACAATTTTCTCATAAACTTGTCTCAACCAATCGTCACGATTAACGACAAAAGCCTTCTTTATAATTAACTAGCTGACCTGGTGCCCACTTCGTTGGGCGGTAATATATAGCCTATCACTCACAAATACTGTGGCTTTCTATTAGAAAAATGATTTTTAAAATCGGTTCAGTAGATCCCGAGATTACCCCCTACAACCTCACAAGCTTACAAACTTTGCCTCTTTTTAATATTAGTACAGATAAAAAAAAATGAAAATGAGCAGCATAATGTATTGTGATAAAACAGGGGAATGTGGATGATTATCGTGTGGTAGAGAAAACAGTGAGTTTCCGTTTCGAAGCATGAAGATCTTCGCTGGTCTAGCAACGTTCTCGACTGTAAATGTTCTTCTTCTTCTTCTTTTTTAGCCGGAGGCACTGATGTCCAGGTCCGCTTCTGGACATAGGCCTCCCTAATGGATCTGCAAGATCATGATGGGTTTGTGTGGGAATTCTTTTGTAAAAATGTAGTTAGTTTATTGGTGTAGACTGTAAGCTAACTACTGTTATTTTTCAATAAATAAATGTCTAAATGTTGCCATCCTCACGACGCTTGGCAGGCGGGTAAGCGAGCGTAGTACGGAATGTTGATACACGGAAAAACGCTGCTGCTCATCTTCCGGAGGTATTCCTTTCTCTCTTGCCGGTGGATGCAGTAAGATTCTGCATTCACCAGGAGAGGGAACATCCTTATGCCGGCACTCCACGGTATAATATATTTAATAAATTAAGAATAAAAAAAACTTTTTAACAAACAAGCTTTAATATACGTACTAAAAATAATAAAATAAACATTTTCCATTAAAGTTTAATGTCAACTTAAAACGTCTTTACATTATTTATGCGATAAAAAATCTTGTTTGTTAAAAAGTTTTTTTATTCTTAATTTATTTTTTACTTTTTAGTTATCACTGGATAGTTGGTTTCTTGTCTGTTCATCTCATGCCCGCCATGTGAGATTTAGAGTAATGTCATATAATTTTACGAGTAACACTCAGCAATACCTTTTATTTGATATCCTAAAATAACTAGTCCGCCGACTTGGGTATTCTGCCATATTGGATTTAGAATGACGTTATTTTATTTTTCGAATTAGTCCGCCATCTTGAGTATACCGCCATGTTGCATTTAAAGTGATGTCCTTTAATTTTTCGAATAACCCTCAGCAAGGCCTTTCATTTGATACCCATATTATAGAAGTCCATTAAAAATAACTAGTCCGCCATCTTGGGTGTTCCGCCATGTTGGATTCAGAGTGACGTCATTTCATTTTTTGAGTTTTTTCCAGCAAGCCCTTTCATTTGATACCCATATAATGTACCCCACATTGAAAATATGTAATCCACCATCTTGGGTGTTCCGCCATGTTGGATTCAGAGTGACGTCACATAGCTTACCATGCATTGTCATCCAAAGTAAATATGTATAAAAATTTCAGCTCAATTGACTGAAGATATCTACTTCAAAATTGAGTTGCAAGATTCCGCGAACAAACACACATACAGGGCAAGCTAAATAAAAGCTTGTAAAATAGCATTTATAGTATGAAACCTAGGCCAAAACTTACAAATAGCAGCTTAACTGTTTTTTATGTTATGTATGTTTTGATTAGGTATTAATTATATTCTATATTATTGGTGGCTCACTATTACTAGGCTGGCCCTGTGCTGAGGGAGTTCCCTTAGGGTAATGTAAGATTGAAATCTTATTATTATCGTTAGATTTTCTCCAATTTCGTACATATATGCGCGTGGGCGCGTGCTGGTGAGTCAATCAACACAATAGCCTTTGTGACAGGCAGCCAGGCAGCCGGGACCCCGGGCGGCCGCGCCGAGCGACGTGTGCGTATTGTTTTACCCACTTTCTATTAACCTTTAGCTGTTGTGAAAAATCAGTGTGGGTTGTACGAACTTTAGATGTGGCATTTTGATGTTTAAACAGTATTTCTGTTCAATATTTTTTATTATGGTAAAAATCTATCTATTATAAAATGTATCTGAAAAACGCCTTTTTATTACATTCACCATATAACGTTGTGCCGTAGGGTGCCGGCAGTAGAAAATTGCACCTCCTCTCTTCCCCGTGGATGCAGTAAGCAGTAATAATCTGCTAATGGATACCTCCGGAAGCGTGGCGAGAATGGCAACAACCCCTCATGTTCAGTACGTGATCCAAGATGCTCCAAGGGGCTCTTATGCAGCAGTGGATGTCCTACGGCTGAGATGATGATGATGATAAGATTATTACGTTTTATTTACAAGGCTGGCATTAAAGACCACTTTATGTTGGCTTGTTAGAGAAGGCTTGCTAAAGAAAGAGACACGATAGTAGTTTTTTTTGCGTATTTTCACATGTTTGCATGAGAAAGAAGTGAAATTAAATAAGAATTCAATTAAATTTAATAAACGCCATAAGCGTCTATTTTGGCATTGGTATCCTGAACTGCAAAAAAAATATTTTATCAACAACATCAGCCCGTGTCAGTCCACTGCTGGGCATAAGCCTATCCCTTGGCACACCACTGAGCCCAATCTTCAACTCTCAACCAACTCTGCCTTACTTACCATCTTGGTTCAACCGCGATAAGAAATGATGTCATCCTGCAATATTCTAACTGTAATTTGCAATCTGCAAATGCTGCTTACTGTATCCACGGGCAAGAGAAGACTAACATAAGAACATATAAAACTCATTTACATAAATAATTATAATAAATCAGGTACATAATATACAATGTAAGTATTTTTCAAAATTTTTGAAGGTGTGAAAAAGTTATTTTCGAGTGTAGGTTACCTATGTATTTATTTTGCCTCATCCACATTTTCGTAGATTCCGGTGCAGGTATAGATAGTCTTACACACAGCACTGTGACGTGACTGTGCACTTTGTGACAGTTACATGACTTCCATTGCAAGGAACATAACTACTGTAGGTGAACCAAAATAGCACTTTTGACGTCCACTTGAAAATTAACCTTATGGTATAATAAATAGAATTTGGTTTCGAATCTGAGTGCTAGAATTTCTATAGTTCTTTGAATAGTCCACCTTGATCTTTGAGTTTGAAAAAGTTAAGAAAGAGTAATGCTAATGTGACAGACAATGATAAATGGAAAGTTTTTAGCTAATTTCCTGAATATATTGGCAAAAATACGTCCTCCTACTCCTTTTTTAGGGTTTCGTAATAAAACAAGAAAACCTTGCATCTATGAATAAACATGTGTTTTTACATTTACTAATTACTGCGCTGAGCAAGGCAGATACATATGTCCTCTGAAAGTAATTATGACGCTCATAAAGACTTTATATTATACATCGATTAGGTAGAAAACATTTTTCAGAAAATTGATATTCTAATTTAAGAAACCTATTATGATTCCAAGTAACATAGATTTAGTCTTTTTTAAACTTTCGCGATCACGACACATTATAAACACATATTTAACCGGGTATTTATCGCGCTATTTACCTTTATTATTGCCCGACGTATGAATCAACCTAAGTGTGCTGATACAGTTAGTGTAGTGTGCTGTCCCAGTGTGAAACAGCCTTAAACTCAAGTTACTATATTTATGAAGACCAAGTGAGGGTAGTCTAAAAAGACGCCTTCGCGTTGCTGCGGTTACCTCTAACATGTCAGTCTTCCCGGGACCACGATGGGTGCAATCCTGTCGAAACGTCGGGCAATAATAAAGGTAAATAGCGCGATAAATACCCGGTTAAATGTGTTTATAACATAGATTTTTTCTTTTTCGGATTTGTTAAGTTTAGATGTTAGATAAAGGGTTTAATTGTAGGCGTACGCTGAGTCGGGGACCGATTTATGCCTGCGTTTTTTATCTTCACACTATGTAATTTTTACCTTGTCATCATTTCAGCCATAAAACGTCCACTGATGACAACAGGCCTCCCTCATGGATCTCCATGAGGGGTAGTTTGGCATACTCACCACGCTTGGCAGGCGGGTTGGTGAGCGCAGTATGGGATGTTGATACACGGATAGACGCTGCTGCCCATTTTCCGGAGGTATCCCTTAGCAGGCTCTTACTGCATCCATGGGCATGAGAGGAGGGGTATCATTCTACTGCGGGCACCCCACGGCGGTACCACGGCGGTTTTACCTTGTAATAAACATAAATAAATGCTTGTCCTTTTTTGGCTTTTGAATTAGTGTTCAAGTAAACAGCCGCAGCGATTGACGACTTCGGAGGCAGCTGAGACACAGGAGGTCGCGGGATTTGTTTTCCATGTATGTACGTGTACGTGTATGTGTAGAATGCGTTAAGGCGACGAATTAATAAACATATCTGTAATTGTTTAAATTATAATAGTAAAACGCGGATTGGCATACAAATGACGCAAAAAGCTAGTTTCAATTAAAAAATCCTAAGCCCCAATACAGTAATACTTGTTTAGAATAAAACCTTTCGGTAAATATGTTAAATCCAATAACCATTTTAAAAGGGTAATTTTTTCAGAAAATATAGATGTATAAATCTGTTTCTTTCACACGTAAAGTGAATATCTTAGTTTTCTTAGAGCTGTTTTTGGAGCTATCCAGTCGTGTAAAACAACAAGCGATTCGAAGCAAGAACATGATGAATCCAAAACATAAAATAATAATTCCATATCTCATGTAATTGCTTAAAAAAGTTGACGTCTTTGACAGTATCGTCAATGCGTCATCTAAGGGATGTACATTAACCATCTTGGTCTTTATTACAAGCAGTGCTTAGTGTGTGACTAGATGTCGCTAGTGTCCATTATCTATATCTATACGGTAAGGCGTCTTGCATCTATTATAAATGATTTATGCAGCGTCAGCAACTGGTAATTATGCTGTACGGGACGCTGCAGTGCCTGGGACATTGTTAGAAGGATTAGGCTTGCCCAGCACCTATACCATCCTCTCAGCTTAGTCAACTATTAGTCAGAAGAAAGAACAGGTCAATACGTCTGAAGCTAACTAAGCCGCGGGTTTCCTCACGATGTTTCCTATACCTATATTAATATTATAAAGTCGAAATATTGTATAGATGTATGGATGTTTGTTACACCTCAACTACACTAAGGATTGACTTACAACTTTGCACATGTACCTATTGATGTTTACCAGAATTAACACACATATTTTTATCCGACTACAACGCATGCGAAGTGGCAGGCAGAAGCTAGTCTAATATATAAATCGAAGTCGTGTTATTAACACATATTTAAACGGGTATTTATCGCGCTATTTACCTTTATTATTGCCCGACGTTTCGACAGGATTGCACCCATCGCGATAAATACCCGTTTAAATATGTGTTAATAATGTGTCGTGATCGCGAAAGTTTAAAGAAGTCGTGTTAGTTACACCTCTTATAACCGAGGACAGTTAGACCGATTTCAATGATCTTAGATGTTGTAGCCCGGGTTGACATAAAGGCTACTTAAACATCGTTAAAATTCACAGGAAAAATAACTTTATCGTTAATTCATTTTCCGATACACTTTATACCTAACCTGATGATGTGATGACATTGTTTGTTTGTCAAATATTTAAAGGTTTGTTTAGAAAGTTTATGTTCTGATTAAATTTAATCTTAGATGTTTATATTTTAGAAGTAGTAGTAAGTTTTTGTAGAGTTCTTGTAGAGTAGGTAGTAGTAGAGTAGTTGTAGAGTGGTAGTAGTAGTAAGTAATTGTAGTAACAGGCACGATAGTTCGCCTGATAGCTTGTACTCGTATTATAAAATAATTCAAGCAGACTTACTGATAATATTAATGCGTCTGTAAGGAGTCAAACAAACAACCGGTGTCACAAATCAAACAGGCGGTTAGAAGGTGAGGCGTTCACCTTCGGTCCCAGCGGTGGAATTGTGTCAGCGCGGGAGTGTCCTACGCACATTCTCGGCGCGGCTGCACTTGGGACCAGCTTGGAAATAGATAAATGATAAATTATGTCATCATATAAAAGGAAAACCGTGGAGGGCCGGCAGTAGAATGTAACCCCACCTTTCATGCCCGTGGATGCAGTACAAGCCTGCTAAGGGATACCTCAAAAAGATTGTCAGCTGCGTTTTTCCGTGTATCAACATCCTGAACTACGCTTGCCAACCCGCCAATCATGGCGAGTATAGCAACTACGCCTTATCCATCCATAAGGGAGGCCTGAGTTCAGTAGTGGACGTTTAACGGCTGAAATGATGATAAAAGAAAAACGTCTGGAAAACCGCGGGTTAGGCAACTTCTGCCATCATCTCAGTTGTAGGACGTCTACTGCTAGGCAAAGGCCTCCCCCATACCTGGGCAAGTATGAGGGTTTTTTTCATACTCACTACGCTTGAAAAAAAATATATTTACGTTGCGTGTCTGACAGACAGATGCTATAACCAACATCATCTTGGCCGTAGGATGTCCACGGCTGGACATAGACCTCCCTGATTGATCTGCAAGTAGTGACCATGAGGGGGTTATTGTCATACTCGCCACGCTTGAGAGGCGGGTTGGCGATCGCAGGATGTTTATACAAGAAAAGACGCTGGTGCTCATCTTCCGGAGGTATCACTTGACAGATTCTTACTGCATCCACGGGCAAAGGAGTAGGCGCAACATTCTTCCGGCACCCCACAGCTCTATAGGCATCTATAAATTTGTAATCGCTGCGTCCGCGGAGCTTTGTCAATCCACAAAGAGCGCAGCGCTGAGCGTACTCACGTAAGTTCTGTAATTTCAAAGTTTGTCGGACCCCTACGAGTCCTTATTAGACTACTCATGCGCAGGATTAACATGGCAATTCCAATTCCAAAACACGGTAGAAATATCATTGATCCAAGTACACTCGTCTGCCAACAGACTATAAAGTCGTAAACTAGAAAACCTTGAAGGATGACAACATTCCTAGTAGTAATGTTCCGGTACGTTTCCAGTTAGTACTCGGAGTACTCTCAAAAGTGAGAGCTCACAGAGGTATCTTACAACATATAAACCTACATAAGACCCCATTCTAGATATAGAATACAGTTACAACCTGCACTTAAGATAATAATTAGTGATTTTAAATGTCCCATCTGCAGGTTAAGGTGTGACTAAATCTTTACAAGTTGCATCTCAGAGCCTGCCATTACGGTGGCAATTAAGCTCATAAGGGTAAAGTACGTGAGCGACTGAAAGCTACCAAAAGTCGCTCAATATTGGCTTAAAGTTTTCATTGAAAGACGTAGTAGAAGTTCTACTACTTCTAAATACATACCCCGGAAACTTTAGTTCTCCTGCGACCATGGCCAGGTGCAATCCGGTCGAAAGGTCGGAAAAATAATTAAAAAAGGTACGCGAAAAGGTAAATCTTGTATTTTAAAAACTAATAATAAGTTGTACTACTTAAAATACATGCCTAAACACTGACAATATTATAAATAGTACGACTTCTAATTACATGCCTAAACACTGACATTATTATAAGTAGCAGTCGACGGCAGGATATAAGCCTTTCCAAACACTGAAAGATGTTAGCTAGTTAGTTCCAATTGCTTGACAACTATGTTAGTTGTCTTTTTTAAACTTTCGCGATCACAACACATTATTAACATACATATAACCGGGTATTTATCGCGTAAATTACCTTTATTATTTCCCGACGTTTCGCTTGGATTGCACCAAGCATGGTCCCGGGAAGACTGATGTGATGGAGGTACCGCAGCAAAGCGAAGGCGTTTGTTGAACTACCCTCACTTGATCTTCATAAAAATTATTAGGGCCGGTTCCCACTGGGACAACACACTACACTGACTGTATCCACATACTGAGTTGATTTTTCACGCCGAGTACACTTTGCTATCACTGGATTCCATGAGGCAGAGAGTCTGAAGCCGTCTATTTATACTCCACTCGCAAAAGTGGCTAAGCATCTGCGTACGCCAAAGGATGTAGTACCTTTGCAGGTTCCTGGTGTTTATAAGATCGATTGCAGCTGTGGGCGCTCCTACATAGGCCAAACGAAGCGCACTGTCGCCGAACGTGTGAAGGAGCACATAGCTGCGGTGAAAAATCGACAAATAAACAAGTCTGCTATAGCAGAGCATATAGTAGACTCAGGACCTAATCACTGGATTGAATTACACAACCCAAAAATCCTAGCCAACGAGAGGCACTATTATAAGAGAATGGTTCGGGAAGCGATTGAAATTAAGAAGCATCCTAATTTCAATCGTGAAGACGGCTTCAGACTCTCTGCCTCATGGAATCTAGTGATAGCAAAGTGTACTCGGCGTGAAAAATCAACTCAGTATGTGGATACAGTCAGTGTAGTGTGCTGTCCCAGTGGGAACCGGCCCTAATAATTTTTATGAAGATCAAGTGAGGGTAGTTCAACAAACGCCTTCGCTTTGCTGCGGTACCTCCATCACATCAGTCTTCCCGGGACCATGCTTGGTGCAATCCAAGCGAAACGTCGGGAAATAATAAAGGTAATTTACGCGATAAATACCCGGTTATATGTATGTTAATAACTATATTAGTAATTATATCTGGAAAAAAATATCTGAAATAAATATTTTATATGATTGTTTATAGTGTCGTTTTCTGATACGCGGTTTTAGGCAGTCTGCCTCAAAGAACTTATTTACCATTTAGAATGACAATCCCGTGACGAAAAGTTGGTGATATTCCACGTTGATGGACATTATTCATCATCCCACAGTTAAGAGTTACTCCACTGCAAATGTATAGTTTTTGGATTTTTCTCTGTATCCACAGTATTAGATTATATACCTTGTTAAATTTTCTAGTTCTAGGTATGCGGGAAGTACCCTATGAATTTTGACTCCTTTGACAATGTCCAAACATGCATTTTTGCGGGATCAACGGTCGTATCCTTTTTCAGCTTAACTTAGAATATTAATTTTTAACAGCTTAAAGAGGCTGTTGATTAGAGCATATGATTTTAATTTCAACTCGATACCTTTTACGACCTCGTGATTATACGGTCTTGACAGACAGACAGACAACAAAGTGATCCTATAAAGATTCCTTTTTCTTTTGACGTACGGAACCCTTACATGTTAATCGACGTGTCTGAAGTCGCATCGTTGCGCGATGTTTTATCGACTGTTTATCGTTCGTATGATTCTTGCCACAGAACTCTTAAGGCAAATAAAGTGAAGTATATGTATATTAGTTTGCTTTTATCTGGCAGTAAAACAGTAATATGGCACTCATAGCTACTTAAATAGCTATTAAGGAAATTACTGGCGGTAAAACCGATGTAATGCAACCTTTTGGCACTCAAGGTATGCCATTTTACTGGGTTAGCCACGATTGCTTTATGGAAAATTATATTACTTATTTTTTTAGATGATTTACTAGTTATAATACCCGTATATATCGGACTAATCTCAGGTGCTGGGGAAGCCTAATCTATCTTAAATTGCCAAGGCCTATTTCTGCCGCCAAGCAGTAATGTCTGCATTGCTTTGGTCCAGTTTAAAAGGTAAGGGGGTCGGAGAAATTTCAGGCACAATGACTTTACAACTCTGTCTCAGGGTGACGGGCGCAATGCAATGCAGCGTTGGTCACATAGTCACATGCGAAGTGACCGTGATCCTTATAATATACTAGCAGCGTCGTTCCCATTCCTGCTTATGTTACTCGCTGATAATTTAGCTTTATTGAAAGATTTTTTTTAAATCCGTCAATTGGTTTAGGCTTAAATTTCTGTTACATTATTGAAGTTTTAGGATAACATAAGAAATTATTTACTGCATAAAATAAAATGTGTTTATAGAGGACTTTAATGTTATTTAGCAATTTCTTCCAGCTAACCTTAGTTTAAGTAAGCATTACTAATAGTAATAATGTTATATAGGGCTAATGTATCATAAATTCTAACAGTGCAACAATTTTAAAAATACCTAGGACTAGTAGTTTTTGAGTTTAGTCGTAACAACAAACAAAAAATAAATCTTTCTTTTTTATAATATTACTAGTATAAGTATAGGAATATCATCTACATTCCTATACTTATACTAGTAATATTATAAAAAAGAAAGATTTATTTTTTGTTTGTTGTTACGACAAAACTCAAAAACTACTAGTCCTAGGTATTTTAAAAATTGGGCAATTTACTGTATGAAACACTTTTGCGTGAAAAAGTTCAAAGTCTCTGTCACGTTTTTTTATTTAACTTACAGCGGCAATAAGCAGACGCTTTAGCTAACAATGCATCATGCACTTTAGGATCGAGTCCTGCTTACCTCTCGTGCATGTCGTTTCACCTCCAACTATTGGTACTTACATACCCTTTACATAGGAATACTGCGTATTTGTGAGGTGCCGGCATTAGAATGTTGCCTCTCCTCTCTTGCCCGTGGATGCAGTAAGAATCTGCTAAGGGTCTGCTCTGCTCTGGAAGATGGGCAGAAGCGTCTTTCCGTGTATCAACATTCCATACTGCGCTCGCCAACCCGCCTGCCAAGCGTGGCGAGTAAGGCATCAATTCCCTCATGACCTTGGAGATGTATGAGCGAGGCCTATGTCCAGTAGTGGACGTGGGCAGCCGTCCTACGGCTGTAATGAAGACTATATTATCGAAGACGTATATTCTCAAATACGTCCTTTCACACAAAATATCATTCGTAGGTATTTATTTTCTTATGGTCGAGGCATACCGTGACACTTTGTCGTGACACGTGGATCGCTTTACGCAGTATAATAATATTAAAAGGTACATTATTATTCCCGTGAATCAATTATTAGCTTTTCTAATATTAGAAACTGCAGTCGAAACCACGCATAAAATCAAACTGTCAGATTTTAATTCACACCAGTGACATGTTTTATGTATTTATGTAAATAAATGACTTATCACAAACCGAACCGCTATTGGCTGTCAATGGCTGTCAGTGGAACTATTCACGTCGTCGCCGTCGCAGGTTTAGGGGCAAGATCAGGAGTATAAGTGCAGCGTACAGCGGGGCGATGAGCGTAGCGAGCATTAAACGCTGTTTTTCACAGTAGCAGCATCTGGTTCCCATGTTTTACGAAACCAGATACATTGTCAAATGGGTTAGGCGTGTACCTACACTGTCCTCTTAGCGGGCATATAATATTCTTTACTCGTACTAGATCTGGACGACACTGACAAAGTCGCAAGGAAAATGTGAGAAGTATAAAATACAAGTGGTTTATAGAGAAAAATCTTTGAAATTAGTGAGTTCAGGCTGCAACATTGAGTCATCCATGTTTCAAACTGAGGTAACAAACATCCATACATACAACGAAACTATCCTTTTGATTTATAAAATATGTATTTTATAAATCGAATTATAAATATATTTTATGAATCGGAAATATAATATATATAAAAAAAATATTTAAAAACTGTAAGGTTTAATGGTTGCTCCGCTCGTCGCTCCGCCTATAGACTCCATAATCCTAAGATGTCCGAAAATTCTGTATACGACAAAGTGCAAAAACGACGCTACGCGAGCCGTGAGCATTACCAATTCGGATGAGCGCTATAATGGACGCATCGCTCAGGTATTTCTGTAGCATTAATAAAACATACCGTTTCAGGCTTCACTGCTCACTGTTAAAGAAGGGATTATTTTTTTAAGAGCTATTTTGTGTAGTTTGCCTTTATTCAGATGAACTGAGTATTTTGAAAAGTTTATTGAACACTTTATTGAGTATTTATAACTAGTTATGTAGTTAGGTATCTACGGAAACGTAGATAAATTAAAAGAAATAGGGTAGTAACTTGTTAGTAATCTGTAACCTGGGCACATTAACATAATACAAATTTAAAGAGATAATCGGCAGTCTTATCGCTAAGAAATGAAACCTATCAGACATGATGATGTAAGTTATTTATTTTACGTATGTACTTATTTAATTTATACTTCAATATAGGTACAGGCGGTAATTGCTACCAATGTCTAAAGTAATCACCATATTGCATTTTTATTGCAATAAAAATACCAACATATGAGCAACTGGCACTTTTTCGCACATTCACGTAAAAAGCTTAATCTATGCACACACAGGGTTATCGCACTAATTACCATTTCTCGAGCAGATGGTTCAATCTTATACGGGTATTCAATAAACACTTACAAAAACATATGAGTGCTGCCCCATACCTTCCGTGTGACACAAATACTTATGCGCAATGTGCGATGCATTAATTTACTCAAGTACGAACTTTTGCCCCGTAGACCCAGCTCATCCATTCCGCAGTTCATGAAATGTTGGAACAACGTGCCACCTCCAATATACTACTCCTTAATTTGTCCTTTTAGAAGTTAATTTTGGCAGTAGTTTCTACATTACTTAAAGGCCAAAATAAATTAAGTGATTGATTTTGGGCTTACATTTACTTTGTTTTTGATATTTAGTATAGAATCCTTAATGTTTAAATTTTTAATAATCTCAATCAATACTCTGACTTACAGCAGACTAAGCTGAGAGGATAGTATAGGAACTGGGCAAGTCTACTCCATCTATAAATGTACCAATCACAGCAGCGTCCTATAGATACAGTATGAAAACCAGTTTCTGATGCTGCATAAATCATTTATATAATAGATTTGGAAGGTCATTATTCAAGACTGAACTTGGTGACTGTGAAGGTCCCTGAGACTGATTGTTGTGGGTTGTTTCCCGTCGTCTCATTGCGTGTATGTATTTCCAAAGGAAATTTGTTCCAGATATTGAAATCAACAATATAACAAGCAAAAAAAAAAATAAATCTGTATGTATTTATGTATGTGTTGGTAGTGTATTAGTAACTATCGCGGAGTTATAACTTTTATCACCACTAAAACATGTTTATAATACGAGCATATTTTAAAACAATTCCGAGCAGCAAATGCGAAGGAATCCACCAGCCCCTAACTCAACGATGGCATTTAAAAGTGCACTGCGTTAATAGTCCAATATCTTTATTAACCGTTGAAGGGTTGTGCGCAATAAATGAAATGGAATAGTTAACCCTGCAGTGTTCACACTCGGTTTAATTTAGTTAACTGGGCCGCTGCGCCCCGGGCTCTGCGCTGGGTAAAGGGTTGATAGTGATGGGAGAGAGCAAGTGATTCTATCGATAATTTTTATCGATAAACAGGTAATCGATGATGAGGATTTTGGATTTTTCTTGTTTTTTGTTATAACTGTTATTCTGTTCAGCATATTTGTAACTATAAGAGTGAGTTGCTGTTAGTGCAACCTACAAATATGGGTTCCAGAGAATCGCTACGTGGTATACGTGGTAAGTTAAGGATATAAATATAATGACAGTTCCTTGTCAATATATTTGCGAAGCTTGCTGTATACCCATATATACTCGTATATTAATAGTTTTCCTAAGAAAATCGAATCACAATGCAAATTCTAGAAACAAAGATAAACTCGCGTTCCTAGTCAGGAACGCGAGTTATAGTCATAAGGCTACGTAAGGTCAATGTATCTTTCAGAGAGCAGCCTTGTACAGTAATTTTTTTAAAGAAATGCTGGAATCTTATTAATGAAAATAATAAAGTGCAAACTTCAAAATAAACATTTACTATAAAATATTATCTGATTACCTAGAATACAAAAATTCTTGGAATAAAAATCAAATCTGAAATCTCAAATCTAAGATAAGCCATTACAGTCGCACCAACTAACTAATCTACTTAGGTCACTATTAAGTCCATCAAGAGTTACATTAATGTTTTTAGGTTGATAATAAGTGGAGATCATCGGCGTAAAAATTAAATTTACTGTTCTGAATATTGTTTACAATGCAGACCGAGTATAAAAAAAATAGGTCCAAGGATTGATTCTTGCGAAACACAACGTGATATTGACTTAATATGTGATTGATTCATTGTACCGCCTGTTTTTTAACTTGCACTAATTGAAAACGATTGCTCAGATAACTAGCAAACTATCTTAAATCGGTACTATCAAAACCATAATAAGATAGTTTGGATAATAAGATAGTTGCGTTTACTTTTATGACTGGCAATAGATACCGATATCGGCGAACATCGACAAAGCACATCACTACTAGGAATTTTCATCACCAGCTAATTTATATCGACCTGAGTGTTGCGCCCTCGCCATACTTAAAAGCTTATAATCGCACGATGAAGTGTTGCCAACGCTGATTAATCACCACGAATTCCAGGGGTTTTCCGACTTATTTGGAAACATTCGTGAGCCCGAAAATCTTCGAGACTTAAAATGAGACATTAATGTTAATTATCATCGAGAGGTTTGTATTTTATTATGTAAGAAAGGATTCTGGTTACTGCTGTTATCAGGTTGGATAAGAGACTACTTAAAAATTTAAAATGAAATGAAAATATATATTATATACAGCAAAAGGGTATATGGATTACCTTAACATCCAACTTATCTAAAACAAAATTTTGCAGACAAAATTTATAACAAACACATATACCTGCCATTTTCCTCACAAGGCTAAGCCTCAATCAAGGAAACTTGTACTAGAAGGTTCTATTTAGAAGATTCTATCAACTACACTCTGAATAATATTGATACCGAAAGAAAGTAAAATTTATAAAGATATATTTGTTCTATTAAGCATTAAATATAAAAATTCTGACGTGGGGTGCCGGCAGTAGAATGTTACCCCTCCTCGCATACCCGTGGATGCAGTTTGAGCCAGCTTATGTGAATGTGAACCACAGCAAACACTAGCTAGGTACCTACCTCAGAGCAAGTATCAATAGAGTTGTCACGGTAATAATAATACTACAAGTGAGCGAAATGAAGATACAGATTATTCCTAAGGAGTGAAAGAGCTCGAGAAACATTTTTTGTCCTGCTTAGAGTCTCACATTTTCCAGTGTTCAGTAGTGAACGTTTTACGGCTGAAACGATGTTGATGATAGATTCAAACTATTCAGGACCGACAGACGTTAGTTTTTATCAGTTACTTTTTTACATTAACGACAAAACCTTGTACGTACATAATACAACCTATACATTTTCCTTTAACAAAAGGATAAAAAATGCACGCAACAGAAACCCGTTTTAGTATTATACTCGGTCATTTTTCCACGGTTGAATTACCTAACGATAATAATGAAGAGGTTGCCGACCCAGCCACCTGCCCGCTCGCTCGATATCGATATCGATAAAATCAATCGAGTTGTCACATCAACTCGATAAGTAACTACCCGCAGATATGTGCAATTACGCCGCGGCTGGCCTTACCGCGTAAATTGTAGAAACTCCTTTTTTTTAATTGCTAATTCAGGTAACATTTGGTATTTTAGTTGATGATAACACGGTTTTTTTGTTAATTATGTCGAATAAAATGTAAAGTTAATAGTAGATGTTTGTAATGTAGAGTTAATAAGAGACGTTATCAAACCTTATTATTTTATAATTAAAGATACGATTCCCGAATAAGGTTGTCACGATTTTTTCTATAATGTTAACGTTGCGTGTCTGACAGACAGATGCAATATCCAAACACTGACATTCATCATCATCATCATCTCATCCGTAGGACGTCCACTGCTGGACATACGCCATCCTCATTGATCTTCGAGTACTGACTGATCATGGGGGGGTTATTGCCATACTCGCCTCGCTTGGCAGCCGGGTTGGCGAGCGCAGTAAGGGACAGGGACAGTTGTTGTTACAGGGAAAGACACAGCTGCCCATCTTCCGGAGGATATCTCTTGGCAGACTCTTACTGCATCCACGGGCAAGAGAAGAGGGGCAGCATTCTACTACCGGCACCTAACGGCAACACTCACTTTATTTATTGTGTTTTTACAAGCTTTTATTTAGCTTGCCTTATATGTACATACATATGTATGTAACTATGTTTGTTCGGGTGGAATATTGCAACTCAATTTTGAAGCAGATATTTTCAACCAATTGAGCTGAAATTTTGTATATATACATGTTTCCTTTGGATGACAATGCATGGTCAGCTATGTGACGTCACTCTGAATCCAACATGGCAGAACACCCAAGATGGCGGACTAGTTATTCTTAATGCACTCTTACAATATGTGTATCAAATGAAAGGCCTTGCTGAGAGTTACTCGAAAAATTAATTGACATCACTCTAAATCCAACATGGCGGTATACTCAGATGGCGGACTAATTCGTAAAATGAAATAACGTCACTCTAAATCCAATATGACAGAATACCCAAGATGGCGGACTAGTTATTTTATTAATGCACTTTTACAATATGGATATCAAATAAACGGGCTTGCTGAGAGTTACTGGAAAAAATATATTACATCACTCTAAATCCAACATGGCGGGCATGAGATGAACAGACAAGACACCAACTGTCCAGTGATAACTAAAAACTAAAATGAAAGTTAAAAACAAACAAGCTTTTATTTAAGCGTGCTAAAAATAATAAAATAAACATTTTCCTTAAAATTTAATGTCCACTTAAAATGTTTTTACATAATTTATGTGATAAAAAAGCTTGTCGCGAGATTTAAGCAGGTAGGTACTCGTATTAAAATTGTTTGAAAAAAAATTAAATCAATCAGACCAAGTTGCAGGTTCACAGGTTAATCTCGCGACAAGCTTTTTTATCGCATAAATTGTGTAAAGATGTTTTAAGTTGACATTAATATTTAATGGAAAATGTTTATTTTATTATTTTTAGAACGTTTAAATAAAAGCTTGTTTGTTAAAAAGTTTTTTTTACTTATAATTTATAGTAACAAACACACTCTATTATAAATATAAACAAAACGGGTAAGTGCGGGCGAGACTCGAAACTCGAAACACTTGTTGCTAACTTGTGAATAAATGAAGTTTTGGAAACCTTAATTTTTGAAGTTCATCATCTGCCCGCAGACCTCGATGTTTGGTATAAATTTCGAAAGAAAAAAGGCCTATGCAGACAGATAGACAATCGAGTGATCTTAGGGTTGGTCGATAAGTTCCATTTTTTGAGGTTCGGAACCCTAAATAACACGCAGTGATCCTATAAGGGTTGGTCAACAAGACCCGTTCTTTCTCTCGAGGTTCGTAAGCCTAAAATACCCACTTTGTTACAATAAATACAGTGATTAAAGACACCAGAAATAATATAGCACATTAAACCAACCCTGATTCTGTGACAGGACGCTCTTGAAGCGCCGGAAAGCTAATCCATCTAATAATGTCCCAGGCAATACAGCGTCCCGTAAGCCATGCAGTTGCAAACGTTGTTTATTCAATATATTATAATAGATGTTAAACGCTTTATTTTTTTAAAGATCCCATACCCCTATCATATCATATACCACCATCATACATTACGACTGCCTCCGTGGCTCCGTTGGTCTTATAGCCGACTGATACGCAGGAGGTAACAGGTTCGATTCCCACCACGGGAAAAATGTTTGAAATTGTTCTGTAGATATTTGTTCTACGTCTGGGTATTTTAAATGTATGTAAATTTATTATTCTATCAATCATCTGGTTTCCATAGTACAAGCTTTGGATAGCTTGGGACTAGATGGTGTTGTGTTTAGTGTCCAGCATTATGTATACCTATCTATATACATATATAAAACAAATTCGTGTTATTAATTAAAATATTGATTTATAAGGGGTGTAAGTACACCACTTATAAATCGAGAACGATAGTTTTAGAATAGTAGTAGAAGTATAATTTGTAGTAAACTAGTTGTAGGGTAGTTGTAGAGTAGTAGTAGTAAGTTGTTATAGTAGTAGGTGCGATACGGAGTTCGCCGGGAAAGCTAGTTTATCAAAGTCGCTAAGCACTTCTTCAAAACAAACAAAAGGACGTCGAGTCACTCTCAGTAGCTAAATGGAAAATCTCCGATTTGATCTATCTTTGCATAAGAATATCGGCTAATGCGGCCATAAATTACTATTAATTGTACGGGTTTGCCGCTTCCTTATGAGCCGGACCGGTCGGCTGCGGCATTGAGCGACTAGGGCAGTACAGCACAACCTGTGTGTCTACCATGAGTTGTCACTGTTAGATCGCCTGCCGTTACAACAGTAGTAAAGCTGTGGTAATAGTACATCTGTCAGATTTGTAACTCATGCTACCAAATTCTAAGCAAATGAAGCTCAAACTACAGTCGCTGTAGCATAGTTTACTGCCTATTTAGTACCAAACTATCCGCTAGAGGCGCTGTACAAGTTTTCATACGTTTTTTAACTACAGTCGCTAGCGAGTATAGACTGTGAAAACTCATCAGACCTACTGCATAATTCTACAATAAAAAACTTGGATTCTAACGCTCATTCAATAGACTGCCTCAGCTGCCTCAGTTGGTCTTACAGCCGCGGGAGGTAGCGGGTTCTATTCCGCGGAATAATGTATGTTTTTTATCGATAGATATTTGTCCTGGTTTTGGGTATTTTTTTATATGCATTTTATGTATGAGCGATGTCGTTGCCCAACAATTGTATGATTCGGGCTGACAGAAAATCAGAAACTCATTCATTTATTTCCATAGTTTGTTTGTAATAACGTCCACTTACATAAAAAAAAACATTGAAACTTATGTTAACAGAAAATAAGGCACATGCATGAATCTATTCACTCCCTTGTTTAAAGCACTGTGCTAAGAAGGTATTAGAAAGCACAGCTCTTTTTATAAGATTTTATTTAGCTTGCCATGTACATATGTCTGTAACTATGTTGGTTCGGGTGGAATCTTGCAACTCAGTTTTGTAGCAGATATCTTCAACCAATTGAGCTGAAATTTTGTATACACGTTATGTTTGGATGACAATTAGACATGGTCAGCTATGTGAGGTCACTCTGAATCCAACATGGCGGAACACCCAAGATGGTGGACTATCTATCTATCTAATCAGCCGGTAACACCCACTGCTGAGTAAAGGCCTCTTCTCTTACACGCCACTCCTGGCGGTCTTGTGCCAGCCGGATCCACTGTTCCCCTGCTGCTTTTACAATACTATCCGACCAGCGAGCAGGTGGTCTGCCCCGAGGCCGCCGCATTGATCTTGGCCTCCACTCGGTGACTGCTTTGGTCCATCTTTGATCTTCCCGCCGCGCATAACTAGTTGTTTTTAATGCACTCCTATAATAGGGGTATCAAATGAAAGGGCTTAAATTCGAAAATGAATTGATGTCACTCTGAATCCAACATGACGGAACACCCAAGATGGCGGACTAGTTATTTTTATTGCACTCCTACAATATGGGTGTTAAATGAAAGGCCTTGCTGAGAATCATTCTAAAAATGAAATTATGTCACTCTAAATCCAACATGGCGGTGTACTTAAGATGGCGGACTAGTTACGAAGTATGCTGCCAGTTATATTATGTAGGGTTGAAATGCAGGGTAATACTGTCGACCATGCCATTGTATACTTGGGCTCGAAGCTTTTCGATGTTGATCATGCACAAGCATACGTGGTATTAAGTAGGGTAACATCATTAGAAGGTCTACATGTAGAAGAACTAGATTGTTCCAAATTAACCGGCAGACGACCTTGCAATAATAATGCGTTGAATGAGATGAACAGACTGAGAAACCTGTCCAGTGATAACTAAAAAGTAAAAAATAAATTAAAAGTAAAAAAACTTTTTAACGAACAAGCTTTTAATCAAACGTACTAAAAATAATATAATATAAACATTTTCTATAAAAGTTTTATGTCAACTTATAGCGTCTTTACACAATTTTTGTCATATAAAAGCTTGTCGCGGGATTTACGTGTACTTACACATAAGTAAGTAAATTAAATAACTTGATCTAATTGATTTTTATTATTTTTCAAACAAAGTAGATACGAGTACTTGCTTAAATCTCGCGACAAGCTATTATGTCACATAAATTGTGAAAAGACGTTATACTCGTAAGTTGACATTAAACTGGAAAATGTTTATTATAATTATTAATTTTAGTACGTTTAAATAAAAGCTTGTTTGTTATTTTTTTTGTTAGTTTCTTTAATTCTTTGACAATAAAAGTAAGTACATATGTATTTAAAAAAGAAAGTGTATTTTATCAATCATATCGACAACAAGCGCAGGTTACTTTGGGGCCAGATAGTGCTGTATGAAATGTCCAGCATTTATTTCGTAAATATAAACTTCCCAATCAACGCTCACAGAAAGCCAAAAACACAAACCAATGAATTTCGCTTACTATATATTATTACTTTTTTGTGCTTTTTATAAGTGGGTGGATAAAATTTATGATTGACACAAAAACATTGGAAACAATAAATAAGAGGACATTAAATAAATTAAGAAATCGTTTTCGAATATTCTAACAATTGGCACTATTTAATATTGATATTTAATGTATTAAATGTGTCCACTAAACGGCTATTAAACCGGATTTTGATATATGCACTTTCCTACTGTGGTTTATTTGTCTGCAGTTTTGAATAAAAGCGTTTTATTGGCAGCCTGGCACAGATTGTTTAGTGTTTTTTGCTAATATATTGCGGATTTTACTAGGTTTTTTGAAATTATGAGCCATTCACTAGACCCATTATTTATGAGTGTTCGTTTGTAAACAAAATGGGTAGGTATGGTTATTCTTAACACGCTTTCATTAGCTTCACCTGCACCCACCTATGCAACGTGTATCTATAGAATCTTCGAAGGTTGTTTTAACCCACTTCAAACATCAGATTCAATTGAAAATGTTCATACCTATCCCTTGATAGGTATGAACAATTTATATTATTTATAATTACCAATGGTGATAAAATAACAAGGCGTGGTTTTTAGTTTTTAAACTATTATAACTTATGTTACATGCATAACAAAAAAACGTATTATTACATCGATGTTTTATTTTCTTCTGAACAAATTATGAGATACGACCTTTTTTATAAATTACAAGTGTGATAGTGTCTAGATGGTTTAGTAATCCACGGAAGAAAAAGAACATCGGTATTTAGCAAGATTTATAAATGTACCAATTTTCTCTGACAATCGTCACTTATTGAAATATAGCCTGAAGTATATAAAACCGAATACGATATTTGTATAAAGTAAGATATAGTTGTATATAGTAGTTCGTGGTTCTAAAAGAAGATAATTTTATTGATTCTTTAGAGGTACGAAGTTAGCCGGGATATCTAGTAAACACTTATACTGTCCGCTGACAAGTCTATTTATTAACTTCAAAACAGTTTTGAAAAGTATCTCGTTACAGTAAGTATATTGCATAATTCGTGTAACGGAGAGCACCGCAGCATTGTTGGCCATTGTACGGAGAAGTCAACAGGGCGCCGCAATACAAAGGCATTTATTGTTAGAATTTCACGCTTGCAATATAGGGTTTGTTGTTTGCTGATCGGACATTTTGATCCTTTTGAATGCAGAATGTTTTGAAAAGCTAATAGCTAATGGTGAACGATTTAGAGGTTGACGCTATATTGTATACATGTTTAAACAGTTCATATTTTTAACCAGTCAATTCTAAATCGTTTTTAATCTATCAATTTTAGATGGATGATTTGTATAAAAAAATAAGAAAGAATGTTAGGGTATACCTATTCACACATGCCTACTCATTGCCATCATCAGAGTCACTGAAGCCGGTTTTTTAGGATTTATTTATATCACACTTGTCAAAGTATCAAGACCACACCAGCCATATTCAAACATCCCTCAGCGGCCGCAGATCTGGCGAAATACGGAAGGGTTGCATCACGCTACCCTCGCACACAATTTCGTCATGGTTGTCCCCTGGTACATCCCTGTGGTAAACTATAGAAGGAACGTGGCTATGAGTGGCCGTGATTAGCTGGTTTCTGTTGCAATTGACGACCTCAGTGGCACAGTTGGTATAACCGGCTGTATCTCATACAAGAGGTTGCGGGTTTGATCCTGCCGGGGAACAAAATATTTGTTTAATAGATATTTCTTTCGCAACTTGGTGTTTTCAGTAAAAGATATAATAACTAAGATTTTCTAATTTAATCTAGATTATTAACTAAAAATGTCCATGTTATCTTCTGCAAGAATTATTGTGGTTAGAACTACCAACCAATTTGACACTTTAGAATTTTCTAAAATGTTTATATTAAATTTTCTTTTAACCCAATGATCTAAAACAAAGATAACATTAAACTTAATATATAATAAGATACCAAAAAATTGTCGAGCATGTACATTTTTCTTGCACTTTCATATATTATAAACATTTACAACCGGGTTTACTGCAGTGCCTCCATACGTACAACATTCGAAAGCGTACCTCTATGCTTTACAATTCACGCACTATTCCCCATGCCACAGTATAAGAACGTCCCTTCTCTATTATTTAGCGTTCTGCCGAAACACAGTTTCAACACCGTGTGTACTCTGTGGCATTTTAAAGTTGAGGCTAGAATCACCCTCTTTATAAAATGAATTTCACTTTAATTTGAATGCAGTTTGTTAGTTTCTAGTGCAAACAAATTGCTATATTCTTATATTTTTGATTCGTGACTGTTTGCTTTAGGGATAGACAATTTGCAGTGTGATTTTTTATAAAATTAGGGGGCTATTTGGTGTTTTGTATGTCTGTAATATTATTTACACTACTGATATCCAGTATTATTTAAAAATACAAAATAATAATAAAAAATTAAGCACTTCTATCAAAATGTTTACCGAGGTAACTACTTAATACGCACTTACTTATAAGTACCAAAAGTTTTAAAGTGACTGTAATTAGGGGCATTTACAAGTTACAACAAATGGTTTTTTTTGTATGAAAATGGAAAAAAATCTCGCATACTTACGGAAGTCCCACGACTCTAATATTTGGAACAAGTGGCACAAGTAAAATTATGTTATTCATGAATTTCAAATTTTTAACCCCATTATACCATAGATTAGAAAAAAAAAAGGTTTGAAATTCGAAAAGGCCTTCATTATTTATTCAAGAATTATTTACATGTTGGAGGTATTTTAGATAAAGAAATATATAAATCGAAATCCCATTCTTAAGTATTTTATATGTAATTATTATTAATATATTATATTTTTCAAGTATAGCTAATCAAGTACTAAGTGGACAATAATAAGCAGTGTACTTTAAAAAAACGAACTATGTTAAATGAACGTGAATCATTATACCAAAGTTTCTACTTCAATATTTGACATGATGATGGCGTATGAGACTTTTGTATTAGGATTTACTTAAATCTTTTATTTCAGAACTCTTAGGGCTCGGGTCTCGCTCGCACTTGGCCGTTTTATTTATTTATTAACTAACGTAACTGTAATCTTCATTGTCCTATATTTTAATAATATTTGCCAAGGAGTACGAAGAAAGTTAACAAATAAAACAAATAATAATATGCACACAAAACGTTTTTGTAAAAACGGCAACGACTGAATGAAATCATATTTCAACCTTTTAAAATCAGTTTTCTATTTGAAGCATCATTTCTTTGTCAGCGTCCTTGAGTGTCATTCTTCAAAAACGCTGATACAAGATCACTCTCGATCTCGCTTCGAGAGCACAATATCAACCTTATGCCTTTGAAATAAGAAGTGTCACGCAGAAATAGTGTTTGCTTGCACTCTCGAGTTTGTGTGTCACGACACTTCGGTTCGAGTCATCGAGTCGATCAGAGAGGCGAATGGGATTTAACCGTATATTCTAATTGTTCAAGTATTTGTTAAAAATGTTGTCGTCGTCATCTTTCTCTGTTTGGGGTCGTGAAGGAATATTTTTTCTTGTTGTCTCCCACACATATACGGTAACATTTCGACGCTCCATACAATTACTTTATTATACAATATATTTCCAACAATTACTTTCTTATTAAGGAAGCATTATTTATATGGATATATGTATATATAAGCTTTGATAAAGTGCGATCAGATAGCAGGAACGAAACAGTGGAAAATGTAGATTACAATTTTCATTTTGTTCTGTTTACATCGTTCCACGCCTGGGCATAGACCTCCCCCAAATCCTTTCACTTATGTATCTATATCAAGAGCAATGACCCACCAATTTGGATCTAGCAGTCTCTTTTTGGTCGACTACAACCTCAGTTTTCTTGTGGGACCCAAGTTGTAATAGAGCCCATGCAGCCCACCTGTCCTTGATTACAATGAATAGCGTTAATACTAGCATAAATCACAATCCAAATATGCTCATAATCAAATCAACGTCCGATAGGTAAATAAAAGATGCGAGCCAACATAGCAAGGAGCTACAATCAGTAAGTTATTGCAAATCATAGAAAGCAATAGAGCGAATGCGCCATATTTTTTCGTAATCGAATTCGGCTGGCATCGAGCGAAAATAACAACCCTCTCCAATGGCCGCAGATTTATTATTAATCCGCAATAATTCCAGACCTCACCTATTCTCTAACTCTACCAATATTCGGGGGACTTCACTGTGCGACCACGCTGCATGTCGCAAGCAGAAAACACACTTTGTCACAAAGTTAACAATGAACGACAGTGTGGAGAAATTACATAAAATCATCAATCAATCAAAAACCTAAAATTTCGCTTCCGGTTGAAAAATTTCTGGTTATTACACTTATAAAATAGTTTTTTACAAGTTGACCGTTTTAAATTTAAAAAAGTTATCTTAGGCCATTAGTGCAGTGGAACAACACGGGCTAAAATATATATGTATATTCATTATTTACATAGCTTTCAAATCTTTTGTAGAGACTGATAATTTCAAAGTTATCAAGAAATTAATTTAAGCTACATAAACTTCCCTATGTTTTTTTTTTTATTTTCTCAGACCATTTAGATTTTTGATAGATTTTTGATTTTTGATATTTTTGATCATTTAGATTTTTTTTGCCCAGACCGTGAAAAATTGAGTATTTAAAACTTTTTCCTGAAACACAGTTTATTAAAATTTCTAGTGCCATTCGTCTGTTTACAAAACGTATATTACTTTTAACTTTACTTTCCGTTCAATGTGTATTGTGCGTTCAGGAGGAGACTGTACAACACACCATATGGGTGATCCGTGAAGTCGACGCGCTGAATTAACTTTAATCCGAGCCGTAATGTGAACACATTTTACACTATTTCGAGGGACATTCTTAATTTACTTTTGAGGGTAGTTGGCTAATACCCTTGTTAAATGCCCAAAGTGCACTTGAAGCGTCAAGTTTGCTAATTTCGACTTGATAATTGACAAGGGTTGCATCTATAGCGTGTTTTGATTGGCCGATGTCGACGTTTACTATAATTGTATCAGCAAATTGGCCTTTCACATCTATTACATAGATGATTTATACAGCGTCAGCTACTGGTTTCATTAATGCTGTTTTGGAGGCTGCCGTGGTTGGGGCGTTGTTAGATGCATTAACCTTGCGCAACGCCTATTATATCCGCAGGGTGATTACGTATCTCGCGACAGGTTTTGCAACAGGCATTTGACAGCAACGATTACTGTCAAATGTCCATTTTTTTTTCAATTAGTGAACAGCAAGGAATTGACATTTGACAGCTATGGTTGCTGTCAAATGCCTGTTGCAAAACCTGTCGCGTGATAAGTAATCACACTGCCGCTCAGTCTAATCGGCTATATTCAGACGATGGAACATGTCTATACGTCTGGATCTGTCTGACTGAGCCGCTGCCGGTGTAATTAAAAATTTATTAATACTGGTGTAGAACCCGACCGTTGGATCGAAAGCCGAGATACATACCAATTAGCCAACATGGCTTTTTCTGAAAAAGAAAAAGGTCTGGAGTTGGTCCACTTTCAGCATTACATTACATAAGTATTGTTATATGTTGTTATGGTAAAAATAAATAAGTAAATGATTGACTGTTTGATTGATTGTATTATCTAAATTTGGCTTGATCTAAGGTGTTATTGAATAAGTCTGTGCGTTTTCTAACATCTTGTTTTTTCAAACACCAATATTTGCTTAGACTAGAATGGTGTTGTGTGTTGTTTTGGGTCCGGCATTAACGGTGAAGGAAACATCGTAAGGAAACCCGCGGCTTAGTTAGCTTCAGACGTATTAATCTGTTTTTCCTCTGATTAACAACTGATTAAGCTGATAGGATGGTATAGGTGCTGGGCAAGCATAATCCATCTAACAATGTCCTAGGTACTGCAGCGTCCCGTACAGCATGATTATGAGTTGTTGGCGCTGTATAAATCATCTATAATAGATGCAAAGGCCTTACTATAAGTCCGGCATTATTTATTTATCAATTAACCTGTGCTATGTTTGATGGAATTGGAGCAAACTCTGCGCCAATTCAGCTGATGATAAAGAGATTACAGCCGCTGTAACAAAATGAACGCGAATCGTTAACGTAACCGCGAGTGTTGCGTTCACATTAACAGCGGTCTGTGGCGCGGAGGGCTCAGGACGTGGATCGGTACGTGGCTCGGGACGTGTCTCGGGACGTGGCTCCGGATGTGTCTCGGGACGTGGCTCGGGACGTGGCTTGACGTGCCTCAGGACGTGGCTTGGGGCGTGGTTCGACGTGGCTCGGGACGTGGCTCGACGTGGCTCAGGACGTGGCTCGGGACGTGGCTTGACGTGGCTCAGGACGTGGCTCGGGACGTGGCTCGACGTGGCTCGGGACGTGGCTCGAAACGTCGCTCGAGACGTGGCTCGGGACGTCGCTCGGGACGTGGCTCGGAACGTGGCTTGGGGCCGTGTGAGCCTGCAGACTTTCTGTTGTGCGGTGGAGTTATGTACTTAGAGATCAAGGCTACGCAATATAACATTGGACAGGAGTTAAGGTGGGAGAAGATCTGTTTAGGCTAGCACTAAACAAGGAATAATTCAGCTAGATGACAGCTAAAGTTCAATGATGGAGAGGCTCTAAAAGAAGACGTATTAAGGCTGCCTGAAAATGTTTATTATCTACATTACACTATTTACACTCATATTAGAATGAGGTTTGATTGTTTGTTTGTGTGTATTGATTAGGCTCCGAAACTTCTAGACCAATTGAAAAAGCTCTTTCACCATTAGAATTCTATATTATTTCTGATGAACATAAGCTATATTTCATCCCCGTATTCCCACGGAAACGAGAACTGCGGGTGAAACGGCGGAGTGCGGCTAGTTATTGAATATAACTCATAATCTTAGCCATAGGACTCTGCTATTCATGTCCATCCATGGACATCCTTCCTCATGTATCTCCATTTTATGATCGATTATGATCTTACTGGGGGGGGGGTACTTTGTATCATTAGGGGTAATTGTCATACTCGCCACGATGTTGAGGATGTCGGAGGTATCCCTTAGCAGGCTCTTACTACATTTAGGCAATTAAGGTCATCAGACAATCTCCTTCTTGAGGTACCTAGGCACCACACATCATTTGTTGGCAGTTCCTTTTCTGTTGAGGCTGTTAGAGCCTGGAATGAACTTCCTAGCAATATTCGAAAGGCTGAATCAAAGATGTGTTTTAAAAAGCTTACTCGTGACCATCTTTTCGCAACCCTTTGATTTTAGTTCTCCTTTCTAGCTGTCGCTTTATAATTATACATGTATTTATTATAATTATGGGGTATTAATCTTATTTATTGTGTAATGGATATAATATATACCCATATAATTTAAATAATATATTTAATAATAATATAGTTATGTAAATTTAGTTTATAGGTACTTACAGTTTGTTGTTTCATTGACTATTTAAGTAGGTAAGTTAGCACGCCATTTTACAGTTATTCACCTTTGTGGTTGACAGGTAGAAAATGCCTTCGGCATTATGTCCACCAATTGTACCCTTATTTATGTTTGTGTGCAATAAAGTATTCAATAAAATAAATAAATAAATACATCTAAAATTCTACTGCCAGCACCCCGCGGCAAGATAACAGGTAGTTTTTAACAATAATACCAATCCTACAAACTATTTACATACTTTACTTTTATAAATTATTCGTAACATCATTAAATCACTCCTTATGTATGATCTTATTTAAGTTTAGCAGAGCTGGGCACTACTGGTGACCCGTATCTTCAATTCAATTCATTGAAGATACGGCTTGATGTTGATGTAGACAATGGCTTATTACATATTTATAATTTAGCTTACAGGACCTACACTAAGTTTTAAAAACTTGTGCTGTAGCCCTTGTTTTCCTTCCAAGTATTAAGAAATTCTAATAAATCTTAGGTTTTTTATAAACCTTTCTTCACAGAAAGGTTTTTTATAAACCTTTCTTAACACAGTCTCTTGCAAAACAACTTGAACTAAGTGTATAACTTAGTATATCTTTATGTATTTTTACCTTTTACAAACGAGAAATAAATCATTTTTGTGTCTACGTTTTGTAATTGCAAACTATGGTAATAAACGAATGAATTTCTGAAAAAAATATTTTATGAAAATTTCTGAATATATGAATTTGCAATATTTTTTGAGTTTCCCGATATTTCGACGCAATTTCACACGTCATGATTACGAATAAACGTTTATCCGTGATGATATTGGATATCCCGCAATTCGTACTAAAATTATAGACGCAAAAATTTGTGATTATAATGGATGTATGTTGCACTTAAAAAGCCGTGTTGGCCTACTGGTATGTACCCCCGACTTTCAATCCGAAGGTCGTGGGTTCGATACCGGCAGTGCACCAATGGATTTTTCTTTCTTGAAAAATGTATGTGCACACTTAACACGTGCTTTAACGGTGAAGGAAACATCGTGAGGAAACCCGCGGCTTAGTTAGCTTCAGACGTATTGACCTGTTCTTTCCTCTGAATAATAGCTGACTAAGCTGAGAGGATGGTATAGGTGCTGGGCAAGCCTAATCCATCTAACAATGTCCCAGGCACTGCAGCGTCCCGTACAGCATGATTACCAGTTGCTAACGCTGTATAAATCATCTTAATAGATGCAAAGGCCTTACTTTATGTTGCACTTTCACGCTAAAACTAACGCAGTATAGATGTTGACCAGGATTAATACATAGGGTACATTTTATCCAGGTACAACGCATGCGAAGCGGCGAGCATAAGCTAGTACTGCATGTAATGTTCATAACCACGATAGTTTTAAAAGAAACAAATAATTATTCTGTTTTATTCTATTCTACATGATTGCGAATAACCTCACACGCCGCATTTCATCACGTGGCGTCTCCATTCATCACCGTGATCAGCTCCCCTATTTTATTTATAATTTGATTCCAACAAGCTGTCGGTCCGATTCCACACTTGCGGTGACGGCGGTGGCTTTGTTCTTATTTTGTTGTGATATTTTCACGGCCCAGTGGAAACTGGAGGAGGAATGTCGAATGCACTTGTTCAGAAGTTTTGATTAGAATTATTCACACACTGGCGGGCATGAATGAGGCTGTTCTAGGTGCGAAGACAAAGGAGTTCTTATGCTAATTAAATTTAAAAAAATGGAATTTATTTCCAGGACACTTCGTTGTTTAACAGCTCGGACTCGTGAACGAAGGGTTCTAAACCATTATTTGGCAAGCAACTTGTTTTTGAGGTAGCACCGTTATTAATATCGAGCAAGAAACGGTATTAATATCACGTTTGTTGTATGGGAGTTTTTTTTTTTTTTTTTTTTTTCGAAATGACAATATATGTTGTTGACCGCAGATGGCCATGACAACGTTACCGGACTATGGCGAGCGCAGAAGGCGCCCAGCCGCAAAAGTTAGGTTGGGGCAACAAGCTCAAGGGCACCACTTAGGTTCGAACCACGGCTTGGACTGTTGCCAGAATTTTTGAATCTACTGAAGGATAGCGTCTAGGTGCAAAACTGCACCTTTAGACGGAAGAATGTATTCTTCGGCCCCGCCGGCGGGACCGGTTTTTGAATATGTGTCTAACAGCTAGTGTGGGACGGGTTGACGTCACCTCCGGGTTAGCGGCGGTGAGCTCGTCAACGGGCAAGCCGAGAACGTGTCTCGGTCGACGGAGGAAAGAACTCGTGGGCAATGGCTCTATCGGGTAGTCGGAGGGTAATCCCGAGATTAACGGATTGGAGTGTTCCGCCGCCACTTCATAAAAACGCTTTGAAGCAGTTTTAATAAAGTGTTCGATGGACTCGAGTTTGAGATCTCGGTGGAGGTCTACATTGCGCATGTACCATGGGCAACCCGTGGCCCTGCGCAAGAAGTTGTTTTGGACTACCTGAAGGCATCTAACATGACGGGACTGGCCAAAGACGACAGAGGAATATGTCATTATTGGCCGTACAACTGTCTTGTAAAGTGTCACTTTATTTCTAAAGGACATTTTACTTTTCGAGTTGAGAAGGCTGTTTAACCGGCTAAGCACGAACTTCGCACGATTAGTGACAGACCTTATGTGGGGATAGAAGGAGAGACGTCTATCTAGGATTACTCCTAGGTAGCGAGCTGACCTAACCCAAGGGATGGGTTTATCGAAGAGGAGGAGAGGCTGGGGCAGGAAGGGACTCCGAGTGAAGTACACTGCTGCACTTTTCGTCGGGTTCACCTCTATGCGCCACTTTCTGAACCAGGCACCTAGGGTGTCTAGTGCAGCCTGCAGCCTTATGCGTACGCGATTCCTGTTCTTATCGGACGCGTACAGAGCCGTGTCATCGGCGAAGAGGGCAAGTTCGACTTGCGGGTGTCGGGGAATATCGCTGGTGTACAGCGTGAAAAGAAGGGGAGCAAGGACTGAGCCTTGAGGAACTCCAGCTCGGACGGGTTTTGGGTCTGAGAGCGTGCCTTCCACGCGGTAGCGAAAACAGCGGTTCGACAAGTAGTCTCGTAAGATGAGTACGAGCCTGTCTGGCACTCCAAGCAGGAAGAGCTTGTAAACCAAGCCATTGTGCCAGACTTTGTCGAAGGCTTTAGCTACATCGAGGAAGACAGCGCCCGTATCTGCTGGCCAAGTGTGATGCCACTTGGACAGGATGTGCTCCGTGATGCGGAGCACCTGCTGGGGACAGGAGTGATGGGCTCGGAAGCCAAACTGTTCGTCAGGCAAGAGACTATGCTCATTGACGTGACGCCAGAGACGTCTCAGAAGGAGACGCTCATAGATCTTCCCCAGGGAGCTGAGGAGACTGATGGGACGGTAGGAGGAAGGCTCGTTTGCCTTTTTGCCCGGTTTGTGGATGCCAATTACATTGGCTTCCTTCCAGACATCAGGGAAAGAGCAGTTAGCCATGGCAGCATTGAAGATGCTGACCAGGAGATGTATGAGGGCAACAGAGAACTTCTTGAGTACTCTGTTGCTGATGCCGTCCGAGCCAGGGGACTTCTTAGGGCGAAGATCTTTAATGATCTGGGCAACCTCTGCTGCTCTAATGAGGTCCAAAGGAGGAGCAGAGGGGGGAAGGGAAACTAGGCGGTCGACTTCACTGTTCACCATGTTAAGGTGATCAGGGTCGACGGGTTCAAGACTAGGAGAGCATTGGGATTCAAGACTCTCAGCTAGCGCGTCTGCTTTTTCCTTGTCATCAAACGCAGGCGTTTGGTGATTCGGGCGAAGCAGAGGGGGCAGGATTGAGATACCATCTGATTTCATAGATCTAGCCAGGCTCCAGTAAGCTAGATGCCCGGGTTCGATATTAGAAAGCAGATTGTCCCAAGAAGTGTTACGGTGCTCCTGAATGGCCCTCTTCACCTTGCGGCGAAGCGAGTTCATTCGGAAGCGATTTAGTTCGGAGGGCCAAGAACTAAAGCGACGAGTTGCTGCGTTCTTCTCTGTGATCAGTCGTCTTATCTCATCAGGCAGGACACAGTTACGATCAGGCGTAGCTGGGACCTGTCTAGACAAGTCGCGAACGGCGGATTGGACATGACTGGTCAGAGAGTCGACCGCAATAGCAATGTCGTCAGGGGACCTAATGTCGTCGGGGATTTTATCCAAGTCGGGAGAATGGATAACCTTGAGGGCTTTCTCAAGTTTATACCATTGCACCACAGTCTTGGTCGGGGGAGTAGGGTCCGGCAGAGGGCCAAGTCTTAATATGACGGGACGGTGGTCAGAGTCTAGTTCCTGCATCACTACTATGGAGCTCATCCGAAGGGATACGTTCCGCAGCAGTGCGAGGTCTAGAGTTTGGTTGGAAAAACCAATACGTGGGGAATATCGAGTGTGACACATGGGGGCAATAAGATCTAGATTTAAAGAATCTAGATAGCCTGAGAGGAGGGCGCCGTTTCTATTACGTATCGAGCAATTCCACATAGGGCTTTTGCTATTGAAGTCGCCAGCCAGAATGACTGAGCTTCCAAGACTGAGAAGGGATTCTAGGTCGCTTTTAAGAAGCTTCCTATTGGGGCTAAGATAGCAGGATGCAATGATAACGGGTTGATGACCGGTCATTGCAAGTCTGCAGACAGAGACTTCTAAGTCTGTTAAGGGCGGGGGATCAATGGGAATGCAGTGCAGCGACCTCTTAAAATAAATGGCAGTACCGCCTTTAGGGGCGTTCGTTCTGTCATTTCGTACCATTTGGTAGTTAGCGATCCTAGGATCGCGATGGCACTGTTTCAAGAAGGTCTCCTGCACTAGCAGAATATCTATTTGGTGATTGACAAGGAATTGCTTCACGAGTTCCTTCTGAGGAGATAGGCCGTTAGCATTAAAAAATGCTATCGAGAGGGAGCGGGGTTTCAGTCTTTCTTTCTGCACTGCCATACTAAAAAGACTTGAAAGTGAGGGCGTCGAGAGACGCCATGACATCCTGATGATTAGAGATAATCATCAGTTTCTCTATGGGCGACTTCGCCAGGCTAAGCTTGCGCAGGAGCGCATTCACCGATCCGAAATCGATGTTCGGTAGCCCCAGGCTAGGGTTCTCAGCAGCGGGAGCTGGCTGAGAGGGCCTAGTGGGGCGGGGTAGGGGTGCGGGGGCAGGGGCGGAGTGAAGCTCCTGGGAACGCGGGGGAGAGGATACACCAGTTGTTGCCTGAAGGGCGCGGCTGGTGTAGCCCAAAGGTCTCGCCCAAGCTGACACAGCAGGAGGGGCGGGGGGCAACAAGGACACCTTCGGAGATGTCCTCGCGTGTTGGGGTGGGGCGGGGCGGAAGCGCTCCGGAGCCCTAGCATGCGCTCTCCTAGCGCTTGCCTTTGGGGCTCTGGGGCAGCCGCGATAGTTCGCGGTGTGCCCCTCGGTCCCGCAGAGCACGCAACTAGGCGGCATGGGGTCATTGGGGACGCGCTTGCAGTCAGCGGTGCCGTGGTCACCCAGACACTTGACGCAGCGGGGGCGGGCAAAACAGTTGCGCGCAGAGTGGCCATATAACTGGCACCTGTGGCACTGTCCGGGGGGGCCCTTCCTGAAGGGAGCCTCTACGTAGAGGCCGGAAAGGCGACACACGGTTTTGACGCCGAATATCGCCTTTCCTTCGGGCGAAAGGTCAAGGATGACTAGTACAAGATCGAACGGGGTCTTGTCCCGTCCGCTGTACATGCGGTGGACTTCCCTGACGGGGAAGCCCTGATCGCAGAGGTCGGACTTAATTACATCAGAGTCGAATTCCGCGGGGAGGCCGCGGATGACTACGCGCAGAAGGCGCTCGCTCTCGAGAGCATAGGTATGAAAACCTATGTTCTCAGCGCGGAGGACAGACGTCAGACGTCGGTGATCGTCCGATGTCTGGACGTGGATCTTAATAGAGTCCTTGATGGACTGGGCCTTGGTGAAATTTACCTTTTTCAAGGTTAGAAGCCTCTCCACGCTGGCCCATTTGGCCTTTTCGCGGAGGAAGACAGGCGGGGGGGGTCTCTCCTTGCGGAGGGGGGCGGGTTCGGCGGGGGTCGCGGGGGGAGTAGGCGGGCGGGTAGCCGTAGCCTCTACGGGGACTGCGATCTTAGCCGGAGGGGCTAAGGCCGACTTATGGGACGCCTTCTTCCTGCGCCGTTTGCCGCCTTCGACGACAGTGTAACTGTCGTCGGAGGACTGCTCCGACGAGGAAGAGTTGTCGCTCGGGGAGGGTTCGAGCTCCATCGCCGAAGCGTCGGAGTCCGAATCGGAGGAGGAGGAAGGGGCGGGGGAGACCGGAGTCTCCGGGGTGGCCGGAAGGGCGGGGGCGGGGGTAGGAGGGGCCGCGTTGACCACCTCCATCGGATGGGACTTGGACTTTTTGTCCAACTTGTTCGCCTCTTGGTACGAAGCGAGCAACTTGGACAACAAGTCCCCGTGCTGCTGGGCTAACATCCTGAGTACCCCCAGGAGGGTCTCAGGATCAAGCCCACCCAGCAAGTCCGGGCTTGACATCGCGCGGGGGTGTGGGGAGGTCCCTATTCCCGGGGGGGACACCCGGGAAATAACTAAGTGTCCCTCCTTGTCGGGTATAGACAAGGAGGGGTGTGTGCCTATGTGTCCTACCTAAATGTGTGTGTCCCTTTCGCCTCTCTTATGGGGCAAAAGGGGTGTGTGCCTCACGCTATCTGGGGTCGGCGAGGGTTCCACCCCAAGGCCGGTGGTTCCAGACCCAGCCGGATTCTGTGTTGCCTTGAAGAGGCAAAACAGGCGCTCCGGGTCCACGCCCAGCTAAGTTAGTTGTCACCGTAGGGTATCCCTTAGCTGACCACTGAAGTCGTGGCTTTCGACAGTTTACACAGCAAAGAAACTAGCTCGAGAAATCGTTCTGAAAAGAACGATTTTCTCTTGCACTGGAGCAGTTCGAGTTATTCGCTCTGAAAAGAGCAAACAACTCGAAAAGAAACAGGATAGAATCCTGTAGCGCACTAAAAAGTGCGAACTACCGGTATTCGCTCGCGCAAGTGATTATTCAGACTAGCAAGCTAGTAAGAATAACACCGCAACGAAGCGAAGCTAGCACTGGACGCTAGCGGGCGACGGCAGGGGCCTGGTGCGGGGACCAAGGCGGCAGCGGGCGGCGGGCGTCTGGAACGACGTCCGAGCGGCGACTGCGGGAGCGCAGTGGAGGGGCCTGGTGCGGGGACCAGGCGAGCGGGCGGCTAGAGCGGCGTGCGTCTAGCACGACGTCCGAGCGGCGAGTGTTGTATGGGAGTCCACTAAAATATTTATTTTATTCTGTGTTTAGTATATTTTGTTCTAGCGGCAACAGAAATACATAATACATCAACTGTGAAAATTTAAACTGTCTTGCTATCAGGGATCATGGGTGATACAGCCTGGTGACAGACAGACAGACAGACGGACAGCGGAGTCTTTGTAAGAGGGTTCCGTTGTTACCCTCTGGGTACGGAACCCTAAAAAGTGAGTGAGGTTTTTTATTTCGATTCTTTCTCTCAATTAGAAAAAGATTTACTGAAGCAAACAGATTCAATTTGCATCAATGTAAATGCGTAGTTTTCTTGGTAAATTGACATTTTAATGTGGGTTTTAGGTTCAAAGGAACATATTTCGACGGGTTTTTCAGAACCTATAAGCAGAAATTTCTCTACAAAAGTTGCCTTTTGATAAAAGCTCGTCAATGGAATTTAATTATTATTTTATAAAATGATGTACAATGATAAGATATATCTAAATTAAAGTGCATACACTTCTTAATTATAATTAAGTAGTGTACTCGTATATAGGTACTTTAATTCAGAAACGCATTTTCTGGTTCGTATAGGCACGCCATCATACAAGTTATTTATACCTAGTTTGGGTGCCTATGTGTTCCGTTCTGGATAGTATCTTATTCTAGTAGAATGTCGAATGTAATTATCATTTTTTAAAATGATGTACTGGTATGTAATGGTAAGACATATCTGAATTAAAGTGTATACACTTCTTAATTATAATTAAGTAGTGTATATACTTTCTGTTTTGTATAGTCACGCCATCATACAGGTTATTTATACCTAAACTAGGTACTATTGTACCTAGTTTGGGTGCCTATGTGTTCCGTTCTGGATACTTTTTTGTTTCAGTATAATTATAAATATGTTTTTGGTATAAATAAATGATATCTTTATCTTTATCTTATGTATAACATACCATCAAAACAATAGCTTACCCAATACGCCCTGTGACTAATTCCATCGTTAACAATACAGGGTTGAGCGGTTGAATATATTGACACAAATGTTGCGGGAACCCTTCTCCGTTATTGTTTCCCTGATTCGGCCGTGGATAATTAGTTTAGTGTAGGGTAGCTTTGATTGCGGCTGTGTGCCGTTTTAATATTTTGATATTGGCTTTTGCGGGCCAACTGTCGCGGTCCCGCTTTGTAATTTCGTCGAAGGTATTGAGACGGGTGCGACAGAATTTCGTGAGGTTTTTCCATAAAGGCAATTTAGGAATGTATTTTATGGCCAGATTGTAAAGCGTGTACCTGCTTACAAAGTTTCTAAAATGATTTACAAGGTTCTTAATAAAACAATTCTTAAGCCATTCTAGCTGCAAAAGCTCTTCATCTTCACTTCTTTGCCTGATTTCACCCACTACTAGGTATAGGTCTCTACGTACCATCCTCTACGGTTCAGTGGCATCGCATCTATTGACGATTTAATACTAACATAACATAAGATGACACATAAGTGCCTACATGAAAACTTCGTTATACTACGTTTTCTACACGACAGACTTACCCTGTTACTTACCATCGAACCACTACAAAACTGGTTGAAACTGACTCTACTGAGCGGTTAAAATGTAAATTGTCCAGTAGTTTTTCTATTTTTCTTACATAACATATTAAACATTATTTATAAAAAGCCTAATACAAGCAAATATTTCCTTAAAGGGCCTCCTAAGCATTCACATGCACTTTATGTAACTGAAAATAAACATTTTTAATCGTTTACTTTCATTTTGGCACAGTCCATTGTCAATCATAAAAGTCAGTTTATTACGTTTCATCATCAAAATAATTGTTCACATGCCAGCTAAAAATGCAAAGCTCGTGTTGGTACTACAAAAGCAATATGCGAGGTCTTGATTCGGCTGTCACGGCCAGGCTCGTCTCCTGACAGCGCACACGGGCCGCTGCCTCTGCCGGCGCAAAACAAACGGTAAACGTTTGTTTTCATAAGCAAGGTGCGGCCAGAGGATATCACAGGAGTGCCTTTCGGTTTGATTATACTTTAGAAGTGGAAAAAGTCGTGTTGGCAGAGTGAGTACCCTTCAAGATGGAACACTGAAATGCAGACATTATTGCTTGGCGGCAGAAATAGGTGTGGTGGCACTTTCGGCCAAAAGGTTAAATACTAAACGAGCTCACACGGATTTTCTTTCTTGAAAAATGTAAGTCCACATTCAACGCGTGTCTTAATGGCGAAAGAAATATTGTGAGGACATCGCGCAATCAGCTTCAAACGTATTAAAATGTTATTCCTATGAATATAGCCGACTAACCTGATGGTATAAGTGCTGGTTAAACCTAATCCATCTATCAATGTCGCACCGCAGCGTCCTGTGCAGCATGAATACCAGTTGCTAACGATTTATAAATCATCGACTTACTATACATACTTAATAGAAACAAAGTAATAGTAATTTTTAATGCAGGCGCGGGGAAACCAATCAGGCTAAAGCAAGAGTTAACTGCAAACAGTGCCCGCGACCGCAAACCGAAATTAATACCACTGTAGTTACCTATATTAAGAAGAGATCAAAATCTGAATAGTTAACTGACTCATTTAGATGCCTCAGTGCAACACTGGTTTCGAAGTGGTAGGTTAGGTAGACGCCATTACAACCTAGCTTCAGCCTAACATTCTGCAACCTAGCAATTGACGTTTCAACTTTATGTTGATTGTGGTTGCCTGGTGGAGGTTTACCATAAAACTACTGGTGAAATTACAGCTCAAACATCTACCATGCGGTACTAATAATCTGATCAAATACAAAATAACAGCACTCACAATATTTGAACCGTTATTTTTATTACTTGCGTCAAGCTTTAGCAGTTCCAAAATTGTTCTTCAAGTTAAAGATATCAGTAAAATTAATTACCAACCAAAGATCACTCTCAGCAAACTGAAGCAAAAACTTTTTATAGCTAATAAAATAAATAGGCTGGCGTCACGCACGGCGGTCCAAGGCGCCATTACCGCGGCCAAAATTAAAGTGCGCTTTTTTGAAAGCAAGCTCCTCGGTCACAGTCGATAAAACCGCGCCGTGCCGACTGCGCTCTTCCCGGAGTACGTGGACGGTGGCTGGGCTCACCTCCCACCGGGCGTCTCCAACGTCGAGCTAGAACAGCAAAGTAAAATAAAAAAATAAAGAATACAGCGATTTGATAACCTCCGCTTTTTTCAGAGTCGGATAAAAAGAGCATTAGCAAGAAAAACAATATAAATGAAAGATATATTTTTTGCAACAGGTCAGACGCACAAGAAACAAACGCTTATAATAATAGTTGCAGAAACAATAAGAATAACCCGAGGAATTCGACCTTCGTCAGTTATTTTACTGACAACTTTATTATATCTCAAATAACTTTATTAAAAATAAGCTAATGCCATCTAGAATCACCTTCATCGCCCAAGAACATAAACACAAACCACCATATACCAACAAAGCCAGCTCCGAAGATTAATGACTGTCCTTAATAGATAACCAAATATTAAACTTGGTCATCTACGAGCTATTTTTAAACGCTGTTAGCGTTTGAGTGACTTTGAAATGACGTCACGTCTCCTCCCGCCCTTACCAAGGTACTCCCGTGGATGCGGCAGTAAAACAGCCAGATAGTCCCCGCTGCTTCACAATTAGCCCCACTAATGACTTAAAGAGTTATCTTCCACAGCTTCCGTTTGCCAATCTTCTATATTACTATCTTCTTGCTATAAAGAACTTTTTTTACATACTCACATTGAAACGCTTAGAATATATGATACCATTAGTAATGTCATCATAAGCACATTTCAAAAAGATTCCAGAGATATTCCTAGGCAAACACCTTCAAAAATAGCATTATCGTTGATTGATCTGTTTGGATAAGAACATGTAAGTACCTATATGATAACAGGAAGGTCACTTGAAATGTATTCGAAGAACATCAAGCCGAAAGTTTCCCTATTACCGCCAAGATCATTACGCTCGCAACTTCAATATTGACAAACTAGGGCTGGAACTAATCGGCGATCGGCAAAGTTTTTTCGACCCCCGGGCGACAGACAAATTGTCTTGCAAGAAGAAATTAATTTGACAAGTGTACGACCGAAGACCGAAGTGCCCCAAGACGGTTGTATTAATTTATTTCGACGGGAAAAAATGTGGCCGGTCCTACGGCCGATATTGAGGGGAGCCGACAGTGATCGGTTGTGAGCTGTTAAAAAATGAAACGTCTGAACAAGGGAGGAGGTAGTTTGTCAGAGGAAAGTTCAGTTGGAAAATAGTCGCGGAATTAACAAGGTCCGGATGGCAAAATTTGTGAGCGTTGACGGGGCTCTGCTTCGTAAAACAGTTAAGATTAAGATTAAGATTAAAAATTATTTAATTCGTACCAAAAAACACAAACATATTTTACAAGAGAAAAAAAAACAAACAAAATCCTTACAAACTAACTAAGCTAAACAAAAAGATAGAAAATAATAATTAAGTCTAATAAAATAATAATAAATGAATAAAAATGCATAGTGTTTAATGGTAGGAAAAAAAAGGACCTATTTCAGCTTAAGTAGCCTTAAGCAGTTGTAGCTAAAATAGGAAAAACGCGGTACCTGTTTTTTTCTAAGGTTTCGAATTTTACGGTTGTGATTATATTGACTAGTAATACGTACACAGAAATTCTGGTTCTTCAAGTATGAGCAAACCTAGTGTGTGCTAGTCATCCTACTCTTACTTTTGAAATCTAACATCAAGGTACCGATACTAACAGGCCCGATCCCGCGGTCCCAGAGAAAGTATAGTGTACCAAGTCAACAGCAAACGTAATAAATCCGCATCAGCCGGCGTATCAATCTCAGATATCATCGGCCCAACAGGAAAACAACGGAACCCTACACCCTCCACATTCAGTTATCGCCCGTACATGGACATAATGACATCAGGAAAAACTCCTATATTTCCTCGGAGGGGCGACGATTTATGACGATCTGATGATACGATCGAATCAAATAAAGCACGTATAAATCAATGTCCGATTGCCGAGGTGTTTCCGCTTCACATGCTTCTGATACTTCGGAGTTACTTAGTTACTGACCGCGGTTTGGTGATGGATCACTGTTGTATTAGTTTCTTGGCCGATGTAACAGTTTGCTCACTAATTCACATTCGTCATTTCCTACACACATTAATTGTTATTTGAAGAATATTGTCCAGTTTTCCATGTGCTCTTTGACAAACTATGACGGTGTCCAGTTATCCACGTACTCTTTGACACCATCATAGATTGTCAATGAGTTTGTGGTGTTTACTACAGCGTAGTACTTACTATCAGCAAAAGATCTGCAGCGTTGTTGACAGAACGAAGACATTTATATTAAAAAAATAAGCCTAGAATGTTGTTGACAATTAGGGTAGGCTTTATAAAGTATGCCTTATATGTAATTCTTATCCTGTATTTGTGTTAAGTAGTTATGGGAAATTGCCGTAGGTTGCCGGCAGTAGAATGTTGCTCCTCCTCTCTTATCCGTGGATGCAGTAAGAATCTGCCAAGGGATACCTACGGAAGATGGGCAGCAGCGTCCCGTATATTAACATCCTCTACTGCGCTCGCCAACCCACCTGTCATGCGTGGTGAGTATGGCAACAAGCCCTCATGATCAGTACTCTAGTTATCAATGAGGGAGGCCTTTTTCTAGCAATTGATGTACTACGGCTGGAAGAGAAAGTCAATCGGTAAGGGTTACTTTCGTTACAACTTGTCTTGCGACAATGGCCTCCTTCAAAGATTTCCATAAAGTTTTGTCTTTTGCCGCACGGGTCCATACTGGTACGGGTATTTTTCCAATATCGTCTTCCCTTTTCTTAAATTGTCTACCTCTTTCATAAGCTACGAAGTCATCTACTAAAATATTTTCTAAATCAATTTAGTTTAATGTAGGTAATAATGTGTCTTCTATTTATTTTAGTAAAAAACAAACACGCTACCACAGGTGGTCGTGACGTGAGCTACCTTTGGCCTGCACTGAAAACCAGCACCGGGTAGGCACAATACTTCTATCCAGCACAATGCTGAGGGCAGACCATATTAAAATTTGCCCTAAGCTGCTACGCATAAAAATTTACAGTTAAGCTTAGGATTCATTTAGTGTCTTAAGTAATTGTATTGTGTAGTAGATTTTATTTTCATTTCATACATTTCACCTGCTCGTTACTCTTCACATGAAGTAACGTTAGTAAAAAAGCTGCCATTCATTTTAGAACCCAAACATGGCAAAAAAATACCAATTTAATCACCACAGTCATTTCCGGGATGTCCAAACGTGGACAAAACATTATCGTTTTTCGTCTCCGCCCTCGCGGGCAGGCAAAAAGGGCAAAGTTTCAATTAACAATATTCGATAGGTCCGTAATGAGGGGTTGCGGGATTTATCGGCCGATAACCGACAATTAAACGTCTTTGTTCGCGTGAGACGTCGTGTGCTCCTCAGGAGGTGGACCCAGTGACGTGCTGGAGAATTTATTTTAATTCTGAGATCATGATGATCGTTGATAATAACTTTAACTTCTTGGATTTCATCCCTTCTAGACTAGATGTAGTACGCCGTCGTGTTGTCTCTCCTCCTCTGCCCGTTGATGCAGTAAGAATGTGACAAGGGATTCGTCTTTTCGTGTATAAACATCCTGTACTGCGCTCGCCAACCCACCTGCCAGATGTAGTGAGTGTAGCAACAGCCCCTCATGATCTTGAAGATCCATGAGCAGTTCTATGGCTGAGATGATGAGACTAACCATATCCAATACAGCCCTAGATAGGGGAGTGTACAAGGAAGGAATAGAAGTATCTTTCCTGAAAAAGAGGAATTGAATAACAATATTATATTAATAGTATCCTCTATCTACTTATATATGTAGCCGTGGGGTAGCGGCAGAAGAATATTGCCTTTTCTTCTTGCCCGTGGATGCAGTAAGAATCTGCTAAGAGAAGATCTCGGAAAGATGGGCAGCTGCGCCTCTCCGTGTATCAATATGCCATACTGCGCTCGCCAACCGGCCTGCCAAGCGTGGCGAGTATGGAAACAGCCCCTCCATGATCTTGGAGCCCCATAAGGGAGGCCAGCAGTGGACGTAGACTGAAGTCGGCTGATCTCGTATGTAAATCATCAGATGAGATGATGATTTACATAAATTACTAAGAATTTAATTAATGACTTGACCAAGAAATGCAAGTCCCTAATAGGTAGAACACTTCAGATCAGTTATCGTTTGTGTGCCTTTACCTGGGCTCATAATAAAATTACCTACTTGACAGAATTGCCAATAAAGATTATCTGGTTCTCAGTTTTAGAGACCACAAGCCAAACCGACTCCTATCAATGGGATTGCATTCCCAGAACAGGCAGAAAGCTAAAAGGCAAGACATTGGGACGACCTGACTCATATCAGCTGAGCCGTGTCACGTTCGGCGTTGATTCGTGCGCCTGCGCCGCCAGCACAAACAATGAATAGATTAGCCACATTATCATTACCTACCTGGGAATACAATTTAATAACCTTATTGTCATGTAAGGAAATAGTTGCCGTGGGGAGCCGGCAGTAGGATGTTTCCCCCCCTTTCTTGCCTGTGTAGGCAGTAATAATCTGGGCAGCAGTATCTTTCGGCATCCGCATCGGATTGCGCTCGCCAGCCCGCCTGCTAAGCGTGGCGAGTATGGCAACAACCCTTCATAGTCAGTACTTGGAGATCCATGACCAGCAGTGGATGTCCCGTAGAACTTATTGATGATGATGATGGTTATACTTAATATCATAAACGGGAAATTTTGTGACGTGTAAATATGTTTGTTGTCATTGAAGGTTGAAGTTACCAAACGGATTAAGGTGAACCTATATGTTTCTAAGAAGTAATGCATGCAAAGCCGCAGAAAGGTGTAGAAAGGCGTAAAGTAAGATGATGATGTAGTATATCTGATATGATGATGTATATGATGGATACCTGAATAATCTCCGAGGAGTATCATTGACTACCTATCTATAGGTAGGTTTTATATTCTAGCGTCATCAAAACCATGTCACTTAAATTGAATACTATTATTTTACTCAAGTAAGTGGTTGGTGATTCTGTTGCTGCACTATAGCTAAAACTAATTAAATTTTCATAAAACGGACTAAAATATTAAAAAGCGATTCGGTTAGTGCCGTTCTCAAATTACAACGAAACATTTATACACAATTTTTCGCTGCCAGCTCTAAATTTAAAAACGTCATATCTCTAATTTTACAATTAGTAATAAAAAGGGTTAAACAGAATTGACATTGACACAATTTACTATTGATTTAATTATAGAGTTAATCCCCCAAAGATTTCTTGCTGGCTTTTATAGAAAATTCTGCAAATTTTTACCTAAAGTTTCAACGTAAATGCTTCACTAGAAAATACTGCAAATTTTTGCCTAAAGTTTCAACGTAAATGCTTCACTAGAAAATACTGCAAATTTTTGCCTAAAGTTTCAACGTAAATGCTTCTCCACAGATTATCCAGTCCAAGTCCGTGTCTACACATGGGCCGGGACAAAAAGTTGGCCCCACAAGACGCGCATTGTCCAAGAACAAAGATGACGGCACGAGCGATACGATAATAGCCCTTCATTTATGTAATAAACACCCATTTCAATATATTTAATTTTATCTTCCATGGGTGTGGTACAATACCTTGCACCATGTGCTAAGTACCGGGTTACGGCTTTATTGGCGTGACATTCGATTGTTGCAATGGTCCCGCAATTTCCTGTTGTTCTTATTCTGTTATCATCAAAATAGTTGTCCTCTTTGATAAATCTGAACGTATGATCCTGACAATCGTTCAGGACACTTTGAAAGCTTTGAACATTTCAAAGTGTCCTGAAGAAAGAATTGATTCTTGTTTCAAAACGTACACGCATTTAGCTGGTAATCATACATTTTGCAGTCATTTTCCTGTATCTTATTTCAAAGTATAGAAATATGCACCTACATGACAGAAAACGCAGCTGACCATGGTACGTTGGTCCTAGACATTCTTATTCTAGATAAGTCTAGTCTTCTTATACGTCTCCCGCGCATAGAAAGGGTACTTTTCTGATAAACATAAATATTTTTTTTTTCTTAAGTGTGAATAAACCCACGTATCTGAAAGACTTTTTCAAAAGTAAATTTTTACGATACATAGTCTTTATTTTTTCAACAGATTTTGCAGTTACGATATTTTAAAAAGTCATCATTACAATATTTGAAATACTTAGTTTCTTACTCTTCTTGCTTTAACAGATCTTGTTAGTTCAAAAACCATTCAATGATCATAAAAAAACAATCTTCTTCATGTTTTTTATCCCAATCAATATCTCGTGCCTTACTTTTTGTGTTCTAACAAACGTTCAAATTGATTTCCTTTACACCATTGTACCAGTATCCAACACCATCTCTATTATTCGATACAAATCTGATGAATTAGCATATACACTCCTCAATCCAATAAAACCTTATACTATTACGAATAAAGTTTACATTTGCTTGAATATATTAAGCTTCTCAATAATCATGTGCAGAGCTATCTGAGTTTTTATAACGTGTATTGTGAACGATATAAGACTCAAAATAGAATTAGGCTGAGGGCGTTGTAAGTGCAATAATGTATCAAGTATGTACGTCAATCCTTTCATATTTTCCATTCATGAAGATTCATTCAAAGTTGATATTGAATGAAGATTTACACTCATTCATCAAAATATTGTGGAGTATCCAAAGAAAACATATACAAATAGTTTTGCTACTATATTTTTGTGTGCATTGAATTGATCGCCGGTGAAGTACATGAGGCCAGTTGGTTTTGAACCTTATACATGAATAAAAAACATTTTATATGATAATTTTAAACGATAAAACTTTGTACTCGTATCAAGTTTTGTTTTCGGTAACACCAGTAAAAGCCCGTTATTCCTTTATTACGTATTTTATTAATGAAAATAATAATAAATACCTCCGGAAGATGGGCAGCAGCGTCTTTCCGTGTTTAAAGTAAATTGGCGTTTCACATTATACTCGTATATGATGTATACAGCGCCAGCAACTGGTATTATTGTTGAATAGAACGATGCAGTGCCTTAAACATTGTTAAGTTTGCTCAGCACCTCCGTTCTCCGTTTAGACCCTCAGTCCTTTACTAAAACAACTACAACAATAAACCGAAGTTACAAGACGAAAACAACCTCAAGCTATATCCCTTTCCTGCGCTCGCGCTTGTCAATGATGGATACCCGCCACACCCCACTATGCAAATCTCCCGGCTTTGTCTCCGCATCCTGTGAGTGGGTGAGTGGGCTGTGACATGCGTGGGCGGGAAATTAAACTAGCTAATTGATAGGTGCAGCCGTTATGAAATACAATTTTATCTGAGACAACTGACAAAGTTAATGTCTGATTTATTTGAGGCACCTATGCTAAATCAATGTACCAATCACTGCAATATATAAAAGAAAGATGATTTTTACAACTCGCTTACGCACAAGACGTACCTACTTAGAATTTTTTTTCATTTAGTTAATACAAAAGAATCTGTCTAGCATCCCTGGTTATAGCTGAAAATACCAATTTTTAACTTTTTTATACTTTTTCCACAACTGAGATTTTGGAGTATATTATTTCAACATTCCGAATAGCTAACAATATGGTAAAAATATCTTACGAAAATCGCACAATGAGACCTTTCCATATCCAAAATTTAAAGGAAAAGCTATAGTTGCTGTACCAATGCCACTAAAAGGTCACTATGCAAATTTCCATACGAAAATCATAGAAAAGACTTCCGTCCAACTTTCCCTGAACAAAGCCATCACGGTCACTATTGTCAACACAAATGTAGCATTTGCTGTAATTACCCCCTTTCTTCCCGCAACTCAGCATTAGCCTTACCTCCGACATACCCTGAGGCTGAGACGAGAACATATCCCGCTTTTCACAAAGATCCACATACATTGCTCCCTCTGTACTCTCAGAGTTTCGACACCCCTTTGGTGAAAGAGCAATGGAAAGTTCGGTGCATGGTAAAGTTGCTAGCTGTAGAATTGCAAAGGAGCAGGGTGTCAAACCTATGATTAGTGCACTATTAGAGGGTTGCAATTGTGGCGAAAAATGTGTCGCCATATTTACTTTCATACTGGGTATTTAATCTTTCTAATATTAGGGTATAGTTTTCTATTATTATTTTATTTGTTTCGTAAACTTTGCTATAGAACTATCACTATGAATTATGTCTGAGGGCAAAAATTATAATAGTGTCATTCACAACAATACAAGGCATTTCAATAGGTCCAATTTTTAAGCTGTGATAGCATCGCATCCCTCAATGATCAGAACCAACTAAATTGGCCTCATTTAAAGCTTGAGAAATAGCGACGTTTTCCAGGAAAGCAGATTCATGCGGCGATTGCGCCGAACTCCATTGTGAACCAATAAAACCATCCCTGATTGATGAAGCACGCTTTTTGTCAAAACTCGTGCGTCCAGGCCCCGTACTCAACAATAGAGGTTTTTTAAAGCGCTACGTTCATCGATTACTTTTTTATCGTCTTCAATATCAATAATCTGTTTACGCCCACTGTTAATTTCGACGTTACTAAAATTGAAACTTGACACGTGTTACGAGGCGAAAATAATTTTGTGGGTGCGTGACGATGCGCTTCTAGCACTTTTGTTTGTTTCTTTGGAGAGGCGGGCGTTTAGTGCGTGACTGGCGTTTTTATATTGCCTTTGTAATGAAAAAGTGAAGTGCATCGCATCGTCCACCTGACGGGCCGACTATCGCTCCGCACGGAATTGACTCGTCCAATAATTGCGGCCAATTTGGCGAAGTGACGGCCGTCTCCGCCATTAGCCGCCTCTAGTAATGGAGTCGTCGGTGCTTCGCCAATAACTTGCACGCTTTATCGCCAGCGCAGAGTGCTATCTGACCGTTGCTATTTAGAATACTCACATCGGCTCGATCCGATAGTGTTTTTATGACACTCCCTGGCTCGGCTAGTTAGCGTTGAATAAACACGGGTCAGACGCGGACACTCGCTACCATTATATATATGGCGGTAATCGAGAGCCGTAAACGGCACTGATTGTATGGGTATTATTTCAATTTCCCAAATTCTTGTTAAAATAAAACTTTCTCGTGTTTGGCCGAGCTCATTACGCGGTTCACACGCATCCCGCCACAGCCTGCGCGCCAGTTAGTACGGGAGATGCGTACGCGCCGCGTGCCCGAAACATTCAATAACATAAGTTATAACTTGAAAACGAGCCTTCAAATTACACAAAACTGACAGGTTTAATATTTGCCCCGGCCAGCGCTCACGCTGAGCTTTTAATTTGTTCCGTGCATCCTTTCACGTAGTGTTTTCTGTGTTTTGTTTGAGCCATGATCGATCGTTTACCCGCTTTTTTTCGTTGTTTAATTTTGGAGAAGCTCCGCGGTTTCGCCAAGTCATTAGTACAACCTGCGGGACCGTCCGTCTCCCGGGGCATTGTTCTCGACGGCCCTCGCTGGGTTAGCTTCAACGCACATCTATTCTATGATATGGACAGTCAGCGTGCAACATAAATTGCCTCTCGTAATAAATTAAAAGAAACGCGAAAGTTGTGATTTATTGAGCGGTTTCACCTCAGGGACTTAAAGAAGCTGATCGATTAGCGAAAATTTCCGAGTAAAGGGCAACCGTTAAACCCACGCCGCAAGGTCGATGATTTTCAAATTGCTTCGGTAACAACGAGGGCAACCGCGCTCCTGATGGAGTTGACGCGAAAATTGAGAACCATAAATATCGGTTTAATTTTGGTTTAACCTTTAAATTTCTACCGATTACGTGAAATAACTCATGTCGGTCGATAAACATATCAGAGTAAATGTCAATGATGTGTGTAATGATTGATTTGCGTAGTAAGTGGGCGCAAATCGCCAGCGCCTTGGGGAATGTTGGCTCTCTGACACGCTACTCGCTTCTTTGTTGATTGCATGTTACTATCAGAGCTTACTTCAACATCGAACATCTCAGGTTAAAAGATAAAGATAAAGATTGCATTTATTTACCACAAAATTACAAAAATTAACTACTTAAGGTGTTACACAGATATCTACTTAACCAAGAAATCATTAGGTAATTAAGTATAAAGACAAATCTGCTTTTGTGCTAAAAGGCGTTCAGCTCCGCATAAATTTTGGGTGCGTTGATACAGCCCAACGCTGATTTTCAGCTGAAATCTGATTATAGAGTGTTGTACAGCAGCGTATTTAGTAATAAACCAGTTCAGCAAAAAGAGTTTACAAAACATTACCCATGAACACAGAAAGTGGAAAAGAAAAGTACACTTATTATCTAAACTGATTTTACCAATATGATGGTGCTAATACTCGTAGAATGAAAGATGTCGCAATCATATTCTGGTCTTTTGAGATCAGTTATGGCAAATTTGATGTCTTTAGATGCGTCTCGTAACATACTGATGTCCGTGTATATAATAACCTCCTCTATCGTCACAAATTGACGACCCATCATTTACTGCCAAGTATTCGCTTTCACGGCGATCAATATCTGTAACGAGAGCGCTCAATCAAAACATTTTCGAAGGAACAAATTATTAATTTGTAAATTCTGATGTCCAATCAATTTGCGAAATCTTTGGGACATCGTACCGCAACCCATCTTCGAGCTTACGTTATGATTCACCAATTTTTAAAGATAAAGATAAAGACATTTATTTTTATCTTTAAAAATTGGTGAATTATTTTCTTACAAATTAACTTCCATTTTTATAATTGACTCGGTAGTTCTCCACGCGTATAACCTTATTGGCGATGGTAAGTCTCTTATTTTCGCAAAAACACATTTGAATTTATAAACCCACGCATGATATAGTATAATTTGAAATATTCTCAAAATCCATAACAAGAAACATTAACAAGATTGAACAGTTCTTTACGAACCAATTTTTCAGAAACATGTTCAATACTTCAAAACATTGTAAGTCAATAATTTCAATGTTCAAAATGATCATAAGTATTGATGGTAACGAGGCAGATAGCGTCAGAGAAAATTAAACGGGAACTGAACCTGTTATCTCCATCGAGAGTGGGCGTCAGTAATCCTGTCGATACGTCCAGACAGCTGACGATGTCTATAATCCATCTGTCTGTCTGTTTGTCATTGTATGTTGTTGTGCTTGCTAACTGGAGTTCATTTGTGGATGTGATTTTATTTTTCTCAGCCTGTTTATGAGTACAATGAGTTTTAGTTTTATCTACAGTAGTTCTGAACCAGGACCAAAGTGCCAAGTACTTACTACAGTGCAAAGTGGAAAACTAGAACTTTTACATTAAGCACTACAAGTAAAACTAATACGGCTAGCTGATGATGATAATAGTAAACGCAGTAGAGTTTTTTGTCAACGATCCAGGGGAAAACTTCTGCTTTGCCGATTTCTAATGCCTAACATTAGTATCAGTTTAAAGGAGTTTAGTGACGATTTCCACAGAGTTTTTTGAGTCTAGAAAAAAAGCTGTCTTTGATGCATTTGACTAGTTAGCCTAGGGTTTATCAAAGCAACCTATCACTTAGCATACTTCATTATAAAAAACAAGCGACAAGCAATTCCAAAAAGCTCACTGCGGTTTCGTCTATCATCACAAAGCAAACACCAAAGCCGAATTAGAAACCACGTACCCTAACAATGCGCAATCAGCGACTCAATTATCGCCCCACAATGCAACAAAATGGAAAGAATTAAAGTTTAAATGGTGAAATTCAGCATTACGCGCGGTTCGATGCCGAGATTAGTTGGCATCAATCATTTGTTGGCGGCAAGCGGAGCGGCGCAAATCATAGTCCTGACGCGTCACACTGACACCCACATCCCGCGCAAAGAGCAGGCGGCCAGAGGCGCCCAGGACTCTACGATACCTGACTAATTCGACATCTTTCAAAAATGACTTATTGTTATGTTATACGGATTTGTTTTTTATGTTTTTTAAATAGAAGTGCAACGTCTTCAGTTCAGTTCCTCGCCTATTTAATCAGAACTATTATTATTTCATCGGAACTTTCATCAGGGTGCGCGATTTGCGCAGCTCTCTCTATCTTGCTTGCGCAAGCGCTGAGCGTCTTTCAAGCAAAATTACTTATAATGCAAAACGGGTCTTCTGATCATGTTCATTATATATCAAAAATAAGAGTCCAACATATTCTGTTCCTCCCACGGGAACTTTCATCAGAGTACAAGTATTGCACGGCACTCTCACCCCAGCTTTTAAGCACTTGCAATGAACTTTTTGAGGGTGAAACAATTACCTATTTTAAATTTAGTGTGATTATTCGGGCAATCGATGATTATATTAAGGAAATAAAATTTCGGAGACAAAATAGAGAACCAGTAAAATCACTTAAAATGATCTGGCTTGAATTGCAACTCATTGTACACAACACAATTATATGCATTTCATGTTAAGTGAATCTTATTTAAAAAAAAAGGAAAAAATGGAAACAAGATAAGTGCAAGAAAAAATGAGGAAGACAGTAAATTTACATACCTACTTAAATCATCCTTTTGTTGGTAGAACGCTACGAGAATCGTAGCTGTTAAAATGGAGGATGTATAGTTTGAATATATTTGTAAAAAACTATATTAATGAAACAAAATATATCCAAATAACTCGACAAATACCTACCTATACCAAAAATATGTGTGTTTGTGGAACTTAGTTATTGCTTACCTGTACCGACGAAGCAAATGAAACTGACTCTTCTGTAATCGCATAGTCTTTGTTCCACTGCGCCTGCGCAAGTCAGCGTCGCTTATGGGAGACGCCTCGACAATGCACAGGAAGTGTCGACCGAGTCGAATTAAACACGCAGCCAGACATTCGGACAAATTTTATATTATTTATAACGTCTATTGTTTCGACGTGATGACTTTTACGTTTCATTGTTGGTGCCGGTTTTTGTAAGAATTTTTATTGTAGTCACCTGCTTAACGTGACGTTTGTCACTTAACTTAATTTTAAAGAATTCGATATTTACAAAACTATTTTTTGAACCGACGTAAAACAAAGGAGTTTCTCTAGTCGACGCGCTAGTAGTTTGAATGAGAAATAGGATTTTAGAACGAAACAATTCAAAAATATTCTTCTCAATATTAATTAACGCTCATCATCATCATCACCCAGCCGTAGGACATCCACTGGGACGCCTATATCCAGTATAGGCCTCCCTTATAGATCTACAAGTACTGACTATGAGGGAGTTGTTGCCATACTCACCACGCTTGGCAGGTGGGTTTGCCAGAGCAGTAAAAGATGATGATACAGGGAAAGATGCCGCTGCCCATCATCCGGAGGTATCGCTTGGCAATTTCTAACTACATCCGCGGGCAAGACTGAATGGCAACATTCTAATGCCAGCACAAATATTTTATAAAATATTTTTAATTGAAACATCACAGATATGCACTAACAAACACGATTTTCTAGCAAAATACATGTTGCAATACAAATACCTGAGCAAATTCCAACATGCTCTGTCTAAAATCTGAATAAATCTAGTCAATTTCTTTGCGCCCACGTGTTCTAACCATTACTAGAAGTTGACAACCATCAATGAAAATACCATAAATAGAATCGAATATTCCACCAACATTTGATGGCGCATTCGAAGCCATAAAAACTGGCAAAATGTTTGCTCACTATTCTATAAACGCATGGATTCGAAGCGAACACCATAGAATCGCCATGAAAACCCATTGGATGTCGATAGAGTATCGAAACGTTTCGCAGTTCATCATGTAGTGCACAGCAATAAAGTTGACAGGATATTCGAGATAGGGATGAGATGACATAGATATCGATAAATCGGAACAACACAAATTTTAAAATCTAACTCTCATGCATGTAAAAGTAACCTAAATTTAAGTTTTAACGTTTCATTCTAAATATTAAATATGTATACTTCAAGCACTTAAAATTAAAATTTATTCTAGAATATTACCGAAGTAAAAGATAGTACCGTGGGGTGCGAGCTGTAGAATGTTGTCTCACCTCATGCTCGAGGATGCAGTAAGAATATGACAAGGGATACCTCCGGAAGATGGGCTGCAGCGTCTTTCCGTGTGTCAACATCCCGTACTAAGCGCGCTAACCGTTTGCCGAGCGTGGCGAGAACGGAAACAGGGGGGGGGGGGGATCCACATGATTTTGGAGATCCATGAGGGAGGCCGACCAGCAGAAGACGTGGACAGCGGCAGAAATATTATTGGACATCCTAGTAACTATGCGTTCGAACGAACTTTATAAAATAAACTGTTGATCTAAAGCTGGATAATCCAACGCCAAACCGGCAAAGGAATTCATAACCTTACACCCGAGATATATCACGTTAAACAATTACATGTAGTATTTATAGCCGTGGTATCGAAGCGCCGGCCTACGGTGGATTTATCGAGTGTCGACACAACGCGCAGCACTAGGGGGCCTCACGCGTCGACCGTCGCCGCTCCACGTCTGTGTCACTTGCGAGGATAACAAGCCAACTTGCACTTAATAACATACTAATTATGATTGCTTTCGACTGCAAGCGAATAAGTTGTCTTGGTAAAATCGGTCGGTACTTACACTTCTTAAACTTCATTGTATAATTTTTTGCAATCACGTTCTTAAATGTTCATATGTGATGAAGTACACCCATAAATAGACATGTTATTTATCTCGGTCGATTATTTACAGGGATTCTGGGAACTAATAACAGCGTTTTCATTAATGAAATTCAGTTCTATCCAATACAGAATTAGATTCATATTCACTTGCAAAAATATGACCCCTGCATTTTTCAGCATCGAAGTGAAACTTCCACACGCCAGCGCAGTGCTATTCCTTCTGCAATGCACCTCGTAATTTAAAATCTCTGATTTATAGTCCAACAGTAGCATTAAATTTGTAATCATATATTGATTTACAACCGCGATAAGGGCCTTCCGAGAAGCAGTGCTCTATTGCCAGTGCAATCCGGCGAGATTGCTTTCAGAACACGTGGGCAGGTCGCGAACATATTGTTTTGATATTGTACTCGTATAATCGAATTGGATCGGTGGCTGTAAAGGTTTATTGTATTAACTTTATTGTGGCAGCGTGATATTGACGGGATCTATGCATCATGCGCTCTACAAGTACATAGTATTTTGTTTTGATATAATTATCGCAGGCTGTTGATCTGTGAGGATGGCAAATGTAGGGCTCAAGCTTAAATCTGATTATGTCCCAGGGAGTAAAGGACACATGGTATATCATTGTACTATTTAGCAAATTTTTCATTTAAGAACTCTCAAAGTAATAACTACAATTAATTATTGTATGTGATGTATTCGGGATCTCCAATATGTAACTCACAAAACATAATATAAAATCTTTCAGTACGGATAAGGTCAATTTTCAACAGCTTGAAACAGGTCGGACTTGCTTTTGATATTTAGTATAATACACGAAGTCTAGTACCAAACGACGGTGGCCGTATAGAGTGCTAGACATAAAGGTATAAAGAGCAGATATCGCTTATCATATGGTCGAGGACAGACCGGCGAGATAAGTGCTTCTCAGAACAAATGAAAGTGCTATCAGTCGTAGCCGCTAAAGGCGTGAAGTCGTAATAAAAGATTATGTATTCCGCACCACGTGCCTCGAATAATGACAAAATATGCCGCGTAAAGAGAAACAAAAGTAGGCCTTTTTGTGTGCAGTTTTATAAGGCATCGGCACCTCTGAGGGATTGTTCTGTTTATTGCGCCGCGAGCTTCGAATCCGCGTCGCGTCGTCACTATTTGTAATGGTCGGTCACCGCATGTCAAATAGTGCTTAACAATTTGTGTTAGTTACGGTTGGATTCGAATTGTTTTATGTTATGACACATATGACAGAAAGTGCCGTGGGGTGCCGGCAGTAGAATGCTACCCCTCCTCTCGTGCTCGTGGATGTAGTAAGAGCCTGCTGAGGGATACCTTCGGAAGATGAGCAGCAGCGTCTTTCGTATCAACATTCCGTACTGCGCTCGCCAACCTGCCTGCCAAGCGTGGCGAGTATGGCAACTACCTCTCATGGAGATCCATGAGAGAGGCCTGTGTTCAGTAGTGGATTTTTACGGCTGAAATGATGAAATTAAATTATGACAGAAAGTACACATGCGCTGATTAGATGTAGGTTAGCTGATTTGTTATTCATTTGTTTTTCATTTAGATATGATTGATATAATTATAATGGATTTCTGCGAAGTCCCGAATCAATTTATTTCTTAGAAGCTCCAAATAGGTTTTAGCTCATTGGGTAACTACCATCCGATCTTGCTTGTTTGATCCCACGTGTAATTTTTACCGTTTGATCCCAAAATTATCATTAAGTATTTGATACCCCATTTGATACCAAGTAGATTTTTATCGAGTACACAAGTAGAATGAAAGATTGAAGTAAAAGATTTCGAGCATCTATCTTATCCAACCTGTGTAAAACTTATAAGACTTTATCCAAATGATTTAGGAAAACCAATATTTTGTGAAATAATTTACTACACAAAGTAATAATAACCTCTCATCTTTCTTTTTAATAGTCCTAGCATAAAATTAACAGTTGTAGAAATCTCTTATCTATACTAATATTATAAAGAGAAAAGATTTTTATTTTGTATGTTTGTAACGAATAAACTCAAAAACTACTGGACCGATTTCCAAAATGATTTTACCATTAGAATGCTAAATTATTCTCTTTGAGTATCATAGGCTATATTTTATCCCATTATTCCTACGGGAACGAAAACTGCGCGGGTGACACTGCGGAGCGCTGCTAGTTCAAAAATATTTTGTTTGGACCACTATCGAATGTAGAGGCTCAATTACCCATCCACAGGTTGTCTGGAAGAGAATGGAAAGCCTTATTGCCTTTAGCGATATGGCCGCCCGTTATGCCCATTATGAGATATTCTTAGTTTATTTCTGTTTGCTTATTTTCTTGTTTTTTGTTTTCAAATAAAGCATACCCTGATAAAAGAAAATTTTCTTCCATAACCGATGCGTGATTACCTCTGTGGGACAGGAAGCAGGTTTTTTCTGGTTAACACAGTGACAGCAACTTAATATCCAGATGAACGCGAGACGTGGGTGGAACGCATTCATGGAACATCCACAGATAAGTATCACTGTTATCTTCACGCTTCGAAACACACCACACAATCTTATCATCATTTTCTAATTTAAAATTACTACAATAAACTAATTTACCACGAACATTTACACTCAAATTGTCCCCTTTACGGGCTGTGGCTCAAAAAATTGACAATCGGCCCATCAGCAACTTCCTCTATTACTAAATTAATTTTTTTACCACCATGAAACGTAATTACGCCCTCCAATTTGGACACGGCGGAGCGTGAAGCTACACTTTACAGGTATACATATGATAGGCGAGTTCTCCACTAAGGCATGATGCGTTATCTGCTTCTTGTTGGTCTGAGCCGTGGGGGGCAGCTGAAAAATGTTGCCTCTCCTCTCTTGCGGTGCAAGGGGTACCTCCAGGAGAATGGGCAGCAGCGTCTTTCCGTGTATCAACATACCGGACTGCGCTCGCCAACCCGCCTCATCATTTCAGTCTTAAAACGTCCACTGGTGAACACAGGCCTCCCTCATGGATCTGCATGGGGGGTAGTTGCCATACATACCACGCTTGGCAGGCGGGTTGGTAAGCGCAGTATGGGATGTTGATAAACGGTAAGACGCTGCTGCCCATCTTCAAGAGGTATTCCTTAGCTGGCTCTTACTGCATCCGAGGGCATGAGAGGAGGGGTAACATTCTACTGCCGGCACCCCGCAGCTAACCACCAACCCGCCTACGTGATGAATATAGCAAAAACCCCTCCTAATCTGTACTTGCAGATCATCCATCAAGGCCTACATATGTCCAGCAGTGGACGTCTGACGGCTGAGATGATGATGACGATGTTCTAAGTCAATAACATAGATTAATAATTAATTATTATATTTATTTGTTACCCACTAAGGTAAAGGATTGAGACGTTGGCATCCGGATCATGAGACTGAAGTAGAGATGGTCGGGGCATTTGGCAAGACGTGGTGACGGCAGGTGGAGCAAGGCCTTAACCATATAGACCCAGAGAACTTAAACGCAACGCTGGCAGACCACCTGCTGGGGTGGATGATATCGTTAAGGTCGCCAGCAAAACCTGGATGCGATCGGCCTAATACCGGAAGAAGTGGCAAGGAATGGAGGAGGCATACACCCAGGAGGGTTGACACGGGCTGAAAATGATGATGATGGTGATGAAGGTATAGGTTCAAATGGACGTTCATTAGAGACTGGAAGTTTTTATGCAGTTTGCACGGTATCGTATTTACAAACGCTGCTATTCTGTCATGGCAAATCAGAATTATGAAAATACATTTTATTACATAAGTTTATTTAACTTTTTTTCTCTAACATATAGTGTGTCCCATCACTAGGCAAAGGTCTCCAAATCAAATCAATTTCTATTTCATCTAATTCTTATTTCATAATATAGTAGCCGCACTCCGCGGTTTCACCCGCGCAGTTCACTTTCCCGTGGGAAAACGGGCATAAAAAATAGGCTATGTTCACCATAAATAATATAGGATTCTAACGGTGAAAGTGTTTTTCAAATCGGTCTAGTAGTTTCGCAGCCTAGTCAATGCATACACACCAACAAATCTTTCCTCTTTAATATTAGTGTACATGTAAATGTAGATGATGATTATTTAAGTAAGTTTAAGTCAATTTCTTGAATTATTTTTAAAACTTCACATATACTCCCTATTTAAAAGGACCGTTCACTTTTGTTTGTACAAAGCCAAAAATTGCGCCAGATATCACGTATCGCCTTGCGCCGCCGTCTCGCTACTGGCCATCGCTACAGTAGACAGTGGCCTGATAGTGATAACCACAGATTACGCAACAACTAGTAGGAATAACCTGCGTAATGTCATTCCGTTAGCTTTTTGTGTGAGTTTGATCGATTAACGTTGTGGTCTATTTAGCTCGTTAACTGCTTGATAGTGCGTATAAAATTAATGTATGCTTTACGCACTTTTGTGGAAATGAGCCATGCATAACTACACTGGTTGGTAGGTATTTTAGTGTGTTATCATTACGACACTGGGGTCTTAACCTGAGTACGAGTATATATAATATACTTGATATTTTACTGTGCTGAATTATTCAGGTAAAAATAACAAATTAAAATGTCTCTATTTTATGAACTTAACCTTCTTTTTAACCTTATTATAGTGTAGAAAAGCCTTTAGACCTTTACTAAGGTAATTCAGGGCTATACGAAATGATTTAAGATTAACTCAATTTATATTTATTTTTGTACCATTACAGAGCGTCTAGAGCGTGTCATAAAAGTCATGGTCGTACTAATAATATCTACATTATGGAAAACACAAAATATGGACGAGTATTATTAAAAAAAATAGGGAGCCTTGCTACAGTTAAACTAGGAAGAGATAACAATTACAGATTAAAATAACACTAAACTCTACTATAATATAAGACAAGTCCAGTTAAGGTAAAGTAGAACTAAATCGATATCTGTTAAGAAAAGGCATTCCACTAAGAACGCCTAAAGAGGAAATATCGATCATTACCTCCGTCAAAGTTCATAATCAGATCAGAAACATTGTAGATAAAAAACTGCAAACACGTTGAACATACAACCACCTAATAAAATTAGCACATCTCGCCTCCCACTGCCCTTCAAGAGGTCTCAATCTCAAATCAGTTGTTTCTTGATGTGAGTTTTGATGACCTCTCGGGTCCCCTTCTCCACTATCACTCCATAACATGCCCCGATCCCTTGCGTGGCCCTTAATGTCCCGGAGTGGATTGACAAGTGCCATGTCAGGATCTGGTATCTGTGATCTGGAGTTAGGTTAGAGGTGTTATGTGCAGGCAGATACGCGGCTTCTGTTTTACGTCTTTCTAAAGGCTGGCATAGATTTGTTTGAGCGATAGGGAGCCACCTTTTTGTGTTCTGGTGTACCATAAAGAGTATTTATATTCTATTATATGCCTTAGATTCTAAAAGGGTACAAAAAAGATTTTAATGCTTTTTCTGCAACATCTGCTCCGTATCCCAGATGAAATTTTGCCCCACAAGAGTATTTTTGAAAGACTTTACGCTACGAGTCGAAGGAAGAAGTCTCGAGCGAACGGTAGCGAGATGGGTTGTCGACATAGTTCAGTAGGTCTACCATGATTTTTCACAATCTATACTTGCTAGCGACTGTAGTTACAAAAATTATGAAAACTTATACAGCGCCTCCAGTGGACCTCCAGTAAACTATACTACAGCGACTGTAGTTTGGGCTTCATTTGCTTAGAATTTGCTAGCTTGAGTTACAAATCTGACAGGTGTCATAGTAACGTACTATTACTACTGTCGTTACGGCAGGCGACCTAACAGTGACAACTCATGGTAGACACACAGTATGCGAAATTTAGTCAACTAACCCATTGTTAAACTTATATCTTGTGTTTGAAGATGGCGCATAGCTTTTGTAAGTCCTTCGCATCTATTATAAATGATTTATACAGCGTCAGCAACTGGTAATCATGCCGTACGGGACGCTGCAGTGCCTGGGAAGTTATTAGATACGACACCGATGTAGATGGCAAAATCTTAAGCAAGCATTTGTACAAAGTCTTCCACATTGATTTCGATGACGGCGGCCCTGAAAAACTTTCAGTTATTTGTTTTTACTTTTTATATGAGCCCTGATGCTCATATAAAAAGTATGATGATGCTCGCCTCGATGATGATGCTCGCCATCCAAACTTGTCGTAAGTATCCGATGACACGTGTGGCTGTAGAGTTGGCTGGCGGAGTTTAATGAATATTATCATCATTTCAGCCGTAAAACGTCCAATTCTGTACACAGGCCTCGTGGATCTCCATGAGGGGTAGTTGCCTAAATGTGTATGTAGGAGTGCTTATATCATCATCTCAGCCATAGGACGTCCACTGCTGGACAAGGGCCTTCCTCTACCTGCCGATCATGATGGGCTTGTATAGGACAATTATATAGATATATGGTATACATAAACAACAGTTGTAAAAAAGGGTTTTTAATAAATAATATTTTGGTCAAGATTCATCAATATCCATTCTGAATTTTAAAACAAAATGCTTAGCGACGTTCAAATTTTATTTTTCCACCGCGGTAATAGAAGCAACATGATTTCTCACTAAATTCTCACACTTCTTAACTGAGTGCAGATAGTGTAGGCAGTGGATGTGGGAGATGTAATCAGGACACACGCGCCCCCTGACTTCGACCGCCATTTTTAACCTTCACTGCCGTTTGAGGATCTCCGGGGCAGGGGAAAAGTCGCTAGGGCAGGTGACGCTAGAGGAATAAAGATTACGCGTAACCTTTGTGTATTGGAGCACCTATTACTTTAGGTCAATATAATTTGGCTGTAGGGTGCCGGCAGTAGAATGTTGCTCCTCCTTTTATGCCCGTGGATGCAGTAAGAATCTGCCAATGGATACCACCGGAAGATGGGTAGCAGCGTCTTTCCGTGTATCAATATCCTGAGCGCTCGCCAATCCGCCTGCCAAACGTGGTGAGTATGGCAACAACCCCTCATGATCACATGGAGATCCATGAAGCAGGCTGCGTCCAGCAGTGGATAGCCTGCGGCAGATGGTGATGATAATGATGTTCATATTTATATTTTACTGTCAAATAAATAAGTTTTCATTATTTCGTTTCCAATTATCAAAGTCAAAAGTTGCCTCTGGAAATCAAGATAACTGAAAATAAATTACTTATTTGAATTATGAGATGACCTTATAGTTAGGCTGGGAGTTAATTAAGAGCCAGACTGTTCATAAATTTAACCCTAATTATAATGATTCAGTTTTCTACATAAAAAAATGATTTATGATCTTGATATGTTGCATAGGTAATAAGGACTCAACCAAAATAATACACAAAATAATTTAAAATCACATTATCTACATTTGAAAAATATGCAAAAAAACTGTCATATTTTCCCTTAATTTGGTACCTTTTAAATTTCACACAAATACTCAAAAATATAAAAAAATCGGCCAAGTGCGAATTGGACTCACGCACGAAGGTTTCCGTACCATTCAATCAAGATCACGTTTGTTGTATGGGATATTTATTATTGGGATATTGTATTGTTATAGCGGCAACAGAAATACACCATCTGTGAAAATTTCAACTGTCTAGCTATCACGAGGGATACAGCCTGGTGACAGACAGACGGATGGACAAACGGACAGCAGAGTCTTAGTAATAGGGTCCCGTTCTTACCCTTCGGGTACGGAACCCTAAAAACAAATCGCTTAAATGAAATTGTAGAACGCTTTTTATGAAAGTAGTAAGAACTTTTAGTAAAAGTTAACATTATCATAATCCAATTAAGTAATTATGTACCCAGATCTGCGAGAACGAAGCGTTGTTAAAACCTTTGTGGTCGTTAAGCAGGTCCAATTTTAGTAGAGTTTACCTACTTTTATATAACTTATAACTTAATAACTATGTTTTTACTCCGTAAGGGTCATTAAGACCGAATTTATTATCATGATAGTAATAAAAGTAAAAAAACAGTACCTCGGTTTCACTTCTCACAGCAAAAGCAGCCAACCGACCGACGTGTTTAATTCTCCTAATCTTAGATCTATACTTCTGCAAAATAATCAAAATTCATGGACCAGAACTTACACACGAAACACAAAGGTATTCATAATAATAAATAATATTACCTAATTAGTTTTTATCACAAGTCTTCATGACTCCAAGGTTTTGTGACATGAGTTATTACGTCTAGTCTTACTAATATTATAAAGCCGAAAGTTTGTAAAGATGTATGGATGTTTGTTAATTCTTCACGCAAAAACTAGCCTACGCATGGAGCTGAAACTTTGCACACTAATAGATGTTGACCAGTGTGTCACTGTTAGATCGCCTGCCGTTACTACAGTAGTGAAAGTAGGTACGCTACTATGACATCTGTCAGATTTGTAACTCATGGTACCAAATTCTAAGCAAATAAAGCCCAAACTACAGTCGCTGTAAAAGCTGAGCTTAGCTGTATGTAGTTTACTGCGTATTTTAGTACCAAACTATCCGCTAGAGGTGCTGTATAAGTTTTCTTACATTGTTATAACTACAGACGCTAGCGAGACACAATCCTTAGATTGTGAAAACTCATGGTAGACCTACATAACAGGAATAATACATAGTCTACTTCTTATCCTGGTACAACACATGCAAACATATCCTTCCCTCATGAATCTACAAGTAGTACTCGCCATGCTTGGCAGGCGGGTTTGCGAGCGATGTACTGGATATTGATACATGGAATGATGCTGCTGCCCATCTTCCGGAGGTATCCCTTAGCAGGCTCTTACTGCAACCACGGGCTTGAGAGGACGGGTCTATTGCTGGCACCCCACGGCATTGCGTCTTACATATTACGTCTAGTAACGTATAAATTATTCATCATCATCATCCATCCACTGCTGGACACAGGCCTCCCTCATGAATACTCACCACAGTTGGCAGACGAGTTCTGTACTTTACTATTGTTTTATACCTAATCTCATGTAGTAAGTTTGGAAAACATATAGATTGGTAAGAACGTCCTAGCAACTGTAATAAAACGTTTATAAAGCTACCCTTATCTAAACATCCCGCTGACTCCCACTGCTGGGCAAAGCTATCTCTTTCATGGCACCCTGCTAAAGCATAACAATACAATCTTATTAAATTTTGGTTTTAGCTTAATACAGGGTATATTATTATACGTGTACTAAGCTGAAAGGGGGTGTTTTTGACCATCCCAAGGAACAATATTTGTTCTACGATTTTTCAGGATTCAGCGGCCTGAAACTCCCTTTTCGGGTTAGTACACGTATTATAATACACTCTGTATAAAATATGTTACAAAATTATATAATTAAAATTATTTTCTGTATCTGCTAAGTCCATAAATCGTAGAGCACATGTAAAGGTTTCAGGCGGAAGGAAGGCCAGCTTCCGGCCACTCGGGCGGCCCGCCCAGCCGCCCGCCCTAGCGGTTGACCTTAGCTAACATAAATGCCCGATAACGAACTGTCATTTCGTTTGTTGTTTGAGTGACCGGCGGATGTCATGTGGCGTACAAGGACCCCGACGATTAGAAATAGGTACTTGTTGATATAACTAGCAATTCTCTTCTATTTTTGCTCGTCGTATCAAACCTAAGACGCTATGGCCAGCTCATGGATCTCAAAGTACCAATCATGACAAGGTTGTTGTCATACTCACCACGCTTGGCAGGCGGATTGGCGAGCACAGTACGGGTTGTTGATACAAATCATGACTGTTATCTAAAAAGGTCGTCTGTTATTAAGTCATAAATAATTCTTTATTTTTACAACAAAAAACCGACTTCAGTGACTACTTCGGAAGTGCACACTTTAGAATAAAAAAACATAATAAAATCAGTTCGCAATTGACGGGAAAATCGGTGAACATTCATATAGAGGTAATAAAAATATATAGTCGAACATAGAACCTTCCCATTTTAAAACTGTGTATAAATGAAAATATTCTAAGTGATCTGATAAGCCTAAAAAGATTTGTCAAAGATATTATATTCTATTTTTTTATTACAGTAACTCTCGTAACCTATTACATTTATATGAATTAGCAACAGTAACAAGAGAACATTCCCGCTAACTAATATGAAATATTTTTTTGTAAAAAATAACCTAATCGAAGTGGAATATATAGTTAATTTGGCATTTCGAAAATTATTAAAAGAAGAAGAGTTGTGTTGCACAAAAATCACGAAATACATAACATAGTTCAAGTAATAATTCAAGTCATAATAATGATCTCAACAAACCAAATCGGAGTCTAGCAGAATGTTGAAAACTAATCAAGATTTCAGCTCAAAGTTATTTGAATTTGAACCGCTGCCATAACTTTGACTAATTTTACACCGACCGAGACGTAGCCGGCTAAAATCGTATCGTAAGAGCCCTGGGGGCCAATTCTCGTGCATCGCGATCCAAGTGATAAACTCTCAAAGTCGATAAACTCTCAAAGTCGATAAACTCTCAAAGTCGATAAACTTCTCAAAAACTATAAAACAATCTATCAAAAATCGGGCCAGTGCGAGTCGAATTAGCGCAAGAAGGGTTCCGTACCATTGTTTGGCAAAACAATTTGTTTTTGAGGATCCCACGATTGGTTGTGATTTGTACATTATACAATATCGAGTAAAAAAAACGGCATTAAAATCACGTTTGTTGTATGGAACCCCCTTAAATATTTATTTTATTTTAATTTAATCATTTATTTTTATGATGAAGATGCAACTAAAGTTTCTGTGAATATTTCATGCATCTACTTGTTAAAAAAAACATTAAATATCGAGCAAAAAACGGCAATAAAATCACGTTTGTTGCATGGGAAATACAGTTTTTTGTATTTGTTGTTATAAGGGCAACATTAATACATCTGTCATCTGTGAAAATTTCATCTGTTTAGCTATCACGGTTCATGTGATACAGCCTGGTGACAGACAGACAGACAGACGGACAGCGGAGTCTTAGTAATAGGGTCTCGTTTTTACCCTTTGGGCACGGAACCCTGAAAAGCACTTTCTGCATTCTCGTAATCGCACGATAAGCAAAGTCTATTACAAACCGATCGTGATGCATCGACTGGTGCAGACCGGCGGTCGAGATGATAGTAGACTTTGATGTGACAAGTTCGGAGTCTTAGAAGTGAGATGAGACGGAGTATAGCGCGAAATAACGATTTTCGATAATTTCCCCCTTAAACGTTTAATATTAGTGGGATTTAAATAAATTAACCAATTTATTTAAATTCCACTAATATTATAAATCCGTTAGTTTGTTTGTATGGACGTTTGTAACCTCTAAGCAAAGACTATGGAACCGATTAAGGCAAAACTTTGCACTTTACCTGAGGTTACCGAGTTATCTTTGAGCAATAAGGCCGCCAGTTTGTACATATGTTTTCTCTTGTTTTTCTATTATGTTTGTGTTTCTTTGTGCATTAATAAAGTGTTAATTAATTCATCCATTCATTCAAGTTACCGATTAACAGACTCGTAAGGTTGGCCTTAGTCTTGTTTAGTCATTAGTCGTATAAAAACGTAGATTTTGAGCAGGATGTGTTAACATAGGCGCACATTACTTTTTATTTGGATACGACGCGTAAGCCGTGGGTAGAAGCGAGTATTATAAAATATCTAGGTTTTTCTACTTTTCGAAATGATCGTGGCTGGACATAATTTTATAGATAATACGGCTTTCGCCATGCACCAATCCACTTTTTATCATCTTGCTGCAGTTGCGTAGACCGGCCTTTCTTCATGAGCACCGTTGGTGAACGCGTCCGAAGCCCGCGAGACGGAAAACTATTTCTACTTAATGCTTTAAAAAATGCAAGGTACACATTGATTATATTCCGAAAGTACTGTAAAAACTCAGTAAAATACGGCTCTTAATTTTTGAAAGTATGTGTAATTGTGTAGTTATCTACCTAATCTTAATGTTTTCTTACTATTATTTTTGAAATTCGTAAGTTTAGTGGTTTTTTTAACTATTATACTGCAGGGATAGGAATCGACTCAATCGCGTCAATAAGGTCCATGCGGCCGCACTGAATAAAGTATTTTTTGAATTTGAATTTGAATCTCCTTACTATTCGTGCCGAGTCCAGGAGTACTGTCTTTTGGATCTGGGTCTTGATCCAACTGCTTAGTGAAAGTCTCTCGAGATGTTGATCGAGACTCTTCGGAACAATTGTTTCTCGGCTTTGACGAGATTGGCATCATATGGAATGGTCAGGTGACATCAACGAGTACTGCCTTCCACTCCAACCGATCTATCAGAACGTTATCAGGCTTAGATAGATAGATAGATTGAATCTTTATTGTACGTACACCATAAAAAGTAAAATATAAAAGACTAATTTGCTTGTTATTATTATTATTATTATGACAACTTATATAAGCCGTTCAATTGATTATTTTAATTTTATGGCTTTCAATAATTATATGTACTGACTTATTTTATTACATAATTCAATATAAAGTGTATTTTTGTAATTTTCGTAATTTAGATTCAGGGGAACACAGTTGTCTATCGTACAGGCTTTTAGTCTAGTTTTACATTTTAATTAATAATTCATTTTATGACTGTATCCTTTTATTGAGCAAATATTTTTTTTTTCTTATACAGATTGGCGGGCAGAAGCCCTAGACCGGGATAAGTGGAAGAGGAGAAGGGAGGCCTTTTCCCAGCAGTGGGATCCAGTAGGCTGTTTAGATTAAATAGATTAGATTATTATTCTTAAAGGCTCTACCGGCTGTTGTAAAGTACTCCACACTACCAAAACGTAGACGTGACCTACAAGTTTGCACTTTCAATACCACATCAGTTCGTCGTTCCGTTCCTCGGCACCGGTACAGGATTATGAAGACTAGATTTACTGGATCCTAATTACTTCTCTGATTCATCATCATCATCATCATCTCCGTAAGGATATCCAGTGGACGCAGGCCTCTCTCATGGATCTCCAAGTAATTATTAGAGCCTGCTAAGGGATAACTCCGGAAGATGGGCAGCAGCGTCTTTCCGTATCAACATACCGTACTGCGCTCGCCAAATCGCCTGCCTAGCGTGATGATCATGGGCAACTACCCCTCATGGATCTCCATGAGGGGTAGTTGCCATACTTGCCTAGGCCGCTCGAAAGCCTGTGTTCAGTAGTGGAAGATTTACAGCTGAAATGATGACTTCCTTCAAAATATGGACACTTGTGTATATAAATATGTATTTTACCGTACCAACAACAGTAGCAAAACGAATAACGACACTGCCTGTTTACAGTTACTACCAAAATGCAGGTTCACAGGATGTTTTAGTGTGAGTGCTTGTCAAAGGGCCAGCACACTAGTGTTGTACGCACCGCAGCATCGACATCGAGGCCGCAGCCGCATTGTCCGCGCACGCAGACAACCATCGATAAAAAGATTACGCGTTTGCGTATAGTACACGTAGTACACACGACGCGTGCGTGCCGTGAATATTAATTCGCTCTCCCCTTTGTGCACTAATAGATTTTAATCGGTCGGACAGTGACGCTGCCGCGACTTATTACCGTAATTGCGTTACGTTTTCAACATTGGCTTTAAACTGTTTTATTCGGAACACAATGCCTATGCCTTCTCGTTTAATTGCCAATGCCGATTGTCAATAAATATTTAGGTAAAAGTATTTAAAAGTAGCGATAAATAATACATATCGGAATAATAAAATTAAAATGTATTCGGTTCAACGGCAAACGATTTGTTTCAGTCAGAAAAAAAAACAGAAAAAAGCAAGCAGTTAGTTCCCAGATCAGACTACCTCTCCAACCAGCTTATCGCACGAGGCACAGCTTTGTATATTTTTATCTGTAGTTGTTTTTCAAATATTAATGGCGTTTTAGGCATTAAGAGCATTACAACACCCTTGTTTTTGTTCGAATTTGAATGGAGGGACATCGGCTGTTTTGCATGTGGACGGATCAAAGAGATGCATTATGGGAGCGTATTCGCCAACACGTAAATAAATAAAGATAAACATTATTGCAGACAGAATATCGGGGATGTGTGGGAACGGTGGATTAATGGCGGCACGCGAGGCGGATTAATGAACTATCGATCAACACTATTTAAGCGAATCGTCAGCGCCATTCCCACTCATTTAATGTTAAACCGGATAATTTAATTGTATAATTTGAAACAGATGCTGAAATAATAAAGTTCGTTTTCCTTGTAGATTTCCATATAAAGATAACGTGAAGTAATGAATGACGAAAACGACTCTCTTCAAACATGAAATGTGCGTGGAGTCAGCACAGCCATCCATCAACAGGAACTAATCAAAACTCCAATCTGCAACAAACAGCGTTTAATAAAACGGAGTAAGTATGGCGCGGTTAAAAGATCAATAAGCAGCCGATATGAGCAGATATCTACGCACAACAATATATCTAGCGATAGTGGAACGATGTCTGCCCATAATATTCTTTGGGGTGCATCTCATTTGGCTTAAGAACCAGCCTTTGTCAACAAAGTTGGGGGCGGACGGAAAAATCGATAGTGGCCGCGAACGGTGGGCTCGATCATCGCGGTGCGTCTCCTGTAATGCGTGTCTCAATTTAAATTTTGAATTAAGAATTTATCAGTGTTCTTCGAAATATCGATAGTTTCTAAATAATCGATAGTTTTTCATTTTGAAGGGTTCCCATCCTGTACCACTATAAAGGCCCTGTCAAACAGAGTGCGTAATTAGCGCGTGTCAAGGCGCTAAAGCGTCCTGGCCTAGCGCCGCGTTGTGTTCTACTGAACAGGCTATAACCTGTCAAACAGCGCTAGGGCGCTACCAGTACGCGACGCTCTAGCGCCGCGTCATGACTTCGCATTGTATTTTATTACAGAATATTAGTTAACGCCGGGTGTGTTCTTCGTAAATTATTAGTGAAAATGACTGAAAACTTAATAGAATGTGTTAGAAAATACCCGTCTTTGTATAACACAAGGAACAGTGCAATCAATCAATCAAGACATCGTGACCAAGTAGTAGTACCTATTCGTTATCGTGAGGGACGACTACTGAATAGCGTCGAAGCTGTCACACACAAAGTGTACGATGTTAAGGCCAGGACGCTTTAGCGCCTTGACGCACGCTAATTACGCTCTCTGTTTGACAAGGCCTTAATCTTGTACCACTGGTTCACTTCAAAAAGAAGGAGGTTCTCGATTCGACTGTACTTTTTTTTATGTTTGTTACGCGAATACTCTGTCAGCTAAAAATGGATTTTGTTGATTACTTTTTATAAGATACGAGTAGGTCATATTTCAGGGGTGGTCCCACTTTCAAAACTCTATTTTGATGATTGGTTTCATAAGGAACTAAATATTTACACCAGTAGACACTGGAGTAGTAGTATGTATATATATATAGTAGTAATAATATCCTATAAGGCATGGTATCATGCCCTGAATTTTACCTTGCGGTTGGGTTTTTAGTTTATAATGATTGCTTGGTTTTACCAGAACTGGTAAAACCAAGCAATCATGATGGACCGATGGGATTCATGATAAAGGTTTTTTTCAGAAACAAGTCAATGATTTTATAATTAGAAGTCGGTTTATTACAAGCTTTTATTAAGCTTGCCCTGTATGTATGTATCTATTTATGTACATACATATGTAACTATGTTTGTTGGTGGAATCTTGCAACTCAATTTTGAAGCAGATATCTTCAACCAATTGAGCTGAAATTTTGTACAAACAACAAACCTTCGTCTTTATAATATTAGTATAGACTACGGGCTATGTATGAAGAATGCTATCTGATAGATGGGCATCGATCGTCACCAAGTGACCTGGAGACGGGCGGCGAAGCCGAGGCAGGCCTAAAAGGCACTGGCGTGACGATATAGACCTTTCAGGAAGGGTGGAGGACAGCGGCCGGTGATCGTGAGAAGTGAAAGGAGATACGGAGGAGACCTTTGCCCAGCAGTGGGACATATTATAGGTTCAAAAAACAGAGCTGTCACACCTCTGGTAGGTGTAAAACATTTTCACCAGAGTCGCCATAGTCGCAACAAGTAGCCCCAGTTGCCATAGTCACCACATACGCTACAGACGCCACAGTAGACACAGTCGCTCCAGTCACCACAGTCAACACGATGGGCGCGATAGACGAAGAGCAATCACCCTAGTACTAACTCGCACATCTCCAAACGTCACGCGTCACCTCTCGTCCGGTCGATTTTACAAAAGATGATGATGATACATAAAAAATAGTTATTTGGTAACTACAACAAAAGCCCTGGTAACTATGAGTCTAGATATACCTAAGAGAAATATCCAGCATTATTGATTTATGATTATGATTGTGCGCGGGAGCTAATTTTCCATTACGAGAAGCAAGCTCATTAGCAAGCATATTAATTTTAATAACATAACACGCGTCACAAAACACATTCACTTTTTCACCGTCAAGTTAAACACATATTCAAATGAATTAGCCGTCTCATTGAGGAACATTTATACGCATTAGCACCGAGAGCCTGGCATCACGAGTACTGGTTACTGCAACGTGATTTGTTAATAGCTTTACAACACTAGCTTGATTACTATCTTGCTGTTTGTTTATATATTTTTCAATATAACATTAAAAAACTGTGTGGTGCCGGCAGTAGATGCTGAGAATTCTCTCTTGCCCGTGAATGCTAAGGGATACCTTCGGAAAAGGAGCACAGCATGTCATCATCAACCCGTTCTGCGCTCGCCAACCCGTGGCCATACCCGCGTGGCGAGTATGGCAAAAACTCCTCATGATCAGTACGTAGTAACCCATGAGGAACGCTTTTGTCTAGCAGTGGACATCCTACGACTGAGAAGATGATGATGAACATTAAAATACTAATACTTTTTTAGTATGTAGAAGAAAATCCTTTAAAAACGCGGGCGAAGCCGCGGGCAGCAGCTAGTTTAATGCATATACATATGTAGTTCATAGGTCCTTTAATTATAAAGTACCATGTTAATAGCTTGATTGCTTTTGCCTCAAAACATTGTACTGGGCGCACAACTGAAAGAGACCATGAAGTAGTTCATAAATAACCCGAATCTTCCTAATTGTTGCAATAAACAGAAAAATCTCAATTCAGAGCGCTTTCGGAATTCAAATCAGACACCCGCGTTGGTTTATTACGTCGATATGTAAATTTTTGTACAGAGCGTCACTACCCTTATAAAGACCCTGTTTGAATTGAAAATTTAGTAGAACGAGCGAGAGTTCGCGCCGTTCAGCCAGTGTGGCCACGTCTTTCAGCCAACTCGCTGTGCGCGCCCTCTCGCTACCACTAAAAAGTAAAAAATCTAATTTGACAGTGACAATATTGATGTTTCGTAAGGCGCCTGCAGGTATACGGCATGGTGACGGAAAACGATAAGCGGTGACGAGTGACGTGTCACGTGGTTTTCCGATCTGTCAAAGTGCGAGGGAGAGGTCCGATGCGCTAGACGGAGATGGGTGTAGCGTGCGTGCGTAATCGGAGGTATGTAAACATATCTTGCATATTCGTGATAAAACGTTCTGATAGATTCTACCGTAGTGTTTGCAGAACGATTTTGAATGAACGTCTCGAAAGATCATTTTGATCTTTTCAATTAGACAATAAATTAAAAGTTAAAAAAACTTTTCAACAAACAAGCTTTTATTTAAACGTACTAAAAATAATAAAATAAAATTTTTCATTAAAGTTTAATGTCAACTTAAAACGTCTTTACAATTTATGTGATAAAAAAGCTAGGCAAAAAAAGGTATGGTTGCCATACCCCTCATGATCACGTCGTGATCCATGAGGGAGGCCTTGTTCAGTAGGGGGCGTCCTACGGCTGAGATGAAGATGATAATGACAGCTTTCCTGTATGTCAGAAGACGAGCAGAGAATTATGAAATAGTTGAAATATTTAATTTGTGGCGGTATCTGCGACACTCGTCTTGGAATGGCATCCGGCGTACGTGACTCGAAGCTTGGCCCAGTTCTATAGGAATAACCATGGCGGTTGCTGGTTGAGTCTAAATTTGGCATAGCAGTTACAGAAGTTTACATCACTAGGGCCATAGTCATAAATCAATAATTTTAGACACAACGCACAACACCATCTAGTCCCAAACTAAGCAAAGCTTGAACTAAGGAAATTAAACGTCAACATAATATTAGAAAGTATGCCATTAACTAGATTTATTTTAGTTTTTACGGCTCTTTCTTAACAATGACGTTTCTAGAAAAGCAAAACTCCTAGAGAATTCAAATCAAATCATTCATTATTAAAACCATAACATTAACATAGCAACAATATCAACATATTTACTACCTGCAAGTAAGAAGACCTTAACTCCGTTGCAACGATTTTCTATCAAATTCAAAAAAACATTGATATTAATCTTAAATGAAACGTCAGCGAGCTGATAACACGTTAGGTACGTAGTGAAACCTTAGTATTCGTCACCATCACCTAAGCCGTAGGACGTTCACTGCTGGACATAGACCTCCCTCATATTTTAATAACACATGACATAATACGAGTATGTTATTTAAAAAATATTATTTCTCAATTATTAGATTATTAGAACACCAACATATACAAATACTTGGGGTGGGGTGAACATTGTTCAAACTCCAAAACAACTATAAAACTGACGTTTAACAAGAACTGTGGGTTTTAATCGATTCTTACTACGAACAGGGAAGTAATCAAATTTATTCACGTTTCTTATTTTTAATATCTAAGTCTATTCATATTCATCATCATCATTTCAGCCGTAAAACGTCCACTACTGAACTAAGGCCTCCCTCATGGATCTCCATGAGGGGTAGTTGCCATACTCACCACGCTTGGCAGGCGGGTTGGTGAGCGCAGTACGGGATGTTGATATACGGAAAGACGCTGCTGCCCATCTTCCGGAGGTGTCCCTTAGCAGGCTCTTACTGCATCCACGGGTAGGATAGGAGGGGTAACATTCTACTGCCGGCACCCCACGGCTATTCATATTAATTATTTGAAATATCAAAAGAAATAAAACTGAATGAATGAATTAACAGTTATTTTGTCTTCATTGACCCCAAAACCTTCATAAAGTCTGCTTTTACTACCTAGATAGAAATAACTGTTTTTTAGTATTGTAACTCGGCTTAGTAAAGAGTTTATCTCGAAATTCAGTTTCAGTTTTTATTTTGCTTTTAAACTATAGAGTAATAACTACTTTTGGGTAAAACCAAATCTAGCAGTTTAATAAACCTACGAATATAATTTACAAATATAATAAGAAAAATAAAATAAGAAATCAAGACTAACAGTAATCAAAACCCTATAGGATAATTATGGACCGGAAGAAGAGCAAATATGATGTATCTATCAATCTCTAGCCCCTCGTCACAAAGAGCTACAAAATACCGAAGTTACGTAACTAAACCCATCAAACTCTGGTTAATTAAAAACTGGTGCATTCGCAGTAGACATAATTCTGGTCATTAAGTGTTTCACCCCAATCACCCTTTGAGGGGTTGGGATTATCCCCGCTGAAATATTTACCATAGATAAAGGAACTGTATTGGTAGCTATAAAATAATTTGCTTTATTTTGGTTTACTTGTATAGTTTTTTTGGGCACTAATACAAAACAGTACAGGATTATTTTGACCTCCAAACGGTGCTAATTTGAAACGGTGTTTCAGCAGTTGAATTTTTATGTATAATTAATAGTTTTTTGTTTACACACAAAGGTATCATTTTTTTTTAAATAAAACTGCAATCTTAATTTCGTCTTCGACGGAATTTTGTCGAAAATATTGAAAGCTTTTATCGGTTTTGTAGCCACGTTTTGTGTCTACGTAGCCGAACGGCAAGGTTTGTCAGCACGTTGCGGGTACTAGTCCCGTAAGAGACAGAATTTTAATAGCATTTTTAATTTCTATACATTAATAATAACGCCTAAGTTGAACACATCCAACACATGACTGATAAATATTGGATGCGCAAAACTGGAGACCGCACAATCTAGGGAGCTATGGAAGAGAGCTATACTTAGCATTGGGCAGCAATTGGTTGAAAAATAAATTAAAAGTAAAAAAAGTTTTTAACAAACAAGCTTTTACTTAAACGTGCTAAAATTAAAAAAATAAACATATTCCATTAGAGTTTGGTGTCAACTTAAAACGTCTTTACACAATTTACGTGAGATAAAAAAGCATTTCATTAGACAAGTCAGTTTTAGTCAAATCACTCAAACATAAATCCGCGTGGGACCAATGAAATGAAATTAAACTCGTATGTTCAGCATCAAAAACTTATGCTTAATTTGATTTGGCCAATAATCACTCATCACCTTCATCTCAGCCATAGGACGTCCACGCTGGACATAGGCCTCCCTATTGGATTTCATGAGGGGTTATAGCCATACTCACCACGCTTGGCAGGCGGGTTGGCGAGCGCAGTACGGGATGGTGATACACGAGAAACGCTTCGCCTGCTGCCCATCTTCCGGAGGCACCCCTTGGCAGATAATTACTGCATCCACGGGCAACATTCTACTGCTGGCACCCGACGGCAGTCACAACTCCTTGCAAATGAGAGAGTTTCCCAGGTTTCCTCACTAGTGCCGCTTACGCATTGATTTCTCAAAGGTCCTTCGCCATTCGATTAGCATCGATTCGTTCGTTAGTCCTTCTGGCTACTCCATCTTGCACATGCCGACGCCTCAGGCTCGCATTACCATAACAAGACCCCATTACTACCCCCATCCCCAAAACCAACACGCAAACTAGCCTTTATTACCTTCGCTGTAAGGACTCGTTCAGGGCAAACTCTTCGGCCCTGTATTGTTACATAGAAAACTAGAATTTGACAGTCGAACGCTTCGTTTGTCAATTGCCATCGATTACTTACGGCGTAGTTCCCGGCCGGGGGCTAATCTGGGGTGCAGTTAGGTATTTTTCGGCGCTAACTAGATAACAAGTGGTTTAAAATTGGCATTTGCATGATAATGAAGGGGTGTGATAGAGGGTGATGTGTCACTCAGCGCGGGCGGGACGGGGCTGTTATTGGACGTGCTTACTTAGATTAGAGTATCTTAGTTTATTATAAACGTGAATCTGTATGTGAAATATAATAAATGGACGTTTGTACTCGCTGAACGGTGAAACGTCGAGCTTGTTTCCGTTGAACTCTTTTATGAAGTCGATTAAAAACGCATTTTACTCGATTTTTTCCGATATAGACATCTTTCAGAGGAGTCACAGTATGCACAAAATCGGAATATTGGATTAAGAACTCGTTTCAACCAACTTTAAAAAGTAGGAGGTTCTCTAGTCTTTAGTATTTTTTCGAATCTCTGTTACCTCAGAACTCCTTCGTTTATGAACCGATTTGGAAAATACTTTGAATTCAATAATTATAATTTTTTTTCAAAACTCGATTCTGATGATGGAATTTCTAATTATTTATTGTCTTTTTGTTTAATTAACTTTTTAAATTATCATGGTTGTGAACACTATATGCAATTTCACTTTCGAAACAATCGTGAGTTACACTATTCATTGTAATATTAAACGGGCTTTCTACTTACGTTAATTATACGTCAAAAATAGGTTTCCAACATGTTCAGTTCCTCCCAGGGTAAAGGTGCCGCGTAAGACTCCATTCCCTGATGAAAGTTCCCCTAGGAGGAACTGAACACGTTAGAAACCTATTTTCGACGTATAATTAACGTGAGTAGAAAGCTCGTTTAACATTACAACTATATGCAATATTTACGAGATAATTACCATGATTTGGTATACAATTTACCAGTGATCATGGCGTCTGGAACTGCGCCGAAATATCGGGAAACTCAAAAACAATCAAATCATGGTAATATCGCGTAAATATTGCACATAGTTTTTGTTTTATGTTTTTATATCCAGATCGGATGATGGGATCTATGATAAATTGAGGGAAATACAAAAATACAAGTTGTACCTATACAGGTTTAGGTATTTTCAGCAACAAGTCAAGGATTTATTTTATTATTATAGTCGGTTTTTAGGCTGAAAAATGTAAGAATGAATACTTTAAACTTCATTATATTCCAGTAGTTCTTATTTTTAAAAGTAAGAAAACCTTCCTTGAACTTGATTCTCCGATCTCTAACAAAAAGTAAGCTGTCCCCCTAAAGGGCCTAAAACAATACAAACATCAAAGAAAGAAAACTTACCAAAACTATTTTCCTTAACTCAAAAAACGTTTTACAAAGGGAACAGAATCATGAACGCCAGAGGCGAACGATTAAAAAAACATTGGCTCAGCAGCACGTGTTATAAATTATCAATATCCCATGATAAAACAAACGGACGAGAGCGGCCGCATCGCAAACTGTTTGTGTTTATCCACCGTTTTACACAAACTTGCCTAGGAAATACTCACAAAATATAGCTACAACGGTTAAAAAATACACAAGGGAGATACAAACAACAAGTTAAAATCTCGAATATGAAATCATATTAAAATTAAGAGCCGTCTGTCAGCTAAAATCGTACAACGAAAGAAAGCAACTGAGATTTTATTCATTCAAGATTTCTTTGTCGAAAAAAGCAAAACATATCTTAGCAGAGCGTGGTTTCGATCCACGGACCTCTGGGTTATGGGCCCAGCACGCTTCCACTGCGCCACTCTGCTCCTGAAAAAACTTTCAAAATTACACTACGTTATAGTTTTACTGAAAAATATCCTAAATATTTCAAAAGGATACGCCAAAAGTTTAGTAATCATTTACGAAGGTATCTAGGATAATATCCGACTGCATTTTTATTTAATTACATTTTTGTTTTCTATATTCAGATTTTTTTTTATTTAAGAATAGATTTACAGAGTTCAAGGCAAATGTATTAAATAATAAAGTTTATGTGCAACGGAAAAAATCCCAAGAAGTCAATAAACGTTTCCATTTATGTAAAACTAAAAGTCGAGCTATTAACGCGTAAAAATCAACATGTTTGGCAAGCACTCGGGGTGTCCCGAAGCGCGAGTAATGCGCATAATCAGGTCTATGGGAATAAAACAGTGGTATCGGTAGCCTCCGGCGCGCTTCCGGATGAACGACCTTCAATATGGCGAATGCATCAGTTGTCAAGTGCGCTACTTGTACACAACTGGTGGAAGATGCAAGTGCAGCTTTTAACTTGGTAGGAGAGATTTTCAAATACTTTTATAAATGAATCTGGGAAAGTATTTAATCATTGTGAAATTGCAATTACATAATCGATATAAAATAAAAAAACTGAGATAGAGAGAGAAGATAAGCAGTGGTTCGGTAGAATGCTAGACCTAACGCAAAACATTAAAGATTAAAGATGTTTATTTGCACGAATATAGATTAAAGAGTTTGTCTTAAAATTAAGGTCAAAATGTCCCTTATATTCTACCTAGGCATGCAAATATTTTGGCTTATGAGTAACACTACACATAAGATAATTAAATTTACAGATTTCATGCAAAAATAAATGATTTAATTAATTGATTATAATAATAAAAACAATGTCAATAAATATGTATATTCGAAATCCTCTATGTCCCTGTAATTAAAATATTGTTAACACATATTTAAACGGGTATTTATCGCGCTATTTACCTTTATTATTGCCCGACGTTTCGACAGGATTGCACCCATCGTGGTCCCGGGAAGACTAAATAGCGCGATAAATACCCGTTTAAATATGTGTTAATAATGTATCGTGATCGCGAAAGTTTAAAAAAGACTATTAAAATATTGATTTATAGAACAATAGCATTTACTAAGAAGCCATTAGGTTTGTTTTATGTTGTTTCAATGAAGTGTATTCTATCTATATTATGTTATCTATGGTCAGCAAACACTGTCTCTAGCGTAATTTCCAGAAAATTTTGTAAATGTATTTATAGTCGCGCGACCACTACTTATGTCGCTTAATATATGTAGGTTCATACTTATATATTTATAAAGTGCACTCATGTATATGTACCTACACAATTTGACAATAAGTAAGTCATAGATATTTAAACTTAAGTAAAGTTTAAATATCTATGACGACACCGTGCCTTTTTCATTCTTGTCGATTTTATCCATCCTAAGGTTGCCTGGAAGAGATCGCTTATAGTGATAAGGCCGCCCATTGTACTTCTACTTTTAGTTTTTGTAAGTTTCTTTCTATGTTAATTTTCGTGTTAGTATTAAGTTAAGTACAATAAAGAGTTATCTATCTATCTATCTATCTATGTCGAATACACGCGGCGCTGCTATCATAAACCTAAATACAGACAAAAGGCTGTACAGTATAGTTGAGTTTCCGCTTTTTCCGTAATATTTGAACGGTAAACCTGACTCTACCGTGATTTTCACTAGGTTATGCTCGTGGCTTGAAACCCCCAATTAAAAAATGCCTGTAATTTTTCTAGTCTGGAATTTTCAATAATCAGATATCTCGTTTCGGTTTTCGGTGGTTATAAACTATTTGACAAACTTTCTTCTGCTCAACAATATAAGGACGGATTTTTACACGGAAAGACGCTGCTGCCCATCTTACGGAGGTATCCCTTAGCAGGCTCTTACTGCATCCACGGGCATCAGAGAAGGAGTAACATTCTACTGCCGGCACCCCACGGCCTGCTGGGAATAAACTCCTTATATTTATGCCATCAAAGCCTATTGCCACTCAATGTTTAAGTACGAATAATTCCACCCAACACTCCAACTCCGCTGCAACATTGTTAAAGTGCGTCCACTCAGGCTTTTAACTTAATTCTTTGAATGGTACAGTTGAAATCCAGTGAATCGGAAACTGCCCTGGGGCTATCAGTTACAGAATTAGTTCCTGTCAAAGGCTTATCAGTATTTTTTTTATCATCATCACCCATCATCAGCCCATGTCTACTGCTGGACATAATAAATAAGAAAATGTTATTGTCAAATTGTGTAGGTACATATGTATACATGAGTACCTCTAGGATACTCAAGGTATATGTGTGCCACAAGTCTCTAGGTCCAGTGGTTTAGGATGTGCGTTGTCAGTCACTCACTCAGTCACTCAGCCAGTAACGGAAGAGTTTTATATATATTGATTATAGGCCTCTCTCAAGTTACTCACAACGTTTGGCAAGCGGGCTGGCAAACACAGCAATTATAAAGCATAGGAAGACGCTGATGTCTATTTTCTGGAGGTAACCTTTAGCAGGCTCTTACTGCATCCACGGGCATGAGAGGAGGGGCACATTCTACTGCCGGTACCCCACGACCGATACTAATACTTTTTCTATGTTACTTTGTTCTAAGGTTCTTTATGAGGATAAACAATATTTTGATATATTTTTGACACTGGTCCACACCGTCACAGTCACTTCTCATTTTCTTTTGACTGAAAATATTTATTTCACGTAAGGTCTATGCACCAGCAGAAAACTACTCCTAATTATAATTCAAAATAAAACAAAGAAGCCGTTAAATTTCCAAGCTTTTAACTCATCATCTCAAAAAACAAGAAAAAAACATTTGTATTTTTTATCCTTACTTTTGATTTTCTACGATTCAAAAAAGAATACCAGCTAATCCCACAACGATTGGGTCCCCATAAGCCATTCCGTCCAGGCTAGATTAACCGGTCTAATGCCATAAGGCATGCGCAGCGGGGTGCCGCAAGGGTACTGTGCTGGGCCCTGTTCTATTCCCTGTACCATTTTATTGTCGTCCACAGACTCCCCGAGGTGCATTGAGAAGAAATGGAGTTAATAATGTATCGTTCTAGATGTGAAACTGCGGCAAAGACCAATAATTGCTGGATTGCATACTACACAGACGATGGGATATTTTGCTTATTTACCAATTAGATTACCGTTATTCTACCAGAATGCCATCATTCTGGTCAGCCTATTTATGCGACTATGGCGACTGCAATCCCTTACGATCAGTGATTACTTGTCGATGAGAGAGGCATATGTCCAGCAGTGGACGTCCTACGGCTGATATGATGGTCATGGGAGTCATTGAATAATGTTCGGGGACATGACTCAATGACTTTTCAATTATTATTGACGATGAACGTTGACTTTCTTTTGTTGTTTGTACCAAAAAATAGTTTCGCATCTACCAGTTATCATTTGCTAATGTTATCGGTAAAGGCGTGATTATTGCCTCACCCTACGTGAGGAAAACGATACTTTGTTAATGCTGTCGTTATTTGCAGCTAATTTTCGAAATAAATTGGATTAGTTTTAGTAGGATCATGTTCTTAGAGAAAAATATATCTAGGTACTATTTTATTCTCAGCTTTATTAGCGATCCATAAAATTTTAATTGCCGTCCATTTTTGCAATTTACATAAATTTTGTGCTATCTACTGTATGGTAACTTGTTAGGGTTCCGCAATAACCCATAAACAAGTGCCCATACCCACGTAGTAACACATACAAGGAACCCATTTAGTTTTTCTTTGTCTGTCTGTCTGTCTGTCTGCCGTCGGCTTTACGAAGAGACCACAAGTTTTAGAAATATTTTTTCCGAGGTAACACTACGAAAATTGGTTGAAAAAAATAATGAATTTGGGGTACACGTAGGATATGGATGAACTTTTTTTTATTTTCATATCGTGTGGGGTATCGTTGAACAGGTATTATAAAACCATTAAGGCTTTTAGAGACAATTTTTCAATTTAGGGCGTATCCGTTAGCGAAATATTAAATTTTTAAACTTTTTTCATGTCTCTAAAATCTAAACTGAAGCTTTACAAATCTGAAAAAATAATGAATGTTGCTTTAACTATGAACTTCTAGGAAAACTGTTAAAGATTGCCATTTTAGTTTCGGAGGAATAGTTGCTCAAATAAGTATATCAATACGATTTACCAAAGATATCCGAACACTTTAAACCAAAAACTCTATTATTTTCTCTTAATATGTTTTTGGTACACGTAAAAAAATATACATCAACTTCAGTCAACAGCGCGTGGCCCGACACGCACCTGACCTTTAATGTAGATTCTAGAAAAAAAAATGTTAATATATTATTTTCATAAAAGAATATAGTTGAACTCAAAACTAGCTTGGATATAGAACCAAGATGTTTATTAAAATATTCATTACAACTTAAACCGTAGATTATATCAGCAATCCCATTAATACGAATTCTTCAAATCAGATCGTAAAAGGACTACGCAACTAACAGTACACTACAATACAATCAGTAAGATAACTAATACTAGTTTCAAACAAACAGCTCTCCGAAAGGTGCCTTAATTGGCGAACATTATCACAATTCAGCGGAGAGATAAGATAACTAGCTTACTTCTTATCGACCGAGATAAACCAAATAAAGTCACATTCACGTGGTTTTCCGTTTATGCGTGCCTGGGGAATATATTAAACAACTTTACAGATGGCCTCAGTAAGACCAAAACTAAAATAAAGCAAAAGTAAGTAGGTCCTATTGCCAGATTATTAGAAGATAAGCAAAATATTACCAATTTATTTTAAAATCAGGACGGCAATCAATTACTAATGAAAAACCTAAAAGGCTTGGATTTTATGAAAAAGACACAAGGAATTGGATTCGCAAACTTTATTTTTAAAAAACTCTTCCAGTCGAAATAATTACAATAAAACTGCTGGAGCTGAAGTCACAACAACCCTTCAGAGGGGACACGGCGTAGAGTCATAAACCAAAATTAAAACTTTTCGATACATTGCTCTTGCACAATAAAGCGCCGCTGACTAAATACTGCATATTAAGGTGTCGTTACTCCAATGACAAGACCTTCTTTTGCAAAAAAGCGTATCACCCACTTACCAAATCCTCTATTTAAAACATTAGCCCTTCCTCATACAGTTTATTTTACAACGGCTGTGGATGTCGTCTTGTATCTGCGCCTCTGCGAAAGAGGACAATAAAAATCTTTCTGCATAGGGTTGTTTCGCTTGTTCTACTTTATGAATTGTAACAGAAACTGGATTGTTTTAGCGCTCGCTCCGTTTGTAATTTTTTATTTGATTTATAGCTACCTTGTCACTTACAACGGTGCTTGAATTAAATGATTTTAAATGCCTACAAATGTGACTATTTTTCGTGAACGTTATTTAAGCGAGGTGTTAAGTTATTTTTGAACTATTGTCCAAAGTTTTGTTTACAAGAATTTTTTTCATTGAAAAACTTTGTAAATAAGCACATTTTTGGATAACCTAATATTTTTAGCCGAGTCATATTCATCAGATTGCAAAATACCGTTTTTCACTCCCCCAGCATCATTCATAAAATAATAGTGGTCGTCGTCAAAAGGGACGTTTAACAAATGATACAACGCACTTCTATTGTTGAAGCTTTTGTTATTTTGCTCGTTCTTTTCATCAACTATGCACGAAATGTCATAAGCAACTTTGTTTATATCTCCAATATTAAGCTCTATATCCGAGGGTGGTAAGTCAGTTTTGTGAATCACACTTACGGTGTTTTATTTTCACATGATTTGTAACTTGCACGGCTAATAAGTCACATGTGTATAATTATTATTTTATTGCTCGCGATTCGAATGCAAGTCATGAACGCTCATGTTTGGGTGCTGTGTCTACCATTTTTTGTCTTCATTCTCACTTTTCATCATCTCATTGTTTTGTTTATGCGTAGGACGTTATCCTCGGTTTTGATTTGTAGTGTTCCTTTTATCAGTTAATTTTACATCTTATGTTAAAGCAATAAGGCAGGTATTGTGTTATTTATTTGCGTTGTCTTTAAGTATTCATTGTTGGGACCGAGACGTCAAGCCTTGTATGATAATTATCATAATCGTGTCAATTTGTACTTGGATGCATCGCTGTTGAATGAAGCTTTATCGAACGCGATCTTTGTGTTTTACGTTGATTAAAGAACTCGAAAAATATGTTGATCTTTTTGTACATTCATACTTGAAACTATGCTTTGTATCTGCGGTAGCTTGAGCTTCAGATTCGTTATTAGGAAGGGACAAAACCAATAAAACACATCCATTAGTAAGAAGCTATTTATCATCTGTCGTAGAATTATTCCTAATGTTTTATATCTTCAATTGATCCTGGCAGTTTTGTTTGTGAGTTAGATGCGATGGTAATCGACACGTGGCCACTGCGGCAGGCTGCCAGCCGGCGCGGCTCCCAGGGCAGGCACGTGTACTTCATTATTTTCGCGCCAAAATGTTCCAACATCGCTTTGTTAGGAGATTAGGCGTGAGGGAGGTGTGACCCGTTTTGTTGCCGGTACTTTTGGTGGATGCGTGACACAGATTTTGATAGCATGCTGGTCGGGGATCACCGAAATAGTACCAGTACTCACATGTTTCAGGCTAATTATATAGTATAATGTAAAATTTCACGAAATTATTGTAATTTTTTTTTATAATTAGCTTTTATAGCTGCCGTCGGGTGCCGGCAGTAGAATGTTACACCTCCTCTCATGCGATGAATGCAGTAAGAGCCTGCTAAGGGATACCTCCGGAAGATGGGCAGCAGCGTCTTTCCGTGTATCAAAATCCCGTACTGCGCTCGCCAACCCGCCTGCCAATCGTGATAAGTATGGCACCTATCCATGAGGGAGGGAACACAGGCCGTGTTTAGTAGAGAACGTTTTACGGCTGAAATGATGAAGCTTTTATAATTTAAATCGATCCACGATGAGGCCTTTGTCCAGCAGTGGAAGTCCTACGGCTGAGATTACTTATAAGTATGTATGTATGTATGTATTGACTCCGTTTTCCGCATTTAGACTCCAAGTTGGTCCATTATGCGTGAGGTGTCTGGCTAGCATAGCCAGCCCAACTCCGACCAGAAGCGCAGAATCTTCCTGGGTCTTCACAGGCTTCACGAAGTGACCTCGGTTCTTGACTTATAAGTATAACGCTGGACATTTCACAAAGCACCACCTAGTCCCAAAGTAAGCAGAGCCTCATGTCATATGTCAGATGTCATGTGTCTTAGCCGGCTATTAAACCAACTGCGCCACGGAGGTCGTCATAAATATTATGCACTTATTCTGTAAGGTCTGCAAGATTTTAAAAAAGTAAGTAGCAACAACTACGCAGGCGTACAAGTTGATAAACATCTCCTATAAGTTAGTCATTGTTCTACAGAAACAAAGCTCCCAAAAAACAAGCAATACAAAAATCCACAATATGTCATGCGCTCCCGTTTGTACCGCGTATCAATAGCGGGTTTGTTTTATTCCGCTTTTTCGCCCCTTTATTAGAGCCCCATACGAAAATATTGAAACACAGGCGGCCGGTGCCATTACACTATTGTGCGCGACTGTACGTGGGCGGGACCTATTTATTATTTTCGTCACCATTGTCCGTGGGATTATAGCTGGTATTTAGATGAAATTGGGGATAACGTTCACTAATCTCCGGGTTTGTTATCGATTTTTTCGTGCAACTGTGCGATTTTGTTGCGCAAAAATCGATAATCAACAAATTTAGTTTGGACGTTGTCATCTCGCCTGTACACTGGATTCAAACTAAATAACCTTAAAACTAACCGAAAAAATTTCAGAACTTTTAAGTACACATAAACCGAAAATAATTAAAGATTTGGGTCACGACCTCAACCAAATGCCACTAAAATATTAGGCATTTAAAATTGAACCAACTAAACAAATAATTGGAATTCAATGCAGCATCATTGGAAATATCAATTTCTAGCAACTTCTGGCAACTCTACCAGTTAAGTATACAGCTGACAAAACAGTTAGTAAAGCTTATCTGCGGATTTGGCAAGGGCAAAGTCACGTACAACATTAGCACTACACTATGCAGTTGGGAGCAAAGTGACCCAAGGGAAGATGGTGTCAGTTTCATGGCTTCGTAAAGAAAACTAAGTACCTGGTCATTACTTTCACACTGCGTAATTAACCCATTTCTGTGATATGGGTCGAAAGGCCCTACGCATAAAAAAATACTCAGCCATGTTTGTTGCCATGTCCAAGTTTTCTGTTCGTATGTAGACGTATCCCAGACTTAAAAATCAAGTCTTGAAATCTTTGCCATATATTTTCTACTATTGTAATGATCAGCACAAGTTTAAACCCAAATGAAAATAACCGCAGCCGAGGCAAAAATGAAAGTCTTATAAACCTTCCTACCAAGGAATTTTCTTATATCAGTACACGAATTTCGTTGATTTTGTGGTCTAATAATGAGGTCTTATGTTCACATTCTATATTTGTTATACTCACATTTAATATGTATGCGCGGGTAAACGCACTACTAAACTCCAAAAACTAAAATATCTGCATCTATGATCCACCCGCCCCTCAAATTCGCAGGTCAAAGGTATAACAATTGAATTACCCGATAGAAGATTCATCGCAGCCGAGGCATGAATATGAATTGATTCTGTCCATCTTGCAAATTGGGCTGTAGGTTGCCGCCCGCAGTAGTATCTAGATCAAATCCAATTTAATATGGCTCTAGATGTCTGCCGTTGATTGGTGTATGTGCTCTAATTTATTATCACTGGAATGAAAGAGCTCACTTCGCACGTCTTATTTTCGTCATAATTTAATTGATCTCTTCACATAACATTTTTGCAAGTGAGGGTAAGAATTGAAAAGGAAACACCGTGTATCCGAATAGAAATTGAGCTAGTCCAATAACATATTAGTAGCGTTCTTCAAGGCTATTTCTTGGTTTTCAACAGTTTTAATTTAAGTACACTTTGATGTTTCAGTTTTTTGTAGGAGACAATAGCAAATCAAAATCATCGCGTCCTAGTAGTGTTCTTCAAGGCTACTTCCTAGGTATTCATCAGTTTTGGTTTAAATTGACTTAGATATAGCAGTTATGTATAGCGTCTATAACAGTAATAATAATTAAATAGTAGGTTTACTCGACATGGAATATTTTGACAACTAATCGAATTATTTACCTTCTAAATACGGTTATGGAACAGGCCAACCAATATTCTAACTTTAAGCAGACTATGTGTCCTAGGTATGAGAAAGCAGTGAATTTGATTGAGTTAGCACAGCGACCCAACAATTTTCAGAAATGGGTAATTGTTACAATTTTTTCGCTGGAAGGCTCATGGCCAACTGTGGAGCATCCAAAAACGGCCAAGCGGTCAAATAAATAGCTTTAATAACGTGCGATAACTTACTAACTCGGCTTCTAGTCAGCTTAGATCTCCTACGATTGCTCCAACACTGAACATTACAGATAAGAAAAAAAAATCAATCTCGTTCTACGACTAAAAATATTTTCCTAGATAAAACTTTGCTTGAATTTCTCTTGCGTTTAGGGTAAAAGACCTTTCATAATAAAAGCAATGCAACAGCAATATTCATCTTGGAAGCATGAAGATCATTATTTCCACGGATTGTTTTGAAAAAGGCCGCCCTAGCGGGGGCGGGCGGCGGCAATCAATACAGGGCCGCACTCGGACGGAATACTAAGCAGGTGCTGCGTCTACGTGCAGGGGTAGTTGCCGCTAATTCTGAAGTTTTAGGACGCTTTACATTGCAGGAAAGCCTATGTTCATGCATGAGCTATTTTTGTAACCTATGATTATGAAACTATCAAGGATAAGAAGATACGATTCAGAATACCATTCGGAAATTTATGTAATTTTGTGTCACATTGCAAACATTTTTTCTGAGATGGAATTCAAGTCTGATGAGCGTTTGAGTTGCGATAAATTTGAAACAATAATGAACTGAAAATACCGTTTCAACTTTTTAAAAGTAAAAAATATCAAAAAATCTAAATATATGTATTGAAGAACAAAATAAAATATACACCGTAGGTACAATTATAAAGACGATGATTGGGTTGTATTAGGAAACAGTTTTCAATAAAACATAAGCATCGAACTAAAAGGCAAGATGCCAATTTGGCTCAACAATGCGTTTTAAGACCTAATAAGGAAACTGCAACAGCTACCTGTGTAGCTTATAACTAAGTAGAACTTAACGTTTCCACGCAGAAAATTGTCAATCAAATTCCAGTTTCCGTAAAACTGAGGTACGAAATTACTATTGTCGTTAAATAAGCTACTTTCAGATCGCGATCTCCAAACAAAGTGACATCTCGGCGATCCAATCTCAACTATTGGATACTCAACCCTTGAGGCTCCAAATCAACTTATAGCTGCCCTTGTTGACTCTCCGCGTTACGCTATATTGCCAATGTTATCTTCGTTTACTTAATCAGCGGAGCAGAGATCTGCGTGTGGTCTCCAGAGGCCTCTAACCGGCCCCCTGTAACTACTGAAGGGGTATGAGAGGAAAATATTCCTTATCTTTTTAATTATAAATGGCTCGCAGATCATCTGTTTTAATTTTCCTCTTTGGGGTGTGATTGTGAGCGGTTATGAACATACGAGCTTATGATTTATCATGGACTTGGCTGGTGTCATTGGTCATGGCTTGAGATGGAATTTCATCGTTTTATAAAGGCGTACTTGATTCGTTTATGATTGAGGCACCAATGTCGCATGAGATTCAAAATTATTATATCCGAGTAACCTAGGATATATTAAACAAAATAACAAACCTTACATTAACATTTGGTTCTTAAATTTATTTAGAATATCTAATATTGCTGCTACTGGACTCTAACTTGATTGGAATAAATAAATGATAATAACAATTAATAACAATGCTGGTCAATTCACAGCATTATCTAGTCCCATCCTAAGCAGAGCTTTCGTTATGGGTACTAGATGACTGATATACTTAGCACATTATACTCCATAAATAGATAATTTTATTATATATAGAAAAATATCCAGGACACCCTGAACTGCAGATCATACAGATATTTGTTCCGAGGCGGGAATCGAACCCGCAAGCTCTTATGTCGCAGGCGGACCTCCGCCCGCTGTGCCACAGAAGTCGTCGTTTGCAATGACATGCCTCATAATGATAAAATATAACTAAAATAAAATATTTCTTGTTATTGGTATCTGCCCGCAACGTCACACTACCCTCGGACTGGTGTCAAGCTACATCACATCTGTCAGTGCACGCCGCCATAAAAACTTAATAAGCGATCCGTCACCATAAAATAACCATTAAAAAGCCGTCCAGCGCTTTTAAAAATGCATCAAGAAATGAAATCGGTACTTAATTACCTAGAGACTTCGCAGATCCGATTTCGGAGGGGGCAGAGTGTTAGCTTTGACGCGAACAACCCCACACTACGTCACTGCTGAATTATCAAAAATCGTACAAACACTCAGCGATAAATAGAGGTCGATATATGCAAATATTGACTTTGACATAACAGGTAGGCATAGAGCGGGGTCGGTGGTGCACGCTTCACTGACTCCCAACGAATGATTCGTTCCCTCTCTGTTTACGTTCTGTAGTGCTGTACCTAGTGTATTTACCGCGAGCCGTGCATCCCAATTTGAAATTTGCACGTCTCGGTCTGAGAGACCCCCGCGACCAATCGCAGGGAGGGGGAGGCTCTGTTAATTACGTTCTTGTCGACGCTGAATGTTATGATTCACTTTTCATTTCGTGTTTCAGTTTTGTAATTTGATTTTGTGGTGATTACCTTGGTTTTGAAACCCTTTTTTTCTTAATCTGTAAACTTACCATAAATAGAACTACATATGTATATCTTTAATTTATTACCAAAATCATAATTAAGAAAGAAATATGTTAATTGTAAAAATCACGAAAAAAAATAATTATAAAAAAAATAACTAGTAAGCAACAAACTATACTTAGATTTAACAGACGTCAACATTTAGATATATTTTTTTACATCTAATAAAAGTTGATGTTATTTAGATGTAAACGTTGACGTATCATCATTCATATTTTGTGAATATTAAATGAAAACAGAAAGATAATCGAATATGCATCTCATTATCGGTCCTTTTAAATTATACGAACTAAATTATATCCCTTTGCATTGACAAATAGCACCCTGGAAACTTCCTTGTTAGCGGATCACAGTTCTGGGGACACAACTTTTTAAACACACAAAGTTCTATGACATTAATTCAGTGCGGGGTAAAAAGTACCCAGCGTCACCGCGATAGGGTTGAATGCCAACTTTAGCGAGGCAGCCAGCAGTGCTTGTAGGTTGTTGAATTTGCGTTCTGTGGTAGACCAAAATGAAGCTTGTTTTTAGTGAAAGGCGTCAGCTTGTGTGATAGGATTTGTGTATGGAAGTATGAACTAATCTCCCTCGCGTTGATAACTCAATAAAGTCGCATAATGAGCGAGAGGACGGCCTTTGATGCTGGCAGGGGAGGTGACGAAATCCTAATTGTAGATAAAAAGATAACTTTGAAGGGACGGTGGAATATTGATGGCTTATTTTGTGCATTTTGTTGCGGTTTAAAGCAAGCATACATATGTTTGTGTTTTTCAGTTCGATGTTAACTGTACATCTGTTTCAAGTTAATATATCACTGTTAACAACGAAAGTGTCATATCAGATAAAGTAAAATCTACACGATCGTAAGAGACGACAAATCTATGTTACGGGTAGCATTTGTTTTTCAAAATACCAGGTAATACGAGCAGATTCCAATTTAAGATTTCTTGATAATAAAAAATTAAAACGGCAATTCTAAGTTAAGTCATTCTTTTACAAATCTTTTTTTGTGAGAAAGCAACGAGAAATGTAAACCATTTTGTCAAAACAAGTCTCATACAAAAGCTATTCAGAAACGTTATCTAAAAATGAGATCTATATAATCGTCACGTATAAAATCTCTATCCATCTGTCCGTCTGTCCTTTGGGGATGGGACAAATTGCAAAATTAAAAGTCCCATGATGGTATCTGCGAGGGTAGGTGCGAAGGATTAATATTCAAAGACAGTTTTACTGTCATATTAAATTACAGTTTGGATTTTGTGGACGCGGGTCGATTTTTAACTGTCTTTAGGAATAGTTGACAAACTTGTCAAATGATTTGATCAGTGCGACTCAGGTGGACAAAAAGTTCGAGTCAAGTTAACTGAATGGCTTTTACCTTTGCTAGATGTCTACAATAATTAATAAGTTGCAATACTGGCAGTATAAGGCAAAACCAGTGGTAGTGATACTAGTATGACGTGGGGTGCTGCAGAAGAATGTTGCCCCACCTCTCTTGCCCGTGGAATCAGTAAGAATCGGCCAAGGGATACCTCCGGAAGATGGGCAGCAGCGTCTTTCCGCTACTACTATACTACTATACTGCACTCGCCAACTCGCCTGCCAAGCGTGGTGAGTATGGTGATCAGTGCTTGGATCTACAAGTCCATGAGGAAGGCCTTTATCCATCAGTGGATGTCCTACGGCTGTGATGATGATACTAGTATAAGCCTTATAGCCTATAGCCTATATGCCTTATACCTGTGTGGCTCTACCAAAAATCTATAAATCAATCTCAATATTAATAAAACCTCCCCAACCTCAACCCAATTTTCCAAGATCCAGCCTAGATTCCGCACAAACCTGAACTAGCAAAAATCGAATATTACCACTCACGTCGACCTCTATTAATCAATCCACGAACCAGGCCAAAGAACCTCTAGATGCGCCCTTCACGCCTGCTAGAGTGGTGTCTGGCAGGCTCCTTGATTCGTTGTGGTAATAAAACACAGGCGCTAAAAAACTGACAGATCCAGTAGTGCACATGAGAGCCGTGTCCGATCGCTACTGTTTTATGGCAAAAACGCTGCTCCCTACTCAACTTAGTCTCTAGTGATTTTGTGTAAAACAGAATTTGATGCTATTGATCAAAAGTCTTTTTAGGAATACAGCGTTATCTTGCTTTCGGTTAATCAAGTATATATTTAATTAAGTATAATTTGTAATTTTTTAGCGTATATAAACAAATAAGTAACGTTATTAGCATCTATAAACTCGCGAGTATCGCTCCATAACAATAACGTAATTCGTAAATCAACGTGAAATAAAGTTGTAACGAAACTTTAAATAACCCGCCAACGTGTAGATATTATCGTTAATTAGATATTCAAAGCGGAAAATAACGAGGTTTCAGTTACAGCGGCATAACTCATTTTTTCATTCACAGGTTGAAATAAATTATGAAAAACTATTTTACCTGGCATCGGTATCTCGGCTATTTATGTTAGTTATTGCTGTGCCACTGGCTTAGCTGGACGAAGGTACTTTACGAGTAGGTATGTCGGTAAAATTACAATTAATTTATAGATGAAAATACTAAAGCCAACCACTGTGAGCCGTTTTAATTAAAAAACAATATATTTACTACTGAACCTAATAGCTAGCGCGGCGTAAGTTGGGTAGATAGATAGAACTCCTTATTGTACGTACACCATAACTTCCTCATTGTTTAAGTTGTCTTAATGTGGTGTACCAAAAAAAAGTCTTCTGTCTATCGATCCGTTGCCGTGGGGTGCCGGCAGTAGAGTGTTACCCCTCCTCTCATGCCCGTGGATGCAGTAAAACCTGTTAAGCGATACCTCCAGCAGATGGGCATCAGCGTCTTTCCGTGTATCAACATCCCGTACTGCGCTCACCAACACGCCCGCCAAGCGTGGTGAGTATGGCAACTACCCCTTATGGAGATTCATAGGCCTCCCTGTATTCAGTAGTGACGTTTATGGCTGAAATGAGGATGATGATCTATCCATCATCGAAATAATGGTCCTGTCATTGTCAATTGTGTGTAGTTACTCACACAAAAAGAACACTGTTAGGCTGTAGGGAACTCCTATATTATTATGGTCGCCTGGTACTTTTAAATACGAATGTGCTTATAGTATGTATTAATCTATTTTGCGTGGCGGCGGTGGTCAATCATTTGTGGATGCCGTGAAAATAAGCCACTATTTTTGACGTGATATTTGTTTATAAAAAATATACTAGAGCTCTAACATTCAAACCATCGTTTCAAGACTTTCTTCTAGTCGAATGTTCATGGTGTCATTTGAGTGGCATACCAACCAGCAAAAAGTTCCACGTCACTTAGTCTAAACTCAAATTCAAACCCGCGTATAATCACAGCGAGCCCTTCATTTGAAAGCCGAACTTTCGCGCTTTAGCACATGTCCGCTGGACTCGGAATAACACGAATCCAGCTCATGTTAATATTTGAGGTATTTTTATTTGAAATTTCCATTTACACGGCGGTCCTGCGAACGTGGGGGTGGCTTCCCCCCTTATACATATTCATCGGATGCACCCCTCGAGTACTTTCTCTCGATGTGCTGTCTGTACCGAAACCTCGGCAACTAATGCTTTACTTTGTAAATGGAATGATTTATGTATTGTGTTTATGATGTTAAGTGGTTTATAGGGCTTGTTGGTGTCTACCGTTGGGGACCTGGGCTGAGCTCGGAGACAGTGCAACTGTAAATGATGAACAGCATCGTACGAGATGTTTAATGCACAGACAAATAATGAATGGGTGATAATAACTTTATTTCATACCTAAATAAAAATAAAAAATCAGGAAAGATTATAGCATAAAAAGATACCTAGGTTAATATGTATTCATAGAAAAAACACGAATCATAGAAGGTACTTGTTTCAAAGTTCTACGTCGCTCATAGCAGAAATATGCATGTATTATATAATAAATTATTACTTAATGCCAGAATATATCTTAAAGCTATATATTACATCCACACAATTCCTCAGGCAGACGTGGAACGGAAACGCGTCACACGCGCTGGCTGTGACGTCACGACGGACACCGGAAGTAACCGCGGTGCCGAATGCCGGAACCGGAAGACGGTCCAGATATCGTCTTACAGGTAAATGACCGATGGTGATTATGTAATAGTACCCAGAACTGTTGTTTTGTTAAGCTGAAATAATAAGAAAAGTGCTAGATATTTCACACAACGTCCAATATATTTAAAAACGGAAGATTTGCTAAAATCAACAAAATAAATATGAACTTTTAGGGTAGCTTGATAACCTACAGTCAACTCGACGAAGTTAAAAAGCTGTAAAGTAAAACATAGGTACATACATACTCATTGGATAAAAGAACAACATGACTACAGAGGATAATTTATCTTCACTTCGGCTCCTTCGACTCGAAAATCTCTCAGTTCCCAGTCGTTTACAACGCGATCAAATCTAAGCCTTTTAATAATGTTGTTTTTATCGATGGCATCCGCACAGCGTCACGTCCTCGCGAGACGAGCGGCGCGCGGCGTGCGACAAATATCTCACCAAAACAAGAACACATAACGACAAACCGCGAAATTGTCATAAATATCCGCCTAAGAGTCCCCCGCAATAAAAATAAAAACCTCCGATATCCGACAAGACAAGGAAAATCCTCACAATGGAACAAAATGAAAGCAAAACTTAGCGTAATTAATTTCCGAGTACGTACTCAAAGCTTTTGTAATAAATCGTTTCATCCGAGTATAAATTTTATCAGACGAGACTTGTCTGTCCTGAACTTCAGCGGGATCTCCGTCCCGCTCGCGCTACAGTTCATTTGCATAATATCATATCACCTGTCCCTTTCGGGAATTCACAAATGATTTCCAGTTTCCCGCTTTTCGTTAATCACGTGTCTTAAATGCCTCGCCGACTCACAATCGAAAAGTGACCTTCCTTGCATAAATTAAGGTTGGGATTCGCGTGGTTATATTTATACAGGGGTGTTCAACCGTTAGGTAAAGTTTGTCGAAATAATTTCACTTAGATATCGAGTAAGAGCGAATAGCCGACGAGTTGTCGAGTCAGGCTCAGATAAGAGGCAATAATTCTTAATCTTGAAGGGAAGTTGGTGACTCGCGGTGGGCAAAGACATTGTTTTAGAACAACCATTATTTCATGAAGTTGAAAGAAGTTTTGGAACTGGTTTTCTGCCGGATATATAAATAATGCGTACACTTGATGAAGTGTATGAGGTTATTTAATTCAGGGATTATAATTTAATAAGTTTTGACAACCAACCTGGTGATGTCGAAGTCCTAGTCGGTACCTACAAAAATATTTTTCTCTCTCTTATTATTATTTGTGTAAATATTATCATCTAAGTAAGTATATTAAAAATACATTTTGTTAAAAAAACACGGGATAGAATTAAGCAACAATAAATTTTCATCGAATAATACAATACTTCGGAGTTTTGTCAGTAATATTTTAATATATTCCATTTTAACAAGTTATCACAGTACCACAATCTACCGGAATCACCCCGCTAACTGAGAGATAACACCCTTTAACTGCTACCCACATACATCACACCCGTTATGTCTTAGGGAGTCTTAATTACGGATCCACGGTATGTCTCAAGTAATGTTACACTGTTAAAGTTATGTTTGCGGCAAATCACAAATTTTAATATAAACCAAAAGGTTTATATTAAAACAAAAGGCTTTGTACTTTGAAATAAATTATACATAGAATATTTAGCTTTTTTTCAAACCAAACAGATGAACATAAACGAAAATATAAAACAAATGCTAAAAGTGTCAAAGTCAACAAGTCAATAAGTGTTTATTTAATAGACGCTACATAAAATAGTCAATTTACAAAAGAGGAACGAGACACATTTAAATAGAATAAATTTAAAATAAATTAAAATAAAATGATGAATGATGAAATGATGATGATAATTGAATTCGTTCGCACCACATAACTTTTTTTCCAAGTGAGGGAAAGAAGCGAAATAGAAATCTAAAATGGCCTGATCGCTAAAAGCGATCATTGCCAGGCAACTTTACAGTGGCGTACTTGGTAACAGAATAGCATAAAGCAAAAGATAAAAATACTTTGATATACCTAACCTAGATTAATATTTTGATTGGAAAATGAGCCTGAGATTTTAGGTTGGTAACCTCTGACTGTGTTTCAGTCGACGCCAATGTTTATGTAGCGAGCTAGATGAAATTCGCCTAGGAGAATAAAACCTTATTGGCCGCGTGATTTTACAAGCTTTGCTGACTGATGCTTCCACTTTTACTCGGCGCTGATTGCATTTTGTGATTTCACTTTAAAAAGTTTTATTTATTAGCCTGTAACTACTGCCACAGTGCAGGGCAAAACCTTCCTCACACACTTCTCAATGGAAGCTTGTGTGGTTTAGTCTTCCGAGTGTGTATCAAGTTCGTCTCGCCATCGACGTCTTGATCTACCGCGAGGTAAAACATAGCGTGAACATTTATTTTCAAAGCATTTTAATTTAGTTTTGTAAAAAATCTTTTTATGATAATCTACAGGCTGTTTATTGTTGGATAAAAGTTTTTTCCAAGACCTTATGGTTTTTGCCACGATATTTACACTCTCTTACGAGCCTGTTGCAGTTTGCTGTGCTAAAACATAAAATTCAAATCCTATAATAGACAATAGAAATAAATTTTTATAGTGTACAAGAAACTCAGAACGCCATACATTGAGTCGATATGTCTCGTGACGTCACGTCCTACGTCGCCAGTTCATAGCTAGCAATGACGTCATGAGTCTCGTATCCTAAACTATAAAAGTAAAAAATTAAGGACTGAATCAAATTTTAGTTTTCATTCGCTGTCACCAGATATATTCGCATAGCATTTAATCTAAATTCGTTAGTCGCTTAAAACATACTCATGTTCACAATTTTCCCATTTCAACTTAAAGCCCCCTAAATGTGATATATAAGAGTACATAACAGTACATATCGGGTCCAGGATGCTGATCAGGAGACGGATAAGAGAGGTTCTTCCCGAGGGACCACGAAGCGCGGAACAGAGGAAGTATGGAGTAAACTTTGCATCTACGACTTTATAAAGGCAAGTTTACGGGATATCACAGAGAAAGAGTTAGTTTTAATCACTGCAACCTTTAATGTAATACTTTTAATACATTTTTCGTAAACTTTTGCGATCACTATAATATACATCATAATAAATACAAAAGGTCGTAAACGTAGGGAATAATCAAAGGTTTACGCGATAAATTCCCTTTATTTGTTATCTTAAATTCTTATTTTTTATAACTTAATTAATTGTTAATGGGAAGATGTGTTTCTGAGCCGCGATGATACTGTGGAGTGACGCGGATGGGCACATGTCGCGCCGGGTTCCTCAGCACGGGCCACGCGGTCAGTAGGGTTCCGTCGTTAACCGTGGAATCGAAGAGTAGAAGTTTTTGCTCATTTGCTCGTTATGCGATTTTCAAATAATAGGTACGTTCAATATATACCAAGGAATATTATTTCGTCACACTTTTCTATTAAGTATATCATTTTTACAAGTCGATTGTTATTATTATAATTATAAAATACACATTCATGACACGTGTAACTGCGTCTTTTTAGAGAACTCAAATTGTAGTAAAGATATACGGGAGGGTATTGTAATCTTTTTATTTTTGATATTTATTATATGTATTCTGATCGCGAAAGTTTAGGAAATGGATATTGTCATAATTCTTTAATTTCCATTATGCCAAGAGTAGACTTGAAACATTCATCATTCCGGTCGTAAAAAGTCCACTACTGAACAGACCTCCCTCATGGATCTCCATGAGGGGTAGTTGCCATACTCACCACGCTTGGCAGGCGGGTTGGCGAGCGCAGTACGGGATGTTGATACACGGAAAGACGCTGCTGCCCATCTTCCAGAGGTATCCCTTAGCAGGCTCTTACTGCATCCACGAGCATGAGAGGAGGGGTAACATTCTACTGCCGGCACCCCACGGCTACTTAAAACATTATTTAAAAAATAATCCAAAAGGGTTCAGTCGCGCCATCTCCACAGCACCATTAGCCCAAGAAACAACATCAAAGACTCGCTACTAGATTAGACGTTTTGCAGATACTAAAAGATATTTAGCCTCCCCCGACCCCGCGATAATGGCACACTATTTTAAAGGGTTGTTTACACCCCGAGACGCCAGGCGGTCGATTTTTCTTATTTATGTAAAAGGAGCGTCCGAAATTTAACGTTATTTTGTGTCAGAGTTTACTTTATCGAGGAACATTGTTGTTGGCTTTTGAGGCACTTACCGTCATTATAAATATTGTGTTCTCTCGACACCACAACGTTTAAATACAATATTAGTAAAACACTTTTAGATACTTTAAGGTTAAACCCGTCACATATAATTTTATAGGGAAATATCGGATTGACCCATTTACAGTTAGTTCACTTACATATTCCAATAAATATCAAATACATAAAATGGAATATGCAGATTTATATTCCAGTGAGCACATACCAAGGGTTGCCGATAAACCCTCGTAAAACAACATCCAAAATTAAAAACACATAAGCACCCGACATCAAACATCAAGTATTCTATTTGACAAGTGCGAGAGTTCCTTTGATCCGTCTTGTTTCAAATTCGACCAATCACGGGACCCCGGCTGTGATTGCTTGAGGGACCGTTAATTACAACTGACCTTTCATCTGGAGGCGTGTCAGGCCTTAGACCCTTGGAGGCTGTGCGGAGGATCCAACCTGGAGTCCGATCTAGTTGGAAATAGTTTTGCCACAAGGCCGACTGTTTTAAAACTCTTCATGATCACATGAAATTACGGGCACATGAGACCTTACAACTCTGTTTCGGGGTGACGGGCGCAATGCAGTGCAGCGTTGGTCACATAGTCACATGTTTCGTGACCGTGATCACCGCGGTATTGCAGTCGTTATGGGGGAGTTTACCGCTTTACATCAGGTGGGCCATCGGCTTGTCTCGTCATTAAGTCGTATAAAAAAACAAATACAAGAGCAGATACGCAAATACTAATGACGGAATATATTTTCAGTGTTATTTTTACGAATGTTGCATTCTATTTGATTTTAATCAAGAATCAAGAATCAAAAAATACTTTATTCAGTGCGGCCGCATGGACCTTATTGACGCGTCACAAATTACAAAATAAAACAACACAAATAAATAGAATAAAGCACATAATTGAATCTGTTCACTTCAGATGACACGCGAGTTAGGAAAAGAAGTGAACAGAAGAACCTAACTCGGTCGTTATAGTCATCATTTAACAATTTTATTTTGTCTTATGTTACGTTTGACGGAGTTGGAGCAGATTCCGTCCCAAGTGGTTTTGTCCTCTAGGTAATCTGATATTTTATAATAAGCTTTATTGCACAGATTGCGTTTAATAAAGTTTTTGAATTTATTCAATGATAACTTCTGCAACTCACTTGGGAGTTTGTTGTAGAAGCGTATACATTGCCCTTTAAAAGATATTTTCACCTTATGGAGCCTAGTAGTGGGCACAGCGAGTTTATTCTTATTTCTTGTATTTACATTGTGATTGTCGCTGTTTTTCTTAAACGAAGCAATATTTTTATGGGTGTACAAGAGGTTCTCATAAATATATTGACAAGCTACTGTGATTATATTTATTTCTTTAAATTTAGTGCGAAGTGATTCTCTGGGACCCATATTGTAGATAGAACGAATAGCCCTCTTCTGCAGCACAAATACGGTGTCTATATCTGCAGCACATCCCCACAGTAGTAAGCCATAAGACATAATGCTGTGGAAATAGCTGAAGTAAACAAGTCTAGCGGTATCAACGTCTGTAAGAAGGCGGATTTTTTTGACTGCATATGCTGCAGAACTAAGCCTACCCGATAGTTGTTCTATGTGTGGGCCCCATTGAAGCTTATTGTCTAAAGTTATGCCTAAAAATACAGTTTTTTCTACAAGGTTTAAACTTTCACCTTTTAATTTAATCTTGGCATCAGCCTGTTTTACATTAGGAAGAGTAAATCTAATGCATTTTGTTTTATTTTCATTAAGTAATAAGTTATTGACATTAAACCAATTAACAACCTCTGAGATTGCATTATTCACCTCGTCATAATCGGTGGTACGTCGTTTCATTTTGAACAAAAGTGAAGTGTCATCAGCAAACAATACAATCTCATGATTGTTTTTGACAAGATGAGGTAGATCATTAATGTAAATTAAAAATAGAAAAGGCCCAAGAATTGATCCCTGCGGTACACCCATTGTGACTACAGATCCCGAAGAACGTTTTCCATTAACATCAACTCTTTGTATCCTGTTACTGAGATAAGAAATAAGTAGATCCAAAGAGATATCTCTAACACCATAGTGGCGCAATTTTCCGATTAATGTTTCATGGTGTACACAGTCAAATGCTTTTGAAAGGTCGCAAAAAACACCTAAAGCGTCTTGCGACCTCTCCCAAGCATCATAGATATGCGAGACTAACTCTATACCAGCATCAGTAGTGGAACGGCCGCGGGTAAAGCCAAATTGCTTGCAGTGAAGCAATTTGTTGTCGGCAAAGTGCTTAGATAGCTGATTTAAAATAAGCTTTTCAAAAATTTTACTAAATGTCGGCAGTACTGATATCGGCCTAAAGTTAGTGGGGTCCGACTTAGAACCTGATTTAAATAAAGGTATTATTTTACTGTGTTTCATTAGATCAGGAAATACGCCACAGTCAATGCATTCATTATATATAAGAGCCAGCTCAGGTGCGATTGTGTCTACCAATGGTTTTACAATGTTTACAGAAATACCCCAGAGATCTGCAGTTTTCTTAACATTTAACATTTTAAAGGCTTTAACTATATCGCTGCTGTCCACATATTGGAAATTAAAATTACTATCACATTTAGGTACATTTTTGCTAAGTAAGGACTCGGCGATCAGGTGAGAAGAGTTTAAAGACTTTGTGGTAGAAACTGGAATGTCAGTAAAAAAAGTTTCAAATGCTTGGGCTACATCTTCATCACTTTTGTAGGTTGTATTATTATAATTTATTTTAAATTGGTTGTTAAAGTTACTCACATTTCCAGTTTCTTTGTTTATTATTTTCCAAGTAGCTTTAATTTTATTATCACTATTTTTAATTTTTGAACTTATATAATTAGACTTAGCAATATGGCAGACTTTTCTAAAAATTTTTGAGTAATTTTTAACCTTTTCTTTAAATTCTTCACTAAAATTATAATGTTTTTCACTATAAAGATCATATAATTTTTGTCTACTTCTATGTATACCCACTGTTGCCCACTCATTAAAGTTAAGATTATCTGTGACCATTATCGACTTTGATGTAAATATTGAATTGAACATATTGCTAAATGCATTGAAAAAATTGCAATATGACTCATTAGGGTTGTTATTTGAGTAGTGAGGTGGAAATTTTGTATTCAATTTACATTTCAGTTGTTCAGATCGATGCATGGTCACAGGTATAAAAGTAATTTTTCTTTTTACATTTTGTTTTTGTTGCTGTTTAATTTGAATGTGCTGACCTAAATGGTCTGACTTTATATTACTAATCAAGCCCTTATGGATAATTTTTATATTAGAATTTACAAAGATATTGTCAATACATTTAGCGGATGTTTCAGTTATTCTAGTAGGCTCCATAAACAATGGTTTTAGATTATATGAATTAAAAAGGCATGTTAATCTAGTACTTAAAGAGTAATTTTCTAAGAGATTAACATTGAAATCTCCACATGTAATGATGTTTTTACTTGACTTTGATGTTTTGAATAATATTTCATCCATGACTTTTTCAAACGTCTCAAATGAAGCTGACGGTGGGCTGTATACGCTTATGATAATAACTTGCTCCAACTCTACACATGCTATTTCAATTTGGCTCTCAACAGACAGACAGACAATGTCTTTCCGTTCTTTAAACTTAAGATATTTGTTTAGTAGCACTAAAGAACCTCCACGAATAGCATGCGATCTACAAAAGGAGCTACCAACAAGATGGTTGTTGAAACTGAACATAACCTCATGACTTTTCAACCAATGTTCAGTAATACATAAAATGTCAATATTATATAAGTTTATGTACAGTTCCAACTCTAACAATTTACTATTTATTCCTTGAATGTTTTGGTGCACCAAGTTGGTAACCTTTGTATTTATTTTACATGTTTTAGTTATTTCTTTATTTTGACACATTATATTATTTGACTGGTTCTGGCTAGAGATTTCCTCTGTTGTCTTATGATCTAATTTAAATGACTTGGAATAACTTCCAGAGTCCTAATTATTTGACAATGCTCAAAAGAAGCATTCTGTTTAGCCAAATTTTTGGCTGTCATGCAAAAATAATATGATAGCGACATAGCTATCTGTCGTTTGTAATAATTGGAAAGGTAATAATTACCTTTAGTCAAATAATATTTTTTACTAACAATAGAGTTAGTGTCAATCACATGAATAGGATTATTGCACGATATTGTATGCAAAAGCATATTTAGCTTAAATCTAGTATTATTTTCTGACTGTGGCAAACTATTACTATAGGGGAATGTATACATTACAATTTCTTTAAATTTCAATGAACAAAGTTTATCAATATATTTTATCAAATCAGACTTGTTAACATTACCCCTATTTCCAAGACAAATTATTAAATTAGTATTCTCATTAGATGAGTTTTTAGAAATTTTTTGCATTATATCATGCAAACTACAGTTTGGTAAGCAATTATTTAAAACTGAATGTTCCATATGCAAACTCAAAAGTTGGCCCATATTTTTTCCAATTTCATCGCAGTACATTATTGATTTTTCTTGTGAGAATGATGAGTTTACATCCAGACTGCGCATGGCCGTTGTAATACTCACTGAATCAGTGTTATCATGATCCAGTCCAGCATCACACCGGCATCTTGCTAAGTGGGACTGGAGCTCTCTTTCATTCTCCCAAGATCCCTGGAGCACTTGGTCCATGGCCAGGTTGTATTCCCTTACCTCAATTCTGGACTTATCATATAGGCTTGTAATATGTTTTAGGGAATGTTCCAACCGGCCAAGTTCACAATTCAACTCCAAGATTTCAGCCTCATACTTAATTTTATTACTTTTTAGCTGTAGAGTACATAGATCAAGTTTGTCAAATATTTTTCTACAGGTGTATTGTCTAGTTACTACATTTTTTTGATTTTTTATCATTCTTTTTGTTTTCCTAATAAATTTATTTATTTTAAAGTATTTTTTTAGCTTATTTTTGCTTAAACTGTGTATGTTGTCACTGGTGCGTGCTTGTGAATTATATACAGTGTCATATTTACATTTGTCAACAGTTTTCATAGCATGTAACTCACAGCCCACACCAGTGGCAAGGCCTCTAGTTAAATTATCCGATACAAGTTCATCATATAAGCAAATAGTTTCCATAGTGGCAGAGCATTGAGCCGCTTCTTCCAGCTGTGTGATCTCTCGCCTCTGCCAATGTCTCACCTCTCTAAAATAGCCATTGAAAATAATTGATGATTTGGATCCGTCACCATACATTTGTGTGTAGCCACACAGAGATGTATGCGAGTGTGGTGATTAAATGTTGTAAATAATGTGCGTGTTGTAGCCAACAACAACGACACAATGAATGTAAACATTTATTATATCTACGCCGGACTTTTGCTTGTCTAATCAAGCTTGAGTCTTATTTTAAAATTGGAAAGGGTTCCTCATCGCAGGAGGCAAGTTATTCCAGCATTTGGTGGCACTATAATAAATTATAGATATAGACTTCGATTATTTGCCAGCTAGTCGGGGATTACTAGCCCGAGGTAAAATCTAAAGTTGGATGGTCAGTGGAGTCAGGCTCCTCGACGGAGTGCCAATTTGCAGGGTAGTTTCAAGGCTGGGGTGCAAAGACGTTTGCGGTGTTCCGTTCCGGGTCTATTGGCCGTGTCTGGGGCGGAAATGTTAATTTAAGGCCGTGCTGGCTTCCGGTGCCGTGCTTGTATTTGAAGAATTTTCCCAAATCAATAAAGGATTGTGACGTCATCGTCTTACTCCTAATAACTAGGCATGTTGAGAGATGAAAATCAACATTCTATTTAGTCTGTCAGTTAGATAATACAACAAAAATACACACGTAATATCTTTTTCAAATTAATGAAACAATTCTTATATAAAGTTTAGGAGCTCGTGTCGTCATAATTCTGTACCACCAGCGTGTGACGGCGAATGTATATTGTGATCAATTTAATATTTATTGCTTTTTTATTTAAATTTTAAATGCTTATTTTCAATCCTATTTTATTAAATTTTTAATAAATTTCCAATTTTACATGTACCTATTAGTAAAACGAATTAATTATTTGACATTGTTCCAGTTTTTTCAAGATTAGTGCTAAGAATGTACTTACTTATTATTTGAATGTTTATGAATTATTATTTGTAAATGTATTATGACAACCAGCCTAATTTATGAATCGTCCTGTAAATTGATTACCACTAAAATGTATTCCTATATTTCTATTTCTGTGACTTCACGCGACGACATTACGATATATGGTATCACGGTTATTTCTGGATTACGAAATAAGAAAAAAATACGTGTTGAATAGGTTTTATTTTTCATGACCGACTAACAATTAAAAATAAGCCTTATAAGCTTATTGTAAAATACCTTATAATTATGACTGCTAGAGTGACAAGAAAAATAAAACTCAAAGTGCCTTTTTCTTGGGAAAGAAAATTAGTGAGTTAAATGTTTCGAGGACCTCTGTGGCGCAGCGGGCGAAAGCCCGCCTGCGACGCAAGAGTTTTCGGGTTCGATTCCCGCTTCTGGACAAATGTCTGTACGATCGACATATATTAGTTTAGGGTGTTCTGGATGTTTTTCTATATATAATAAAATCTATCTATAGCATATTGTATTAAGTACCTATGTATATCAGTCATCTAGTACCCATAACACAGGCTCTGCTTAGCTTGGGGCTAGATGAGGCTGTGTGAATTGTCCTGCAATATTAAAAAAATGCCGTGGGTTGCCGGTAGTAGAATGTTACTCCTCCTCTCATGCCCATGGATGCAGTAAGAGCCTTCTAAGGGATACCTCCGGAAGATAGGCAGAAGTGTCTTTCCGTGTATCAACATTCCGCACTGCGCTCGCCAACCCCTCTGTCAAGCGTGGTGAGTATGGCAACTACCCCTCATGGAGATCCATGAGGAGGCCTTTGTACAGTAGAGGACGTTTTACGGCTGAATTTTATGAGAAAAAAAAATGGTATGAAAAAAGACCAATCTGACACGAACGCTTAATCCCACCCCGAGGTCCCACGTATACCGTATGTGCACGTATGTGCTAAAAGCGTATTATGTATGAATCAGTTAGTCCTGATTGCTCTGGGAGCCAGCTGATTGCGAGTGACCTCAGCGGACAGGTCCCGAGAGCCTGCAGCGAAGCCTTCGCGCCGGTAGCCTTCGGAAACGTAATCTAAAGGAAATCTCAGCTTAAGGTGGAAAAGATATGTGTCTCGAAGGAAAACTACATTAAAAAATAGTCTTCATCCTGACACATACAAATAATTAAAGCTGGTTATTTGTCGTAGGGTTCTGGTAGTAGAATATTGCCCGTCTTCAATGCCCGTGGATGCAATATGATAAGGCATAACTGCTAAGGGATACCCCCGGAAGATAAGCAGCAGTGTCATTCTGTGTATCAACAACCCGTACTGCGCTCGCCAACCCGCCTGCCAAGCGTAGTATATGCCCAAAACCCCTCATGATCAGTACTTGGTCTGCCAGTGAGGTCTATGTCCAGCAGTGGACGTCATACGGCTGATATGAATGATTGACACAGCACCATCTAGCCCGAAGTAAGCGGAGCTTGTGTTATGGATACCAGATGTTTAAAATAAACCTACTTCTCATGCCCAGAAAAACAAAAACAGGAACAAAATAAATCTGTAGTACAAATATTTATCCGGCGGTATACATAAATCGATCCCTAAGTTCCACTTGTGTCTGAATCAACTAATTGTATCATGTAGGTCGGTAAAAGAGTATTTGAAGTTGTAATCGCCACCGTAGCAGCCCACCATGGTCACCGTAAGTCACCCTAAGTGGCCTCCTCACAGTCCTAGATAGCAGAGATAGCTATTCCCGGTAAATTGGCAGCGATGTGATGCGGGATGCGTTGCCACGCCGATACCATTAAGAGCTCGCGTGAGCTCACACTTTTATACAGGATGCTCTTTAGATTTCTGCAGTTTGAAGTCTGTTTCATACCAACCGTGGATTGAAGTATAGATTACTAGCATCTGCCCGCAGATTCGCACATGTTGTACTCGGATTAAATGTAGCCTATACGTTAAGCCAACATCTATTTATGTGCAAAGTTTCAACTTGATCTGATTGATAGTTATTCGTGAAGAAGTAACAAACATTTTTCTAAAAAAGTGGGGCTAGTATGTATCGTTTTGAAGATCGTTTTGGAATTTTCAGAGTCTGCATTTTTTGTTTCACTGGACGCATTTTTCATGATGCTATCTAGACCTTCACTATGGAAACTACGAGTAGACATCTGCATATTATGATACATTGACACCAAACAAACGCAAGTGAAAACTTATTATTCCGCAAAAATGGAGAGACGCTTAAGAGTTTCAATCGCCAACAGTCCTTACGACTCTCTGCGATTACTTGACTCTTATTAGACAACTCAGGTCGTTTCTATGTTTACTGATCATTCAATCCTAAAGTACTCTAAATTTAGTAAAAACAAAACCATTTACACACACGTACAATACGGATAGCCGTTATATATAAGAAGAGTTGCATTACCAACAGCATATTGCGAAGTGCTTTTGATGAAGTTCCAGAGTGAATACAAATACATTCTACACAATTATACTCCACGCGGATCGACGTGCTGTTCCCAAATATAACTAACAAGTTACGCACGATCAGATGCTGCGTCGCAGAGCTCACGTTAAAAAATACAATTCCCAAAATGGAATGTTGAAATCGTAAAATCACATCACCCTGTCTCAGCAGTCGACGGCAGACGGACAGCTGATGTCTAAGATCAATCCCCGACGGGTCCAGACTCCTACAACGTATTCATTTTATTTATTTTCAATACGACTCAATAAATTCCAGCTCGACCGGCGATTGTTCGCATTGAAAAACCAGGAGACATTGTTTCGGGCAACTTGGTTTATTTTGTCGACTTATCGACTGTCATACTAAATTAGATTGGAGTTTTTCGTGACGAGGTGGAAGGGCCCGGCTATATCGGGCCTTGCAAGTGATTTCTGAAAAGAGCCAAATAAAGGCCCTCATTCCTCTTCATAGTATACGTACGCACTCCAACTACTTTTGCGAAGTTAAATTTCACTTTTTAAAACTCGTGCAAACAGGAACACGTGAATGTTGTTTTACTTTTCGACTAAAGTAGAACAGTCAATCTGTACCCAAACCGTGTGCACTGCAAAAGGTAAAGACCTCAAACAAAAAGTAAACTAAACCCGTCCCCATTTCAAGAAAGCCAACAATACCGCGAACTCCTAATCCGAGGCCCTACAGATCTAATTAACGAAAATAATATAATTAATTGAAATTCCCGAGATTGCGGCGACAACGCCACTAAAAGCAAGTCTGTGTTCGCTTAAGGCGGGGGGCGCCTGAACCTGCGTGCGCGCATGTAGCCCCTTAATTAGTGCAAAGACACGCCGCGTTCACACTCGCCGACACCTTAAATGGAGAGGGCTAAGTAGCCCCTAGAGGTGTGGTGTTGTTTACATGCCTTGAGAGAATTGGCTCCCTGATTGAACAATCTCCCTGGACTTACTTTTTATTTCGACAGGAGGAGATGCAGCCAGTTAATTGGGAGTGAAACTAATCTTTCAAACAATGGAAAGTTTTATTAAAATCAAATCATTTATTTATGAATTAATACATATATACCGTAATTATCAAGACCTTTCCGCTCGTGCTAGTTAAAAACTTTATCATTCCGTGGCTACGATAACATTGCTAGGAGCCACAATTTCTTCCTAATGACTCTGTCAGAACTTTGGTTAATTCTAAACTTCTCGCAGCTAATAAACTTAACTTAATAAACACTGTAAAAGCAATAAAGTAATTTATTTGGGATGTCACGCAATTCTCAAAGCCCTAATGAAACAGCCGTTAACGAATTTTAATGAGAAATAGGTAAAAAAGCAGCACGTTGTAGGAAGATCTCAAATTAATTTTTCACATCCGTCGTTTCAATCATTCCAAGTTTAATTGGAAGGCGCAACTAGGGAGGGGACATACACGGAAAACTCAGGCTTGGGTTTTTTTACATAAATAATTTCTTTTTATTTCTCCTTAATTTCGTTAGCTTGTAGCGTTTTATGTTACGTAATTGCTAATCTTTGGTCTTATATAATAATTTAAAAGTGGTGGCAATTTAGATCTAGCATAATTGCTAAAGATACCTAACTTCTTAAAAACTCATAACGGACGTTGAAGGTTTCATAGTACTCTAGGACCAATCTTTGCTTTCGAAGCAAACGTGACATTTCAGAAGGTGAGTTTTTACTTATTTTTAACACGCGATAATAGCTAGAAAAATTGTGATGAAAGTGTCAGAAAGTCTTGTGGTAATCCCATCCCTTTACCAATAATTACATACACATTCAAAGATCATATCACACGGGCACGTTACATAACACACATAGAATCGCGACTGCACCCAACAAAAACTTGACGTGGCATTGAGAGAAATAAAATAAAAAAACTCATATTATTCGCAAATACACAATACCACGGAGTCTTGGGCCGTATTACTTCATTCCAGAGGCTACTGTACAGCGATGCGAACAAAAACAATACGCCGGTGCAATGCGGCCAACGGTAGCGAAATAATAAGATCGCACAACAAAATAAAGAAGTGCTCAAGACAAAAGGAAGGCTAGTGAAATAAGGCGAAAAGGTTTAAGGAGTGACGCGGTGTGGGTCCGCGCTCATTGTCTGCGGCTCCGCGGCGCGACGCGGTGGATGCGGTATTTCACTATCCAACTTGAGAACAAAACAGGAAATGAGAACAAAATAATTGTTGCACGGGCTATTACAAACTGCACTCAGATCAATCAGACAGATAGATAAAGTGTGTTTTAATGCACACATCAAAACATAAGAAAAAGTAAGAGAAACCTTATAAAGAGCAGTTCTGAAGCTAACTAAACCACATGTTTCCTCCCGATATTCTCCTATAACCAACAGAATATATACCGATTCTAATCACAGTAATACCTGTTCCAAACACACATACCCGTGAAAATGAACTAAGTGATTCTCCAGTCATCCGCAAATCGAGGAAGCTCCCACTCCGGTTAGGTTTTGCATGACAATGAGCAGTCGCCAAATCGGGAAGGTTGAACAATGTTTGGTCACAGCGGCTATTTCGGAATGATTCCATTGAATTATTATCAGCTTGTACCGTAATGTTTGGTAATGACTTTAGCCGAAACAGATGATAAGAATCCTAATTTATTTCTGCTATCAGTTATTGGCCTAACTCAAGATAGCCAATGACATATTTTAGGTTAAAAAGGAAGATTTTACTACTAAATGTCTTCCCGAAACCACGATGGTTCCAACCCTGTCGAAACTTTCGGGATAAATACCGTTTAAAAATGTATTTTTAAAGGAATCGCTTCAAGATTTGTGCGTTTCGTGGCAGTATTCTAGTGCACTTCGTCTTGGTGCGATTTATTAAGGAGTGACTCTAGTGACCCCCTATGTTGTTCTTGAAAGGGCATTTGACGGCAGTCATCATCATCATATATTATCAGCCCGTTGGGGTATGGCTGTTTTGCCACTTCAAATGGTTCTTAATGTAACAAATGACACATAAGTTTAGTCAAGTAAAATAAAAATAATACTCATACTCATTTATTACACCGTATGAACATATTATTATAGAACACTGGCTATGTCACAGAATCTAAAATTAAATGTCACTTCTTGTAATAACATAGTAAAAATTAAAAAAAAATAATAAAAATAAACAATATCTAATTCTTAGTTCTATAGTAGGCCGTACATGGCCATTATAATCAATTAACTACATTAAAATTATTAAATGTTTAGTTAGCTCATTACTGACAACTTTACAATAAAATAAAGCTGCTTAATGCGCACTGTGAATGTGTTATCAAAATACATAGTTGTCAAAGTATTTAATTTCCCATGAAACAAAATTAAAGTATGAAAAAAAGGAAATGAATAAATGAATGTAATGTCACAAATAAATTTAAGAAAGCTGCCATGCGCATTGTCAGGATTATTTATATTTTCAAAAAATGGACAATTCACACAGCATCACCTAGCCCCAAGCTCAGCAGAGCTTATGTTATGGGTACTAAATGACTGATATACTTAACACATTGTACTACTAGATAGATATATATTTTTTATTATTTAAAGAAAAACATATAAAACACCCTAAACAAATATCTGCAAATCGTACAAATATTTGTCGCGAGGCGGGAATCAAACCCGCAACCTCTTGCGTCGCAGGCGGACCTTCGCCCGCTGCGCCACAGAGGTCGCATTAAATGAGGCAATTGTATAATGATGATGTGTTGAAAGGAATTGTTAGATGTAACTGACTTACTAAAAGTAAAAATACAACTGCCGTATCAAACTACGTTCACACATCACTCCCAAGATACTGGTTAAAAAAGGCCTGCGTTGGAACTGGGCGCGCACGTCATTGTGGCGATACCAGCCTTGGACCACATTGTCACGACACCAGAGCTCGTCTCTGTCAATATGCCCCAATAATGCCTTGTTTTATCCTTTTGCACGTATAATTGAGCAATGTGATCGTTCCAAGCGTTTTTTCTTGAATATAAGCGCAAAAAGTAAATGGTGTAGCATAGCGTAGACCAAACCGCGTCGCGTACTCGATTCTGGTAAAGGAATCCGTTTCGGAGTTACCATTACAATTTCCGCGCTCTACGGCAGAATTATGAAAAACTAGCTTGTGCCCGCCGCTTCGCATGCGTTGTACCAGTATAAAAGGTAGCCTTTGTTTTAATCCTAGTCAACATCTATACGTTTGCAAAATTTCAGCTCGATACGTACGCTAGTTTTATCGTGAAGAGGAAACAAACCTCCATACAAACAATCTTTAGGCTTAATAATATTAGTGAGATTAGTCGTTAGCTGTATTATCAATTTATCACTTTCACAAGTCGCCAAAGATTTTGTTTAAGCAACACAGAACATCACAGAAAATTCTTATTTAATAACTATTTAACCATAATCACTTTGCCATCAATACTTTACGTCTAAAACCATGTTTTCTTTTTATGAAGACATAATTGTGCTTTATCATAATTACATTTGCGCTTATCGGCACGAAACTGTGTATTCTTGACCTTTCTGTAGAAACCGACTCTTTCACTGAATGCTACCAGATTCATAGCACGACGGGTTTGCTCATATCTATAGAACTTAGAACTTATACCGTGGGGTGCCGGCAGTAGAATGTTGCCCCTCCTCTCATGCCCGCGGATGCAGTAAGATCCTACTATGGGATACCTCCGGAAGATGGGCAGCAGCATCTTTTCGTGTAACAACATCCCGTACTGCGCTCACCAACCCGCCTGCCAAGCGTGAGTATGGTAACTACCCCTCATGGAGATCCATGCCTGTGTTCAGTAGTGGACGTTTTACCTACGGCTGAAATGATGATAGATCTTAAAAAGTTTAGCTCGTGCTTCTGCCTACACCGAACTTCACTCCACTAGGCATGGCACTACACGGCGTATGTCATAAAAACATTGCCTACATTGCTTTGTTACGTCAAAGCCGTAATCTTTCATTATTTTCGTCGTTATTTTCCATGCTGATGAATTTATTAGATGTGTTCATTCATGAACATCTCAGCTGTAGCACTGCTGTCCACATCCACTGCTATACATATGCCTCCCTCAAGAATCCAAAACCCCGAGGAGTTACTGCCATATTGCCACACTTAGCAGGCGGGTTGGCAAACGCAGTACTAAATGTACATGAAGAGACGCTGCTGCCTATCTTCCGGAGGTATCCGTCGGTAGATTCTTACTGCATCCACGGGCAAGTGAGGCGGGGGGAAAAATACTGCTGACACCCCACAGCTGTTTTTTGAAGTGATGTATTACTTATTCAGCAAGTTGGAAATATAGTTGCGAAATCCCTTAATTTTTTTAACATCATCTTTCAAGAAAGGAAGGAAGGCTTTCTCGCTTTAGTAGGGTTTTAATAATGAATAATATTATGAACGTCTTCTTGTATGTCTGATGGGTGAAACTTCAGCCTAAATATAATTCGTTCCACCGGTGCAGTTCACGCCACGTCGCCGCGTCTGTCGATTGCACCTCGTACAGGTGTTGATTTAGCTTTCCCAACTTTGACTGGAGCGAACTTAGGTTTAGTTGCACAGCTTTCCATATAGGCAGGCATTTATTATGGATTTAACATCACTATAGTGACAGCTACAATGTCGCAGCGCAACATGTTTATCAGCAGTGAGCATGCAATTCCAGACTAGATTCTACATTTGTCTTCAGAACAACAACAACAGTCAGAAACGATAGAAATCAATCTTATTTGTACGGCACAAGCAATAGAGCTGACTGAACCGAAACATTCTGGCGAATGGCCCGGCGTTTGTCACCTGGCACCGCGAACCCAAACCGCAATATAACAAACAATCCTCGAAAAAAATGTAAAACCCTCACGCGAAACTACCATTACAAAATAACTCGGTCGTGTACCAAGTGATTCGATTTAACCGAACGCAAATGTGAGATGCTACCGACATAAAATCAATCGGGACGCACGCGAGGCTTAACACCGAAATAATGTAAATTATTGCTCGTAAAAGTGTCATTTTCGACGTACACGTGACGTCAGAGCACGCAACAACGTCACACATCCATCATAACCCGCAGAGTAAAGTAAACTTTAAAACAACGGTCGCAAAACACGAAATTGCTCGCATTAATGGGCGCATATTTCACGGAATTTACGAGAAAATCGTTTTCGCTGAAACTGCCCCCGCTTTGTTATCTTTGTCATCGGTTAGACGGAAAATTTGCATGTCTGCTGTGCGGCAAGCCTGCACCGTTGTTTACAATATAAACAAATGTGTACGTGAACTATGAAAAATTCGCGATGTCGATTCGCATCAAATTCTAAATTGGCATTTAAATGTTGAGGCTCGCTGTCGGGGCAGTAAACCTGGAGCTGCGTCTGGCGTCGCTGGCGTAGTGACGAGGGTGGTCGCACACAGCGCCGAGACGATCATTTACATACGAGAGGGGGAGGGGGATGCCTGCTCGAGGGCCCGCGCCGATGCCGCGCTAGACAGAGACCACTATATTATTATCCTGTACCAAAAAAACGAAAAGTGGGCGGGGGATTACATTATAGTAGCGAAAGTAATCGATATTCTGTTTTAGTATGAGGTTGTTAGACTTGCACCGCTGCAGCCTAAATACTGGCTTAGGTCACGGAGGTTTATAGCCAGGTGGCCGGGACCCGGTGCTCTGGAGGAACTCGGCAGCGTAAGCAAAGATGCTTTGATCATCGATAGGGCGCAGGGGACGTCTTCATTCGTTATTAATGCCGGAGATTCGAAGGGTCAATGGAGTGTTGAGGTGCGTTTAGAGCAAATGAGCCGTGGGGCATTTTGCTCATAATTTCGCGAGTGTCCTGCGACCCGGCCGGACCCGCCAGATAAACGACATCGGTTTTATGTTTCCGTAATGTGTCTCACAGTTAACTTGCACCGTAAAGTAACAAATGGACCGGGAAGGGCTGAAAGATTTTACAACGGTATCCGGCGGGACAAATTGACCGTACCCTTTGAAATAACTTTCCTATAGCCAGTTTGGGTTGGATTTGCCTAGTTGAAATGGTACTTGGTACGTAGTTGTTTTACCAATAGTAATCAAACGAGGACAAGGCCTCGATTGTTAAATAAACCTCGTAGTAAAATAGAGGAATCTTCCCAATGATCAAAATTAGATGTTTTTAAAAGTCCTCTACTGCATTATGATGATGACGATAAGGGATTAAAAGACTTACTCTGACATTCTTTTGAAAACCCTCTATCAACGCTTCCTATCAAAATAACGTCAGACGTAGATAGAGCCCGTTACGTGACGTAACGTTAAGCAACGTGAAAATAGGGGAATATTTATATAGTGATAAAATCCATTTACGGCGGGCGTACAATGCGGGAACAAACTTTATTTCCATAGCTTTCATATCTAGAGAGCTGTGGGATGGGTAGGGGTGGGCGCGTGTCGATGGATCGAGTCGATATTTATATCGAGCTATCAGTTTTTTTTTTTGCAAAATGTCGACCTGTCATTTGGTATTTCTAACGATATGTGAAACATGTTGTGTGTTTGCGCAAAGGTTGTGTTTATAAAGTTGCCTTTTTAGTAAAATTATTTCAGGGTCAATCTCTTCTTTATGTATTGTTAAATCGCTTAGTGTTTAAAACATTTTTACTTTTATCCACTTATTTCGTGCTCTCTCTTATCTCATTGCCAATAATTGGATCCTCCAGTCCGTATGTCAGACCCTCGATAACAAGCGTCCCATTCCTACGAGGTCCGAAGCCACCCTCAGTTTTTCCTTCAATTTTCCTTTTGCGATCTCCACTCACTTAATTGACGAGGAATTTTGATTGGTCCGTACCTAGCCGGAGCCGCCATATTCCTATGCATCCGTCGCGACGGTTTTTCTTTTTAATTTCAGTCCCATTATTATTCCGGTCTTATTTTTAATGGTTAGCTTCGTTATTGTTCCGCGGAGCACTCTCGATATTATTTTCTCCATTTAATTGCTCCGTGTTTTCGCAAGATTTCTGGATTTCGCTCGAGTGCCCGCCATTTTTACTGGTCCTGTATTTTTAAAGGTCATTATAATTTTTGATTGTGACTCCTCTTGTTCGGTGACGGCATCGCTGGAAATACATTTGGAAATGTTGATGAGGACGTCGTAAATGTTCAACGCTCTGATATTTTAGTAGCCAAGTTTTCCCAATTTTTCTTCCTGCATGAGAAACTTGAAATTCGCAAAGAAAAATACTAGAGCAATCTCACCAAGAAATCCAATACAAGGAAAGCAGTAACATTTCAATCGAGGTGCAATTACTCGTCAGCGGCGGTACACTTGAATGGTAACCGATTAAACGGTACGTCCGACAATATTGACAAAACTGCGCGCGCACCTCTACACACCAAACAAATTTCATTTATACCCCCCATTCAAACGTCACCGGGCCAGCATTGTATGCTCTTCGGAGGCTAAAGAATAGGCCCACGACACGATATTGGTATTTTTCTTCATTTATGGTCAGTGCTATATTTTTATGCTATATTATGAGACGGCGGAGAGAAGATGTACTGCGCTGGCGCCGGCCGCGCACGCTGGAATTAGTGAATGTATAGATCTTGATGATCATAAATTGGAGCTTAAATTGCAAAGATGTTTGTTAAGATTCAGTAGCTGTGTACATTTTTTAAAAGTTTCTAAGCTGGTTGTGTGTGTTATTAAAATGAGACTGACTTTTTCAACTTTCACTGACTATAAAAAAATACAAATACATTACAATAGTTTTGAAATGGCGAACCTAATAGCGTAGTTAGTAAAAGAACAATTATACGTTTCTGTTCTGTGTATGTTTCAAAAATATACATATTCTATTCTATCTATTAATTTCGCTATTCTTTTAATGAAATTCACCTAGCTGAATAAATAATAATGAAACCAGAATCCAGTACTCACATTCTTCGCGGTTTGAAATCAATGATACAAAATGATTGCGATTCCATTGAATAAATCCAATCGGCTCAGCATCCGCTGGACGCCGAGATGGATGCTCATTGAGGACACCATAATGTTCGATTAAGGACATTAAGATTCCTGGAGCGGCGCCGGACCAGGGGGCTAATTCTCGCGAATCACGATTTTACATTATAGAGGATGGTGGGGATGTTGGGTTGCCCCAATAACCAATAAGTTTACAATTAATTATTGGTATAATCGAGGTGATGAATGAATTAATAAAAGCTTGATATATAAAAACTATGCGTATGCGAGCGCCAAGTTGTATCCTGAGGAAGAGGTGCGCGGAGCGGGGAGAACGAAGTTACGTTCCGTTATAGTTGTCGTAGACAGAGGGTGTATCAGGTATAACATGTGTGCTAACCCCAAAGGGGGGTTTCTGTCCATGAAAACAACCGCTTAACAACAAGTGGACCTCCGACTTCTCTCGTCATTTTGTAGTACAAAAAAAGCCGTTTTCGAGGGGATAAAATTGGAAATTCGTTTTTTTTATATTTTATTATTTACTATTTTACTCGTTGATGTGGTGTGAACATGATTTAATAATAGATAATAAATATATCCTGTGGTAAAAAATAAGCTGGCGTTTTGTTTGTCATAATCGTTTAATCAGCTGTTAAAGTTAAAATTTTCGTGTTTTTTCTTGAATAAAAATCACCGAATTCTGAAGAGTAATAGAAGTAAGTTATTCCTTGTGGTAGTTGGAATCACCCCCTTTCGGCTTAGTACACATATAGTAACCCTGTATTTGAATGAATGAGGGAATGAAGTAATTTTGAACCACACAAAGATACAGGAAACAAAGGTAAACAAAATATACATATATAAAGTAGGTAACAAAACTATTATTTAAAGAAAAGTCTTTATGAAAAAAAATTAGAAAAAAAAGTAACCTTAAGGTTATTTTTTTTTTGTACGCAGTAGAATGCTGTAGCAGTGTGGGTCAAAAGGTCCCGTCTTAGCTGGAAGAGTAGCGCTGATATTCTGACGGATACCTGCTAGTATTTCATCTCATCCTCACTACTAGACTACTCCGAACTTGACGACACATCAGTATCAAAGTCTACTATCATGTTAATCTCGCTTTTTACTAGAAGGTTCATCGCGATCGGCTTGCAATATACATTTGTCTATCCTCAGAATAGAGATCACTCTTCCTTCTTTCAATAGAGATTTTGCCAGTTTTTGTAAAAAAATCACATGGCTCACGGTGCACGAGAATCGCCCCCCAGCTACCTGTCCCGATGAATGGGGACGTTGCATTCAGTTACTTAGAAGCATTAGATAAAAAGTAATTTGTCATGAAGCCTTTATGATACTCTTATGATAAAAATAGGGGTTTCTGTTTAACTGTATGTTTGTAAATTTTATTCAAAGTTATATTTTATAGAAAATCTATCATTCTTTAAATTACCTAATAATAAGTTTCAACTAACCTTTCCATTTAAATTGGAAAAATTATAACTTCCACGTGGAAGAAAGGAATGATGTGAATGGGACCAATTCCTCATCGACTACTAGTTTTAATACTTCCTAAAGAATTTCAACAATGTATTTACGTTCTTAGACAGCAAAAAATTAAGACGTCACGGGACGCCTGGCAGATGTAACCCACAGTCAGCCCAGTTGCCACAGTCGCCCCCGTCGCCACATTCTACACGATGGGAATGATGGACGAAGGGCTCTAAAACTAAAAGACTAACTCGCATATCTCCAAGCGCCACGCGTCACCTCGCGTGACGCAAAAGTGGTTTTACATCAAAAAAAATCTAAATTTATAATTTACTACAACGCGAAACTCCATTTTAAAATCTGCATTTTCAATCAATCATACAATTAGAAGATTACTCAAACTTGCAAGCGTGTGCAAGCCTCCGTCTTGTCGAGCGGTGCTGAGGCAGCAGATATCAGCAACCGAACAAATATCATTGCGGTTATATAGGTGGTGCATCCGGCAGGTTCATTAACCTCCCCCACCCCCATGAGCTAGATGGTACCGCGTTATGACTAGATTATTAAATGTCTCGGGAAATGTATGACTCGTTGGTGTGTTTGGGAGTTGCAGCTTTTATGTAATTTTTATGGCTGTAATAGGTGTGAGGTTTGCTGAAAAAGTAATACGAATTATTGAACCCAGGGAGAGCAGAGGATCGTAACAGTATTAATAAATATAAATTAATAAGTAGTAATGCTGGACAATTCAATCACCATTATCTAGCCCCAAGTTAAGCAAAGCTTGTGTTATGGGTACTACATGACTGATATACTAAATACATACATTATACTACAAAGATAGATATTTTTATTTTATAAAGAAAAACATCCAGAACACCCTCGGGACAAACATCCGTAGACATTTGACGGGAATCGAACCCGCAACCTCGTTCGTGCGTCGCTATCCATACCTTTGCCCGCTGAGCGACAGAGGTCGTCAAATACTCGTATATTTAGGTTTCAGCTGAGAATCAGCGTTGGGCTGTATCAAGGCACCCAACATTTATGCTGATCTAAACTCTCTTTTAGCACAAAAACAAATGTGTCTCTATTCTTAATCAATTATTTCTTGGTAAAGTAACTGTGTAACAACTAACTTGATTTTTGTATTTCTTTTGTGGTCAATTAATGTTGTATACCTTAGAGTAGTGACCTCTCTTGCTTTTTGTTCTCTAAGTCTGCTGCTGCTATACTTATCTTCCTTTCTTTTATCATCATCATCATCTCAGCCGTAGGACCGCTCTCCACGTCCACTGCTGGACATAGGCCTGCCTCATAGATCTCCAAACACGCTCCAAACATCAAATCCACCAAATCGCTCACGTAAGGCACCGCAACCAATGAGAACTAGTGTGGCCTACTAAAGTCGACTATATCGAACTATATCAGGGGAAAGACAAGACAATATGCCAGCTGAATAAGCTGCGGGTTTCCTCAAGATGTTTTAATTCACCAATAAATTTCCTTCTTAAAAAAAATTGTGCACAAACACGTGCTTTCATTTGAATATTGATTAACATATCAATAGAATTTATCATTATCGCGTGACAAAAAACAACTTGAAATGTAAAAATCAACAACAAACAGTCGAAGTTTCGACTGGTAAAGCAAACCCGCGTTTTTCATTAGCGGAATGGTAATGAGGCATAGCAGTCGAGCACCCAAACAAAAATATGCAAAGCGGGCGAGCCCTTGACACCGACTGTACTTCAAGACTTCATTATAACCGGGAACAATACCCGTTAGTGTAAGGACGTGCTCATAATGACTTTACACTCTTAGTTAGTCGAGTGGGTTTCTGGAGGCATTCAAAAGTAAGGCCTTTACATCTGTTCTAGATTTATCAGCAACTGATAATAATATACAGGACTACGACGACTATACTAAGTGTGTAATGTCATTAATGTTAGATAACAATGTCCCAGACACTGCAGTGTCCTGTACATTATTACTAGTTGCTGATAAATAATTTATTTATTAAAGGGCATCCAACAAGAAAATCACATAACATGGGTTCTAAAAATAATGTTGACTGTGTGTTTCCTCAATTAAAGGTTGCCACAGCGTGCACAATTTAATTAATAGCCGACTAAGCTGGGAGGATGGTATAGATGCTGGTCTAGCCTAATCCAGATGGATGGAAAAGAACAGGTCAATACGCCTGAAGCTGACTAAGCCTCGGGATTCCTTGCGATGTTTTCCTTCACCGTAAGCATTTGTTAAATGTAAACATACATTTTTCTAGAAAGAAATGCATTAATTCACGGCCGGTATCAAACCTATGACCTTCCGATTGAAAGTCGGGGGTACATACCACTCGGCCAACACGGCTAGAGACATTATTTCTCTTACCAAAAACATCAATTTTATATTATCTTTCCCTGACTGAGAGAGAGGAGAGTAGAAGTTGGAACAGAAGAAAAACATATTGTGCCATATCGTAATATAAGGACAAGAAGATGAGGTTACATTTTTTTCTTCAAAAGAAGTTATTATACTGGATTTCTGCAAGGTCACACAACTAATAGAACTGACAATTTCATAACGTAACAAAGTAAGGCATTTTCATCTATTATAGATGATTTATAGAGCGTCAGCAACTGGTATACTGTGCGGAACGCTGGGAACCTGGGAGATTTTTAGAACAATTAGGCTCTAGAGGTAGATAGAAAGTCATGGAACGCTAACCTTCCGGCTTACTCAGATGATTTCTGGGCATGGATGCTTTGGAATGTATCTCTGTCGTATAGCCGGAAGAGAACCAAGTACGAGGTGTCATCACTGTAACTGTGTTGAAGATACGGCACAACACACACATGAGCAGTGCCCGGCTTGGGACCATCAACGCCGGAAGCTACTTAATGCTAGTGCATTGCTCGCAGAACAAAAAGTCAGGTAGGGACCTATACCACTAGGTAACAACATGTCCGCGTCCTTACCTGACTTGTTGATGGCGATGCTGGGGACTCGTGGCATTGTAGAATGCTGTGATTGCCTTCTGCGAATAATAAAATGTAATAATTCAGAAGGAATCTGCGCAAAGAGATTGAGAGACTGACCTCTCTCCTTTCTCTTTTTCCTTTCTCCTCCGACGCTCTAGCTTTTGCTGCGGATCGAGAGGTCAGACCCAGAGGCGGCGCGCGTGATACTTTCCACGTGTTTCTCAAGGTGCGACCAAGCTTGGCCTAAAGACTGGGTCCTGAAAATGGGCCAACGTTGCCGAGATTGCGGAAGATTGAGCAAGCGTACCCATAGTCTCGGCAAGACTACATGTTGGAAGAAACATGGTGGTTAGGTTTAGTTTGTAAGAGTCCGACATAATCATCTTTGCCCCCTTAGGAAGGTGATTGATATCCATGAAGGATTCTCCTTCTTCTAAACGTACCCACCCTCAGGAAGAGTTAGCTTGCAGTTGTCTCTAGAATTCAAAAGAAACCGCATGATGGACACGAGAATGCGATTCAAGCTAACGAACAACATGCTTCCTCCTTAGACATGTTAAATTGCCAGCTTTATATTCTGCTGCCGGCAAGTTAACTTGTCACTCATTAGAAAGTATTCAACCTGTATCACCTCTGCAGTTGGTCTAATGAGAATCAGAAGGTTGCTGTTTCAAGAATTACCAGGGACTAAACCGTGAAGAAGCCGGGTATCGAAAACGCTATAGTACTATAGACCACATTCATACGCTGCGTCAAGTGATACAGAAGACCGAAGAGTATAACTTGTCGCTATGCATTATAATATAAGCCTTGTTGGTATGCCTGAGGTTTGGCGAGAGTGATGAATGGAAGGATGCTTGTTTGTTTTAATAATATTATTTTAATTTGTACCAATCATGTCAATATTCTGAAAATCCTATTTATTATTTCAGTTATTTTATTTGCAACATCGACCGAAAACTATTTAGTAAATTTTTAATGCTAATAATTCTGTATTCTATTATTTTATAAAATGTTTTAACAATAATTCGAACTTATTAAATATCAATGCTAATTTTAAAGATAAGTAACTAGTGTAATTGGTTTTTAAAAATCGTGTTGTATAGAATCAGAAATAAGGAGATTCGTAGGAGAACTCGGTTCACCGACATAGCCAACCGGATTAGCACGTTGAAGTGGCAATAGGCAGGCCATGTAGCTCGCAGAACAGATGGCAGATGGGACCGAAATGTTCTCGAGTGGAGGCCACGGACCGGCAAGCGCAGCGTAGGACGTCCACCAACAAGATGGGCTGATGACCTGGTGAAGACGGCATGTCAACGGTGGATGCAGATCGCTTCCAACCGCAATAACTGGAAATTCATGAAGGAGGCCTATGTCCAGCAGTGGACCTCCTACGGCTGAAATTATTATGATAAAACCGTGAACAAAACAGGGAAATATATAATAAAGGTAAATATACTGTACCGGCATTAAGCTATGTATGCAGTTGAATTTTTTTTGACGCTATCTAGTCCGAAATTAAGCAAAGATAGATTATAGAGCTATTTAGCCTATGGTGAAATACTGCTCATACAATGCGTCCTTCAACTAGAGTCAAAAAGGGTGTTGAGAAATTCATTGATACTCGTCACACCAACTTTTAGACCGAAATTCAGGGTGATTTCTACTAAATCAACAGCGCTCTCAAAACATTAACAGCACCTGAAAATCATTCTAAACAGCACCCAAGCACCCACACACCTTCACCACGTGTTTACAAACAGCTAATTAGATGTGTGCGTTCGTTGACAATGGTGTGGGTGGTAAGGGCTCCTCATGTAAAATGCATAAGATACGCTTTCGCGAAGTCTCGAGCGCGTCTCGCTACGCACAGATGTTCCTGTGGCCATGAAACTGAACTGAAGGTAGATCGATGATGAAAAACAATTTCATAATTTGGAGACTGATGTTCAGAACTTTGGGCAATAGAAGATTTTATGGATTTGAGTCCTGAATACTGGAACTGATTGAAGTATCTATAGCTACTCGTAAGTCGCAGGTTGGTTTGAGATTGTTTTTGCTTTTCCAATGGAATCAATTAGAAAATATGTTTACCGGATCAAAATAATCTGCTGAAAATAGAGTTCCATTCTTATCGGATTTTGTAAGCGTCTATGAACCGATATTATATTGACGTATCAGTTTATTATCGGCTTTATTTCACCAGAGCTCCACAATATTTTTGCTGGCGTCTTATTAATACTATTTCAGAACAAAACATCATTCTCTAACCCACATCCTTACAATGAGTGTGACCTTATTCTGTAAGCGAGAAAAGTACCGGGCGTGTTTCGAATCGCAATAGCAAGGTCGACGCCCTAGGCAGGGGGGTGGGTGCGGGTGGACGGATTGTTCTCACCTTCAGACAAAACGTAGCTGAAAACACAGAATTATCTGTTGGAGGTTTGTTCAGCCATAGGCCGGTGCTACTTCCGCGGTGGAAATGTTGCGTTGCTTGACTTACGGCTGTTTGTTGCAAAGTGCGCGTTGGCTCCAAGCTACAAACTAAGGATGTTAACAATAAATAACGAATACAGGATTTTATCGCGTATCTGTAATTTTATTGTTCCGACGTTTCGGACACATTGCAGTGTCTTAACGTAGTTTCTGTTTGATGAAGTCGAAATGAAGGTAGTCTTGGATCCTACCATTTATTGGAGACCAGCGATATGGTTAGACTTACTCTGCCACAGCACAAGCTAAATGGTGACCTTCATTTTGTCACTTTCAATAAGTTAAAAAAAATCTTATTATTACTTAATATTAAAAATATTATTAATCTTAAGTACTAGATGACTCATTCATCTAGTACCCATAACACAAGCTCTGCTCATCTTGGGGCTAGATGATGCTGTGTGAATGGACCAGCATTATTAATATTTTTATTTTTATTATTATACATAACGCGGTTTGAGAATTTTCAACAACATTTCCGATTTTATCAAGAACTATTTTATTAGTTACTATAGTATTTCGTGACAAGTCATATCTCTCTCTTTCTCGGCGGTGGCTACCGTTGTAAAGTGATCAACAACCATGTACAATGCAACCTGTCCAAAACGTCTGCCAAATTAGGAACGTGTTAGCCAAAAGAACATTGGATTGGTTTATTTATACCCAGCACAGGATGTTTTACAACAGACAAATCGAGTTGGAAACATTGATGTGATCCCAGTATCTGGGACGCTAGTCCCTACAGCGATATATAAAAATTTACATACATATAATACAGCCTGTACTATATACCTGCTGGTTTTTAAGTCCTATAAGCGTTGCTTGAAACTTGTATGATCTCAAACTTGCTTAGATTGATTTATTTTCGTTTAACATTAGAATGTTAAATAAACTGTCAAAAGAGAATCCTGAACCGAAGTTTGCAAATACCAAAATATTGACATTACTCATATTCTTTAACACGTAAACCTCGATCAAGCGCCACTCATTATCGGATTTAAAATTGATATAGACATTTTATCTTTCAGATAACATAAGCCTATTTTATTCCAAAGATCGGGAATAAGCTATACTTTGCCCAGCCTTGCTCAAAGGTCATCGTCATAAGCTGGCCAGAGATTTGCAACATTATCGATCCCGTGACCTCTTTTTTCAGGTCACTTTACAGCTCGCTGTGAACTGAATGTAGCTGCAACTTTGCAAGGTTACTCTGTTACTTTTGACTTAATATTCTCTAATAAACTAGTAGTCAATAATCAGTACAAGTCTATAATCATTGGCTAATGCTGTATTTCTTTCGTAAACTGGATTTGTTCAGAAATATTTTGATTCCATTTTCATGCATATTGCTTTATCTCGCAAGGCCATGATTTAAGTTTTAAAATTCGGTCGAGATCGTTTTCGACAGGTTATAATGCAGCCATCTTCATCAGGAGATGTGAAATATTAACCTTTTTAGATTCTATGCGTAAAGAGAACGGTCCTAAGATTTGAGGGCGCTGCTGTGTTTAGTTACCGTTTTTGTTATGTTGAGATATTTTACCTATAGATATTTTAAAACTATGCTAGAAGTATAAATGTTTTCAGATTCTCTTTTTTTATTGTTTTAACGAATCATATTAATCATAATTTTGGTTCCATTCTTTCATATTTCAGCCTTTCTTTCGGCACAGGCTCTATCGCACATATAGTGGTGTCACACACGATCATTAATCAGACACTACAGCACTATGTTACGCAGCGCTAATGAAATAAACACATCATGTTGCATTACATGCCTATTACATAATTGACGTGGAATTAAATGATTGCAAAAACGTTTTCATACTTGCCAGCATCCATCCATCCTCTCAGCTTAGTCGACTAAAAGTCAGAAGACGAAACAGGTCAATACGTCTGAAGCTGACTAAGCCGCGGGTTCCTTTACGAAGTTTTACAGATACTGGCTCGTTGGCAAATGTTCATTTCCGAAAACTAGAATTTCCGTCAAATTGCAGGGTACCCTAATTCCGAATGGAAAGGCCAAATATCTAATTCCCCGAGTCGGGAGGTCCCTGCCACCGGATGCAGACCCCAATACCACGATAACACACAGACAGGCGTGAGCCTGACTCACACTTGGCGAAAATTAAACGACCTTATTTTGCCATCCTACTGGAACTGTAAGGTGTATGAAGCTTCGTAATGATACTATGACAGTGATTAAGTGATTCTGGCAATTAGCTTACAGCTGAACGTAATAAGTTTTATAAGCGCTTTATACTTAAGGCAATTATTAATTTTGATATTTTAAAAAGTAATGAGAGATTTTACAAGCTTAAAACGCTATTTTATAGAGATTAAATCTAACAATGTTCCAGGCACTGCAGAGTGCGCTGCAGTATACAGCAGCATAAACACCATTTGCTGATGCTGTATAAATCATATACAATTCTACAATATAGATGCAAAGGCCTTACTTTTTAAAATTTCATTATTTTTGATTTAGATTGAAATATATTTTATTTAGTCATCGTCATTTTAGCCGTATGTCGGCCAGTGCTGGACATAGGCCTGAGGGGTTATTGCCATACTAGCTACGCTTGGCAGGCGAGTTAGCGAGCGCAGTACGGGATGTATCCTACACATTGCATTATCTGTTGTTTCGTTTTATATATCTCTTAATTAGTGCGATGGCAATAACCCGTCTTCCTTCTTACACCTGCCTTACTAGCCCGCCGAAGCGCCCGCAGCTCGCCAGCGCCCTCGCAACGTGTCCGCGACATCTGGCGGCGGCGCGCGGAATACCAACGAGCTGACTTTCCATCGCTTGTTAAGTATTCTGAAGGGTTCGGCCGCGTCCCATATAACGGGAGATAATATGTGATGCTTTAAACTGCTTAGCAGGCTCTTACTGCATCCATGGGTATGAGAGGAGAGGTAACATTCTACTGCGTATTATTAGTAGTATGTTAATTAGTAGTTTAACTTAATTATTAGGATTAGCTGGGAATCTCAGTGACTGGCAGAATTGGAGGGAGGATCTTTTCAAAATACAATTTTCCATTAAAAATATAATGAAGCCTTTTTATTTACATTTACATTCACTCACTCATTTCATTCATTCACTTTTTTGCAATCAGTACTTCATGTAGCTGTGTGTGTAAACCATTCAACTCAACTCTGATGGACCTATATCTATATTTAAGAAATAATTACAACCAATTTAATCAATGCTTTCAAATGGTCGTATTTTGGCTTTAAATCGGCCAAGTGTGTGTTGGACCTTGCAGTTGGGTTTTTATTTCACTTAACATTATGTTTGCTTGTTTATATTATCGCTATAGCGAGGCGAGACGAGTTTTATTAACAAAAAAATCATTAGCAGTTAAGAGGATAAGAAATGTTTTGTTAAACGGTAATAGAAATAAAGGCTATTTTTATATTTATTCATTTTATATTATGATTATCGCTATAGCACGCGCCCTGTGGGACCGCGTGTCGATCCTTGCCTAGTGCACGGACTCAACGTCAATTGTCTCCAAGGGTTTTATTAAAATCCCTTTTTTTGTTTCAGAATGACGTGCGCGCCCGCTGCCGAATATTACATTTAAGACGCTTGTATGCTGTATGGCATTTGTATTGTCTCTCGTACAATAAGTACTTGGGGAAACTGAGTATTGGATTGCGAGGGCTTTTTTATTAGAGGTTTTGTTAAATAAATTGAATCTAAATCACCTGTAAGTGTCTTATTATTTATTTTACTAAAAACATCTTAACATATTTAATGGCACTAAATTATGTGGTGTGAAATAGAGATGAGAAAAGGCAATGAAATGATACTAAATATTGTGTTTTTATGTATCAAAACTTAATTACCATAAGGAAATCCCCGGCATCAAGTTAGTTTAGAATATTGGCACAGTATGTTAGATGCAAAAAAAAACAATAAAGACATCATAAATGGCTTCTAAAACCTAGATTCAGAAAATAAAGCTACAAAAGCTACCAAAAAAAACAAGTTTCAAAAAACCTGTGCTAAACATTCGTAGCTAAGTCTGGCTTCTAATTTGTTGTCCAGCCACTTAAATAGCATGAAATAAAATGTCATATTATATCTTAGCTCGGCACGCTATCAGATGAACCTGAATACAAAATGTATCAATATCTGTCTAGACATAACTAAGATCCCTCCAAGGTTCACGATTATACAGTCTGCCCTTAAGTCTGTCACCCAGCACTGGAGTCTGAATACACTATTGCACAGAAACCATTGCAATGGCACATGACTTGTATACTTGCAGTTTGCTTCTTAAATCGGAAAAAGAATCATATGTTAACCACTCGTTTTAATCATCACCATCATCATCGCAGCCGTAGGACGTCCACTGCTGGACATAGGCCGACCTTATTGATTTCCCAGTGCTGGTTCATGAGATGGTTGTTGTACTGATCACGCTTGGCAGGCGGGTTGGCGAGCGGAGTACGGGATGTTGATATACACGGAAAGACGCTGCTGCCAATCTTTTGGAGGGTTCCTCACGGAAAATCCTATTCATATTTTCACCTTATATCCGTAATTTCATTAAATACAACTATTTTACAGAAATTATGATATAGATAAATAAGCTGATCAGATTGCTAAACCAGATGAAAAAAACCACAACTTTTGATTTAGAAACTAGTGATTTAGAAAATATCACAGGTATTAATCGAAGTCTCCTTAGCATAATTTGTGATTATCTATCAAGTGCCATTACAATTCCCGTTAGCTGAACAATGATAACTGCAAATTCTGTGTACAACTGAGTAATTGTGTTACTGTTTTGGATCTTAGTAATTTATGCAATGTTATCGTGACCAAAATACTTGATGGAGCAAAATTAGCGGCCTGCACGGGTGCTGGCAATCAACTGAAGATTGATGGGGCTTGGCACTCTACCTCTATAGTCTATGCAAAAGTTGGGGATTACAAAAATTAAAGGATAAGAACTCCTTGCAAACGGTCTTTGATTGTAAAAAACTATCATAGGTTTCCTTTTAGAAGGAGTTATCAGAATAAACAAGACAGATCTGTACCTACATAGCATAGATAAGTAATAAGTTAAGGAAATTGGGGAAGTTTTAAATATCCTGAAGAACATGTCCAAGCTGATAATGTTTATGAATGGAGCAAGGCAAATATTTAATTACAGACAAACTCGAGGCAGCAGTGCTGCTGATGTTCATAAAGAAAAGTCAAATGGTTCTGATAGTTCTCATCCTTTCTCTAACTTGAAAACTCGTTTTGAGAACAAAAATAACGAAGTATCCTTTATTAATAACATTCAAAAAGCATTGACTGAAAACTTACTTCACACAATAAGTCGTTCGAATAATGCACTATGAAAAGTACTTATGAAAATACATAAAAAAGTAATGATAAGTAGTTAAAATACATTAAGCGTTTTTCACGAAAAATGTGTCTTTGTTTCAGGAAGAAATGGAAATTCAACAAGAAGAAGCCTGTAGTAACTTCGGAGTAATTTGGCTAACGCGGATGACACTGAAACACGATGGCTGTTTCAAGAAGTTTGAAACAAAAGCCATTCACTGATATTCTAGGAATCTAGAATTCAGAGGAACAAGTTCAAGGCTAGGTTACGTTACAAGAAATAATGCCGTGTAAATTAAAAAACAAAGATATGTGCAATAATGGTACTCAGTGATGTGTCATAAGGAAAACTGAGACGAAAACTCAGGCTTTACCTTTGTTATAGATGGCTGTACATTATATATCAAGGTGTTTGTTAACCTATGTTAAAATCCAGGATACCCAATATGCGGAAAGGTAAAAACAGGTGTTGAATACGTAAAAAAACAAAGTAATGTTAGGAAAATCACCTTATAATAATAGTAGTAGTATAATATAGTGTGAGGAGATTTAAAATTATAAGTAAATAGTTATAGAGGATTTTATAATAAAACTTTAAAAAACGCCTGCTTTTTATATTAGTACGCCACTCTCTAGAGAGAAACATATCACTACCAAGATTACAATATAACAATTTCTAAACAATAAGTACTCAAATTATAAGACAGTCAAGCACAACAGGAAATCACTAATTCGCTTCAGCAGTTATTGGTCCCTAGGCAGTCGTTCTTCCATACCCACAAAATTACAGCAATCCAAAGAAGAATCAGGAAATGCCATCAGCAGTACGTAGATAAACCAAAAACAAACCGAGGACAATTGTTTGAAGAGTTCCCTTGGTTGTTAGTCATGGAAGTCTTACTGACTGCTTAAACCATGTTCTTACTTTAAGCATTTAAAACCACATTTCCTTGAAATGTGAGCCTCTAGCCTCTTAATTTATATGTTAAAGTGCTAGTGCTGGCTAATCCACAATCAACAGCTTCAACAGCCATTTGAACTCGAGCCTATTCCATAGTTCGGCCAAGTCTCATACTTGTTCGGTTTTATTCTACAACCAAATATAAGATTTATTGAAAATTAAGACATTTGGTAGCAGTAGCACATTATATTTCTACCGGATACTACAAGGCCCCGGTCAATCAATACAAAAGTAGGAAAAGAAAAGCATCGTAAGGAAACCGTCATAAAGTTCCTTGTGTTAGCGGCGGCGCGGGCAGGCACGCCGACCCTACGCAAGCGCTCCAGGGGCCAGGGTCAGCCGACACCTGACCAGCGCAGCCAGGAAAGAACCACTATCAAACAAAGCTACACAATCCGTAAAACTTAAGGGGGCGACGACACCGAGTCCCAAACTGCGCCGCTCGAAATGTATTCAAATATATGCGCGATTAATTCAGCGGGCATAGCCAGCGGGACGGTGTTAGTAGTGGCAGCAGTCTCGCTTTCTACGGCGGATCGATGGGCCGTGACCTTCGCAATGCCTCTTATTTGGCTCCTGCATCGATTTTTTTTAAGGAAATCAGCGGATTTTCGTAATTGCAGCAGAATCTTGCGAGCCGCTCGCGTCGGCGGCGCGCTCGCTCGCCTCGCGCCGCTGCCTGCTCAACGGTTCCTGGTATCCTGAGTACATCAGATATAGCAAAAGTATGGTTTGTTGTCTATTTATGAGCATCATCCTTACATAATCAATATAGAAACTTTTCTAACAAAGAAGAGAACGACTTAAACTTACTCATAAAAGCGACAAAAAGTTGCTTAGCTCAGGAAAACCATCTTTCTAGACCGAAATAATGGTAAACCCTTGTGTTAACAAGTAAAATAAGGCATTCCAAGACTATAAAACTAAAGGCTCATTGTGACACGAAAGGTGCGTTATCTTTTGTGTCCATCATAAGAAAACATTGCAGACTAAAAACCGCCATAGCCTTTAATAACTTCTTAGAGTACCTTCTGTCCTCATCCTGCAAACCCAGGCCTATTGATCTCCATTTTTCCTTCACGATTATGATCCCTGGAGGAAGCAACTACAAAGGAACTTATCAATACCCTTTCTACACATTTTACAGCTTCAAAAGAAAAGGTGCCCTTGTAAAATAGTCTCTAGAGTACCGAAGTGCTAAGTATACATAATGATGTACAGTACGGTATGTTGGGCGTGCCTGTGTGGGTGAGACGTGCCGGCGTGTATGTACACGCTCGTGTGTGTGGGTGGAATGCGGTACACAGGAGTAGTGTAGTTAGGGAGATGTGATGTGGCGTGTTATGACGTCATCGTGAATAAATTTCCAGATGAATATATTACGATTATGATGTCTCTATAAAGTGGGTAGGCTATGTTTAGAAAAGGTCAGCTGGGTAGTGTTTTCATTTTGCATAAAGAATGACTATACTTAATTGTAAGGTAGGCAATAACCTATTTCAGGCGTCTTTTATGTAGGAAAAATAATAAGTAAGCTAAAGAGTATAAAAAAAGAAAGTAGAGTTTAGTTATTACAGTGAGAGTATTTGTAATAATTAACCGTTAAGCCTTTTGCCTTTTACTGTGAAGTTTTCGCCGTGGGATGCCGGCAGTAGAATGTTACCCTTCCTCTCATACCCATGTGTGCAGTAAGAGCCTGATGCATGGCAACTACCCCTCATGGAGATTCATGAGCGAGGCCTGTGTTCAGTAGTGGACGTTTTACGGCTGAAACGAACCGTTAAGACCGTAACGTGTGTGTTGCAAGTACGCTTCGAAGTGGACGACTAGTTAAGTTAACTTGTTTTGACAATTTGGACACTAAAGATTTCAATGATATGCTGCTTTTATCAAAGCACTTAAACTCTGATTTCGTGCTTGACAGTTGTTCAATGCTTTTAGAACTGTCAATAGGTTGTATGTGTGTGAATACTAAGTGAAAAAAGAAATAAAATTTCACCCTTATCTAGTTTTTTAGGAACACGCATTTCCTATATCCTAGTGCCAGATCGTAGCCACTGACTGTGCACGCACACACAAACACGGCTACGTGCCGTCGTCTTGGCAACGTCGCGCATGCGCGGCACCGCCTACCTCCCCCCTCCCCCTACCCCCTTCTAGACCAGATCAGACATTCTGTACGATTGGTCATCACACACTCTAATGGGTGTCAGTGTCAAATGAATCCCTCTTTGCTGTTGGAAATATGATTTTTCATATTTTTCACGGCTCTCCACTGCTCTAAACCAAATGTGAAGTAGAATGTTTTTAATCCTTTGTTTCAATCCTTCGAAATCTTTTGAGTTCGGAATTTTATCAGAATCAAGACATTCGATACGACTGTGCATTTATGAGGTTATTATATAAAAAAACTACACGTAAAATAAGAAATCGTAGTCATAAGACTTAAATATTTGTTATGAACCTTTGACGAACTTTCATAAAAGTCATGTAGGAGTTTCGTAATTTTTTTAATTCTTTGCTTTACTGTGATAGACTTAAATCGTATTTACACAGTTTTTTTTCGATAAGAATTAAATATAACTTTACAAGATGGATTCTAACTAGAACAATCTTTTTAAGAATTTCAAATAGAGTTAAGAATACGGCAGTCAAATCAAATTACTCGCTCAGTGAAAACAGCACATGAAAATTGAACTTGAGGAGGATTTATAAAGATAGATAGATAGATAGATAAACTCTATTGTGTAAGTCATACAGAAAATAAAAACAAAAATAACTAATATTAACTTAAACTACAAAAACAACAGAAATACACAATTTATATAAAGGTTGGATAGTTATTTGAAAACGTAGTTTTGGATCCTAATTGTTAAGAATTGCTAGAATTTTCCATGTGTAGTTGTTGAATATCTGGCTAATTTGAATAAAAGGTCAGTTCCGCGGGGTCACTAGTTATATGTTTTCTTGGAAGTTTAAGTTTTAGGTATTTGTTTAATAAATAGGTGCGTACGAAATAAAACTTATTTATTACCTAGGCCAAAGTTATTTTTTTATTTTATAATTATAACCGTAAACACAGAGCAGCAACCGATATCTATGACCGTTCATATAAATTTAATTTAAGAGTAATATTACCTATTAATGACTTAGCTTCAGAAATCCCCATAAAGCGCTACAAAACTAAATGAACTTAACACGCCACGTTAAAAAAACTCTTCTAAAATAAGTTATTTTTTTTTGTCAGCATAAGTTATGAAGACAGCAAAACAAATGACGAACTTGAAAACAAAACTGTAAGCAATAACTTTTACTGTCGATGGCGATTACGTATTTACGATGCAAATGATCGCGCAATTACGGAGGTGCGAGCTGCTTCAATTTGAATAATCTTTCGTATGGATATACAAATAAATTAAATAACAGGAATTAGTTAGTTTGAAACATATCTTTATTTGTATGAGAACTTCTGATCGTAGCGTTTTGTCATTATCTATATTGCTAGTTTTTCAACTTTTCATTATCCGTTTTGATTATGTATTAGTTTTAATGTAGTAAAATTTACACGGCGCTACCAAAATGTTTGACAAATTATCAATAAAAAACAGTTAGTTGAAACGATAGAAGAAGACGGATAGAAACACGTAATAGCCGCTGAAATTTTTTACGACCAATATTTAATAGTATCGTGCTACGATCCTATCAAATCAACATAAACAAACAAATAATTTTCCATCCATACATTCACGAATGAAAACTCAAACATCAATACTCCCATAAAGATTTACAAAACGGGCCTAAACATAAACACAGTAATGGACATACAACACAAACCTATCTACAGACTATCTATAGAGTCGCGGACAGTCGCATAGTAACATGTGCGAGGAGGATCCCCCTATACGATAGACAGGGATGGCCTACCACACTCACGCACGCTTTTCTCACCCACACAGACGTATAGGAGGGAAAACCGCGCACACAGACGTTGGTTCGTGTGCGTGACGGGAAATAGGACGACTGTATAAAATGTAGACTGAGTGAGTATAGTCGAATGAGTGAAGGCTGATAGTATGTTTAGATATGCATAATTTTAGAGATTTCAGACTGAAATAGCGATTGAGTTGGATGTTATGATGGAGTTCAATGTTCCGACTACCTTTGAAACAAATGACAGTATGGTTTTTGAGTAACTTATGTAGTCGAGTTTGAAATACGTGTGTGTAGTCCTTTTGAAACTCTCGCGATCACAACACATTATTACTATAATGGATTAACGGGTATTTATTGCCTAATTACCTTTATTATTATCCCGACGTTTCGACCGGGTTGCAACTGGTCGTTGTCGCGGGTAGACGGTAGAATGTTAGCCCTCCTCCCATACCCATGGAAGCAGTAAGAGCCTGTTAAGGGATACCTTCGGCAGATGGGCAGCAGCGTCTTTCCCTGTATCAACATACTGCGCTCGCCAACCCGCCTGCCAAGCGTGGTGAGTATGGTGACTACGCCTCATGGAGATTCATAAGCCTCCCTGTGTTCAGTAGTGGACGTTTATGGCTGAAATGAGGATAATGATGTATCCATCATGGAATTAATATCTCGGAAAGATTGGCAGTAGCGTCTTTCCGTGTATCAACATCCCGTACTGCACTCGCCAACGAGCCTGCCAAACGTGGTGAGTATTGCAACTTCCGGGAGGCCTGTGTTCAGTAGTGGACGTTTTGACTAAAATTAAGATGAAATTATGAATGGACAATAAGTTGAAGCCTGACAAATGGTGCATAATTATTATTGCTGAATTTACTTACAAACATGTTCACTGTTTTATTTACTAGTTTGATGGTGTGATTAAAATGTATTTAAGTAGCTCATATATGAACAAATATCGCTGGCTTGAATATTTCACAAGGATATACTAAAAGAGGAAATGGACGAAATGAGAATCTTGCCAAAACACTTGTTCAAATAAAAATAAACATGTTCTTACAAACTTTGCATAATCCGCTAAATTGCAATGTAAATACGCATAACCAATGCCCAAAATGATTTATTGAAACTCATTCACCAATAAACCGCATTCACATAATTTTACAACTATTTGTAAACCAGTAAAGGAGTTACATCGACTTTAATATTCATCGATTCATTCAGAATCCAAAAGACAGTACCTACATTAAAAATTATTTAAATACAAAACTCGTAGTACGCCAGACAAGCGCCGTCTAAAATAAACACGAAACAAAGTTTTATTAAACGTCTACGAGCAACCTACGTGTCTCGCTTCAGAACGAGCCTTCTGCATTTAACTTTACAACCTACTAACGCCCTCTCTGGCCGAGTAGCGGAACTAAAAACTACCCATGGTTCGTATCTAAGCGAACCAAACAAAAATTATAAAAATGCATAATTCATAATAATTATTTGAATTGCGTAACTTTGTGTGAAAGCAAGTGTGGTTATTAGCAAAGGAAATGAATTCAAATGACCTTGCTCCATTAAAGCGGTATACATTATACATGAGACGCGATCATTGTTTGGTTGTACTGCTTTTTCAAAGCGAGGTGCATGCTGGAGCTTAGATGGTAGTTAGCACTGCATGCATTCTTATGGTCTATGTGGTTTACATGGCGGGTTATTGCTTGTTGGCAGCTAAAAATATGGATACTTTTAAGAAAAAACTAGATTAGCAGAACCGATAATTTTGTATTGAGTAATAGATTATAGCCAATTAAAGGACATGGGTATAAAAAGTGAAATTTAATATTAGCTAAGGAGGTTTATAAAATGACTAATCTAAAAATTACGAATATTTTTTAGAAAAAACTACATTTCCGTAACCGATAATTTTGTGTTGAGTAAAATTATAACTAGAGGACATGGTTATACGAAGTCAAATTTATTACAGTTTAGGAGGTAAATAAAGTTCTAAACCACGTTAAAATACCTTCAATATGTTATGAAAAAACAAGGTAACCCTATAATTACATGTTGATGTTACATTCTACAACTCTGAAATAAGTATTTGATACCTGGTTATTACAACTGAAGATAAAAAAAAAACACAAACGCACAAAAAGAAACAATTAAAAGTAACTGTTATTACAATAGCTTGTATATACAAAAGTAGGCAGCTATTATTACGAGCGTCACAATAAAACCGGGTTATTACTGAAATTGCCATAAAACTGCAGTCATTTTATCAAACAATCTCACAATAATTGTCGTAGCCCGCCTTAACAAAGAGTTCACATCGATTTGCGTGTACCAACCGTGAAATGAACAGTACATACATACAGACAGGCAGGCCAGGTGTATATAGTGCCACGCGTGAGTGAGCCCGTCATGGAGTAAGTTATTTATTACATGGTAGGTCAGGATGCTACTGGGAAAACTATTGTAAGTCTGCTTATGGAAGACCACATAAAAAAAATTATAATGTACTCGTTTGCTTGTAAAGGTAATGAAATAACTTGGAATATACAAACCCCTTAAAATATGTGAAAGAATAAAAAGTATTTAGTAGAAATGTAATAAAGTAGACAGATATAGTCTTTATTATATACTCACCATAATTATAATATAAATGACACGAAGATAAAAACATACAAATTAAACATACAATGGGTGGTCTTATTGCTGAAAGCGATCTCTGCCAGAAAGAAAGAGCGCAAAAAAAAAACTATAGACTTTATTTGTTACTGGGTTGTACACCTACTGTTTCTACACATAATTGAACGGCTAGCATCAGTGGCATGTCGAATTTTGCCCCTCTTCTCTTGCCCGTGGGAGCTGTAAATCTGCCAAGGGATACCTTACCTTACCTTTAGGTCGATGTACAATACTTATCGCCAGATAGGATACTAAAGTTCTAAATCCTAATCCAAGACGAATTTTGGGTTCGTGTTGAGACCAGTCCTCCAGATGACAATGCAACATTACGCGCAGCCGATTTCCCAGCAGCCTGAGCCGTGAAATGAGCGTCTCAGTCGATGGCGCCACCACAAATTATGATTGTTATACTATTTCCTTAGAACATAATAATAGATTGTAAATTATATACACTGGCCCACTAAAAAAATTAAATTCGATCATAATTCATTGTAATAGATTTCCGTTTTATAGAAATTAAAAATGCAATCAAAATGTTTTGTCTACGACGGGCCTCGAACCCGTAACGTTCAGACGATTACCTTTAACGCAGGCTGCCTTTACTAATTCGTTGATGATGGTAAATGATGACCTTAATGTGGGTTTACTCTTTAAATAAAAAAAAACCGTGTTTTTGCTATTTATTATATTAAGGTAAGTTAAGGTTTTAATTATTTTGTTTCTTAGCTTGATAGCTTGATGTGTAACCCTGCAGGTATACTTTTTTCTCCTTCCACTGATCCTTATCTTGTGCTTAATGGTGATAGCCTCTGTAGTAAGATTCAACCACATTCGACATTACCTATATACAGAAATAATCGTTTATTTGTATTTACATTTTCATGAAAAAACATGTTTTATTACAATTGCAATGAATCACCAAAAGCTCAGTTTCACCAGATTTCAATAACCATTACCGAAAAAATACCAAAACAGATCATTGTCCGTTTATTTATCATTTGAGAGACGCTCTGCATCTCATTGGAACGCAAATCAATGCGTATTTAAAGCGAACCATTATTTTAATCCGCATAGTTGAAAGCACACGTCCATATACGAGTATAGACAAAAGTATAAATTGTAATAAATCCTTGTGTTCGTGAATACAATTAGCGCGATCCTCTCAATCCAACCCCGGTGGGATGGGGGAGGGTGCAGGGGGGCGAATTATAAATTCTCTGGGAAAGGTGACAGGTGTCGTTGGTAATCGCATGAAACCCGCCGAATCATAGCCGACCTGCGCCAACTATTCGCAAAGATTATGTGATCGTGGATAAAGACAGAAGCAGACAGATGGGGCAACACGCTACAACGCTGCCTGGTAAGCAACACGTGAGCATCACTGGTCATTAAGATCAATAGTCTGTTACATGTGTATAACTCAATAAAAAAATAAATAGTCATCATTTATTTTATAGTTGCTCTCAGTATAGACCAGCCACTCCAAGTGTTCAGATAACACTCGCATGAACACTACGGCTGCTAGGAACAGGAGGATTGCTTAGGATAAATTCTAACGTTCAGGTTCATTATCATCATCTCGACCGTAGGACGTTCACTGTTGGACTAGGTTTTCCTTACGGATCTCCAAGTATCGATCATGAGGGGTTGTTGCCATACTCAACACGCTTGGCAGGTGGGTTGGCGAGATAGAAAAGTAATTTGATTTAGCTAACTCTATAGACAAACGAAAGAAAATTTCATATTGTAACTTGTGTGACAAAATAAACGTATCTTTATATATTTAGAGAAAACACCATTTATCTGCCAAACTAGCCGCTTACGCCCCTGCCGAGTTTTAATATCTTCTTTATCACGCCATCCCCCAGCCAAGTATTTAAGACTGTACGCACGGACGAACAAAACATGGAAAACACGAACATTAATGACATACATTTTTTTCTACACGTGTAAACGTAATAAGCAAAGCGAACACGAACCTTGCGAACACAGTTCTTGTGTTCGCGCCCAACCATTAACCATGGATTCATCTGTGGAAGTGTTCGAGAGTGATTAAATAATGCAATATAAAAAATTCAACACAAAACAACGTTTCGTCAAAGATATTCGTGGCGAACGTTTTACTGAGAACGTGTCGTGTTAGTCTGAAGTTAGTGTCAGTTTGAAGTTCTTTACGCACCTGTGAATATAGTGTTCGATTCTAAATACGAGTTAATACTCATATATATAATTCTCGTATATAGAAACTGGTAATTATATAGCTATTATTAGGTATCTTTACTTTTCGAATTCAGATAAATGTTTGAGAATGATCACATAGGTACTTGTTATGTAAGTGGAGGCATTGTGATCGCGAGAGTTTATGAAAGTCTATGATGTTCGTGTTCACCATGTTCGTGTTCGTTTTGCGTGTGCTTTAGATCCGGTAGGTAAAGTAAAATCTCAAAAGTCCCATCTACCCACAACTCTCTGGCGGGCATAATTGTGGGTAGCCGTGTATTTGCGCAGCGCGCGGGTGAAGTGAAATAACATGGCGCAGATAACGCGGCCGGACCACTATTGTTTTTGTATATCATATACTATTGGCTCCGTATAATGCGAGTATTGTTTTTGCGGCTTCCGCGCGAGTGGTGCTGCTCCACAGTTTCGGTTTTGCTGTATGGAAATAATGAGTGAAGTTATTTAATAAAATGTTACTTACTACTGGCGCGATGACCCCAGTTGGGCGGACAGCAAGACAGCAAAAAAAAATCATTTATTTGTTTAGATACAAATACAACTGGAGGTGAAACGCACTTTTGGGTGATTTATTAACATCTGAGATGATGACGGCAGGCTGATACGTATCTCGTGACAGGTTTGCAACAAGCGTTATATCTCGAAATAGTCACTGTCAATGATCAATTTTGTAGTATATAAAAAGCAAAAATTAACGTTTGACAGCGATGATCACTAGATATATGCCTGTTGCAAACCTGTCGCGAGATACGTAATCAGCCGTCGGGTGTTTCGATCATCTCAGAGGTCTGTATTCAGGTCGATAACTTCAGTAGTTCCTCAGATAACCTTATGGAATCAGGCGTTACTTTGCGGAAATCCATATTATGACAATAAAATGCAATTAAAATATCTAGTTTTAATTCCGCTCATGCTGAGATGCATATGCACCGCCCTCCCGCCCGCAATAAATTAAGCTGTGACAGACGGGCGGACAGAGTGTGAAGACAGAGCCAACCATATCACATGTTCCTCTTTACCATTTTGGTTCGACCCTGAAAAGAGGGTAAAAGTTATCGACCTCTGCATGCAAAGCCGTGTACAGAAGCTAGCAATGATAAACAATGTTTGGTAATTAGCTGACTGCTATTATGTGACCATAGACATATTGTCACATCGTCATTAGACACATAGCCACCCCCGGACTACTTCCGGTTGCCTGCTATTGGCCGACTGACCGTATCCTGTCCGTATAGGGTGTTTATGAGTTTGAAGTATTAGGTGGGTGACGTGACGTCATGCTGTGGTGATTTTGATAAGACTTTCGAAATGGATATTATCACGCAAAACTTACCAGGGGCTATAAAATATTAGAAAATATAACTAGTATCACCATTAATCATGGTATCTTCTATCCTGCCTGAAAATCAGCGTCGCAACCACATAGCTTGGTATGTGGTTGCGGTTATACTCGTATTGAGGCAGTGTCCATACTTTGTCCCCACGCAACACGTTATGTTAAAACGTTTAGAACCTATAATGTACTAACCTAATTTGTTTTTTTTTTATGTTTTTTTTATAAATGTTGTAAGTGTACACAACACTGTGTGTATCATGCATGAATAAATGTTTTTTTTTCTTATCTAATAACCCTTAAATTTTGTTCGCTATCTAAACTTTTAAGAAACGTACGAGTCCCGGGCTTTCATTAAAATTAAAAAAAACATTTATTTTCAAAATATATATACATTACATGTTATTACCTCTTACATGAGACTTTTTCTAGGTATCAATATTTTGCTTCGATTCAATATTTCCTAAATTCATTAATTTAGGTACTGTTTACTTGAAGTTCTAGTTTTTTTGACGACCTCCGTGGCACATTTGGTTTAATACTCGACTGAGATGCAGCATGTTGCGGGTTCAATCTCCGTCGGAGGACAAACTGTTTGCTGTATCTGCATTATGCGTCTCAGGTCCGGGTGTTTTTTATGATAACTATGCATTTATAAAATAATAATATGTATTTATTTACCATCTGGAACCCATAATTGTTATAACGACTTCTGTGGCGGAGCGGCGGAGGTTCGATTCCCGCCTCGGGGCAAATGTCTGTACGATCTGCAGATATTTGTTCAGGGTCCTCTGAATGTTTTTCTATATATCATAAAAATATATATCCATGCAGTACAGAGCTTTATATATTCGTTTCAGCCGTAAAACCACTATTGAACACATGCCTCGCTCATGGATCTCCATGAGGGGTAGTTGCCATACTCAACTCGCTTGGCAAGCGGGTTGGCGAGCGCAGTACGGGTTGTTGGTAACGGAAAGACGCTGCTGCCCATCTTCCGGAAGTATCCCTTAGCAGGCTCTTACTGCATCCATGGGTAGGAGGGGTAACATTCTACTGCCGGCACCCCACGGCATTATATATTATTCTTATTATTTTCACACACTGCGCTCAATCCGTAACTTTAAAACTTGTGTCTAAATACTAATGCATGCAAACAATCCCGCATGGCGGGGATTGAACTCCCGACCAACTACTCCGCTCAGCTAAACCAGCCGTTTCCACTTGACTCAACACGTGATCCCTTAAGATCTGATTTCCTGACGACAGAATAGTTTTATTGCCGCCGTAATTAGTTCCATGTATATTAAACAGCTGATAGCATCGCTAGGGCGAACAAAATACAAATTGGATGTCGTTGAGAAAAACATTACCGTCCTGTGGGGTGTGTTGGGTGAGAACTACGTACTATATTAACCACTAGCCCCACTCCGCGGATTCACCCGCGTAGTTCCCGTTCCCGCTGGAATACGGGGATGAAATATAGCCTATGTTACTCAAGGATAATGTAGCAATCTAATGGTGAAAGAATTTTGAGTACTGAACACAGACCTCCCTCATAGATCTCCATAAGGAGTAGCTGCCATAATCACCACGGGAGGCGGGTTGGCAGTATAGGATGTGGATACACGGAAAGACGCTGCTGCCTATCTTCCGGAGGTTTCCCTTAGCAGGCTCTAACTGCATCCATGGGTATGTATGTTTCTCTTGTTGTTATGTTTAGTTTTAAGGTGTGCAATAAAGTATTTTCTATCTATCTATGTAAGGAGGGGTAACACTCTACTGCCGGCACCCTACGACACGACCTATTCAATAATCTCAAATAAATGATATTCTTTCCTCCTGACTAAGCAAAAAAGCGCCGCATTTGCGTTCAAAACCTATTCTATAGCTTCAAATATATGACATGTCTTCCTCCATATGAAGCAAAAAAACCGTTCAAAACGTACGCTGTCACGTCCCCGAATCCCGATGCAGGTCAACCGACGCGGGCGCAGTAATGTATGCAAATGCATGTATCTTGGATCGCGGCTTCCTTCCGCAACTAATTATGCGTCCCCGCCCGCCAACTGACTAAACATTATACTGTTACTCGAATTACGCACAGCACACGTTGAGAAAGATTATCGAGATCATCTAGAATCTACATTCTGAATAGTCTAGATTCTAGCCTGTACAGCTTGTTCGTATTCGTGAACCTGTAGCGTCCTGGTAAAGTTTTTATATGTATCTTGATGTCAATTCATTTTCATTCATCACGTTAGCCGTCCACTAAAAGTAAAACGTCCACTACTGAACATACCATGGAGATTTACGTTCAGAGGTCCCTCCTCCATGGTAGTTGCCATACTCACCATGCTTGGCAGGCGGGTTGTCGAGCGCAGTGCGGGATGTTGATACACGGAAAGACGCTGCTGCCCATCTTTCAGAGGTATCCCTTAGCAGGCTCGTCCTGCATCCACAGACATGAGAGGATAGCTAACATTCTACTGTCCCCACGGCACAGGTTGATGTCAATTAGTATTTGCGTAAGTGGGGCGTATGTACATATGTATCCTTAAAGACAAAAATATCTACCTACCTGCTTTTTATTTTTTTTTATATTTTAAGCATCAGGTGGCCCGTCTGCTCGTCTCGTGCAGTCGTCTGATGGGAAGTGGTCACCGTCTCCCATGGACATCTGCAACACCAGAGGCGAAGCTGATGCGCTGCCAGCTTCTGAGGAGAATACCCGCCTTTTAAAGAACCCCATATCGTAGCTCCGAGGGAATAACGCAGCTTGATCGTCCGTGGCAAAAAAGAGCGCGAAAAACGAGTGGTTCTGGAGAACCAGCTATCCAGATGATTTCATGTTAGTCAATCTTAACATTAAGCCCTAAATAAAATAATGCACACACTTTTTAAAGATTTCGCGATCATGACTTATTATTAACTCATATTTAACCGGGTATTTATCGCGTTATTTACTTTTATTATTGTCGGACGTTTCGACTGGATTGCACCTAGCATGGTCCCGGCAAGACTGAGACGGAGCCTGGGACTGGGAATAATAATGGACAGATCTAAAATACTTCACAGAAACAACGCTACAGTAGATTATATTGAGATGCTATCCGCTGTTAAGAGTAGACTCATCTGGTAACAAGTGTTTTTAAGCAAGTCTTTTTAAAAGCTATTTCATTTTTAAATGTAAATTTTACACCCACAGCAAGGTATCATTTTATATGAATTAAAATACAGTCCAAATTTGTGATTAATGTGATTTTTAAAACAGAAATTAGTATTAGATATTGTATAGTCAGATTTCTTTATGTATACTTATGCTATCATTCCCATTGCGAACATCTTCGTATCTACGAAGGTTTATAATCTAGCTCAGACCAGCGACTTAGGTTATAAAATAGGGTCTACTTCTAATCCTATTAAAGCATAGGTTCAAACTTACACTTTCCATAAGCTTTGCTTAGTTTGCGACTTAATGAGAATTTGTCCGGTATTATTGTTAAAGCTACGTACTAAGATGATAACGAAAAATGAAAGAGTTAAATTACCATTGAACGATTGAGAAATTTGCTATCATCATCTCAGTCGTAGAACGTACACTGGTGGATATAAGCCTCCCCGTGAATCTACAAGTAGTGATCATGAAGGAATGGTTGCCATAGTTTTCCTTAAAATAAATGAATGCTCTAACCTCTATCCCACAATATGCCAACCAAGTACAAGGCACGCTTAGTAACTCGTCCGGTATGTGGACACTGGAATGTTCTCTGCAATTATCGACCAGTTTTTCCGTCGAGTTGTCATAGCTTCGACACCTAACCTAGAAATAATATAACTTTACGCATTTAACGGGCTGGACGGATAAATAAATAGTCTACTACATCCTCCTCCTCGATATGAAAACTATTTAAAATATAGTCGTTTCCATCCATGCGCACTGCGCCTTGAGATATCCGGACAGTCATCTTTGCTATATTGATAATAACCGTGATGCTAATTCATATTGACGAGAATTCATCACATTGGTACATTTTAAACAAATGTTCATTCAGAAGGTGAACATTTTAAGGGTTCCGTACCCGAAGGGTAAAAATGGAACCCTATTACTAACACTCCGCTGTCCGCTTGTCTGTTCGTCTCTCTGTCTGTCTGTTTGTCACCAGGCTGTATCTCATGAACCGTGATAGGTAGACAGATTACATTTCCACAGAGGATGTATTTATGTTGCCGCTAAAACAACAATAAAATAAATATTTAAGGGGCTCCCATTCAACAAATGTGATTTTCATCGAATAATGGTACGGATTACTCAGCATTCGTACAAAATAGGTTTTCTAAAAAAATTATATAGTATGTTATATTTATAGTGTTTTACCACACTTAGCGGTCAAAGCACTTCCGGCTTAAAGAAGCGTCAAGTATCGATTTGACGTGGGTTCGAATCCCACAGTAAAATGTATGACAAGGTTATTCATTTCTTTAAAAAAAAAATTAAAATGATACGGAACCCTTCGTTCGCGAGTCTGACTCGCACTTGGCCGATTTTTAGCGTTAAGGTTTCCATTGCCAATGTTTACGATACGTGAGTACGTACAAGCAACATGTTTGGTTTGAAAGTGAATCCCAGCAAAACCCAGGTAATAGTGATAGGTAGCTCCCGCATGACATTCAAATACTATCCATTCAGTGAATTTTAATGGAATTATTGTACTATATAACAAAACTGTCAAAAATTTGGGTGTTATCTGTGATGAAAATTTGTCTTGGGGTCCTCAGCTGCAATAAGTTAGTCGCAAAATGTTTGCATCTGCGGCGTCTCTTAGAAGGCTCCGTTATTTTTACCGACTGCCACAAAAACTGCACTAGCTCAATCTCTTTTACTTCCCATTCTCAATTATGCTAATAACTGTTACTTGGACCTCACAGTGGATCAATTTCACAAGCTCGAGCGTTTGCAAAATTTTTCCATCAGATTTATTTTCGGTCTGCGTAAGTACGACCATGTTTACCATTTCCGCTCAAGTGGCTTCCGATTCGCTTACGTCGCAATACACATATTCTCTGTTTACTTCATAATATATTGTTTAATCCTTCTGTTCCTTTGTATCTGAAGGATCGCTTTCAGTACCTCCATTGTTCTCATGCTCGTCCACTTCGGTCATCAGAGAATCTTGCGTTGAGCACTCCCGAACACAGCAGCTCCTTCTATACGAAATCTTTTACGGTGCAAGCTGTTCGGTTGTGGATTCATTGCCACTGTTTATTCGTCGTGCTCCATCATTGAACTCTTTCAAAGAATTTATTTATTTATTATATATTTATTACTTCTGTCAAATGAATTTGAACCTTTTCTGTCCAAAAGGTCTCCCTTAAACTATTCCAACCATCCCTATCCATCACTGAATTACAATTTTAAAAATTCAAAATTAATTGACGTTATTTCCATAGTTTGTTATGACAAAACATAGATCTGATCATGGCGTGTAGAACTAACCGGTTCATGGTTCACAATATAAAATAAAGATATTCGATCTTACGTTAACAGGAGATAAGGCACATGAACGAATCTGTTCGTTTCCCTACAGTATTAGAAGGTATCAAACTAGGTTTCAACTTTGTTGAAATCGATGAGAAGGACTACATAATATACCTTTAAAACCAACACAACTCCAGTACCCCTAGAAACGCCAAAACAAAAGCAATTAGCCACCGTGACGATATGGGGCGCCATTACTGCCGTAATGGCATGTAATCACCACCTTACCGGCAGGTACACCTACCCACAACAAAGAACTCAGGTCTTCATGACGCATGGAAATTGAAAATGTTATGAGTAATTATAGGAATCGAATTACCGTAATTAGGAACCTTTTTTCTTTTAGTCTTTTTTGTCGGAAACTGATCAACATAAAGAAAACTACTTTTATTTTATGTGTAGCTAGCTGTCCCGGCGAACTTCGTATCGCACCTACTACTACGACTTTACTACTACTACTCTACCACTACTCTACTACTACTAGTGTACTGTACGTCGCAGTGCCGGTAAGCGTAATAATGTAAATTAATATGTAACAAAATGTTTGTAATAAAATGTAAAGTTTTGTAGGATATTATTTTTTATAGCATGTTAAATGTACAGTAAAACCAAATATATAATGTTTAAATTAATCTTTAACAATTTTAAGGTTAAAATATGATTTGTAATAATGTTAAAATAATTGTTATATGAATTTAAGATCTCGATATTAATAAGGTAAGAATATGTAATTAAATCAAGAATACTGATAAAATTTAAACTAGTTTTAAGAACATTGTAAAATAACCATCATGACAATCGCCATAAAATTATAATGGCGATAGCTATAAATTTCAAATAAAAAAAACTACTACTACTACTCTACAACTACTCTTCTACTACCACTACTATCTAAGCCAATATTAAAAACAGTTTGAGTTTAAGTTAATTCACATAAAATTTCTGAATGCACCAATAACTATTTGACAAGCAAAATATGTCATCGTCTCAAATGTATGAGAAAATTCACGTTATAAACTGTTACAGACAAATAAAAAAAATCTAAGCAATATTCTAAGATTTTTTTTAATTTGCGTCAAATTGATCCAGCCGATCTCGAGTTATAAGTGGTGTCACTAACCCGACTTTGTTTTATACCTATAAATCTGTTTATAATCGATATTTATTTACGATGTATAGTATTTTTTACGCTATTTATTTGAGTTCCCCGATATTTTGACACAGTTACACACGCCATAAAATTAATTAATTTCGAAGTAACTCGAATCATGGTAAATTCCTCTTAAAAATTGTCTGAGGAAGCTTATTCCTTCTAACAATGTCCCCGCCTGCCAAGCGTGGTGGATATGCAATGTCCCCGCCAGGCAAGCGTGGTGGATATGCAATGTCCCCGCCTGCCAAGCGTGGTGGGTATGCAAAGTCTTCGCCTGCCAAGCGCGGTGGGTATGCAATGTCCCCGCCAGCCAAGCGTGGTGGATATGCAATGTCCCCGCCTGCCAAGCGTGGTGGGTAGGGAAACAACCCGTACTATCCATGAGGGAGACCTAGAAGTAGATGTCCTACGGCTGAGATGATGATGATAAAAAACAGTTGTTAGTGTTAATAGTAGTACTTATAGGTAGAGTTTTTAAACAGTAAACCGTCACATATATTTCCAAAATGATTTAAAAAGGGGTCATTAAAATATGCGCGATCCTACAGATTGGGGTCACGCTATCGGAAACCTCAGCGCCCTCTGTTCCTCATGGTAATTACCCGCAGCCGTTTACGCCGCTGGTGAAATGTACTCGCGGCGATAAGGCCGCCGTGCTGGCGCTAATGTGAAGTGACAGCGTGTTTTGCCACGTCACGTTTGGTTTGGATTGAAGAATGGGATATTTGGTTTCCGCTGAAAATAACGTTTTAACTCTCATGTAAATGGGTATTAACGGGACTGCCTCCGCGGCTCAGTGGTCTAATAGCTGACTGATGCGCAGAAGGCAGCGGATCCGAAATCCCGCCACGGGACAAATGTTTGTAATTATTCTGCAGATATTTGTCACGGATCTAGGATTGTATGTATTTAAGTATTCTGTCAATCATCGTTTTCATAGTACACGCTTTGCTTAGTTTGGGACTAGATAGTGTTGTGGGTAGTGCCCAGCATTATTCATTTATTATTATTTAATCAACCTGCATAATACCCTTAACAACCAGCGGCGTGGGATGAACTTGGATGTGGCTGACAGAGGACCGTGAGGAGTAACACAACAAAGCAAAAAAGTGGTAGGTATATAACCTTCCTTCTGCTTTTGCTGACGTTTCGTAGACCATTTAGAGGCTTCATGAGCTCCGTTCGTTACCGCCTCCGAGGGCAACGAGAGAACTCATGAAGAAGGGCCTCTAAATGGTCCATGAACAAGCCGTATGTATTACTTCAAATTAAAATCCATAGCCCAATTCGTTGTAAAACATGTTGCATCCTTGAATGGTAAATTTAAGATCATAAAACAATGCAGCCCCGTCAACCCAACAAAACAAAAACCTATAATAAGTATGTTTGAAAGCACGGTACGTAACACGAGGCATGATACTAACATGCAAGTATTTGATGTTATAACAACAAATGTATTCTCCGTGCAGCATTGCGTATGAATAATTAATCCTGGGAGTTTTCTTGAGGGTTCTCACCGAGCTTTATTGTTTAAACTGTTACGGAGGTGTCATAAACACATAATACTTAGGTATTTGCACTTGCTATTTGTTCTTGAACTCGGCTAATAGGCTTCCAAGTTCAGAGTTTAGAGAAAGAGAACGTATTTGCGTGTTACATGCAATCTTACACTCTGGGGAAGATTCACCTGCGGTCCAGGCCTGTTTTTTAATTTAATAAAATTTTACAAGGAGCTTATTCTTTTTTTCACCAATATTTAACATTTTTTATATTAAACACATGACTAGTGTCACCTCATTTATGGTTAACATCGATCTGTTGTTAACCATAACGCCTGATTCCATTAATTAAACCATAATTGTGTTTACTTTGTTGGTGTTACAATATAAATAAATAAATAATTAGAGGGTCCATTATAAAACCCACGAGAAAGACACTCAAAGAAACATTTCGTGATTGTAGTCATAATACAGAAACGAAGTCGCTTCAGCAATTCTATCAGTTTGAATGTTTGCAACAAGTCCGAATTATTCGCGACCAAAGATCGAGAAAACAGGCCTCTCAACAACAATCTCAAATCCTCATTAAGGGCTCATAAACTAAAGAGACTGAACAATAATAAAACCCATGGAACTGACATGAAAACACCAAAGCCGTTAACTGATCGATTCATCTTACGATAGTTGACGAAAGCTGAAACAACAGAACTAAAGCCGCCTCACCTACTTCGGCTTGAGATCGCTAAATAATTCCAACGTTCACAGATCATAGCATTTGTATCAGTTAAGCACAAAAATATGAAACCCATGGTAGTATAGATACGGAGAGAGCAAAGCACTCAAGATCAATCAAAACTCAAAACTCAACTTCATCATTTCAGCCGTAGGACGTCCACTGCTGGACAAAGGCCCCCCTAATGGCCGAGTACTGATCATGAGGGGTTATTACCATACAAACCACGCTTGGCAGGCGGGTTGGCGAGCGCAGTACGTGATGTTAATACATTAAAAGACTGCTACCCATCTTCCAGAGGTATCGCAAAGACTGCGTTTGACAACGTTTTTGAATTTATTAAATAATATCTTCTGAATCTCACTTAGGAGTTTGTTGGAGAAACATATACATTGCCCTTAAAAATATATTTTAACTTTATGGAGCCTAGTAGTGGGCACAGCGAGTTTGTTTTTATTTCTTGTATTTACATTGTGATTGTCGCTGTTCTTTTCAAACGAAGCAATAAACATCTATAGAAGACCAAAGCTGAGACGACAGAACTAAAGCCTCAGCTATCCCGCCCGAGATCGCTGAATATTTCCAACGTTCACAGATAGCCGGTATCAGTAACAACGGGTACGTTCGTCCGTTTGTCCGCAGGGGTCAGCGTATAAATATGCATGAGGAACGGAATGCCCACATGACGGCATGACGTTTCTTTCGGAATTCGTCCACGATGACTGTTGGCTTTTGTGCTTGGCAACTGAAATGTGCTTGAAAAGTTGGTTTTTTATAATATCCTACATAAGTATGGAATGGAAAAGTGGGCTATTTTGGTACATTGGTTTCGTTTGGAACCAAAGAATTCATGGGTATTGTGAATACATACAGGGTACACAATAAGGTCTATCTTTGCGCTAACTCCACAAAGATAAACCCCAGCTCTCCTGTACATACACTTACAATGACGCCGGTCATCTGTACTCCTGCTGTAGTGGTGTTTTCAAACCAAGCTTAGTCCTGGTGAGCCACATTAGAGCTCATAACAGAGAGTAAATTAAAGGTCGTCGTCATCGAAAGCGATAAGTGGGACAATCCATGATTTCGTTTTTTAAATAAAAAATCTTTTTTATTCCTTATGTAAATTTTACATTATCTGTAACCTCAAGCTATTTTTGACGTTTCCAAGACTTTGTGTGTCGTATTAACAAAAACTTAGTTTTTGGGAGAGCACAATCCGGAAACAAAATTCCATTCAATTAGTTGTATCGTAATTATTTTACTATTCATGGTAACAATAAGAGATTAAAACAATTTGTTAAAAAAGTTACAATTTCATGATTAAAAAGTTCATTAACATTTATTTCTTTGCCTAACTGCAACAAAATATGATAAAAATTTAACAATTTAATGAGACATTCTACCTGGTTATAAACAAATAATAAAAAAAACATTTACTTCAGTTAAGTACAAAACATATTGTTATAATCTCTCCCTAACAAACTAAGAAATACAAACAAATAAATAATTAATATTTGTTTCATACTGTAACATTAAAGTTGTTATAAACAAATAGTTTTTTTTAATTGTAGCTACACGTAACGCCATCTATTATGCAATAGCGGAACTGAATATGCTAAACTCATGAATGATAATAATATTCTTATTTCGGTATCAAATGAAACCTGTAGCTTTTAGTAATCTAAATAAATATAACTTAATAAAACTAAGAGCTAGTAATTAAGGTAGGCCCCCAGAACAACGTTGACACATATATGTTTTCGATACAAACTATAAAATAATTTAATTAAACCACGATTAAGCCAGTTGCCGTGGGATGCCGGCAGTGGAAAGTTGCCTCTCCTCTCTAGATGCAGTAAGGGATACCTCTTAAATGGGCAGCGGCGTCTTTCCGTGTATCAACATCATGTACCTACTGCGCACGCCAACCTGCCTGCCAAGTGTGAGTATGCCAACAACCCCTAATTATCAGTACTTTGTAATGATAAGGGAGGCCTCTGTTCATCAGTCGCCGTCTTATGGCTGGGAGAGAGCGCCAGTTACTAAATAAATAGTTACATTTCCAAAAAAGTTTTATATATTATATGGCATCTAGCTGGCAGATCGCCTGTTGGGTGGATGAAATCGTTAAGGTAGCCAACAAGACCTGGATGCGCTTGGCCCAGCACCGGAAGGAGTTGGGTGGCAAATAATGGAGGATGCCTACACCCAGCAGTGGGTTGACACGGGCTGAAAATTATAATGATGATGATATTGATGCTTTATCATTTATAATTTATCTATGGTTAAACATGATAATTGGCAATGGGCAGGCCATGTAGCTCGCAGAACAGATGGCCGATGGAGCCGAAAAGTTCTCGTGTGGAGGCCACGGACCGGCAAGCGCAGCGTAGGACGTCCACCAACAAGATGGGATGATGACCTGGTGAAGACCGCAGGTCGACGGTGGATGCAGATCGCTTCCAACCGCATTAACTGGAAATCCATGAGGGAGGCCTATGTCCAGCAGTGGACGTCCTACGGCTGAAATGATGAAACATGATAATTTAACATAAGATTAGATAAGAATCGTTTATTTTGGTTCACAAAATCACAATACAATTAATAAAATAAAAATAATTAAGCAAAATGATAACAAAGGTCGCCACTCAGCGATTATTTAATTCATAAATCGATAAATTAGTATACTATTCGAAAATACATAATAATATAATACTTAACTATGATAATTTTTACTCTGTTCTCTAAAAACACTTACCTCTAGATATTGAAAACCTGCTACCAAGGTATTGTTTAGAAAAATCGATTAGGTTAATTATTTATTCATTCCCTAGTATTTCTCAATTTTTTTAATCATTATCATCCACAGCCCGACTTAACCCTCTGCTGGGTACAGGGCTCTATATGTTTCACGGTCCTGTGCCAATCTTAACCAGGTCAGCCCTGCGAAGCTTGTGATGTCGTCTGCCCATCTCGCTATTCGACGTTTTAAGTTTAACTTCTGCGTGGGGTTAATAAAGTCCCGTTCTATCAATTCACAAAACAAACAGACAGTGTTATTTCCTGGTTTGCCGACATAAAACCTAGTTTATTTTTAGACTAAAACGTCCCACAAAACCGTTGAAAATACGTTGGTTTAGGCGCATGTGTCTAATTCCATCCGTGCTCACTGGTTATGAAATGTATGCAAAGTTATGCGTTTCACCCGATATCTGTCGATGTGGCCCGATAGCACGCCAACGGGACAAAACCTGTTATTTTCATATTTTAAAAGCAAGCGATACTTTTAGTGAAGTTAGGCCGTTTAGCGTCTGTTATAGATGATGTATGCAGGCCTCGCCGTGGGTGTCTAACAGTGTGAGGCAGTAGAATATTGCCCATCCTCTTTAGCCCATAGATGCATTAAGAATTTGCCAAGAGACCTTTAAAAGAAGGCAGCAGCGTCTTTCCGTGTATATACATCCTAAACTGGGCTCGCTTGCCCCTACTCTTTAGGCCGTAAATGCAATAAGAATTTGCCAAGGGATACCTCCGGAAGAAAGGCAGCAGCGTCTTTCCGTGTATAAACATCCTAAGCTGGGCTCGCCAACCCGCCTGCCTAGCGTGGTGAGTAACCCAACAAATCCTCATGATCAGTACTTTTTGTTTGATTTGTTAACCTTTTCGTGCTGTGTGCTTTTACGTGGTCAATAAATACTTCATTCATTCATTTATACTTAGTGATCAATGAGGTAGGCCCAGCTGTGGACGTCCTATGGCTGGAAGAGTAGAAATGCAGTGACTGGTATTCCTGTTTACGGGACAATGCAGTGCCTTGGATATTGTTAGATGGATTAGGTTTGCCCAGCACATTATACCATTCTTCCAGTACACTCGACTATTAGTTAGAGCAAGGAACGTCTAACTAAGCCACGGGTTTCCTAACGATGTAAAATATGAGTGAGCATTGCTTGCTAAAATTAGTGGTATATATTGTAGAGTAACGGCGTGCGATAGAATAACTATGAAACATTTTTTATTTAACAGTGTAGCAATATGATAACTTGTAGGTAAACAGGTATCTGCCGTGGGGTGCCGGCAGTAGAATGTTACCCTTCCTTTCATGCCCGTGGATGCAGTAACAGCCTGCGGAAGATGGGCAGCACCGTCTTTCCGTGTATCACAACGGTATCCGTGTGACACACGACAACCGTGTATCAACATCCCGTACTGCGCTCGCCAACCTGCCTGCCAAGCGTGGTGAGTATGGCAACTACCTCATGGAGATCCATGTGGGAGGCCTGTGTTCATTAGTGGACGTTTAACGGACAAAATGATGAAAACATTATATAGTAGGTCTCTTGGTTTATCTACAATAGATAAGATAATTTATTCAAAAATTCATATAAACTACACAATGAATTACAAAATAGGTATTTAAAACTTATAAATATCAATTTACTATTAGTTTTGCCTGAACTAGGATTAATCCTGTGTGGGACTTATATTTACTAATTGCAGGTAAATAACATAACAATAATTTATATTTAAAAACTAAATAGAACAATCTCATAAAGATTTTATAAACTAAAACTAAGCTAAATATTTTACACCTTAGTTTGTACATTAAAATGCTTGCGTGGTATCTGTACTAAGATTACAAGGTATTTAATAACTGAGTAATTTTTTTACTTCGATATAGATATTAACTTTTCTGTATCATCATAAGACATACTTTGAAGTGTGTCTATGAGAGTTTTCTTACAACTATTGTAATTTAAGGGAAAAATGCTAGCCATCATATTGAGTCTATTGTAGAGGATTGGACTAAGAAAGATATAAAAATTGTTTGAGAATGCATATTTCGTTGAGGTTTTCCTAGGCCGAACAATATAATTACGACTTTTATTAGTAAATTCCGTGCTGTATGGTAGTGGTGTGTTGTTTTAGTACCACATTTAGTAGGAATAACTGCCGAACAGTGAGCACTCCGCAGGATTGATATAAAAGGTAAGTAGAAAAAATAATAGGTCTGAAAGTAGAAACTTTAAGTACGGCTCTTTGAGCTGAGAGAGCTCAAAGAGCTGTACTTAAAGTTTCTACTTTTTATATTTAGATTGGAAGTAATAAAAATTTTCATGCTCCACCTCAAAAGTAATACAATATGACACAATAGACTGGCAAAGGGCAAAGTAAATTTGTCTTATTAATTCCTGATCCGCAATACAACGCAACTTTTCGAATACGAATATCAACTTACGAACTCTATTACTTAACATATATACATATGTATGTATGGTCTGAAAGAAAGTGTATCATCTAGTAAGATACCCAGGTACTTTATTTTGTTTGTTAGGTAGACAGGGGGGCACATGCATTTCGTTTCAGGAGAGCAATTGCAATAATGACATATAACCAATACAACTCTGGCAACTTACGCCTTGGATACTGCAGGAGCCATAGGGTCGCCCGTTCGAACGGTCAATACTAGGACAATAAGGACCAGGTACAATCCGGTCGAAACGTCGGAAAAATAATAAAAAAGGCACGCGATAAAATCCTGTAATTTAAAAACTAATTCTAACGAGTTCTAAGGTCAACACACTCTACCAGTAACAATATCGTCTAAATTTCACAGGCAGCTCGCCATACACGCCGTAGTTGTTATCTGGCCGGTATCTTCAGAAAGTAGTCGTTTAGAAGCAACGTCGATTGTCACAACGTACGGCGGTAACGGCCCGGCCTGAACTCGGTATCACGCTCCGAAACAATCCTCCTGATTAACGCGAGCGTACTGAGGGTAGATGGGGGAGGGGTTAACAATGTTTATGTCACGAGAGTTGCCTTCACATCAATGAAATAAATCAATTAAGTTTATTTAGAGATAACCGTCCTGTCAAGAGGAGGGCGTTCTTGGTCGCGACACAGTTTTACACGCTTTGCGATCAGCATCGTCTCATTAGTTACTAAGTAATTTTGTATCCTTATTCTAAATAAATATTTATCTTATCCTTAACACCAAGATACATGCTATGCCTAGTTTAGGACCTACGGACAATCTGTTCGTAAATTAAATTAGTTTAGCCTGGTATGTAAGCCAAGAATTGATAATAATAAATTTATCTTATCATATCTTATTGTAGAAGATTTATAAAGCGTCAGCATCTGGTTTTCGCATGAATACTAGATGCTGACGTACTGAATGCTGCAGTGCCTGGGACTTTGATGGATTCGGCTTGCTCAGGACCTATGCCATCTTCAGCTTAATCAGCTATAAGCCAGAGGAAAAAAGAGGTCAATACTGTCGAAAGTGTAGTCTGAAGCTGACTGAGCCGCGGTTCCCCATGATGTTTTCCTCCAGCACGTATTAAATGTGCACATACATTTTTCAAGAAACAAACTCCTTCGATTGAAAGAAAAATAATAATTTTATCTGCACATATTTGTATCATTCTGCATGTATTGTAAGGTTAGTGTATTGTATATTTACAAACAAAACAAAAAATCGTTTTGTCTCATGTTACAATTATAAGTGAAAACACAATAAGGTTCAAAACAATTATCATTAAAAGATGGATGTATAATGAAATCTTCACTAAAATCACGTTACCACAATGTTGATATAAGGATTTACATACATGAAAGATCCACAAAATATTCTTAATTTTCCAAAATTGTCCCGCCATCCTATAATACCGAAAAAAGCCACAGATAGTAACGAATGAAGCCACAGATAGTACCGAATAAAGCCACAGATAGTACCGAATGGCCAATTCTTCTTCTTTTTTTCCATGTCACAACCAGGCTAGTTCAAAACCTCCCGCATTTAGTTGGGAACTCCTTTATTTACGGTATATGTTTTCTTTAATTTGTTTGACTAAGCCTACTAACTAGACTAAAAAAACAGAAAAATTATGTACACACATAATATCATTTTGAAACATAACGTAATAATAAAAAAAAATAAGGGCTTGATCATATTGATTTGTGAGCTGGATTACACTAAATAAAAGATAGATGGACCGTTTGAAAGATGAAGGGATCCAGTTTCAGTGTAAATTTGACAATCAGACAAGAGGAGAACAGATGTGAATATTGTTCCGATTGTTCCAAATCCAACTGACAGACAAAAAGACAGTGGAAATATAAGTATAGCTCCCCGTATAGATCCCCGTCCCTCGTCCTAAGTCCGTTCACCTCAATTAATATGCAGTGCGTGTGAGCTGCCTACATCCACGGACATAATCAAAGATTAACCGACTGCCGCACTTTACCGCTCTCCCGATAAATTGTTTACTTTTAGTGCTAATGGAAATTGAGAGACAAATAGCTTTGCGCCCTGTATTCTGATTGTGAAAATTGCGAGCGAAATAACATTAGTTAATAGTTTGAAGAGTTCGTTGTCACCTTTTAGCATATTTGTAGACGGAAATCTGACTTCGGTACTCTATTTCTTCTTTTTATCCTAGCATTTACTGTTGAAAAGTACCAGAATAATGTGCAGGTGAACGACCAAGAGAGTTTAATTCTCGTGTGTCGTGGTCCAAGAGATAAACGCTCAAAATCGATAAAGTTCACGAGAACTGACAAAATCTCTATTGAATCGAACTTTGCATTCCCGTGATCTTGCCAAAGACAAATGTTTATTGCAAACCGATCGTGTTGCATCGACAGGTAATGAGCGAGATCGAGACGATAGACTTTAATACTGATGTGACAAGTTTGGCGTAGACACTGAGAAGTGAGATGAGACGAAATATCGCCCAGAATCACGAGAATTGGCCCTCTATTCCCAAATATAAAGCATATTAATATTCAGCAAAATAATACTTCAGAACAGATGGAAGTTATTCTGGTGCTGACATACCTGCGAAGTGGAGCTGTCCCATTATTTTCCATTATTTAAATTTTAAATCAACGTATCGGTGTCCCGGAAACTTTTCAATTTGGATCCCGGAATATATTAAAAGAAATTAATATACGGAATATTAAAAAAACCAGAGGGACAAACAGAAACTTTATCAAAATTCAAATGAAAATGTGGAGTCTGCTAAAGCTCGATTTAATAGATTATGGAAGTTTGTCGCGAGCCTCAAAATGTTTAAAGGTGTTACATATTTTAGAAAAAGTGAAATTGAGTTCTGCCTCGTTTAGTTTGTAATTTTTCAAACAGAACAACTGACAATTGGAAAGCGATTCGATCAAGAAATCATACGAGAGAGCTTTGTGATGCTTTTATCGCATTTAATTTTATTATATTACTAAAGGAAAGTTTGTGGCGCTGCAAGAATCTTAACTACCTATTACACTATTAGGTATGTACTCGTATATATGTCATGCATGGACATTATATCCCACATGTCAATGTCGGCACTTTTGTGGTACATAACTAATACTGCCCTGGGGCCGGCAGTAGAATGTTACCCTTCTCTCATACTCATAGATGCAGTAAGAGCCTGCTAAGGGATACCTCCAGAAGATGGGCAGCAGGGTCATTCCGTGTATCAACATCCCGTACTGCGCTCGCCAACCCGCCTGCCAAGCGTGGTGATTATGATAACTACACCCCAATTGATTATTTATTAAGATCATATCGTCCCTTAACAACTCTAAGGCAGTAGGTTTTGACGGCATCTCAACGCAAATTATTAAGGAAGTTGCAAAGATTCTGTGTCCTGTCCTATCGTATTTAATTAACCTCTCTTTTGTAGATGGAGTCTTTCCTGAAATGCTTAAAAATTCGATAGTGAAGCCTCTGCACAAAAAAGATGATAAAGCCGATATGAACAACTATCGTCCAATTACTTTAATCCCGATTTTTGCAAAAATATTTGAGAAAGCAATGTACGCCAGGATAACTTCGTTTGCTGATAAATTTAATATAATTAGGCCAGAACAAAACGGGTTTCAAAAGAAAAAATCTACGACTTTAGCAGCCTTTAATCTTATTAATAATGTTACAGATCTTATTGACAAGCGTATTCCTGTTTCTGTAATTTTTTTTGACATGAGCAAGGCCTTCGACTTTGTCGACCATGAGATACTTTTACACAAATGCGAGTCGTATGGTATAAGAGGGCCTGCTCTAAGCTGGCTAGAAAGCTATCTCAAAAAGCGGAAGCAATGCGTGGAAGTAAAAACCTTAAATAAAGATCTAGTCGTTAATCAGCATCGGTCGAAATATCAAATAAATAATTACGGTGTACCCCAAGGAAGCATTTTGGGGCCATTATTGTTTTTATTATATGTCAACGACCTTCCAGCCGCTATCAATCATCAATGTATTTTGTTTGCTGATGACATTTCTGTTGTAGTACCACTCAAAGGCGAAAACTATACACGTACGTTAGATGATGAAACAGAAAACGTATTAAAGTGGCTAGATAAAAACAATTTACACGCTAATATTTCTAAAACTAAAATAATACATTTTCATAACTACAATAATAAAAATAAATTGGATTTTAATTTGACATGCCGTAATCAGGAAATAAAAAAAGTAAATGACATAAAATTTTTAGGTTTAATGTTGGACGAAAACTGTAACTGGAAATGTCATATAGAGTATGTCTGTAATAAACTCAATCGTTTTGTTTATGCTCTTAAAAGGTTACGACAAATATCTAGCGAAAAGATAGCTCTAACTGCATATCACGGCTATGTCATGTCAGTTCTAAGGTATGGTCTTATATTATGGGGGAACTCAACTAATGTTTGCATGGCTTTTATCGTCCAAAAAAAATGCCTAAGAGCATTGTGCGGAGTGGGTCCTTTAGAATCATGCAGACCGCTATTCAAAAGACTGAAATTATTAACACTAGCAGGACTTTATATATTTCAAGTTTGCCTGTTTGCAAAAGAAAATCCCATCTTTATCCAATATAAAGATAAATTAAACTCTATCATAAAAAACCGAGACCCTACAAAGCTTATATTACCAATATGTAAATCGACACTTAGAAGCAAGAGTTCATACATTATGACTATAAAAATATATAATAAGATACCTAAGGACATAAGAAAATTACCATTCAGACAATTTAAGACAAAGCTGTATAAGTTGCTAGTAGATAAATGTATTTATAAAGTAAATGATTATTTAAATAGTAAATTTTGACATTGTATAGATATGACAATTTGAAATTTGAATTGGATGTAAATCAATTAATATTAGAATCTCCGTTCATTCTTATGTAGGTACTTGTAACTACAGACATTATTTTGCACGCTGATCAATCAGTGAAGTATGTGAAGCTGACTTACTTAATCCTAAAACCTTTGTACCATACTTCTGGCAAATAAACAATTTCATTTCATTTCATTTCATTTCATTTCCCATGATCAGTATTTGAAGATCCATGAGAGAGGCCTGTGTGCATCAGTGAACGTGGATGGGTTCTGCCGGAGATATCCTCTATCAGATTCTTACTGCATCTACGTGCAAGAGAGGAGGGGTGACATTCTTCTGCCGGCACTCCACGGCATCAACATGGAGTGATGATTTGCGAACGGTCGCTAGCGACGATTTGGCTAGCTAAAGAGAGGGTGGAATGCGGTTTGTGTAGGTCTATGTCCTTATCATTTACGATCTACTGAGAGTACAAAGTAGATCCATTATTTATTGCTGTTCTGAAAACTGACAGACTGGATCTGTTGACTGGGTCTACTGAGAGTGATCCATCACTATCATTTTAGCCGTAAAATGTCCACTACCAAACACAGGACTCCTTCCCATGAGGGGTAGTTGCCCTACTCCATGGCAAAGTTAGGTATCGTCACATAAATCCGCGACGCAAAGATCAGCCGCGGCTTTTTGTGGAGAATGCTAATCCCAGACATTAGCGGGTGCAGATAACAGTGGGATTAAGCCTTCGGCGGTATGCTAATTGGGAGTAATTACCCGCCCCTGTCACCGGTAGTAAGAGAAGAACCACGGAACCTGAACGTTTTTTACGTAGCTTAAGAATTTTTCGTTTCTTGCGTATTTTGGAGACCACCAAAAACCGTGTTAGCCGACTTTTAATCCGAAGGTGCGATACCAGCCCCGCGCCAATGAATTTTTCTTTCAATGAAATTTTATGTGCACAACTGACACGCTTTAACGGTGAAGGAAAACATCGTGAGGAAACCCGCGGCTTAGTTAGCTTCAGACGTATTGGCCTATTCTTTCCTTTGACTAATTACTGACTTTGCTGAGAGGATGGTATAGGTGCTGGGCAAGCCTAATCCATCTAACAATGTCCCAGGCACTGCAGCGTCCCGTACAGCATGAATATCAGTTGCGGACGCTGTATAAATCATCTACAATATATGCAAAGGCGTCTTGAAGCCTTATTGAACTAACTTAACGAGTGCAAGAAGTGAATATTATATTTAAAAAAAGAACTCAATAACAAAGTGTCTTCCCCTTAATTACACAATTAGAAAAGTGCTGATGGACACCTTCTTACAGTTTACATTATTATAAAAGTAACTTAGCAGTAAGCTAAATTTGCTAAATTTAAGCTAGATTGTAATATATTTTAGCTTAGGTTTACTTTTGTTAACATTATACTAAATAATAAAAAAAAAATCAAGTGTTAAACTAAATAATTTCAAATTTACAACTAACAGAACCTGATATATTCCATAGTTATATTTATCTGATTCTATTAAAAGCTATTTTTTATATACTTTGATAAACAGCGCTAATCGCGAAGAGTGAAAGAAGGGAAGGGAGGCCTTTGCCCTGCAGTGGGATAGTGGAGGCTAAATAATAATAATAATTTGCTAAAACGATTCTTACCAAATACTTAAAGCAATAATCGTAATAACCACACCATTAGTAGTAACCATACTGTCACTTACCATCAGGTGAGATTGTTGTGGTCGAACAATAAAAAAATATATATCCTACATTCAACATTTCACAATCAAATTCAAACCTCTCACGAAATTGAACAAAACAGCGCAACCCTGCTCGTCAACTAAAGCATCCCGACAATATTATCAATAAAAACGAATTGATAAAATAAAAGGCCATAACAATATAACATAACGGTCAACCGGGACCATAAATTCCCGGTTCCCTCCTTGGCCACCGTCCAGGGTGCATAGTAAGCAGGTTGCTTTAATTTGGAAATAAGATGGATTAGGCATCGGTAATTTATCAATATTGACTTGCGGTTGTTGTTTGTTTGAGCAGTTCTAAGGGATTGTATTGTGCCTTTTATCTGCATGTTCCTAGCAAATTAACATAGAATAATGGTTTTTTGACGGCCGCAGTGAAATTAGTTCACTTTAGAAACAAACCTATCCTATGCAGGCCGTGGGGTGCCGGCAGTGCCGTGGGGTGCCGCCAGTAGAATGTTACTCCTCCTCTTATACCCATGGATGCAGTAAGAGCCTGTTAAGGGATACCTCCGGAAGATGGGCAGCAGCGTCTTTCCGTGTACCAACATCCCGTACTGCGCTCGCCAACCCGCCTGCCAAGCGTGGTGAGTATGGCAACAGGCCTCGCTCATGGATCCCCATGAGGGGTCATGGGGATCCATGAGCGAGGCCTGTGTTCAGTAGTGGACGTTTTACTGCTGAAACGATGCAGGATTTATTATAATTTGTGTACTATGGCGAAAGGCATAAGACCGCCAGGAGTGGCGTATAAGAGAATAGGCCATATCCAGCAGTGAGTGTTACCGGCGGATTTGATAAATAGTTACACCCTAAGGAACAATTAAAGTTCAACGACTATTCAGATTCGATGATTTTCATCGTCATTGACCTCCGCAAAGAGTTGCCACACCTACTGGTACAAATATAAAGACATAAACCGCAATGATATTTTTTTTAATTAAAGGGCAGAGGGCAGCTATATCGAAATATCTACTAAAGGCCGCCAAATACAACGAAATTTATTCCATTCCAAAAGTTATTGTCCCAAGACGAAGCCATTTTAAAGTGTTATCCTTTGACCAGTGATCCGCTACCGTGCAATGTATGTATTTACTCTGCCCCTCCACTCCCCTCCTCAATATGTCCTGCCTTTATTTGTCAAAGGGACTTCATGGATCATCGAATACTATTTAACATTTTATAAAAAAGCTGCTTTACGGTTCCATAGTCTTCAAAGTGTTCTTGTGCGTTGTAAGAAGAATGATTTAAAGGGTTCACAAATACTAGTAAGGTTCTCAGTAAAGTGTAATATGTTACTAGATTGCTGCGAGTTGTATGGACTGTTGGCTATGCATTGAGTTTATAACAAGAGCTTTTTTACTGAAATAAAAAAAACTACAATAGATAAGGAGATAATCGGCGTTGCAAAATTTAATTCACGTCTTAGTTAAGTTTTTGCGTGAAAGCGTATAACAAACTCACTTTCATTTTTGTAACAACAGCCGCTATGATAAGGATAATTTGAAATGCAAATGTAACATAGAACTAACATAGTTACTTACTTTTTGTATAGGCTAGTATGATAATGCAGATACCTATACCTTTTTCTCACAATAAAGTGAGCAGTCTGCCTATCTTTCCCCGAGATCAAAAGATTCTTTATGCAAATCCATTGAGATACCATAAAAACCAACCCCTTAATTACCGCACACAGCATCTTCGCCGGTTTTATCAAGCCATCCCGCAATCTCAACTGGTGTTGCCAAATTTCCTAAGAAAATTCACGTAAAATAAGCGGTAGGTCCCTCATTACCGCGGGTCATCAGTATGCATAATGAATGAGAAGCGCGCCATCTAGCGGCGAGCGGCGGAACTGAATTATAGGAAGGAGATGGATGGCTCTGCGTTTGACGAATGGTGTTGCTGCTTCGTTTGTTTCGTGAAATAAATGAACAGTATTCTTAATTTTTTTAATAAAATGATTTTTTAAGAAAATAAAATGAGATTAATTATTGAGGATGGCCGCCAACATGGCCAGTCAAATAACATAAAAATTTATAAATTAACTTGACACTGGCGGAATTGTGTAAAACCAAACACTAAAAGCAATAAAATAAAAAGACAGGGCAAGGTAATTTTTGACATTTTCTGTCACATATGATAAATGTCAAATAATATGATATTTCTAAGTATGTAGTCATTTTTAAACTTATCAACTTTATCCATGACATTTTTATACCTTGTCATTATTATATTTGGGAATTTTTTCATGTGGCCATTTTTCTATTGTGTAATTTTTTCAATTGGACATTTTTATATTTTTGTCATACTTTCATGTTGTTATTTTTATTTTGTGATTATTGATTTGACCTTGTCATTTTTCATTTTGATTCAAAGTCGTCAAACCCTTTTTTTTTAAGTTGGACACGGTATAAACGCTTTATCTGAATTCGTATACCTAGTAGGTAGTATTCTTGTAGGTATGTAGAAAAAGACATGAACCGACTGATTTACTAACAATCATGTTGCACTTTTCCTTTTTTAACCTTATTTATGCATTTATTTGGATAGGACACCCAACCTGGTTACACTGAAGCACTAAAAAACTAATAAAAAAATAAGGTTTAAGACAAGATTTGAAATGGAAAAAAAACTTAAATAAGATTTAAGGTTTTTGAACTTAAATAAGATATAAGTTGGTTACACTGAAGCACTAAAAAACTAAAAAAATAAGGTTTAAGACATGATTTGAAATGGAAAAAAAACTTAAATAAGATTTATGGTTTTTGAACTTAAATAAGATATAAGTTTTTGGCATGGGTTTTATACAGAAAATCATAACAGCTTGCGAAAAAATGTCAACAGACAATAAGAAAGTCAAGAGTAAAAAATTGGCCTTTCGTATCTATAAACAAACTGATGTATGTACAGATGATAATATACAACGTCAGCAACCTATCTGCGCTGTACGGAACGCTACAGTACCTGGGACATATTTAGTTACATGGATTGAAATAGCCCAGCACCTATATCATCTTAGCAAAGTCGGCTATATTTAGAGGAAAGAACATGTGAATCTGAAACTGACTGAGCCGCGGGGTTCTTCTCGATGTTTTCCTTCACCGTTAAAGCACGTTTTAAATGAGCGAAATTTTTTAAGATAAAAATATTTATTGGTGCACTTTTGGTAGCAAACTTACGACCTCCGATCGAAATTCGGAGTTACAAGTCATACCACTCGGCCACTACGGAATATTTTTTATTACTATATACATTTTTAAATACTAAAATATGTCTTTTTACCATTATGGTCGTCAAAATTATATTTTAACCATTAAGTAAACTACATTCCCTAAAACTAACATCGTTCCGGTACTAAAGATAATTAAGTACCGAATACATCATAACCATTTCATACTGTTACCCTTACAGATAAACTTACCAATAACCCGCGAACGCGTTATAAGTATTATCGACCCTATTCCTATATTAATAAAGCTGAAAGGAGGTATTTTGGTTGGTTTGCAAGTCAGTACATAAGGGGACAATAAGTAACAGAGGCGAAGATGCCTCGGGTCGATTTATCACAGTAACTTTATGACAAGTGGCTGTCGAGTACAGGATGCTTTTTAGTGCGCGTCTTAGTCGCATTTCTGGGGATTTGGAAAAGTTGGATGTGATTTTCTTGAAGTAATAAAATAATAAAACGTACTTTAAAATAAATGTAACTAATTAAACTGGTATATATAACTCTTTATTGCTTATAACAGATTTCATGATCCTGGATAAACTAGGTTATTTTATCAGGTCAGATTAGTGTGAGGCTTGAAAGAATTTATCGTGTTATAAGTGAAGTGCAGTGGGAAGAATCAGGCTCATACACGAAAGGAATTATAAAATCATAAAAGACAATAGTTATGATATTTCTCTAAGAGTCTTGTCATTACTATTTTAACTCTTAATTATTATGTTTTAATTAAGCTGTTGTATGTAATTAAGCAGTGCCGTAAAATGTTATTGTCCTTTGTTCTAGAGAAACAATACCATCAGAACTCATCATAAATTTACTTTATCCACATTGCGTGAGGTTAACGCAACATGTGCTCTTCCTCTGTTATTTTCTATCAGACGTCAAATCTATATTCACTTCTTTACCGCTCACATTCTTCCACACAATCCATCCATCTCATCTTTGTACTAACCCTGCCCACATATCCGTCTACATTCATATCCATCACAGGTTTCGTAACAAGACATTCGTTCCTCCATGTCCGTACCACATTAAATAAATAAATAAATAATGCTGGACAAATCACACAGAATCATCTAGCCCCAAGCTAAGCAGAGCTTGTGTTATGGGTACTAGATGACTGATATACTTAATACATTATACTACATAGATACATATTCTTATTATATATAGAAAAACACCCAGAACACCCTGAACAAATATCTGCAGATCGTACAGACATTTGTCCCGAGGCGGGCATCGAACCCGCAACCCCTTGCGTCGCAGGCGGACCTTCGCCCGCTACGCCACAGAGCTCGTCGAACATTCAAATGAGAATAGTCGCATCTCTGCCGTAGAGCGTCCACTGTGCTGGACATAGGTCTCTCTTATGGATCTCCAAGTACTGATCATGAGGGGGTTGTAGCCATACCTGCCACGCTTGAAAGACGGATTGGCGAGCGTGGTACTGGACGCTATACACGGAAAAACGCTGCTGCCCATCTTCCAGAGTATCTCCTTACAGCATCCACGAATAAAATATGACGAAGAGAGGAGCAACATTGCTTGCCGGCATCCCACGACGTCAACCTTTTACCGAGGGTCTTATAGATGCGGCGCTTAGAAGGTCTTAAAACTAAATACTGACTTCAGACTGTTTTGTAGAGGTTAGTTCCCGCTGATGGCAACATCAAGATTTTAGTGGGAGAGCTGACTTATTTTTTTCTGTCACGCTAAAATACTGTCAAAAGTGTTTGTGGTTAAAGACTCGAGCAGACCGGATGCGTATGCGTAGACGTAAGCGTAGACGTGCACGTACCACTGAGTTGTAATGTATAGAATCGTATGAGACAGGACACAGCGCTTGCGTAACGTAGACGTGCGCGTCATATGTCAGTTCCATACATTACAACGCAGTGGTACGTGCACGTCTACGCATACGCATCCGGTCTGCTCGAGCCTTAATCCTTTTTTAACCCCCAACAAAAATTTGGGGTGTTAATAATATAACCGTTATGTGTATGTCTGTGTCTGTCTTTGGCACCGTAGCTCTTAAACGAGTGGACCGATTTTTACCCTTGGTTTTATAATTTTGTTCTATCAAAGTCGGGTTAAGATAAAGGTATATCTGTGCCGAGGTAGAAATCCCTCGCCTCGCGTGTTTATCACAAGTCTAGTACTTAGTAAGAGCGAGGTGTTGAAACTAAGGCTGATAAACTAGGTTTTCCATAACTGTAAGACCTTTATGGAAATAAACGTTTTTAGGGTTCCGAACCAAAATGGTAAAAAAGGAACCCTTATAGAATCACTCTGTCTGTCTGTCTGTCTGTCTGTCTGTCTGTCTGTCACAGATGGATATCTCGAGAACTACTAATACTATCGACTTGAAATTTGAAATGGTAAAAGACAACACTTTTTTACTAATATAGCATATATGAAAATGTTAAAAAATATTCTAATTTTGATTGCAGGGGGGCGGATAGGGGGGCTCAAAATTTTTAAGTAAAGTTACTAGGCCGTGTGGGGTATCATATGAAAGGTATTCAGTTGCACATTAATAAACAGTTTTTATTTATTCTTTAAGCCGAATCGTTTTTGAGTTATTTACAAAAATGTTGAAAAAACGACCGTTCCCCCCCCCTTATCTCCGAAGATTGCAGAGATAAACCCGTGATATTTTTAAAGCTACTAGAAGTGTATGTAAACTTTATAGGAAAATTATAGCAAACTCTCTAAATTGCATAGTTTTTTAGACAAGGGGGGTGGAAGGGGGGTTTTCAAAAAAATTGTGAAGTTAATAGGTGATGTGGGGTATCATATGAAAGGTATTCATTTGCACAATAATAAACAGGTTTTAGTTTTCCTTTAAGCCGTATTGTTTTTGAGTTATTTACAAAAATGTCGAAAAACGACCGTTCCCCCCCCCCCCCCCCCCCTTATCTCCGAAGTTTGCAGAGATAAACCCGTGATACTTTTATAGCTAATAGAAGTATATGTATACTTTATAGGAAAATTATAGCGAACTCTCTAATTTGCATAGTTTTTAGACAATGGGGGTGGAAGGGGCGTTTTCAAAATTTTTGGAAAGTAACTTTCCAAAAATGTGATGTGGGGTATCATATGAAAGGTATTCATTTGCACATTAATAAAAAGTTTTTAGTTTTTCTTTAAGTCTTATAGTTTTTGAGTTATTTACAAAAATGTTGAAAAATATAGCGTTCCCCCCCCTTATCTCCGAAGTTTGCGGAGATAAACCTCTGAAACTTTTATTGCTATTAGAAGTGTATGTAAAGATTAGAGGAAATTTATTACAATCTCTCTACATAGCATACTTTTTTAGAAATCATCGAAAGTGTAAAAAATCTACATAAGTTCCGCTATCAGACAAGAGATGGCGCTGTCAAGGTTCTCCAACAAATATAAAACCGCCTTTATCATATATTATATTGTATGATGGCACGGAACCCTCGGTGCGCGAGTCCGACTCGCTCTTGCCCGGTTTTATTTTATATCTTCTATCACAATCGGTAAAATTGGGGATAAATAATCAAATATTTCCAAATATATTCTAGTTTGATATCAAAATAGATGAAATGGTGTGTAGAATGCTAATAAGCAAGTTATAAAGTAATCGCCTCAGCCAATTACAAGATATAAGGGATGAAATTAGGAATGGAATGTTTACAACTATACCCGTTTCATATCAAATAAAAGCAAATTATATGTTATTTTATTAGAAACGTGTTCTAGCTCTTACATTCAGGTTGTTTAATTTTTGTAGTTTTACTAACTTGTGTAACTTGATTAAGGTCACAAACAATAACAAAACATTTTCAAAAGCTAAACTGCCACCTCTACGAATCCCGACCTCATCCTCGACACAGACTATGCTAATGTGCAGAGGGTCCAAAGGTTTTTGCCCACTTTCCGTTCTGCCCATTTGAATACCGGAGGTGTTTAGACACAGGCACCGAACCCGCTCTTGCCGACTCGGAGCTATGGTTTGACTCAGTTTCGCCGAGTTTAGGGGGTTGACTGATTTAGATGACTTCGTAATAAGGTAAGTTTTAATGAGTTGCCAGTTGCCAACTAGGAATTGGTTTGATACATCTTTTCGTGGAAGTAAAATAAATATTCGACACTTTTTTCCGAATTTTGTGGAGAAAAATAGTTCAATGATATTCTAGTTTTCAGATAGTTTTTGCTTCGTGATAAGGTAAAGTTGGTAGCTTTTCAAGTCATTTGACGGAAACACCCTTAAAAATAGACAAATATAGTTGGCATTAGAAAGTGATAATAACTTAACATAAATCCTCTGTTGCACGCGGCCACGCAATGGATGCGTAAGAATCTGCCAAAGGATACATCCGGAAAATGAGCAGCAGCGCCTCTCGTGTATAAACATCCTGTGCTGCGCTCGTCAACCCGCTTGCCAAGGGTAGCCAGGCAACAACCCCACATTATTAGTACTTGGAGGTCCATGAGGGAGGGCTATGTCCAGCATTAGACGTCCTACGGCAGAGATTGTGCTAATGATATAAAAACGTCATACTTTATCATCTAACCCAGAAGTAACAGTGTTGTACGCAAAAAATACGATGATCCAAAGGTTTTCTGAAATAATAATTTCTCCAGACTGAATCTAAACACAGCTCCATCGACATCATTAAAATACGAGAGATAAAATCCATGTTCTAAATGTTAAATGTGCTCACGAAAATTGTGAAAGCGAAGTAGATAATGTGTTATTCATGATCTTGGAAACACAAATGATTTGTTGAAATCGAAGTCAATAGCCCCCACTTTTTATAGAATCTCAAGAATAATATTAATCCGAAAGTTCGGATGGATGTTTAATACGTCTTCAAGTAGCAACTATTGACCAGATAACCCTGAAATTTTGAAAGATGTTAGTCTATTAAACTTTCGCGATCACAACACATTAATAATTTATTGGAATCGGGTTTTTATCGTATGATAACGACGATTATTCTATGTAGCTTTTTTCTCTATTGAATAAACTCTTATTGATTTGACTTTATTGAAATGAAAATTCTTATCAAAATGTTCAGTTTCGATGGGATTCGAGCCTTTAGGAAAATAACTGGACAGATTATGGCTAAAATTTTACATACTCGTATATACATAATTTTACATACTCGTGTGTTGACCAGTGTAGGAAAACAACTGAACAGATTTAGGCTTAAACTTTACATACCCATATAAAGATGTTGATCAGTGTTAACACATAGAATAATTTTATCCGGGTACAACGCGTGCCAAGCTGAGGGCAGAAGCTGGTAGGAGAAAATAAAGTATGTATTAGATTCCTAAGCTGTTTATCTCGTGGACATAAACGGGAAATAAAATAAAGCAGCGCCGTAAATCCCATGTCCCACAATTAATTACGAAAGTGGAGTGTTGCCCACTTGTGCGCAATCGCATTAGCCGTGGGCTTCGGGATGATAATGCGGGGTTCGCGAGAGGTCGCATCGCAATGAGACACGCCGCTGATGTGGGTAAGAACCGTGTATATGAGCCAATGTAGGGAGGATACTGGTGGGGAAACAACAAACTGTTCTCGAAGGTTCTCTGATTTATTGCTATTCGATTATTCACTTCATCTCAATCGTTGAGTAATCGTAATTGCATTACGTCTTCGATTCGGACACATCCCTGGCACCAAGTTATAATGAAAAAATCACAAAATTATCATCTTAGCCGTAAGACAACTGTCTACATCCACTGCTGGACATAGAGACCTCTCTCATGGATCTCCAAGATAATGAGGGGATCTTTGCCAAACTCTAAAAGCTTGGGGGAGGGCGAGCGCAGGCCCATCTTCCGAAGCCCTTTCTTACTGTATCCATAGGCAAGAGTAGACCGGTAACATATTACTGTCAGCACCTCACGACAGCCGAATATTTACTATTATAACGATATTGGATTATAGGGACTACTAGTGCTTGCTGACCCGAGCCCACTTCGTTGGGCGGTAAACGTTTTTACTTGTGATGATTGCCTTTAAGGAGTTACAACCTGAAATATAAGTCAACTTATAATGCCCATTTGAGACGATAAATTGACTTATTTTGATAAGAATTCATAATTGTCGATATTATGGCCAAAAAAGATCACCAATGTTTTAAATTATTTATTATTTAATAAAAAACTACTTTTTGTATCTTTAATATAAAAGTTAGACATAGGCTGTCGCTCACTTTTTTGAAGGCATTATCTCTCTGTGCTCTAACGAATAAACACTTATTGACTTAGTCTATAATAATAAGAAACAATACCAATTCAAATGATAAATCACTTTAATTTTGCCTTAGTTCTTACATATTCCTGTCTATCTAAAAGTTCCCTGACAGCTATGGGCACTTAATTGTTATTCTTTTTATATAATCTGCTTGTTTTGTTACACTAAAGTGAACAATAAAGCGTATTCTATCTCTTTATTGTTCATAAAAGGGAAATACTCCATTTCCCTCCACCGGCGTAGAACTCAGTAAAAACCTCAGAGGAGGCGGGACATGAATAGTCATAGCACCGCTTTCATTAAAGCCATCAGTTTGACTCTTTATCTTGTGTTTACGACTGTACCCACTCGGTAACAGGCTTTCGGTTTGTGTAGGTGACTGTACCGTATTCTGTAACAATGATCAATGTTAGAATTATCAAGAGGAAACAAAACAGGCTACAAAGAAGCACTGGAAATATACTTGTTATTAAAATTTTTGGTGTGTTACACAAGATTCAATACTTTTTGATGATAACATCTAGTTTCATGCTTTCATCACCAACTGTTGAATGTCCCTTGCTGCAGCTTTAACCTCAACTCTCAACAACATGGTTCCCCACGATGTTTCCCTTCACTGTTATAAAAAAAATGTGGACATTTAACATGTGCTTTATAAAGCTCGTGGTAAATATTCACATGTTTTTTAAGAAAAATCCAAAGGTGCATGTTCGGTATCAGACCCATGTTCTTTCTGTCTTTCCGACCGAAAGTCTTGGTTGCATACCACTTTCCCAACATTTTCCAAGAGAGATAAGAGAGAATAAAATCTTAATAAATATGTAACAGTACATTGTAGCTATTTCGTAGCACTGTGCACGCGTTGATGTCTTTTGTACAGAGGTACCCTAAAAATTGCTTGGTTCAATCAATTGTTTCGACCTGAATGTACTAAAAGCATTCGTTATATTACAAAAAAAATGTTAGGCTTCTTTGTCACTCCTTACACTATTATTGCTGCTACGAAGGGCGTAGTAGTTTTCAATATAGAGCGCGTTTCCGCTGCACTCGCCAACCGGCCTGCCATGCGATGATTATTACTTTAAGTCAAATTCAGTGTCAAAAAGTGATTATTCTCAGGGACCGGAAGGCTTAATTGATATGTTAATTTATAAGTACATACATATATTATAAGGAAAGTGAATTGGCCTTTCTCGTGTAGACGAGTCAGCAACTGGTATTCAAGGTGTACGGAACGCTGCAGTGTCTGGGTTTCTTTTATCTGACTTAATGACGAGACAAACCGAAGGCCCACCTGATACACCGGTAACCTCTACCTACAACTACTGCAATACCGCGGTGATTACGTTCTCGAAGTACTTGGCCAACGCTGTACTGCATTGCGCCCGTCACCACGAGACAAAGAGTTGTTAGGTCTTATGTGCCCGTAATTTCACCGGCCCCCTTACCCTTCAAAACAGAACACAGCAATGCAGACATTATTGCTTGGCGGTAGAAATAGGTGTGGTGGTAGTACTTCCGCGGATGAACTCTTCAAGAAAGTTCTGATACTCATAAAGGATATTGTTAGATGGATTAGGCATGCTCAGCGCCCCATCTTCGCAGCTTTGTTGGCCCCATTCATAGAAAGAAACAAGTCAATAAGCCAAAGCCGCGGATTTCTCACGATGTTTTCTTTACCGATAAAGCACGTGTGCACAAACATTTTTAAGAATTAAAAATCCATTGGTGCTTTTCTTTATCGATATTCTCGCAGAAATTTTAAAGTTATTTATTTAAGTTAAACTATAAACAATATTTCATTCAGAATTATTAAGCCTTAGCCAATAAAAATACTAAGTAAAACGTTCAAAAAATATTTTCGAACTAATGATAATTCAGGTTTACAGTGTTACAATGAATCGTACCTTCCGTTTTAGTATATGCACTGCGTTACGGCAAGGTATATATAGATGATCATTTCTATAGTTCTAACTAAGTTACATAGTCAGCTATTGAGCTTTCTACTTTGATAAAAACTTTCTATGTTTATTAATATACTTGAAATAAACTAAAATCTTTTAAAATAGTATCAGCCGAACAATGGTGTTCTGTTGACACATTTCCTAACTAAAGCTAATTAAAATTGCGTAAATGGACTGAAATGACGTTTAGCTATTCAGTTGGTGCTATTCTAAAATTAAAACGAAGCAATTTTAAACACTCCTCTATATTTAGAAACATCATAGTCATAATCAGCTCATCATAGTTATAATCAGCTTTCATTCACCGTTAAGCACGTGTTAAATGTGAACATACATACATTTCAGGAAAACATCGTGAGGAAACCCACGGCTTAGACAGTTTCAGACGTTTTGACCTGTTCGTTCCTCTGACTAATATTATAGTCGACTAAGCTGAGAGGATGGTATAGGTGACGAATAAGCATTATCAATCTAACAATGTCCCAGGCACTGCAACGTCCTGTACAGCATTATAACCAGTTGCTGACGCTGTATAAATCATCTATAGGAGATGTAAAGGCTCTCTATAATATAACTCTATAATAATCAGCTTTAAGGCAACAGAATCGTACTGCACCACGATCTCCTTACAAACCACAGCCTAACCCCACCAAATAAAACCCAAGAATCTAATTACGAAAACTACTCGGTTCCTTTCTCTCAAACGTTTCCTTACATAAGCCCGTCTACAAAGTATCACCGTATATAGTTGTACATACTAGCTATCGGGTGGGCGCGCTTGGCAACTCCCCACTCGTTCCGAGACTTCAGGGAGAAGGAGGTTTTCGGAGAATAAGGATTTTTCGCTGCTGTATTTTTGTAGGAAAGGTAACTGTTGTGGTAGGAAATCATAGAAAGGAATAGTCATTTACAGTATGTAAGCGATTATTAGAGTGATGTTAAAAAGCAAATGTTATGCTCTTTGTGACATAAGTTTAATATTTCGTGTCCACTGATTATAGTAATCAACGCTTATGAAAAAAAATAACTTATAAAACCAACAAAATAGGAGAATGGTTTGTATTTTATAAACGTTTGTCAAAATAAAAACTAAGCATTTGTAAAAAATGCAAAAAGCTAAAAATCAAGGTTTCTTTTTCACACATTTCCATGTAACATGCGAAAAATAAAAAACCCAACCAAAAATAATTCGAAATCACCAATGATCCCCAGAAGTCCTTCCCCCACATAAAACGTCAAACAGTGTCACAAACAATAAAGCCCAAAGATAGCCAATAAAAACCTGCACCTTAAATACCAACATAAAACTGTGCGATGACCGCACCTTAAGAAGCGACAACAGAACCCCCTCTTCCAAACGTTGTAAAAGAAAATACGCCCCTCTCAGAACACTCGAGATCCCGATTGTTCATGTATGAATTCACCACATTAAGAGTCAAGTAGGATAAAAACGAAACGCGAGCAGAAAGCTTTGAAAAATATACCACTGAGTGATATTCCCTTTGGTCTTAAGTGTTCCTTTTTGTTACTGTCGGCGGCAGCACATGTGCCGGTCGGTTGGAGCAAGTGAGTTTGCTCCAACCGTTCGGTTGGTTTGCGTTTGATGAACAGACAAGGGACATAAGCATATTAGTTTGCCACTTTTATTAACATATTATGAAGTTTGTTAATGTAAATTTTAAATATATAAATAATTCTGGAAAATTCACACAGCATCATCTAGCCCCAAGCTAAGCAGAGCGGGTACTAGATGACTGATTAACTTCACAGGTATTTTTTTATTATAAGTAGAAAAACATCCAGAACACCCTGAAAAAATATCTGCTGATCATACAGACATTTGTCCCGAGACGGGAAACGAACCCGCAACCGCTTTCGTCGCAGGCAGGCCTTCGCCCGCTGCGCCACAGAGGTCGTAAGTTTTATATTTTAAGTTACTTAGCTTTGTAAATGCTTTCCGGTATTATAATTTACTTAGCTTTATTTAAGTATCTCTATTATGTGAATTGTCATATATTTTTTAAGAAAAATAAATGTCTACCATAAACCGTAGCTTTGTGCTTGGTTTAATTTTAATTTCGTTTATTTCGGAACAATAAACAGCCACAATATACACTTAAACATGAAAAAAATAAGCCATGCATCAAATTGCAAAGTCGGTAATCCCACAACATTGTCTACGTTGTACTTACTGGTTATAATATTAACACAAGTAATACTAGGTGATAATGATTATGTATAGTTATATTCAAAAGAGGTATTGCCATGGGGTGCCGGCAGTAGAATGTTACCCCTCCTCTCATCCCCGAGGATGCTGTTAAAGCCTGCTAAGGGATGTTCTATCTAGGCACGAACGAAGCGTAAAATATCACTGGTAGATAACGTCTTATGAAAAATAAAGTGTTTTGAAATTAAGGTTGAATGAAACACTCAAACTCATAATACATTCCAAATACCTTTTAATATTTTACTAGATTGCCAGCAGTAGAATGTTGCCTCTCCTCTCTTGCCCGTCGATACTGTTATAATCTGCCAAGGAATACGGGCAGCAGCGTCTTTCCGTATATCTACATCCCGCACTGCGCTCGCCAACCCTCCTGTCAAGCGTGGCGAGTATGGCAACAACCCTTATAATCTCGGAGATCCATGAGGCCTATGTCTAACAGTGGACGTGGACAGCACGCCTCAGATGATTATGGTGAGAGGCGAAGAGCCCCCGAGTCTATTGCTGTTAGATTTAAATAGTTCATAAAACGTTCAAAAATACACCATAGATACAAACCGAGGTAATATATTCATCTGGCGGACCATTCGCTACTTTATAATCCAGCTCTGGATGCCGCGATCCCGAACTAGAATAGGAATAAAGTATACATAATGCAATAGTTGTTGCGCAATGTATATTGTAATTCACACGAAGACACTCAATAACTCTGCGGAGGAAGTATTACAGAAAACTCGTGGCTTTGCCCGCGTTTTTATTCTTACTATTTAACGCGGAAACAAGTCATGTTTATCGCCCAAGTTACTCCTCAGTCATATAAGCTAAGCAGCTATGTGCCAATGAAAGTTACCTATGTAAAAAACGGCCCAGCCGTCTCGGAGATTAGCTGAAACAAACAGACAAAGAACAAAAAAATACAAAAACTGTATTTTGGTTATAGGTATCGCATTTAATATAATCCAAATATATGTACATCAAGTAAAAAACTGGTATTTTGAAATTACAAATTCTATTGTTTATACTCGTATTTGTATATCATATGTTTAGATATACTAGACTCGCATGATGGACAGAAACAGGTAATTTTCCAAGAATCCGGAATTGTGTAAAAAATCTTTTATCGACATAGAACTAGCAACAAGCGTAAAAATCGCGAAATATAGAGAAGCATAAGTTATCTTCAAATCATAATCACAAACTATTTAATTATATGTTCCAGTTTCATGATTTCAGTGTAATTTTATATGAAGCTATTTTGATACCAGTGCCTTGCCGTTTACTTGCTGAAACAAGCCGTAGGCCTACCTGAAGTTAGGCGGTAAATTCTACCTATTACAACTGCAATACCGAGACTTGACGAGCTCTGTGGCACAGCGGGCGAAGGTCCGCCTGCGACGCAAGGGGTTGCGGGTTCGATTCCCGCCTCGGGACAAATGTCTGTATGATCAGCAGATATTTGTTCAGGGTGATCTGGGTGTTTTTCTATATATAATAAAAATATCTATCTTATATTTTATGTAGTATAATGTATTAAGTATATCAGTCATCTAGTACCCATAACACAAGCTCTGCTTAGCTTGGGGCTAGATGATGCTGTGTGATTTGTCCAGCATTATTTATTTATTTAATACCCCGGTGGTCACGGTAACGAAGCACGTGACCAACGCTGCATTGCATTGCGCCCGTCACCCCGAGACAGAGTTATAAGGTCTCATGTGCCGGTAATTTCCTTTACTGCTTGGCGTCAGAAAAAGATTTGGTGGTAGCACTTCCCCGGATGAACTTTTCACAAAAAAATCTACTACTACTGCTACTAAGAATAAAGTGACCGAATCTTACTTCTCTTAAATATTTTATGCGTTATCTACCCCGTTTAGAATCTTACTGTCTTCTTAGCTCTACATACGTAAACATCGTTCAATTTAATTGGATACAAAAGACGTAATAAGGTTTTATGTGGTGGGTTACGTCTTCATCCACGGGGTATGGTAAACGGGAGGTGGGCAGCATACCAAGATATTTGGGTAAATGTATGGAGATGCGAAAGTGGAAAGCGATGTCCGAATATTGGAGTGACCGGTGGAATATTGGGTAGCTTTTATAGAGTGGGTATTTGATTATTTCGGATTTCATTTACATTTCTCTTTATTTTTATTATACCACTTGGGAATATGAATGTTACGAGTTTATATCTTTTCGTGACTACTTTAAAGAAATTTGGTATAGAAAACCCAAAAACCAAACGATTTTAGGTCCGAGTGAATAATAAATACGTAAATAAGGACACTATAAATAAAACCGGCCAAGAGCGAGTCGAGCTCGCGCAGAGTTCCGTGAGAGTTCTGTGCCATAATACAATATTATAGTTTGTGTAAAAGGCAATTTATATTTGTTGGAGAACATTGACAGCTCCATCTGTTGCCTGATAGGAAATTATGTAGATTTTTTAAACTTTCCATGATTTTTTTAAAACTATGCTAATTAGACAGTTCTAAGTTCCATTTTACCATTTTGCTCCGGAACCCTAAAAAAGAAAATGAGTACACCGTTTACTGTAAAATTGATCTAAAATATTGGAGTGGTATAAACTTAAGCTTTATCATTAACTAGCTTCTGCCCGCCGCTTCGCGCGCGTTGTACCCGGACAAAAATTAGCCTTTGTGTTAATCCAGACCTACATCTATACGTGTGCAAAGTTTCAGCTCAATCCGTAAAGTAGTTTTTGCGTGAAGAGGTAACAAACCTCCATACAAACAAACTTTCGGTTTTATAATATTAGTGGGATATATTTAACATAATAATTAGTAGGCATAATCGTGAGGAAACCCGCGGCTTAGTAAGCTTCAGACGTATTGACCTGTTCTTTCCTCTGACTAACAGCTGACTAAGCTGAGAGGATGGTATAGGTGCTGGGCAAGCCTAATCCATCAAACAATGTCCCAGGCACTGCAGCGTCCCGTACAGCATAATTACCAGTTGCTGACGCTTTATAAATCATCTATAACAGATGCAAAAGGCCTTACTTTTTTAAATTAGTAGGCACTGTTAACCATCATAAGTGTACTAAACGGTTCGTTGTAGAGTCTAGCTCAAGTTTCGTTGAAATTAAACAGTACTTAAAGTTAATTAATATGTACAATCTTGTTAATAAACGTGTGTGTTGCGGTAGCCACCAACCGCACGTTTCGGTCACTGCGGTAGACCACAGCACGACCCGCAGGGTGATTACGTATCTCGCGACAGGTCTTGCAACAGGCAATTGACAGCAATATTGCCTGTTGCAAAACCTGTCGCGAGATACGTAATCACCCTGCCGGTCTGTTCGGCTTTCTTTGGGGCTAATTGGAGTTACCAGCTTGTGCCCGCCGCTTCGCATGCGTTGTACCCGGATAAAATGTAGCCTATGTGTTAATCCTGTCAACATCTACATATATGTATGTGTGCAAATTTCAGCTCAATCCGAAGGCTAGTTTTTGCGTGAAAGAGTAACAAGTATCCATACATTCATACATACAAACGTTCGCGTTTATAAAATTAGTAGGAAGTAGAATGTATAACGCTAAGAACTTAAGACTTCGTAGTTATTTTTTACATTTTAAACCTACGACAAAAATATATTATGAACCCTCACCAAGTCCCAGAGGTATTTGCATAAAATACCTGAAAATACCCCGCGACATGAATATGGAGTTCTCTTAATGAAAGAAAAGAAGAGGTGTTAATCTTAATACAACTTTGAGGGATTTGAGTTTTAATTAATACAATCAAAACAAACAGCGGACGGCTTAAGGGCAGGGATGGCGCCCTTTTAATAAAGGGAAAAATGAGGGGTTGCGCTTTGAGAATTTGTTGAACAAGTTTTGCAAAAAGCAGGAGGGTATTCGTGAAAACTAGGATGAGATTGGCGAAATTTGATTTTAATTAAAGTTGAAATAAACTTCGTGTGGTGATGAAGTTGAAGTGATAAATATAACCTAATAAATAATGCTGGTCGTCATCTAACCCCAAGCAAGTATTATGGGTGCTTCGTGACTGATATAATCATAAAATGCAATGAAAATATCCAGTTTTAATTCCGCTAATGCTGAGATGCATATGCACCGCCCTCCCGCCCGCTAACTATGCACATGCAGGGAGAACTAGGTTGTCAGTGCAACATGCATACCCAAACCCACGCGACGACACGTGTTTCGCCTCTCCGATATAATAATAATGATGTAATCAATACAATATACTACATAGATAGAATTTCTTTTTATTATATATGTACAGAAAAACACCCAGAACACCCTAAACAAATATCTGCAGATCGTACAGTAATTTTTCCCGAGGCAATAAATGAACCCGCTGCGCCACAGAGCTCGTGAAAAATGTTAAACCAGTTTTTTTATTTGTTATTGTTAGGTACATAATGTGTGAAGAAGAAAATTAGATGTGAAGGATTTAATTAAATGCCGAGGGGTGCCGGCAGAATGATGCCTCTCCTCTCTTTCCCGTAGATACAGTATGAATCTACCAAGGGATACCTCGGAAGAAAGGCAGCAGGTTTCTGTTCGTGTGAGTAACTTCATTCCCTACTGCGCTCGCCAACCGCCTGCCAAATGTAGCGAGTATGGCAACGACCCTCTCATGATCTTGGATATCCAAGAGGAAGCCTATGTCAGTAGTGGACATAGACAGGAGTTCTAAGGCTGAGATGTTGAATCTCCTAAATAATGAAATTCAAACTTTACCCTGCCGTGTGGTTAGATATTTTATTTATTTTTTATTTATTCCGTCAATTGGAATGAAAGTTTTCTGTAGCGAAATAATTTTATTAAAATTTAAGTTGAAGTTCCCATGTCTTATTTATAACGTTAAGTCCATCCCTGCGACCCTCGACTTCTTTATCAACTGCTGAATTTTAATAAAAACCTCACCTATTAATCTCTACTGTAAACTCATTTTCATTTTGAACTGTTCTACTGGTCGTAAATTTTAAGAATTTTCCACAGCATCTTTTGAAAAATGTTATTACCTTGTTCATAAAGTGTTTCAAATTAAATTTTGAAACTGTCAAAACGTCTTGAAATGCATCTTGTAACACTTATAAAAACATTAGCGCGATAAAAAAATACGGCAGGCAGATTACGTATCTCGCGACAGGTTTGCAACAGGCGTACATCTCGCCATCATCGCATCGTCATTTCCTTGCTGTTAGATAATACAAAATTGACGTCTGCCTGCGGGTCTGTGTGCTAAAAAAAATGAATTTAAAATGTTTTCTAAACATTTGGTTTCCATAGTACAAGCTCGGCTTTGGTGTTGTGTGGAGTGTCCAGGATATTTTTACGCATTTAGAAATGAAGCGGTGGCATTAAAACACTGCTTGACAACTTGACCCGCTTTTTCACGTCTATTCAGTTGTTTTTATATGGGTTTTTATCTAAGCTGCCCAAAAAACACTGTAAAGCTCGAATGGATAAGAATTGCCTGTCACCGCACGAAAAGAAAATAAGTCGATACATTATTCATTTATGAAGTTACTTGCTCTTTTCCATATTTTCCTACGTATTACATAGACGATGAAGAATAACAACATATCGTATTGGGCAAAACCCTATAACATGCAAAAAACCACAAAACAGATTGTAATATCATAGGATTAAAAGCGGAGGTATGTACCTCCTACCGAAAGTGGCCCCAATAATCGCTAACTACAAACAACATAAAAATTCACAAACGTTCCTCATTTAAAAAACGACATCCGCCCAATATAACCCTATTTCCTTAAAAATACCCACAAAAAGGAAAAGTAACCCGTTAAGAAGCGCTTCTTCACCCCAATATTAAACTAAAACCGTCTATGAATACCAAATGTACAGACAGACAGACGAAAAGCTGAAATATAGCCTCCAGAACGGCTGAAATTTACATGAAACATTTTAATATTGGCCTCGGTCTCACCTGCGGTTTTTTCTCACGCCATAAAAGTATCTACTTCCCAAAAAGTTAAATTTTATATGCCTTCTGTCTGTTTATGTGGTTTTTATGTGGCGAAGGGATGAGAAAAGTTCAGTGTTGCCTTTATATTATAGCTGAAGTTATTATGTTCGCTTTGTTATTATTCTATTTTCAGAAAAACTCAGAACTCAGAGAGTTATTGACTATTGTTAATGTAAATATTAGTACCTAATTATGCTTTAGGTATTTGTATTTTTATTAAAATGTATAGAGATCTGTTTTGTAAGCAAAAGCAACTTTGTTACATTAAATAAGCACAACTGCGAAAATAGACTCTATTATTGTAGGTATTAAAAAATATTCTTGATCCTTAATTGTCACATCACTACCTCCTTAAGCCTCCTCCTTAAGATACAAGGTGATATAAAACCTCTTTAGTCCGCAACCATATTTACGAAGAATGCTGGCCAAAATGTGACAGACATTTACTTTTTATCATTCGGATTTCGAACAGCTTTCAATCAGTTTGAATTGAAAATGTTCGACGCATTCGACGCGTCCTTGCAACCGCGATCGATGTTCTGATTTCGAGCTTCGATAAAAAGTTGGAAATTCTAACGAATGCTGCTGAATTTTAAAACAATTTAGTTTACAAAAACAATCGAACCGAGGCGCTTTCTTGAAGACATGTCAAACGTTAAACTCCGCCTAAAGCGTTATCTCGATACAGTCTTGTGCAAGTTGAGCAAGTTTTTTACTCCAGTCCCAGCATACGGGAAGGTACACTCGTACACGCCTTCTAAATTATGTAGGTACCTACACAGATCAATGGTTTCTAAATCGAAGTATTATTTCATTAATTTGAAAAAGCAATATAATCCGTGTCTATTATTACTGCATTATCTAACTGACGGGCTAAATAGCATTTAGATTTTCATACCCTGGCAGAGTGCCTATTCTAACCGCAAGGTACCTTTACAAAACTAAAACGTAAACAGAAGACCGTAATAGAAGAAGCACACAAATCAGCGCGCGACCCCGCCAGGGCTCTCCACACAAAGGTGGCACAGCACTCCGCGTAAGTTATGCACATACCTTGCACCCTGACGTGCGGCGACCTCTTCACATGCCGAGAACACCTAGGTACTACTAGAGTTGTGTGTACGCGAAGAACTAGGGAAGTCAATGAGTAGGTTAGGCACTCGCAAGCTAGACTTTTCGCTTTTACAACAAAAAAAATTAAAAAAACAATACTGGATATTTCACACAGCCCCAAAGTAAACAGACATAGTGTTATGGTTACCAGATGGTTCATAGAATATTTAAATACATATTGTTTTTGTAAATACCATTATACAAATAAATCACACATTTAACAGGTAAGTAAAGCAAACATTTTGCCGGCCGGCCGAGATCGAACCCACAACCGCCTGCGTCTCAGCCGGCTATCAAACTACGTCACGGAGGTCGTTCAGCAAGCTTTTAACTTGCATTGTTTGTATGTTTGTTCGGGTCAAATCTAGCAAGCTATATTGAACCACTTTACCAAAATATATATATATGAAATAAAACGCCTTTAGATCTGTTAACAAAAAAGCAATACTTTCAAAATTAGTTATTTTGATAAACAAGCAGTACAATTTTAACAAAAAAGAAAATAGTAATTAAATGCAAAGACCATTAATATGTTTTCTGTTAAAATGGCCACCGTCCGTCGCAAGATGGCGGATGATATATTTTTTGATAAATCGCATATTACGAAGTATCATACAGACGGGCTTTTAAAGCTATTTAAATGTGTTTGTTCTTATTTCGTTAATTGACTTTTTCTATGTAATCTTTTGCTCTATTGAATAAACACTTATTGACTTTGAGTTTTTTTTCAAAACTGTTTCTAAACATAAACTTATTCTGATACTTTAATGTCTAGAATGGATAGGACTAGTTTGTTAATAAAACGAGCTCTTTACAGGACGTGAAGATCTAGATGCCTTCTAGAGTCTAGACGGGAAAACGAGTGGAGTCAAATAGTAGGAAATTTTCCTGATGCTATGAAGTTTAAAATGGACAAGTTTGTTATAAGATCAAATGTATGTATAAATTACTCACCTATTTTACACAATAATTTAATTCGTTTTTACAAAAAGAGCTTATTATTTACAATGAAAGTAAATCTTTGGTCCAATTCCGAGAACGAAATAGACTAAGCATCTGAAAAATAGGAAATGTGGTCTTATATAAGTAAGCAGGTACTAGCGCTGTTTTCTACTATCAAGCCAATATCAATAGAAACCCTTCTGCCGAGTAAGTCAAAGATAACAATCAAACCGCCACAGAAAACTCTTCCAGAAACAAACAATCAATAAAATGTAAAGTTAAAGACAACTTCCTAGATGACCCCGCTCCTCCAATATTTGCCGAAGCCATTACAATTAGACAGTCAAACACAAACAAGCGAAAAAGCCCACTGAAACAATACCTCCGTTCAATCAGGACCGAATTTTTGCACGTTACTTATTCATGGACATTACTTATGCATGCAGCAGCGAAAATATTACAAGATTTTAATGAAAGAAATATTAATTTTAAGGTAAGTTTCCTTTGCGGTCGCGGCGGAGGCGGCATAAGTTTGGTATAAATAGCCGTCGCGAGATTTTCCGCAAAATATGCGACGCTGAAATTTAGTGCAGCGTTTTGTGAGATATTGTGGGAACAATTCGAAGTTTGTAGTCTATGGCGGCGTTGCAGCTTTACTTCGTTATCTGTGACATTAAAAAACAAAGTCTTAAACTACTTTACTTTAAAATAAAATCATAAGTTCGCAAGTTTTACTAATGATTGAAATCTGGATTATTCATATGAAATCATTGTAAGAGCTAAACTCATGTTGATTTTTAATATTATAAGAGATAAATAGGGAATACAAGTACCTACTCAAATTTAGTTTTTAGTAAGACTTATTTATTTTCTATTACATCATTTTTACATGCTTAACATAATACAACAAGCATTGGTACGGTGTTACTAGAAAAGGGGACGAAGGCCTGAAAGGGTCACCAAAGGTCAAAAATGGCATTTTTGGGTTTTTGGGCGTTTTCAGCCATTTGTAGACTTATTTTTTTGGTGACCTTTTGAGGTCACAATAACTCCAGTCCCTGTGACCCTAGGGTCACCAAAATCAATCAGTCACCTTCTCTTATTAAGACTGTGCTAACAAATAAGGTTTCTTGTGAATCGGTCAACGCGTTCGGTTGTAATCATCAAATACACAGACAGACAGACAGACAGCGCTATGCATATTAACCATTCACCTTATAATTCATAATAAATAATATAACAGTAGTAAATTAAAATATATCTTAAAATGTACATTGAAGAGAAGACGGTAGGTCTTCTCTTGGGGGTCGCACTTGAGGGCAACCAGGTTGAAGTCATGATGATAATAGGTATCGTAATTCTTAATTACGTGTGCTTCTGAGCCCCTTGCCACTACTCTCCCGATCAAATACAGCATAGCGATCTCGACAAAGTGCCTACATAGTCTTCCTCTCGACTTTAATAATCGTATCACTCGGAAGCAGACAGAAACATGAAAGTAATTTAGAAGAAAAATGTATTCAAACATAAGTACTTTATTCAAATTTGAGAGCAGTTGAAGCGGAAAAATATGAATATGATTTCCACGCACTTTGGACAAGTTCCTCGGATCGCACCAAATGAACCATATTTCGGGCATAACACTCGCATTATTCAAAAATGCGGCGAAGCTGGGTATTCACCGCGCGGTAGGTGGGTACAGTCGCTTTTTAAAAAACAAAAAATATAGAAGATGTCTCAGACACAGCAGCAGCGGAACTGGTCTCCTTTTAGTGATATACGAGTAACATAAGTCAAAATGTGATATTTTTTCTAATCTTTGCTGGGATAGAAGACTAATATGTGTTGTGGATGATGATGGTAATAACTAATAATATTAGATTTTCCGTCTTACAGTTGTTACAAATCGGATTAACTTAATTAAAATAGATGAAATTAAGACAATACATTTATTTGCAATACTTAGAAACCTAATATTAATACTTAGGTCTAAGACAACTAACGCTGATCTTGTAATAAACGTATGATTTGGCTGGTATACGGAAGGACGTTGCGAGTGATAGAGTTTCATAATGTGGATAGGTGTTTAGTTGGATGAATGTGCGATGGGTTCTGTTTTACATTTAGTCTTATGATACAATTACGAGGCTACGGTTATCTATAGAATGCACTTACAAAGGAAAAAATATACAATGTTATTATTGGTTCGTAAGTCACCATCATCTCAGTCGTAGATCTGCTATCCAGGTGCACTGCTGAACACAGGCCTCAATTATAGGTCTTAAAGATCTTATAGGGGGTTGTTGCCATACTGGCCACGCTTGGCAGGCGGGTTGGCGAGCAAAGTACGAGATGTTGACACAAAGAAAGACGCTGCTGCCCATCTTTCATAGGTATTCCTTGGCAGAATCTTACAACTTCCACGGGCAAGAGAGGAGAGGTAACATTCTACTGCCGGCACCCTAAGGAAAAAATACACAATGATAATATTGGTTCGTGAGTAGACAGCCTTTATTTAAAGTAAGTCTTAAGAACACTTGGAGGGAGCCTTAACTTTTTATCTACATTTCGTCGCTACAGCTAAATGAACTGAAACCGTAACGCAGATGCTAAAGTTGCCATTTTACTTTTTGTTATTTGATTCAGGCATTATTCCGACTTTCATTTGTACATGTTTTATTTTTAGGTCAACCTTTTGAGGTTTCTTGTCTGGCCACATTTAGTCGGCCATTTTGTCCTCGTTTGTAAGTAGGTAAATAAATTATAGTTTACCTACTTTTTTTAATGGTCACTCTTTATGACTTACAGGACAGAAAAAAGGTAGTAACGCCGCGGTTAAAGACGTATTTTACATTTACACTGACTTAGGTTGAGAAGACACTCGTAACAATACTAGTGGAGGATTGCATGACCAAAAGTGTACATGGGCTGGATTTTTGGTCCATTTTGTATACCTAAAACTGTTAGGTTGGTTCCATCTTTTGCATTTTTAAGGTATTTTTAGTAACCAGAAACAAAGTTTTTTTATATCTGCACTAAACTAAACTAAAATATGTTTTTTTTTTAACTTTGTACTCAGTTTCACACCGTTTTTGTGCCTTAAGATGTTCATCATCATTTCTGCCGTAAAACGTCCACTAAATCATAAATCATTTATTTCGTAAGAATATTACACGTTATAATTTACACACATTTCAACACTAATAACATTTGCGTTTGCATTGCATCTACACTAATAACACTACTGAACACTGGCCTCACTCACAAGGAGAGGTAGTTGCCACCCCCACCACGCTTGGCAGGCGGGTTGGCGGGCGCAGTAAGGATCAACATCCCTATGTTGATACATGGAAAGACGCTGCTGCCCATCTCCCGGAGGTAGATTGTGATTCCGGGGTTGATTGCGCTAATATGACTACTACCGAAGTACTGTTTATGTTCAGTAATAAGTGTAATTGTTCTTTGTCCTGATTAAGTCAAAATAAATTACCTTACAAGGTACTGCTACATTTTATACAACTGCCACTAAATTATAAAATTATATTTAACAATACGGTTTATAAACTTCTCAATTTACGAATCGGACCCCAGAACAGAGTGAAAAACTGCAACTTTTATTTTCCCCTTCGCAAGTTCGTGTCGTATGTAAATAGAATGGGGCCGGTTGTGTGCCTTGGCGCACCCCGCGCGCTAATGACGCGGGCGTCGCGATGACGATTCAAGGTGCCAGTGAAGTAGTTTCTAGATTCCGGTGACAATGTAGGAAACTATAAATGATTGTACAGACTGGGTTGTGGGACTTGTGCGTAGGATCTTAAGTGTTTAACAGATTTTGCTTGGATTCTTCATATATTTTTTCATGGAAAAAGAGACACGCTTTTCTTACCGTGGGGTGCCGGCAGTAGAATGTAGCCTCTCCTCTCTTGTCCGTGGATGCAGTAAGAATCTGCCAAAGGATACATCTGTAAAGTGGGCAGCACCGTCTTTTCGTGTATTAAGATCCCCTACTTTGCCAACCCGCCTGCTAAGCGTGGCGAGTATGGCAAGAACCCCCTCATGATCGTGGAGGTCCATGAGGGAGGCTCATGTCCAGCAGTGGACAATAGTCGCGTACAGCACTCCTAAGGCTGATATTATAATGATGACACTTTTCCTAGTATTTTAATTTTAAGAGTTGAAAAGGGATGTTACGAAGCTAATTTTACAAATTTTCTATTAGTAGTACTGGTAGTACGTCCTCCACAGCACCAGGAAAGTCCCAGAATTGTCTACTGCGAGCAAAAATATGGCATCTAACAGATATTTTCCTCTAAACAATACACAGTATTTTTCCACCAAGCATAGGCCAAAACGGCTGTAAGAATTAATTTGAATAATTGGGGCGCGCGGATATCCATCATTTCCTATCGAGCCGCCCGCCTCACTAACTGACTGCTTGTTATTCTTTCCGAGGGAAATATTCTTGAGCAAAGCCTGTGGGTTGGTGGCGCCTTCCTTGAATAAAGGTGAGTCTTAAGAAAGGTGAAAAGACTTGGGTACTTAGGTACTTCACTTATATTTTTAACCGACAAAAATCGGAGGTTTTGAGGTCGACGCGTATATTATATATATTTTTTCTGTATGACGCATAACTTTTTACAGCGTAGTCCGATTTTGATAAAAAAAAATTATTGGAAAGGGTATACCCTGAAATTGGTCTCATATTAATTTGGAAAATTCAACGCTAAGGGTATAAAACAGGGAATTAATAATTGTTTACTCACTTGTTGTAATGTATGTATGTATGTACAATGTATGTTGTACGCATAACTTCACAGAGTAGTCTGATTTTGATAATTATTATTGAGAACCAACTCAAAAACTACTAGACCGATTTTCAAAATTCTTTCACCATTAGAATGCTACATTAACAAGGGTTAAGAATACAGGGATAAAATATAGACCATGTTACTAAAGAGTAGCATGGTCTACATTTTATCCCTGTATTCTTATGGGAACGGTAACTACGCGGGTAAAACCGCGGAGTGCGGCTAGTGATAAATAATTTGAAAACCTTTGAACAATATGGAATTACATTTTTCATAAACAAAAAAAGTGATTAGAAGACATTAATTTATTCAACACTGATGTTGAATAAATGTCTACTTATCACTTTTCCCAATAATGTATACTTTCCAACAAAGCTACATTGACGAATTCACAAGTCTGTAAATTACCCGACGACGTACGTATTTTTGGTTAACGCTGCGCCAGTTAACTGTACCTTTCAGATTTTTTATCAGCTCCTGATTGCATTTAAAGTGAAAAGAATAAATGAAGATAGATCGCTCACCTGCAGTGTTCCAACTCTGAGTGACGGGCGAGAGATGCTACCTCATCACCTGTTTGCATATTCTTGAGCATTAGTATTTTTCTTCTCGAAAGTGTATGTTCGCATAAAACAGGTGCCTTAATGGTAAAAGAAAACATCGTCAGAAAACTCGCGGCTTCAGACTTATTGACCTGTTATTTCCTCTGATTAATTGTCGTGGGGGCAGTAGAATTTTACCCCTGCTCTCGTGCCCATGGATGCAGTAAAAGCCTGCTAAGCGATACCTCCGGAAGATGGGCAGCAGCGGCTTTCCGTGTATCAACATCTCGTACTGCGCTCGTCAACCAGACTGCCAAGATTGGTGACTATAGCAACTACTCCTCATGGAGATCCATGAGGGAGACCTGGGTTCAGTAGTAGACGTTTTACAACTGAAATTATGAATAAGCCGACTAAGTCGGGAGGATGGTATAGGTGCTTGGAAAGCCTAATGCTATCAATGTCCAAGGCACTGCAGCGTCCTTGCTGCCTTTCCATATAGATGGAAAATAATAGTATAAAGCATAAATAACAGATGGAAAGGCTTGACTTTTAACTGAAGTGCCCCATACATTCTTTATCTGTTGGTGTCACCGTGTAAATCTTCCATATCTAGAGAGGTGTTCAGTCGTTTCGTTTGAGAGATTTTTGTAACCACTTTTCCAAGACGATATTTTTAAAGCCTTTTGATGTAAAACATCTTTTGCAGGGGTAAAACCGATCGGACGAGAGGTGACACGTGACGGTTGGAGATGTGTGAGTGCTGTGGCGACTGTAGCAACTGTATTATTTTTCTTCTGTATTCAACGTGTGCGAATCTGCGAGAAATAGCGTTATTGTTATACAAGCGAAGAAATAAAATTCGAAGTCAAAATTAATTTTGCCACCTCAAAATGTCAATTAACAAAAGAAAAACAAAACACTTTTATATTACATAAAGCACATAATTGAATTCATTCGTTAAAGATAACTTTTTTCCAGTGAGGGACGAAAGAAGCAAAAATAAACCTCGCTCTTTCTCTTTAAAGGAGAAAAGAGACACATGTGTTCACACTACCTACGAACATTATAGGTAAGTGCATTACCATATTTCCTCGCAAGAACGGATTCCTTCGCGCATCTTTTCGTGACGATGATGGATGATGCAGGTAGCCTGCCGGATAAATGAACAGGAAACAAATACTGCTGCGAATGAGGAAGACATTGTTTATTGTTTATGGTACACAGATTTTATTGTAGTTGCGATATTATACCATCTTGGGAATGGAAAGACCTAGAAAGGCCTATGTGTCACAAGACACGCTACTTCATAAAAAAAATTATAGTTAGTTATTATTTATTATTTAGTCTCTTCGCACAAAATAATTGAGCTGCCACGGGACGCCTGGCAGATGTAAAAAATTGTCGCTACAACTACAGTAGATCAGTTGGGAAGTGTCTGCTAGTTGAAGAGCCTTTTTGTGATAGGTTTCAATAAGGATATAAAAAAAAAACAAATAACATGCGTAAAGTTGTACCCATGTCAACGATTTAAACAACAGGACTCACAAGTGTCAAGCACGTGTTAAACCATTTTCTCTTTTATTTTCTAGAATCAATTCATCAAAGCAATTCAATTTGCCGTATCTTTGTACGAGCGTACAAAATAAAACTCTCCGATTAATTCACCCTCGCGCATACATTAGGCACTGTTTGTTTTTGCTACATTAACATTTTTATGACTAAACTGAGAGATTTCACTTACTACGACATTACAAAGTTACTTCGCCAACTCTCTAGTGCCTTTTAACTCTATTGGTTTGAAATAAGATTTATTTTCGTCTGTGTTTTAAGTTATGAAGTTTTCTGAAGTTTGTCGGGAAAGACGTAGTGTAATCTAAGGAATGGTTTAAATGTTGTGTCTGCCGTTGTAATGACTCGCCGAGTTAATGTCTCTGACTGCTTGTTGTTGTTAATATAAATAATAGCTCTGGTCACACTTAGCATTTAGTTACGTAACTGCTTGCTCGAAAAACAACGCTTTTTTCATCATTTTCAATTCATTAGGTAAGGAGGTTTAGTTGCTCACAATACTGTTTATTTTATTTGTTAGAAAAAAAACAGTGGCAGAGGAAAATCTATAAGAGAACGTTTCTTTTATCAGTTAAATAATTCATAATTTTCGAGACTGTAACAATGGTCTGATTGGGTATGATGGTTGCATCATCTGGATTCCATAACTCAAATCAAAGACATAAAAGATTGCATTTTTATCTATAGGTTTGGTATTGATGTAATTGCTATACCTAGTTTCAAATATTGTGTAGTTTATTTTCAATTAAAACTTTATATTTTAATTTCTAAAATGCATTTGTGACGAAATCGAAAACCAATGTTTTTTCTCACCTAACCGTATCACTGTGGTATAACTCACAAGCTGGCTTGCAAATTAAGTTACTTCACTCTAATGCTGGTAAATTAACTTTAGTCCACGGAACGGAATTATGCACAAAGGATTCCACCTGCATAAACAGCTTCAAAAAGCACCGAGACCACGAAAATGAACTTCCAAAGCATTTAAGTCCAAAAATCACGTTACAAAGTTGGACCTGCTTTGCTCCAATCTCTACGCATACATTACAGCAAGGTACTGAAACAAAATCATTATTCAAATCCCCTGAATAATGTTTTCAGGAATCGAGACAGAGTTCTGCTCGTTTTTGAATTTTAATACGGACCTCTAACAAGTTTTCAGTCAAAGGAAATCGGGCAGGTGGCGGTGTGCTGCAGAGCGAGGCGGACACCTACCCTCTGAATAATATCATGGTTCGTGGTTCATATAAATCAATCAGGAAACAGTTTGTAGTTCATATAATTTTATGAAACTCCAAATTTCAAAAATAAAATCCCAAGTTTCCGCAGAATAAAGAAGTTTTAATCATTTTCTCTGTAAGTATTTTATATTCTCTGTTTTTCTATAAAAAAAATAATTTTGGATCATCCCCTAGGTACGTATCATTGATGATACCGCGATGATAAAAAACCTATGTGCACTGGGTACTGAGCCAGCTCTCAATACCATAGTATCAGTACTTGTAATACACAGTGCTTCATCATCACAACCTATAGGACTTAACCTTAGGACGCTGGACATAGGCCTCCCCCTCATGGACCTGCAAAGCCATGAGAGGGTGGTTGCCATACTGTTGGCGAGCAGAGTAAGGGATGTTTATACACGAAAAGACGCTGCTAGGAGGTATCCCTTGGCAGATTCTTCCTGTATCCACGGGCAAGAGAGAAGAGGTATCATTCTACTACCGTCACCCCACGGCTAATTAAGAAATAAACAGAGCTTATTTCGTAATAACACGTCCGTTCCGCCCCAGTGTGGCCCGCGTCGGCGTCGTCATCCGATCAAAGCGACGTCGTCAAAGGACGCCGCAGTGTCCAGTGTAATTAACACCTCGTCTGGGCACGTGCCGAACTTTATCCTGGACCCCTGAGGTACCCCCTGTTTACTGGGGAAGGCTGGAGGCTGAAGGGAATATAAGACACCACGCTGACTGCCTGCGTGGCTCAGTTGGTGTACTAGCCGACTGATACGCAGGTAGCGTTTGATTCACGGGACAAATGTTTGCTAACTGCAGATATTTGGGTCTAGGTGTTTTTCTATGTATGATATGATAAGTATTTAAAAAAATTAATTTAAGTATTCTATCGCCTGGTTTCCAGAGAAGATGCTTTGCGAAGTTTAGGGCAAGATTGTGTTGTGTCCAAAAAAACACTTCTCGATCTTGGTTGCTCAGTAAGTCGCAGGTTGCGGGTTTGTTCCCGCCGGGGGACAAATTTTTGCTTTTGTATTTGAGTGTCTTCTATGTATGATAAGTAAGTTTTTTTTATCAGTTATCATCCATAACACAAGGTTCTCTTACTTTGTTGCTAGGTGGTGTGATAATGATCCTGAGGTTATAATTATACATTTTTTTTTAATTTAAAAAAATACGAATTTCAGATTTTATTCCCTACCAAAACCGCATGTTTTTATGAGCTGAGGCCCCCCTCGGGTTAGTACATCTATTATTATACACCCTGTATATTATATCACCTGCATGTGCAATAAAATTAAAATGGTTCTCAGACCGTTGCTCACGTTGTATAAATTGTCTACATAGGTGTAAAAGGCCACGGACCCAGACGAAAGTTGCTCGTCCTCATACGGCAGACGGAATTCTGTGATTATACTAAAAATGTCTTCAAACCTGAGCTCTACTGTGGAAAGGTGAATCTACTTTGAATCCGCTTGTAGGATTACACTCCCCTCGCCTTCTTAAAACTCGAGCAAAGGGAATATCAATGGGCTCAAGTTGAAGCAATAACAGGCACTAGAAAAATAGTTTATTCAGTATATTTTCATTTTCAGCATTAACTCGTAATAAACTTTACGTACCTTAACACTTAAAAATAAAACACACTGTAAATTTTGGATAGTTTGATATTTGCTAAGCCTAAAGATCAAGTAAAAATGTTTTATTATTAACCATATAAGTCGAACTATAGATATTGAAGAAACAAATAGTGGGAACGGTTAATAAACACCGCAGTTAGAGGATTAATGCAATTCAAGTGGTTTCCCTAGCAATCACGATAACAATATCGAGGGAAACCATTCATGATATATGGTGGATGACTGGTGCTAGCCAACAATCGGCAATAATGAGCGAAGTCAACATCCCCCGGCAATGTATTAGGGTCGTAACGACAGCCGCGGACGGCGGCCGCGAGATGGCGCGATGGCGCCCATCTCCGGTCACTCGGTCATTACTGCCCTCTACCTATGAAATATTTATGACGACTCGTATAATAACGTCGGCGACGATATCATTATACTTTGTGATGGGGGTGTCGGGGGGGGCGGAATATCTGAACGCCATCCGCATGCCTCACTTACCGCTAAACAAACCCGCGTTTTGAAACGTTCGAAGATTGCATCGGTTGGATCTCTGCGCAGACGCGGCTGGACCTTGTAAACTTGGTAATTAGCTCCATAATCGGACTTGCAGATGAGGTGATTGTGAAGTTGAATGTATAAAAAGGTGTTCCGGGGATCGCATGCATCGGGCGGGCGGCGGCGGCCTATAACGTATTTCGTGCGTCCCACCAACCACCAGAAGTTTGCCTGTTCATAAATAAACGCGAGCGCTATTCAACAGCCCTTGGTGCTGTATGCATAACGAATTTGAAGGAGGCAAACTTGGAGGCTCTGGCTCTGGGATGGAGTATAAAATTCAGTAACAACATGGTGGAGGTTTTCATTCGACGGTCCGCTGCCGGTGAAGACATAGCTCCGTCACGACTGCCTAATTACCCGTAATTAGCCGAGCCCCTGCCTAAGTAGTAGTACCTGTGACTAGTGTTGTGTCGTGTTGTGTAGTGTTGAATGGAGAGGGCGCTGTTTGAAAGTTGCGGATTGTTGCGAGGTTGTTACTGATGCTAATGAGTTGTGAAATGAGTGGATAGTGATGTTGTGCCGTCGACGCCATCTTGGAGGAGCTGTCGCCGTGAGTAGAGTACAGTGGGATGGCACACAATGCTTCCGCGGCGGCCGCCAGGCGGCGTGCGTGTCGCATTCGGGTTGTGGCCGCCGAACTAGTTGCTTTAAATATTTTTGCATGATCTGCTGAGATTTGTGATGGAATTTTATAGTAATTAGGGGAGTATTGTTGAGCTTTTAAGGCGATTAGGGTCGACTTTCCAGTAAGAATTTGCTACTTTTGGGTTTTGGTTCGGGTCAGGTTTTGTTTAACTAATTGCTAGGTAGAAAAGTTCTCGTAAAATAGTTGTAAGGATTATTTTTACATATGTACGTTAGTAAAATTTTAATAAATCTGAAGTAGGCAAATAATATTACCATACAAAGTGGTGCCAACCTACGTGACTCAATTTGTTGTAATAGCCGGTGAGACGCAGAAGGTTGCAGGTTCGAGGCCGTTTGATTTACTTTGCAGGTATTTGTCTCGGGTCTGGGTATATAATGTGTATGATTGTAGTATTTTTTTATTTTGGTCTAGATGGTGCTGTGTGTAGTGTTTTTTTTATTTATTGATAATGTAAAATGTTTAATAAAAAAGCCTTTGTAACAAGGACTTCAGCTACAAACTCTACGGTGGATGGTACCCGTAGATAATATCAATTTAAATTTCATCTTTGCATTTCAAATAACATCTCAACCCAAAACACGAAAAATATTTCCAAATCAGTTCTGCATTGAGCGTCAACAAGCCGACGTATGGAGATGACATATCATCCTGACACCCAGACCAGTTTCACCACAAAAATGAACCTTACCCCATCCCAGTACAGTCGTTACTCACATAATATTAACCTATGACGTACCCAAATCAGCTTGGCGAGGCGACGAGCTGGAAAATGACGTGTCAAGTAGAATGCACCTGTGACGTCATATTTACACGTCGAGTGCACGAAACGGGAAAAATTCGCGAGTTCGTTGGTGACGCTTTTGTGATTCGAGAGAATGCTGTTATCTATTTGAATCTGAATGTTTGGACATTTTTGGATGTGATTTGAATAATCTCAAAATGATCAGCGAAGGATAGGGTCGACGGTTCTGGTAGAAATAAAACTCAGGTCTCTTTCGCTTCTTTCCCTTGCTTGGAAAAAGGTGTTCTGAAGTGAACTTATTCAATTATGTGCTTTATTTAATTTTAATGTGTAAATGTCACATTTATGTAAAATTATAGAAGCACTTGATATAGGGCTAAAAATAATATTATCATTAACTTTGATTGATTTTAAATAATTTGAGGCATTTATAGGCCGATGGCCAGCTGTGGGCAGTGGACTTATGGACCTTTAAAGGCCGATGATGATAATAATGAGGATAAGTTTCCTATCGCTTCTTTCCATCACTTGGAATTAAAATTTTCTGAAGAGAACGAATTCAATGTGCATTATTCAATTAAATGTACTTAGTTTTTCTTTTTTCAAGATACAAGAACTTTATTTGTACGAAACATAGGTATACAATTTTGTGTAGCTTTTGTGTTTAATGAATAAGAACTTTTTGATTTTTTAGTTAAAGATAAGAAAAACTGCCTCTGTGGCTCTAAGTTAGTCGACTGATACGCAGGAGGTAGCTAGCGGGTTCGATTTCCGCCACGTATCACAAAAGGTTGTTATTTTTTTTATTAACACACTATTTTTCGGGTTCGCTTTGTCTGTCTGATGGGGATAAACATTTTTTTTTATTTTAGTATTGTTGATTCCGTTTGCGAAATATTAAAGTTAAAACACTTTTTTCTACGGAACCCCACATAGCGCGTGGCCCGACACGCGTCTGCCCTCATTTATTTTGTTGAAAAATTAAGGGATTATTTATTAACACAAAGGCTACTTTTTCGGTTATTGGCAAAGTAGGCTACTATTTTCAAAGTCATGGGCAGAAGCTAGTTTGTAATGAAGTATAAATTCCCTATTTGTTCACATAAATAATGATTGCACTACAAAGGTACTGGCTAGGTACCCGCGGTCATACCTTAAGGACATAATTTGATGCATCATCTCAGCTTCACTGCTGGACATAGGCCTCCCTCACGGATGTCCAATATTATGAGGAGGTTTTATTGTACCTGATTATATCAACCTATGGCGGTTCACACACTGCCGCGCATCACGCTGCATGTTGCGTGAATGCGTCTTCTAACGTTGCTTGTATCTCCGTTTGTATAGAAAACACGCACAGTCCAACACACCGAAAATGCATCTAAGCGCGGTAATGCAGATCACGCACGTAGGTGCGGAGAAACATTCACCCACGCGCGTAGGTGCGGGGCGAGACGCAAGATATGGCACACCGAGCCCCGCAGTCTAGCGAACAGCTTTAATGAAATGAGTCAGAGCCGCCGTGAATCCACAAAACGCTACTACGCGCGTGAGTGCGTGAAAAACCCGCACGATGATGCAGATCTGCACTCCCGCAAGTACACGCGTAGATGCGTCGACACGCAACATGCAGCGTGGTACGTGGCAGTGTGATAACCGCCTATATCTGAATCTGACTGAAAAATGAGACTAACATTTTCCAGAACAAATAAGCCCTAATTAAAACTGGACAGTGTCAAATGGCGGCGCAATGCGACACAACACGACGTGTGGTTGTAAAGGCGCATCCACACAGCTGTTAACTATTGTGGAGCAACACTGTGCTGTCACACACATCTCAGCCAAAGCACGTCCACTGCTGGACATAGGCTTCCCTCATGGATCTCTAACTAACAAATATACCCAAGGTATCAAATGAAAGGGCATGATGTGTAGATTGCAAAACTGTTGGAACAAATTACAAAAAGTAAATTAAACTTCGAAGCTAGATAAATGTCGGGGGTCGCTTTGAACATGAGGGCTTGTTGCCATACTCGCCACGCTTGGCAGGTGGGCTTGCGAGCGTAGAACGGAAAGACGCTGCTTCCCGTCTTCAGGAGGTATCCCTTGGCAGATTAATACTGCATCCACGGGTAAAAGAGGCGGGACACAATATTTAAATGCCGGCCCCAGCACTGTGCTGTGCAACATGGTAACATTAGGTCACTATCTGTAACAACCCCAATAACTTTTTGTTATCGGATTTTGCTCAGTAACACTGGTAACACTTGGAAACGTTGTTCAGCAAAAAGTAACTGTGGTGTTTTTTATGCGACTGAATGATGATACAAGCCGAAGGCCCAACTGATGTTAGGCGGTAACTTCTACCTATTACAACAACAGGTGTGGTCAATATGTCATATACCTCTATAATATACGTGTAAACCCGTAATAAACTAGATTAGATATAAGTTTGTCTAATAGCCGGCTGGGAGGCAGGGGGTTGCGGTTTCAATCCCGGCCGGGGTTCTGAAACTGTTTGTTTTGCGTGTTTTTAATAAATCTGGGTGCGTCTATTAAATATGTATATGAAACAAAAAAAATATAGGTATTCTATCAATCATCTGGTTCCCAAAATACAAGCTTTGCTCAGTTTGGAACTAGTTGGTGCTGTGTGTAGTGTACATCATTATTTATTTATATATTTTATTTCGACAACACTGCCGAGAACACTTTTTCTGAAAAATATTGCCCGTTTAGAGGTACCTTAACAAAGAAACAAAGAATGTTATTGCTCTAACGGTTATGGCCACCTCATAAGTGTACAGTACGAACGGCACGAAATTAATAGCATTAATCAACTGTTGGATTTAATTAAATCGCTCACGGAGTTCGAAGTGAAAAGTTTTTTAATGTGTATATTTTGCAACTTAGTCATAGAGTAAATTCATCAATATAATAACAAAAACACGAAAATGTATCGCGTAATACCTTTGATTATTCCGGACGTTCCATCAAGCACATTAATAGAGAGGAAATAAGATGTTTTGAATATAGAAACCCATTAGTGATTTATCTATGATATACCGTCATCTTATTCTAATATTACTAGTGTTATGCTGATATAATAAAATTAGTTACCGGTGCTACGGAAATTATATAACAAGAAACAAGCAGTTAGAAGAAAGTATACGCGACGACGTTTATAATAGGAGAAGAGATTATTAAAGCAAGTGTTTAAAATAAATAAATAAAACCGGGCAAGAGCGAGCCGGACTCGCGCACCGAGGGTTCCGTGCCATCATACAATATAATATATGACAAAGGCGGTTTTATATTTGTTGCAGAACCTTGACAGCGCCATCTCTTGTCTGATAGCGGAACTTATGTAGATGTTTTACACTTTCGATGATTTCTAAAAAAGTATGCTATGTAGAGAGATTGTAATAAATTTCCTCTAATCTTTACATACACCTCTAATAGCAATAAAAGTTTCAGAGGTTTATCTCTGCAAACTTCGGAGATAAGGGGGGGGGAACGCTATTTTTTTCAACATTTTTGTAAATAACTCAAAAACTATACGACTTAAAGGAAAACTAAAAACTGTTTATTAATGTGCAAAAGAATACCTTTCATATGATACCATACATAACCTAGTAACTTTCCAAAAATTTTGAAAACGCCCCTTCCACCCCCATTGTCTAAAAAACTATGCAAATTAGAGAGTTCGCTATAATTTTCCTATAAAGTTTACATATACTTCTGTTAGCTATAAAAATATCACGGGTTTATCTCTGCAAACTTCGGAGATAAGGGGGGGGGAACGGTCGTTTTTTCAACATTTTTGTAAATAACTCAAAAACAATACGGCTTAAAGGAAAACTAAAAACTGTTTATTAATGTGCAAAAGAATACCTTTCATATGATACCCCACATCACCTAGTAACTTTACAAAATTTTTGAAAACCCCCCTTCGACCCCCCCTGTCTAAAAAACTATGCAAATTAGAGAGTTCGCTACAATTTTCCTATAAAGTTTACATACACTTCTATTAGCTATAAAAGTATCATGAGTTTATCTCTGCAAACTTCGGAGATAAGGGGGGGGGAACGGTCGATTTTTCGACATTTTTGTAAATAACTCAAAAATAATACGGCTTAAAGGAAAACTAAAAACTGTTTATTAATGTGCAACTGAATACCTTTCATATGATACCCCACATCACCTATTAACTTCACAAAATTTTTGAAAACCCCCCTTCCACCCCCCTTGTCTAAAAAACTATGCAAATTAGAGAGTTCGCTATAATTTTCCTATAAAGTTTACATACACTTCTATTAGCTATAAAGGTATCACGGGTTTATCTCTGCAAACTTCGGAGATAAGGGGGGGGGAACGGTCGATTTTTAGACATTTTTGGAAATAACTCAAAAACAATACGGCTTAAAGGAAAACTAAAAACTGTTTATTAATGTGCAAATGAATACCTTTCATATGATACCCCATACGGCCTAGTAACTTGACTTAAAATTTTTGAGATCCCCTATCCGCCCCCCTGCAGTCAAAATAAGAATGTTTTTCAACATTTTCATATATGCTATATTAGTAAAAAAGTGTTGTCTTTTACCATTTCAAATTTCAAGTTGATAGCATCAGTAGTTCTCGAGATATCCATTTGTGACAGACAGACAGACAGACAGACAGACAGACAGAGTGATTCTATAAGGGTTCCTTTTTACCATTTTGGTCCGGAACCCTAAATCTATAAGGGTTCCTTTTTACCATTTTGGTCCGGAACCCTAAAAAAAATTAGGTTGAATAGTTACCTACATTATAAAATGTTTTATACCAACAAATTTGAAACAGATTCAAAACTGAATTCTACACTTCAATAATACTTACTATATTAATAAAAATAACAAAACAGCACATTATGTTGAAATGTTACCAAATATACACTAAATAAATAACTATAGCACACTTGTTGTTGTATACGATACGAATTTTATTTGTTTGCTTTTAAAAAATCAAATTTGCGTTGACCTTAGTAATTTTCGCGATGGTCATTGTGTTGTTAAAATTAGACTATCGATATCGATATAAACATTTGCTTGCCCAACTCGAGTTTCTGCGTGACAACTTATTAAATTTGAGTTGGCCAATCAAAGCGGTCGCCGCAGTAATTTGACAGAACTAATAAATTATTTTCCTCTCTATTGGGTATGTGCACGATGACTAAATTAAATCAAAATTATTGCAAACACGTGGCACATCACTAGCCATTCATATTTAAGTAGAAATTTTCTCATCTATACAGGGTGTATTATAACACGTGTACTAAGCCGAAAGGGTGATAAACAACAACTTTTGTTTACGACTTTTCAGGATTAAGTGATATTCATTCAAGAAAATACTTCGAAAGTTTTAACTTTAACAGCTGATTATACGATACGATGACAACCTCAACGCCAGCTGATTTTTAGCCGTCATTGTTTTCAAAAGAAAGTTGTGAGCCAAACGCTACTTAGAATAATCAGTTTACAAAATAAAAACAAATTACATTATACACACACACTTTTTTTTCACATCTCATGGAAGTCAGTCCTAAATATTTTTTGAGAAATAAACTAAACTTAAGCCGCTAAACAAAGCGGCGTAAAGCCTGAACCTATAGGTTTACCACGATCAACCACCTCATTCAACGGCCACGACTCAAAACTCACAGCTCCGTAGCTTAAGTAGCAACTCGTGTACAACTCCCGTTCACATGGTACTAGATCAAGTAGCCACTATGTCTATAATGGCACGGATAAGGCTACTTTTCCACAAGAAACTGGGCTAAGTTGAGATGCTTAATATGTGTTTGATCTATAATATAATATTATAGAGACAAGTTTTGTATTTTTGTATGTTTGTAATGAATAAAATCAAAAAGTACTGGCTCTATTTTAAAAATAGTGTCACCAAAAATGCTTCATTATTAGGTAAACGTAAATACAGTAATACTCAGGTTATTTATATTTATTATTGGACCCAGTAGGTGGCGAGCGAGGTGGTACGAAGTTCGCCGAGTTAGCTAGTAACCAACAAAGATTGTTGAGGGTCCTATTCAATCTTATAATGATGTAGTCCAAGCACATTACAAGTTGTGCTCAAAAATTGCAGTCAAAATGCTACATTTGATGGATGATGTAAACTGTAAAGACTGTGATGCGACGAACATGTTAACGTAAATATGATGATGAAGATGGTATAAAAAATTATTGAAGCTAAGTATGTGAGCTTGAGATGCGCCAGTGGCCACGCTCTTGATTAAGTGATTGGGTTTCTGAGTTTCTGATGCAGTAAGAGCCTGCTACGGGATATCTACGGAGGATGGGCAGCAGCGTCTTTTGGACTCTCAACACACTGCGCTCGCCAACCCGCCTGCCAAGCGTGGCGAATATGGCAACAACCCCCCATGATAAAAAATTCCATGTGGGAACGCCATACGGCTGTGATGATGATGATGGTTAGTGGAATGAAAACATAATTATAAAGTTTCGTAGCTTAGAAGCTCGCTCAATGGTGGAGAAGCAGCCTAACAGCGCGGTGGGTAATAGCACGGTGGGTAATGGTAGGTGGTAGATAATGGGTGGTTCCAGCGCGCCCGGGGCGCCTGCCCGTGCGCACGTCCAGCGCTAATCCCACGGTTGTTTGTATAGAGGATGCTTTGGAACTTAAAAGAAGATTTCGCGAGATAAAAAATATAATAGTAAAATCACGTGTCATCGAAAAAAAACAATTTTATGCATCATCATTTCAGCGTAAAACGTATACCACTGAACACAGGCCTCCCTCATGGATCTCTATGAGGGATGGTTGCCATACTCACCACGCTTGGGAGATTGGTTAGCGAGCGCAGTACGGGATGTTGATACACGGAAAGACGCTGCTGCCCATCTTCCAGAGGTATTGGTTAGCAGGCTCTTACTACATCTATGGGTATGATAGGAGGGGTAACATTCTACTGCCGGCACCCCGCGGCATTGTTATGAGCATGATTTTTTTTTTTTGAGGTTGCGGTTGCACTGAATAAAGGATATTTAATTTGGATTTAATTACTTTGAGTGCCTACTTTTTTGTTGAGTTTCAATATTAACATATGTATATACAAAAAATATGAAATGATTATTATTGTATTAATTGATCTCAAACAATTATGTCGATTGACGAGCCATTCAAAATATATGACCTTATGTAGCGCTAGTTGGAAGCAAAATTATCCTTGATTATCAACCCGGTCCTACCTACTATATCTATCTACCTACTGTACAATACCGTGTACAATTAATACGACTCTCTTCGGTACCTTCATTCTTCTCAGTTCTTACCTTGGAGCCCATGTATTTCCTTAAATCATCCAACCAGAAAAGGTAGCTTTGTATATGCCCGGCGACTTCTATATAACCTCGTCCCTCGGAAGTTATAAGTAGAAACTTTCTATTTAACCTGTTATCCCAATATCAACACGCTATATGCAAGCTCGTGCAGATCCGCAATGCGCGGGCGCAGGCGTCTGTTTGCACAGCGCATTCTGCGCCCGCGATTATCAACCGATCGGTAGATCACGACGCGGCTCGTAGACCAAAATACTTATTGTATGTAAAGTGAGGGATAAATATGGCAATAATATAACGCGGGACAAAGGGACTCTTTTTTTCCGTGAGATGGTTAAATGCAAACAAGTTGGTGTTTTTTGTTTGTTTTAGATTTTTGATATATTAGTGAGTTAAAAGAATGTTTACTTAGATAGGGAAGTTATTTATTTTTATTTATTTATAAAAAGGAACGCTGACAGTATACATATATATAAACACATTCAACAATAAAATGACAAGGATCAGTTCTTATATATATGCCAATTATAGGCGAACACAACACTCTTTAAATTTATACTAAAAGTAACTAAACATATCTATATCATAGTTATGGTTTTTACAAGTTATGGTTTCTACAAGTTATGGTTTCTACAAGTTATGGCTGGCCAAAACAGTCGCTTTTTACCGCTATAATTAAATAAATAATGAGCACTACACTGCACACAGCACCATCTAGTCTTAAACTATGCAAAGCTAATATCCTACATGGCTAGGCCTAAGTAAGGTATTAGTGTAAGTTTTATTTTTTAAGGCATAACGTAGAATATAATGTTATAATGGAGAACACTTTCATGATTATTGTCATACAGTTTATTTATTATTATTTATTTATTTAAAGCATGTACTATGAAAATCGGATAATAAATACAACACGTGTATCCGTCTTTTTAACCAACTTCAAAAAGAAAGAGGTTCTGAATTCGACTGTATGTTTTTTTGGTTGTTTGTTACGAGATTACTGCGCCAATTATGAATAGACTTTAAGTCCCAGTGCGTAATATCTAGTTATATCCAATGTGCGATTCCTGGTTCTTGTTAGTCATTATATTTTCATATTTAAGACGACCTCTGTGGCGCAGCGGGCGAAGGTCCGCCTGCGACGCTAGAGGTTGCGGGTTCGATTCCCGCCTCGGGACAAATGTCTGTACGATCTGCAGATATTTGTTCAGGGTGTTCTGGGTGTTTTTCTATATATAATAAAAATATCTATCTATGTAGTATATAATGTATTAAGTATATCAGTCATCTAGTACCCATAACACAAGCTCTGCTTAGCTTGGGGCTAGATGATGCTGTGTGTTTAAAAAGAAAAAAAAAAATTTATAGTTGTGTAGAACTATCCGGAGGTCGAGATCTCAACTAGAACAATTATTTATAGTTGTGTAGAACTATCCGGAGGTCGAGATCTCAACTAGAACAATTATTTATAGTTGTGTAGAACTATCCGGAGGTCGAGATCTCAACTAGAACAATTATTTATAGTTGTGTAGAACTATCCGGAGGTCGAGATCTCAACTAGAACAATTATTTTACCTTAACTAATTAATGGCATTTCTTATCACAGGATACATTGTTATTATTAATCATGTAACCAAAATGAACAAATCTCGATTATGTACTTTTACGAATAGCCGAATGACCTGGATTCTAGATTCTCCTGACCTGCTCTTTTACATTTAGTCTCGGAAGAGGCCAGTGATCATATATGAGTGTTCTTTGTTACTTTTATATGATTTGCATTTTTAAGAATATTTACGTTTACCTATTTTCGAAGTGCTACATATAATCAACCTTTAATCCCGATTTTTATCCTTTTAGCGAAAGTTTTACTTTAGATTTCTTAGATAGGATCTTGTTATAAGTTTTTAGTATATTTCTGTATGCTAATAAAATTATGCTACATCATAGTTCCTTTGCGCATGTATATTATTTTAACTTGGTTACATATACTAAGGCAGAAAGAGGGACTTCCGAAACACTTCGTTTGCCGACTTTAGGCTGTCGCCTAGGTAAACTGTATGTCTTGTTTTTCGTCCATTTGACTGGGAACAGCTTTTGTAGTTTTCACTTATATAATTCGAGAATACGTAAAACCTTAATACCTACTTAATACTCAACATCCACACAACATCAAATCAAATTTTATTTACTACTTTACATACGAGTACAGAACATACTACATAACAATACACTGCTCCTTAGATTATCAAAACTAATTTCAGTATACACATTTGTTGCTTGTTGGTTTCTTGTTTTCTGGTCACTGCAGATGGTAGTACTGAAAATCAGTGTTTGCTCTATGAGTAAACATAAGCTGAGTTGCTACCTATTTGCCTTACTGCAACACACACATCAGTATATTTGTCTTATTTTTTGGGCAAAGGTTTATTGTTGTATTATTGTTTTTAACATTTGTTTATTTTGGTTTTGCTTTCTAATTGTTTGTATTTTAATCGTTTTCAAATTGTTTCATTTCATTGTAAGAAAATGTGTATCTACATTTTAGTAAAAATTGTATGTGTGTGCTGAAGTAGCAAATAAAGAAATTATCTATCTATCTACCTATCTATTGTTTATGGAGTGTACCTAATTGAAAAGTTTAAAACACCTTAAATTTTATAATAACTTACTTACGTTCTTTTCTAAAAAAAAGCATGACATTCTAATTTTTTTCCGCTATGTTGAAATTGTTATGATCAATGACAACATTAATAAAATCTGTGTTGGTTAATTTTGCTTAAAAAGGAAACGCCTCACATAAGCCGATACAATTTGAGTAGCACTTAATTGTCTGTTTAATGAAAATAACATTGGTTGCATTAATTACCGGAACATTTCTAAATTACTAATTTTGAGTTAACTAACTCAATAGAGGGTATTTTCAGATTATCTCTGAATCAATATCACAATAACTCAAAAGTTACAAGCTTTTATACCTCTATAAAGTCAATCAGGAAACAATTAGTTCCAGTAAATAAAATATATTTTATTTAACACTCATTCTACAAATAGCACATTTTGAAATGTTCCAATACGGTATATAAATTTATGATATATCGAAAAATCGCCAATTAAGTGATGCTTTATTTAAGACATTGATATTATTGGAGTATTTTATGGACGTAACTACTATTTTATACATGTATGAAAATAAATGTTAACAGATCTCTCGTTTGCAGTATTTAAATTAAACGTCATTTACAAGACTGGTTTTGTCGTTTTAATATAAGGTACTTGCCCGCCCTTTATTTTATTGATATTGTAGGTAGCTTGAGTTTCTGTGTTGACTTCTTCAAAATAAAGAAATCCTAGACACAGCACCATCTAGTCCCAAATTAAGCAAAGCTTGTACTATGGAAACCAGATGATTAATATATTTTTGAAATACATGCCGTGGGGTGCCGGCAGTAGAATGTTGCCCCTCCTCTTGCCCGTGGATGCTGTAAGAATCTAAACGGAGTGTTACATAGTCATTGTAAGAATCTGCGAAAGGCCTTCGGAAGTTAGGCGGCAGAGTCTTCGTGTATCAACATCCCATACTACGCTCGCCTATCCGCGTGCTGAGTATGGCAACAACCTCTTATGATCAGTACCTACTTAGTCATCATCATCAGTGAGGGAGGCCTTTGTCAAACAGTGGATGTCCTACAGCTGGCAGAAACATACCCACATAGAAAACAAGACAACTAAAACTACAAAAAGCGAAAATATTTGTCCCCCGGCGGGGATCAAACCTGCGTCTCAGTCAGTTATTAGAGAGCCACCCAAGTTGTCTTACGTCTCTTCTAGCTTCATGATATCGGTAATTATTAAGACATAATATGGAAAGGGAAACAAAAACATATTTTTATTTATAACAATTATTATTATTTATTATTACTTAGTTCAAAACAGAATCCAGTTGTATAAACATTTACAGACAATATTTTAATTTGTATACATAGTCAAGCAAGTGTTTACTTCTACTTTCAAAAACCTACCTATCTTTAAGTTCAATTTAAATTTTAATTGGTACCTATACATAATCTTTAATATCGTTAATTTTGATCTGAACTCTAGACTAAGTTTTAGTATAGTTGAATTTAATTTGTGTCCTGTAATTAAAAAAACACAGCCTTTATGACGATTTAGACTATCATATTTTAACTTTATATGTGATTTTTCTTGGATGTCCTAATAAATAAAATAAAAAATTAAAATTTTGCCTTGAAAATGTTATGCAAGCGAAACGGCGGGTAAAAGCTAGTTAGGTTATATAATATAAGATTAATTTTACATCTACAATATTTCATACATATAATATCGTCTAATAGTCTTGCGAAGACGTGTCCCCCCCGGCGCCATTGTCTACCACACCATTATTTTTCTTCGTCTTCTTTGGCAGAAGATGGGTGTGGATCTTAGGCAAGACTCCTCCTTGGGATATCGTTACTCCCGACAGCATTCTATCCAGTTCCTCATCGTTTCTTATAGCCAACATAATGTGGCGCGCAGTTATTCTGAAAAAAGTAAGTTTTAAAAACAAGCTTTTATTACTTGTTATGAACTAGTAGGTAGATATTAGGTATGATGAAGATAAAATGTGTATAAATGTAGGGCTACCTTAAAGCACACTATGCGTGCTTATCGTCTCAGCCACAGAATTAGGGTAAGGGATTAGTCAAATCCTTTAATTATGTTGTCTCAGCCGTAGGACATAAAAAAAAGTTTACAAACGCAGTAGGTACATGGAAACAGATGATACACGGAAAGGCGCTGTTGCCAATCTCCCGGAGGTATACCTTCGCACTGGGATTTTTACTGCATCCACGGGCAAGAGGGGCAACATTCTACTGCCGGCCCCCACGCCAATAACTTAACTCAATATTTATTTTTATTTTGTTAAAACCCTATCAACATAAAACATTTTACAGGTTAAATATTACAAAAATTAAGGAAGATATGTAGGTAGTTACCTACTTTATCAATTATCAGTCATCTGGTAACCTGCTCTGCGTCATCTGGGTCTAGTCTATCAAGCTTTGTCAGATACTATATTTAAACTATACTTTGGCAGTCAGATACATGTACGTTAGGTTATATGTAAGTACATACTCGTACATATGGTAGGTGGGTGCTGTGCCAATGTCCAGGACTAGATATATTCATAACTATGTTCTACAATTTACATACCTTGTGCGATGGTTATCGGTAGCCGCATTACATGCCAGCTCAAGGATTTCAGCCGACAAGTATTCTAAAGCAGCTGCCAAGTGTACCGCAGCCACCATGGCGATGCGACGGGCGAAGTTTCCACTTTTGAGGATCCTGTGAACTCGCCCGACGGAGAACTTCAGCCCCGCTCGTTTGCTACGCGTGATGTTCTTCTTCGGCCTAGAAGACGTAACGGCTGGAAGCAAACTTATACGTTATTATAACAGTTATAGTGTAAATGATAATATTTTCGCACTCAGGTACATAACACGTTTAAAAATTATCCAATAAAAGTTAATTTAACCTTTTGATTTAGGAGCCATGATGATAACGCAAAAATTTAAACAACTAAACCACCCGCAAGAATAATTGCTGTTCTAAGTAGTAGCACAGATTCACACAGATTACAGAAACTAAGTAAAACATAGTCGGTAGTCGGTACTTACAAATTACAAACTACCCTCATCCTTTGACATAGGTAGAAATGCTTTGATTAGGTCTAGGAGCCAGGCACATTGTATTTTCCACTGTTAATGTTACATTTACGTGTTCTTATTATAGAAATTGCACAATCATCCAAATACCGAAGTCTAAAAATGATAATCCTGATCTGATCGCTACAGAATGAACCGATTTCAGTAAATAGAAAAAAAAATGTTTTCTACTAAACCTAACAGATGGAGCTAGCAAAAGTAGAAGGCAAGTTTGTTGTCGATTCTTAACCCCTAAGTTCGGTAACGTATCGTATACATTCATACGTTAGCCGTTTTCAGTAAAAAGAAAAAAGTGTGTTCTACTCGTCTATGGTTCTACTTCTACTATACCTAACTGATGAAGCTGGTAAGCGGGAAAGACAAGTTTGCGATTGTTGTCATTGTTAAATTGTGTTTCTAACCAATAAAATAAAACTAACGCCATCTATAAAGTTCAAGGGATTTTTTTTTTATTTTCTTTCTTTATTGAAAACGCTTCATTGAATCTTAGACTAGATATATTATATGGACTACTCACCGACGGACCTTTCCTTCTGTCAATCCTATTCGCCAAAAATCTAACGGGTTTATAAAAACTAATTCAATAATTGATTTTCCAGTCACAGAATCGCTTTTGCAGTGTGATAAGCTCTAATAGCCTTAGACTTGTAACTTTAATGATTATTTTTCAAAAAGTAGGACATGTTTCAGAGGTTTTTAAAGGCTATTTAAAAAACTCAAAAATTATGATGATACGATCCATGAGGACTTAAATAATTGTAATAGTAGACACTGGAGTCTATCATAGGGCATAATTTCATGCCCTAAATTTTAACTTGCGGTTGGGTTTCTTGTTCTTGCCGTGGGGTGCCGGCAGTAGAATGTTACCCCTCCTGTCGTGCCCGTGGATGCAGTAAGAGCCTGCTAAGGGATACCTCTGGAATAATGGCAGCAGCGTCTTTCTGTGTATCAACATCCCGTACGGCGCTCGCCAACCCGCCTGCCAAGCGTGGTGAGTATGGCAACTACCCCTTATGGGACATTTTACGGCTGGAATGATGATGATGATAGGTTTCTTGTTTCGTTTTATAATGTTTGCTTGCGTTTACACCCAGTTCTGATGATGGGATCCATGATGATAAATCGAGGGAAATACTCAAATGGCGTGCATATAGCGGTTGGGGTATTTTCAGCAACAAGTCAAGGATTCATCATTGTTTGATTCATCGTTTTTTTGTGACAAATGAAAAAAATATTGTCTTCCAAGACTCAAAGTCCCTAAATAATAAAACCGCCAAAGAGCGAGTCGGACTCGCGCACCTAGGGTTCCGTGCCATCATACAATATAATCTATACTAATATTATAAAGCTGAAGAGTTTGTTTGTTTGTTGGCTTGAACGCGCTAATCTCAGGAACTACTGGTCCGATTTGAAAAATTATTTTCATGTCAGTTCATATCAGTATTAGGTAGCCCATTTATCGAGGAAGGCTATAGGCCGGGGGTGCTCAAACAGTCGATCGCGAAAGCTTTTCGAGTCGATCGCCAGCAATATACTTATTATACCTACTTAGTACCGACTCATACCTAAAATAATAGGTAACATTGAACGGTGCGCGGCGATGATCGACGATCACTGAGACAACGCCACCTATTAGCAGTGACAAGACTTATTTTGTGCCGCGTAATGTAAACAAACGTAAAATCACTCTCTATTAATTTACCACGAGCGATTTTGAGTAGGTATAATTGGGTTTAGGAGAGAGTTCACATTAGGAAGTCTGTTTTTCTGTTTGAACTTTGACAATCAATCCACCTGCGCACTGCACCATTTTTGTCTCTTTCTATTTTTGCAATTCTGATTTAAGTACCTATTTCATTCAATTACCTTGCGTAGATGAAGTTTGCGTTTAGCTGCAAGGTAAAAATAAAACTATTACCGACATGATTAGCGCAATAAGCGGGTTTAAAAATAAATTGAAACTTTTAATTAGTCAATTTGAAAGAAATGGCTTGAAAAATTTTCCTGCATTGAAAGCAAGGGCAAGCACTCACACAAGTTGTGATATTTATGTGACAGAGCTAAGAAACATTCTTGGTGAGTTTGAGAGACGTTTTTCTGACTTTAACAAACTAAAAAATATCGTCACTTTCATGAGTTATCCGTTTTCTTGTGAAAACGTCGAAACATCTGCTACTGAAATATCTTAACACTTTTAACATGGAAATAACATCTATTGAGAATGAGGTATTGCAGATGATTTCTGACATACATCTAAAATCCAGAGAAACTGATGCCAATTTCTGGTCCTTGATATCTGAAGAAAAATATCCATGTTTGAAAGAAGTAGCTCTTCAGTTAACAGGATTGTTTGCATCGACTTATTTGTGCGAGGCCGCATTTTCAGAAATGAAAATTATCAAATCGAAATATCGTAATCGACTCACTGACGCACACCTGGCATCATGCTTGCGATTGGGGCTCAGTAACTACGTACCATCCTATGAAAAGTACGCGGATAATATGCAGTGCCATGCATCATCATCAAGACAGAATTTGTAGTTCGTAAGTTACGTTAAGATTCCTTCATTTTGTACATGTTTAATTTTAAAGGGCAGTAAAACGATATGTCAAAAAAAATTGTTCCTACCTACATTGTAGCTTAGTCGATCTCTTGCTTTCAAAATATTTTTGGTAGATCGCCGACACTATAAGTCTGAGCACCCTATAGGCTATACATATCATCACGCTAATACTAATAGGAGCAGAGTACTAATGAAGAATGTTTCAAAATCGGGGTTTTTCCCTTTTGAGAGCTTCCACTGCGTGCGCTGCGTAAAGGGTTAAAGTTTCGCAAAAATCATGTATATCAGAATTGTCCCCCCTTAAAAGATCTAAAAAAAGTCAGCGCTAGCTTATATCTATCTCTTAAGGTTGGCTCACTATAACCTTTTTATGCTAACCAAATTTGCTAAAATAATGCATTAGGTATTTGCGAAGGTGTTTTTATAAACATGATATTAATTCTTATCCAAATAAATACGTTACTCATTACAAGTATTTAATTTAAAATAAAATTGCCTTTTACATTATTTGATTTCAATGAATATCCTAGGAGATATCGCAGTTTTAAATTAACATCGCAGAAAAATAATGGTCTCTAAATCCGAGTGGCCTTTCCCCACATTCACTCAAATTAACAGCTGGCACTTCAATTGTGTTGCTAAGAAACCTTAAACCACAAAATTTATGCAACGGAACCAGACTCCAAGTAAAATTTCTTCGCAATAACGTGATTGGTGCTACAGTTTTGACTGGTCCAGCAGTAGGGCAAACAGTGCTGATACCTCGCATCCTATGATACCAACGGATTTGCCTTTAAACTTATAAATAATTTAATTTCCGGTGAATGTATCGTTTGCCATAACAATTAATAAGGCCCAGGGGCAAACATTTAAGCACGTAGGATCATATAAATGCGTAGGAATAGGTTTACGACAAGACTGTTTTTCGCATGGACAACTATATGTTGCCATATCGAGATCTGGTTCTGGTTAAAATCAATATCTTCTTCTGCCGGAAGAAAACAAAACTAAAAATATAGTGTACGCAGTAGTATCTACTATAAAATAACATAGTTTTGAGTTTTAAGAATAACCTACAACCTGGGTCTTAATATAATCTTATAACCTACATGATATAAGATTATAAGACCCAGTACTTTTAAGGTAAAATTAAAAAGTGGAACTTTAAAACGTTAGGTACTTCCAATTCATTCATTCATCAATATATATATGTATATGTATATATTATATTGTATATGCAGGATGGTCCAAGATGCCTCGAGTACCTAAGATGAGACACATCTTCTAAAAATGCAAGTAAATAATGCTTAACTAAAATGTATTTTCTGTCAACCATTAAAAGCTTTATCTGTACCTCCAATTAAACTTCGAGTCAAGTGAGTTTAAATTGTTTGTGATGGTGATGATTGGTGGATTTTCGAAGTCTTAGAAGTTATATTTTAAAGTGTTTTAACTTGTATATGAATATTAACAAATCATATTTATAAAGAGGTAAAGTTTGTGAGTTTGTAGGGGGTAATCTCTGGACCTACTGAATCGATTTTCAAAATTCTTTTACAATAGAAAGCTACAGTATTTTTGAGTGTCATAAATTACCGGCCAACGAAGCGAGCACCGGGTCAGCTGGTGTTTAATACACCTTGCGCAGTACCTACATAATTTAGCACTGAACGTGGTCGTTGATTAACGTCAGCTACTTGTCATTAGATAATAAGGTGTTGATTTTGTGTCTTAGGAAATGTACTTCCTAAAACTAATTTTAGAGATATATGACGTTTATAAATTTAGACCTGTCAGCGTAAAATTGGGTATATTTGTTTCGTTCTAATTTCAGAACGGCATTAGCCGAATTGCTTTATTTTATTTTTGTCCGTTTAACGTCAATTTAATTAGATTTATCTAGTTAGTGCAAAAACAGAATTGACTCCATAAAATAATAAATAAATAGGTAATACCACACAGAGTATTTCAATGAAATAAGTATAATGAGCCGTTTTCAGTAAAAAACAAAAAAGTGTTTCCTACTAAACTTAACAGATGGAGCTGGCAAGCAGCGGAGTAGTTTGTGATTAATCACAATTGCTGTCATTGTCAAATTGTGTTTCCTACCAGTAAAATAAAACTAACGCCATCTATGATATATATTAGAATTAGAATTTTGTTTATTTTTACCATTTTTTATTTTATTTAGAATTTTACTATGTTATTAAGAAGTGACATTTATTTTAGATTCTGTGCCATAGCCAAGTGGACTATATGTTCCTATGGTGAAATAAATGAGTATGACTATGTGGTTCGAGGAAACTATTTTTGAAGGTTTGTATACTTCTTAATGAAAACACCTCATTCAGTAAAATGATCGATGTTTCGAATGAATCGAATGTCAACAAACTGTTAATACTTAACCTAAAAATAACATTATTTCTTAATTATTGGGGATTTGTGACCACTCCCTTTAATATTGCTATTAACTCGGTCAAAACACCAACCCTTAAGAAGAAACTTAAGACAGGACATCCTACACAGGAAACACATAATGGACATAATCATAAGGTCTAAAAAATGTTGATAGCCTGGTGCCCCCGTAATAAAAGGATCAATTTTAGGAGTAACAGTTTGTTTACAAACATTCTACATCGAATTTGGCTGGATTACAGGTATCCCTATCTATTATATTTATTAGTACCAAGAGCTATCAACAGTAAACCAAAATAAAGAAAAAAGGGAACTGTCTATTAGCCCTCTTTTACCGTTTTAGAGCATTTTAAAGTTACATTTCCTCCAATCTGTACACAGCATCAATAAATCTACGAAGACGGGTCGTTACGCTGGCTCTAACGGGCTCTGTTAGGGAAACAGCATTTTTATTCAAAGCAACCACTTAGCTAATAAAATATGTGGTATCTGAAACAATGCGCGGGAAGTGGGTGGACCAGTCCTCTTCCCCGGACCATTCCGCTTCCGGACTTTTGTAGAATAGACAAAGTAGAACAATAAAAAGGTTGGCCTCTTTTGTCAGCGCTTGCGTAAGCAGATTTACGAGTACGTGTGCAATGCGCGAAAATAAGGGACCGTAGGTGTATCTATGCTAATTTAATTAGAATATTTTAAAGACGTACATATAATTGGTAGCAATTAAGCTTGCCGTGGGGTGGCGGCAATAGAATGTTACCCTTCCTCTCATGCCCATGGATGCAGTAAGAGCCTCGGTAGCAGCGTCTTTCCGTGTATTAACATCCCGTACTCGTGCTCACCAACCCGCCTGCCAAGCGTGGTGAGTATGGCAACTACCCCTCATGGAGATCCATGAGGGAAGCCTGTGCTCAGTAGTAGGCGTTTTAAGGCTGAAAATATAAATGAAGCTTTAGCCCTCAGCTTCACACGACTTACCTAAATTTTAATAAAAATAAATAGGTATTCTATCAACCATCTGGTATCCATAACACAAGATCTGCTTACTTTGAGACGCGATGGTGCTGTGTAAAATGTCCAGCATTATTTATTTATCATTATGATTAAATGGCTTTTTATTTCATTTATTCACTTTAAAACAAGACCAACAGCTGCATACAACATACATTCATCGAATATGGTTAGTAAGAAACATAAAGCCTATAGGGTATAATAGGTCCTCACGGACAACAGTAGATATTGGAAATAATAATAATAATATAATAATAATAATAATATTTTTATTGAAATAACTTACGGCTAAGTAGTACATATTATTTATATCTAATTTAATCAAAGAAACCTAATGAACTTAGCATATGCCTGAACTAGGTGATCCTGTTTTTCAGGCAAAAACTAGGTCACAAGCAAATAAATTTAATCACACAAAAATTTTAATAGATCTTTTGAAGAAATTTTAATAGAATAAGATGTAAACATTCAAAAGAAAAATATATTTTTATTAATAATTACAATAAGAGCTTTATTAAGAGCCCACACTACGTCACGGTATACTGTCCCACTTAAAGTACATAGGTATTCTAAATTCTTCTATAATATTTTTGCTATGTTTTAGACTAAATAAGTACTATAATTAGATTAAAAGCCGTGTAGTTATACACATGCCTTGTGTATGTAATGTAACCTACATTACATACCCATAACTACGGATAACTACGTATACTATTATACCATTTATCTCAGTGTAAGGTTTGCAAAAGAAGCTTTCTTTCTCAAATGAATTTAAACATTATTTCAATGCTTTCCCTACAACGTCCCAGGCACTGCGTCCCGCACAGCGTGAAAACCAGTTGCAGAATGATGAATGATCTATGACTGAGCTTAAAGGATACTAATACTACTCCCATTCCGAATATTTTGGTCCAATCCCAAATTGCCGTGTGGTACCCGCAGTAGAAGGTTGCCTCCTCTCTTATATACCTAGGGAATGCGGGCAGCAGCATCTTTCCGTGTATGATCATCCCGCACTGCGCTCGCCAACCCGCCTGCTAAGTGTGGTGAGTATGGCAACACCCCGTAATCAGTACTTGGCGATCCACGAGGGATACTTATGTTCAGCAGTGGATGTCATACGGCTGAGATGATGATGATGAATGCCAAAAAGTTGTCGAATTTCGCAGTCAGTTCAATCTGTATTGTATTCCATCCTCGCCAGACGGAAAAATGTTGTTCGCTAAATATGCAAGGAATTAGCATTTGTTTTGTCCCAAGTTTTGTTCTGCCGTGGATCCCATTAATTTGTTTAGAGTTTTTTGCTCCTTTAAACGAATAATTTGGTAAATTCAGTTAGAACTGACAACACTTTTACGGTCCTTTTAAAACGTTAAAAGGAAAAGTCGTTAGCTACAAATTGGCTTGGTGGGTTGAGGAAGCTTTTTATTTTTTGTTTTTTTTTTATTTGAGGAGCAAATAACTTTTATTTAAAGTATGTAAAGCCTTTAATTAAATAGTCAATATCTATGACACGCTTTGGATATTTATAAAAATATTTTTTTTAGGTAGTTACAGCAAAAAGAAGTGAGACGGTAGGCAGTTGAGAGTAAGATAAGTATCTAATTTACAAATACCCTCAAATGAAATCTGCGGCACAAATTAATTCAAGGGTACCTATTCGTAAATTAGGGTAAACTAAAACTCGAGCTTTCAACGCAATGGAGTTGTAAGTTGTAGTCCTGATGAATTGTGAATGCGCTAGACATCTGATTCAGTTAAATATTATCATCATCGTCTCGTGGACATAGGCCACCCTCATAGATTTGTGGGGTTTTGGCCATACCCACCACGCTTGGCAGGCAGGTTGACGAGCGTAGTGCGATATGTTGATATACGAAAAGACGCTGCTGCCCATATTACGGAGGTATCCCTTGGTAGATTCTTACAGCATTCACGGGCAGGAGAGGAGAGGCAACATTCTACTGCCCGCACCCTACGGGAAATATTATATTTCGCTGTATATATTGAGACAAAACTAGCGTATTGGTATTTTTTTACAGTTAACAGTAGTTAGTAATTAGTATTTTTTTAAATATCCTGTTTTTTTATATAAGTAATGACTTGAGAATGCAACACCTAACAATATACACCAATCAATTATTATAACTCTAACATTAATCTATAGACAGTTTTAGTGCTAGCTATGTCGGTGTCCTAAATGAATTTTGCCTTTTTTCTAACTAAAAACAACACTTCTTCATTTTTAATTGTATTCTGCTAATGGTGTCGATTCTGTTGTTGCACATCCCAAAACTAATTATAATTAGAAAGAAATATGACTTTTTAGATTTATAGCTGTTATCATAAAATTAGATGAAATTCCTCTCTATTTTCATTTTAGAACGGCACAAATCGAATAGCCTAATGTCATTTTAGTCCGTTCTACGTCATAATAATTAGCTTTATCTATTTAGTACACGACTGAGTTGACACCAGTGTTGTTTAAACAAGCTATAAAAAATGAATTACAATGTATTGCAAATCACTGACATTAAAACAATGCAAATGTCAAAAAATGGTTTGATACCCAAGAAAATTTTAACCTCCTATACCTCTATTAATATGGTCACCTGGTACTTTCATATGCTAATTTTCCTATATACTGTAGGTACTTACTATCTATTTTGCGTGGAGGCATAATAATATGTAGATGCCATTGCAATAAGTCACCCAGTGTGTTACATTTCAGGTTTTGAATCAAATAATGAAAATTAAATGTATAATTAACTAGGCTAAGCCTTTCATTGATACAGGCGTGACTTTGCTGAAATCATTATACTCGTGGTATCTGAATGAACAACAAAAATAATTCGACACGAAACACGCGTCGAAGACTTTTTGATTGTTTTTCAAGCTCTCATTAGATATATGTAGGTTAGCGGATTTGTTACCATATAATTGTTGTTCATTTAGATATATAAATTAGCCGGTTTTAGATGATTATATTGTCGGTTACCTTAAAACTTAAGAAAATCATCGGGTTATTTATACAGCGGAACCAATATTTAATCCGTACTGTGTGAAAGCTGTAATTCAAGATTCAAAGACATTTATTGCTTCAAACATAGTATAAATATATTAATTAGTATTGTACTCATGTTTCACTATTAACGAACATGCAATTTACTAAGTAATAAGGCTAACGCCTGGGACACGTTCAGAAAGTCATCTATCCGAGGTAATTAACTACTAAGCTACCTAGAGGTTTATAAAAACGCGTAAATCCATTCATCTCGCTTTTAATTAGAAACCTGTCTCAAAGAACAAACATTATGATAATACCAACCCAACTTTAATGAAAGCACTATTTTCACAACACCGCAGTTCTAAATTACTTCGCTTTATAGCAGGTACATAAGTACATAGATAAAATGGCTGTCATCAACTTGGTGGGATTAGAGGGAATAGACCTGCGGCACGCCTTCCCGGCTGGGCGTGGTCGGGAACGGCCCCGCCCGCTTTTTTCTCCAGGATTACGTAATCTCAGGTTCTGGGGGTGTAGGGTGGACATTTGTCTTCGGGTCCTGGGGTTATTAAATGTACCAAGCTTCGCAGAATGGCGTTTCAGTACATAGAGGAAAATATATGGCTATATGATCGTGAAAGGTTTTCGTGGGTCCTCTTGGGTAAACAAAAGGGTGATGGAACATTAACTGTGTTTGTGGTGGGCTATACGGTTCTGTTAGCGTAAACACTCGTACGACTAGATCAAGGAATGTTCTAGAAGCACCGCGGGTATGGAAGATAATGATGTTAATGTTATTTATGGACATGCGAAATTCAGAAATCATCGATTTAGTGTGCTTGTTGATTTTAAGAAAATTTTCTGCAAAATGTATTAAACCAAAATAAAACAATTTTGAAGGAAAATTGTTGCGAGGCTAATTATCCACTTATATAAGTAATATATTTACGTTCGTACATTGTTCCGTATATTAGCGTACATTGTTCAAATTTCAGTTCTGATTTTTTGCAATGTTATGTTAATTAAATTTTACAGTTTTAATATAAATCAGTTGACTAAAACACGTAAGATAAATAGGCCTTATTTCAGTTTTAAACACATAACGTAAATTATATTGTAGTCGATTATCTCGCCAAAGATTTTACATAGAATTAACCCTTAGCTTAGGTTTTTTTTCACATTAGAATGCAAAATTCTATGAAGTTTACATCTACATTATCTCTGCTGTAACCATGCAAACAAATCTTGAGAATCGGGGAAATGAATTAATGCTAGACAGCACCACCTAGCCCAAAAGCAATCATGTGTTACGGGATTATTATTATAACACTAAAATAAGTATTTTTTAAGAATATACAAACCCAAAATGTGAGACAATGTCAATGAAAGAAAACAAACATTTGTCCCTCGCCGGGAATCAAACGGGCATCCTCTTACGTCTCAGCTTTAAGACCAACTAAAACTCTTGACGTCCATGGACGTCAATTAATCGATGATTATTCGACAATATACTAGTAAGATATGTAACCATGTTGAGAAATCTCGAAAGCTAGTTGTTATGGTAAAACGTTCTGATTCCAAATATGCACTTACCGACTTCTACGTAATTAGGGATTACCGAGGCTATAAAAGCTTGACCGGCGCCTGCGCAACTCGCACTCGGGCACCGGCGGGATGTAAGTTCACATTAACTTTAATATGTTAATTAGATCACATTGCAAAAGAATCCTTAAATGCATTAAGCAGACAATTTTTCTTTATTAAAATATTTTTGAAACTCTTTGAATCAACACTTTTAAATCTTCTCAATTGAGTTTAGTCGCTAAATGCGTTTCAGGATCCTAGTGCAAGTCAGTCTCAATTTTGAGTGTTATGCCACGTGCTTCTAGTGGTCTTGGGTTTTTACGTGATCAATTAATTTCTGTATAGTAAATCGGTTTATTAAAATGTGTTTTTCTACATTTGTGATCAGAAAAAGGATATTTTGTTTTTTTTTATCATTTCGGTTTAAAATCAGTTGTTCGCTGCTTTATTTTTCCGGGAAGATTTCACTCACCGATTTATAAGATTTTTTAAATAATTTCCTTTCCCCTCAGTTCTTCCGGTTTTCACTATAAAATGTGCCTATTATTAAGTGACAGGACAAGGTCTGATTGATGTACTAAGTATGTTTAGTCCCTTTTATCCAATCTTATCTAACGTGTTGAATCATTAGAATATCCTGATCCATGCTGTCAATATTATGGGAATTGCATGCGGTCTTTGCGTCCAAATAAATAAACACTTTTTGACTTTGTGCGATAGGCTATATGCCTTTAACATTGTTAGACGGTTTAACCTTGCCCAGCGCCTATTCCACCTTCTCAGCTTACACGTGCACCTAGGCTTTAAGTAATCTAGTCGTTAATTAACATGTGCTATCGTTTCAGCATGCCAGGGTCTTCGCTACTGTCGCCGCCTGCAGTCACATGGTAAGTCATTATTAATCCTTCATTATCCTTGCCATCCTTATGAATTTTAAATATATTTAATGAATACGTGTGTTTCCAGACTAGTTTTATATTATCACGTGGATATTTTTGATTTATTTTGAATATTTCTAGAAAATTTAGGTTTGTCATTTGGAACGCCTATCTATTAACTTATTATTACTAAAGGAACATTTTTGAAGTATAACAATTTTTTTCAGGTCAGATTTCTCAATTGATACGTAGGTGGTTATGGTTTGATTCCCACCGCGAGACAAATGTTTGTATCAGGTCTGCGTGTTTTTAGTCATTTATGTTTATTAATTGTGATTTTTGTTTGCAGACTCGTGTGGCGGCAGTTAGTGCCCGGTGTCGCGGCCGCCGACGTCTTGCGACGCCGCCCGGCCGCACGCTGGCCGCGCCGCCGCCGCTGCCGCGCCTCCCCGCGAGCCGCGCTCAGCGGCAGGCAGCCAACACTGCGACGCATGTGAGTATAGTGTGCCCTCGTATGTACAGTTAGTGCCCGGTGTCGCGGCCGCCGACGTCTTGCGACGCCGCCCGGCCGCTCGCTGGCCGCGCCGCCGCCGCTGCCGCGCCTCCCCGCGAGCCGCGCTCAGCGGCAGGCAGCCAACACTGCGACGCATGTGAGTATAGTGTGCCCTCGTATGTACAGTTAGTGCCCGGTGTCGCGGCCGCCGACGTCTTGCGACGCCGCCCGGCCGCTCGCTGGCCGCGCCGCCGCCGCTGCCGCGCCTCCCCGCGAGCCGCGCTCAGCGGCAGGCAGCCAACACTGCGACGCATGTGAGTATAGTGTGCCCTCGTATGTACAGTTAGTGCCCGGTGTCGCGGCCGCCGACGTCTTGCGACGCCGCCCGGCCGCTCGCTGGCCGCGCCGCCGCCGCTGCCGCGCCTCCCCGCGAGCCGCGCTCAGCGGCAGGCAGCCAACACTGCGACGCATGTGAGTATAGTGTGCCCTCGTATGTACAGTTAGTGCCCGGTGTCGCGGCCGCCGACGTCTTGCGACGCCGCCCGGCCGCTCGCTGGCCGCGCCGCCGCCGCTGCCGCGCCTCCCCGCGAGCCGCGCTCAGCGGCAGGCGACCAACACTGCAACGCATGTGAGTATAGTGTGCCCTCGTATGTACAGTTAGTGCCCGGTGTCGCGGCCGCCGACGTCTTGCGACGCCGCCCGGCCGCTCGCTGGCCGCGCCGCCGCCGCTGCCGCGCCTCCCCGCGAGCCGCGCTCAGCGGCAGGCGACCAACACTGCAACGCATCTGAGTATAGTGTGCCCTCGTATGTACAGTTAGTGCCCGGTGTCGCGGCCGCCGACGTCTTGCGACGCCGCCCGGCCGCTCGCTGGCCGCGCCGCCGCCGCTGCCGCGCCTCCCCGCGAGCCGCGCTCAGCGGCAGGCGACCAACACTGCAACGCATGTGAGTATAGTGTGCCCTCGTATGTACAGTTTGTGCCCGGAGCCACAGTCGCTGACGTCTAGCAGCGCCGCCCGGCGGCTTGCTGACCGTGACTCCACGCGAGGCGTGATCAGTGGCAGGCAGCCAACACTGCAGTGCATGTGAGTATATTGTGCCCTCGGGTGTAGAGTGTGTGCCCGGTGCCACGGTCGCTGACGTCTAGCAGCGCCGCCCGGCGGCTTGCTGACCGTGACTCCACGCGAGGCGTGATCAGTGGCAGGCAGCCAACACTGCAGTGCATGTGAGTGTATTGTGCCCTCGGGTGTAGAGTGTGTGCCCGGTGCCACGGTCGCTGACGTCTAACAACGCCGCCCAGCCGCTTGCTGACTGCGACTCCACGCGAGGCGTGATCAGCGGTAGGCCACCAACACAGCAATGCATGTGATTAGGTATTGTGTACATATGTGCCGAAGTCTCGCGAAGCCGCCGCCAGGTCGCTGGCTGGCCGCTGCCTTGCCACTTCGTCTTTAATATAGAACTCTTTCTCTTGTCTTTATTATCAAGCGCTGGCCCATAAGTGTGCAACGCTTGTAAGTATAATTTCCTTTCTTCGGTTCGTCCCTTGGGGGGGTTCAAAATGCGCAAAAAAGTATGATCACTTAAACTCTATTATATTTCTTATGTATGTCCCTTCTTTGGTTGGTTTAGAGCCATGATGATCCATGACGAATACATGTGGAATATTTCTTGTTCTATCCTTTGTCTGTGCTCACGAGGGTTCACAAGGTACAACAAACGGTCGGCTTTATTTTGTTAAAAACACTAAAACTTATGCGAGTATGATTAAATTAGATGCTGGTTTTTCTTCTGTTTGTCCCAAAAGTACATTTTGTTACTTATATCTGTCTTTTTATCACTGTTTGATATCACAAAGTTATTACACAACATATTCGTGCAAATTTTACCTTCTAAAACCTTTGCTTCACGATGATTCATTTCTCAATAGATAATGTGTGGTTCTTTGTTTCAGATATTGTTCCGTTATCATCTGATGTGGTGACGCGTCGCCTCGGTGTTTCAGTAAAGCATTTCTAACTATGTTATTCAAAGCAGGGCGATCGGTATATTTCGTTCATTTGTACATGTCAAACAGATTTCACATCAAATTTTCCGTTACTTTACCAATTAGTTTATTTTAAGCAGTTCTTCAGTTTTTCTTTGTTATGTATACCGCTGCGGTACTAGAATAAGATTCAATATCTCTTAGATTGTAAATAGTTTAAGGTGTCTTTGAAATAAGTTTTTTGTTTTTGTTATAACAGTCAGCAGTCTTAACGGGTGAAACTATATTTATGTACCTACTTTTTTTCATTACTTTTTTGAAATGGTTCTGTTTCTTGGAACTTCGTAGGTTAGGTATTTTTTTGTTAGTTATTAAGAATAAGTAAAATTTATTGGGACCGGTTCCTAGCTTTAAGTTAGTTACATTAAAACGTTTAAACATTCATTGTTAGCTGTAACGCATGTTAGTATTTTTATTATCATTGGCCAGTGTCTGAACGAGTTTTATAAAAGAGTTTCAATACAGTATGTTTCTATATCGATACAAAACTTTTATTTCACCCTTACTTATTTTAATAACCATAGTCTTAAATAACCATACATGAGGTACATAGTCATCATTCAATATTATATATAAAAAACTGGACATAAGCTTTGCATCATAGGTTGTCCAGGTTATCATGAATTATTTCAAGATCATCGTCATCATCTCAGCCGTAGGACGTCCACTGCTGGATATGTCCAGCAGTGGACGTCCTACGTTCCTCCCTTCCCTCTACGTTCCTTACTGGCCTCCCTCATGAGTCTACAAGTAAGTACTGATCATGAGGGATTGTTGCCATACTCACGACCTCTGCAGGCGGATTGGAGAGATTCAGTACTGAATGTTGAAACACGGAAAGACGCTGCTGCCCATATTCTGTAGGGATCCCGTAGTAGAATACATCCGCGGGAAAGAGAGGAGAGGCGCCCCATGGTAATTTCCATTGCTGCATTTTTATCAATACACAGGAAACTTATTTTAATAATACAGTTGTTTGTTGTCCCTGAATAAATAAGAAAATAATTTCAAGATGAGTGACTTGAAAAACTATATTTTTCATTGTGTAGGATTACTACAATACTCGATCACATAAATACTTGTACACATACTCGTAGCATGGTTTGATCGTTCCGTCCTAGAGGAGCGGTTATTTCCATAGGTTTTTGTGTAAACAAAGTTGTAATATCGCCTCTAAGTGAGGCCCTTGATCCCGCGCTGACTCTGACTACATTACGCGCCTGCATCTCATTACCGCCGCCGAGGGAAATGTAGGTACTTTGGGAGATACTTTAAAAATACAATAAAAAGAATAACTACAGAACAATAATAACGCAACACACAGAACATACTTCCCGGTGAAGCCAATAAACTGCTTGGAATATATAGAAAGAAAACACATTTATTGGCACACAAGACATACAGGTAAACAGCAAAATCTTATTTATTTTTTATGTAAAGCCATATAAATAAATAAATAAATAATGCTGGACAAATCACACAGCATCATCTAGCCCCAAGCTAAGCAGAGCTTGTGTTATGGGTACTAGATGACTGATATATTTAATACATTATACTACATAGATAGATATTTTTATTATATATAGAAAAACACCCAGAACACCCTGAACAAATATCTGCAGATCGTACAGACATTTGTTTCGAGGCGGCAATCGAACCCGCAACTCCTTGCGTTGCAGGCGGACCTTCGCCCGAACATATGACGACACTAAAAGCTGACGTCTCAGCATAAAAAAAACATACATCTATCAACTTAAGGATACCTACATATACATAGTTCCATGTCAGTGTCTTAAGGACCATTTCAAAACTGAACTATGTAGATAGTTCAGTTTTGAAATTTTATCTAGGTCAATAAACGTAGTTGAGAGATTATGTGTTAAACTACATAATATAGTTTAGAACATCGCATTTTTGTATAATTTTATTTGATCGTAATGTCTTGAACCTAATGTTGGCGAGCGCAGTATAGAATGATACATATAAAAATACTGCCCATCTTCATTGTGAATTTGTAATCATAATTATTAGTTAAAGGTATGATTATCTCCAGCCAAAGGACCTCCTTTACTGGACATAGGCCTTGCTCATGGATCTGCAAGTCCTGATCATGAGGGGTTGGTGCCATACTCGCCACGCTTAGCAGGCGGATTGGCGAGCGCAGTACAGGATGTTGATACACAGAAACACGCTGCTGCCCATCTTACGAAGATGTCCCTTGAAGGACCCAGTACAGGATGTTGATACACAGAAACACGCTGCTGCCCATCTTCCGAAGATGTCCCTTGAAGGACCCAGTACAGGATGTTGATACACAGAAACACGCTGCTGCCCATCTTCCGAAGATGTCCCTTGAAGGACCCAGTACAGGATGTTGATACACAGAAACACGCTGCTGCCCATCTTCCGAAGATGTCCCTTGAAGGACCCAGTACAGGATGTTGATACACAGAAACACGCTGCTGCCCATCTTCCGAAGATGTCCCTTGAAGGACCCAGTACAGGATGATTCTTCCTGCATCCACCGGCAAGAGAGGAGGGGCAACATTCTACTGCCAGTACCCCACAGCAAAAGGAATAATAAGCTTAAGAGCGTTTACGCCTTCCATGCGCAGTTTGGCTCAAAAACAGTACTTTTCAAACACGTTAATATCATGAACCACTTATTTTACACCATATGTTAATTAATAATAATTTTAGGAAATTTAGTTATCCAAATAGTTAGTAAAGGAAATATTTCGATTAATATAGTATGTACGCGTTCTATCAAGATAACTGGTTAGAGGTTTTCTTAATTTCCCTTTCAGCATCAGTTTCGAAGCTCAAAATATTATGAAAATACTGATATATCTAATTAACAAAAAATAATAACCAATCAATAAGATCCTTAGGAAAATAGTTAGTAAAAAAGATGTTTGATTTTGTTATCTTACTATGAGAAATTAAAATTCAAAATATGTGAAATATTACGAAATTTAAATGATTTTTTCACCGATATACCTTATCTAATTTAATAAAATAATCACTTACCAATAAAGTAGAGCATTTTCTTCAAAATCGTACATTTAAATTTTTTATTATTATGTTGTTATTATTTTTCTGTAAATATTTTAAAACTACGTTAAAACGCTGCGCGCAAATCATTTCAAGTCAGTCCGCCGCCAGGCTTCCTAGAGTGTGGACATGTCGCTTGGCGCTCTGACTGACCTGTGTTGACCTTTGTCGTGCGTATAGGGCGAGCGGACAATTATAGCGTCATCGAATAATTTTGGTACTTTGGTGAGTAAAATATTTTATGATTATTTTTGATGGCAAACATATTTTTAGAAATTTATATTGTAACAAATCATATTTCAGACATAATGGGAAATAAAACAAAGTTATTTTTAGCGAAGAAACGAAAGCGCAAAAATGTAGAAAACATGGAAAATGCAAGAGCTAAAAGGTTGGTATATAAACAAGTTACTATGTTATACTAGCTTCAACCCACGGCTTCGCCAATGTTAGATACACATTACAGATTTTCCTATCCTTATACATGTACTATACTGATATGTTTATTCATATTATATAATAATATATTTTTTGTATATTGTAGGTCTATGTGGGCTTCTAAGCAAATGTGGCAAGTTTCATAATATTTATTTATGTATGTTTGTCCGCGCATTTCTCTGAAACTATAAGGTAGATTTTTAATAATTTTGGGCTGGCTCCGACTTTAAAAAGAATCCAAGAATTTTTGCTTCTGAGCGTTTCTACGTCTTGAGGTCTGTTTAATTTTTTTTAGTTACTTTTTATAAACCTACGTATGTTTCATCAATATTATTTTCTTTTATTTATTTACTGCATTTTGCCGTGGGTGCCGGCAGTAGAATGATACCCCTTCTCTCATGCCCATGGATGCAGTAAGAGCCTGCTAAGGGATACCTCCGGAAGATGGGCAGCAGCGTCTATCCGTGTATCAATATCCCATACTGCGCTCACCAACCCGCCTGGCAAGCGTGGTGAGTATGGCAACTACCCCTCATGGAGATCCATGAGGGAGGCCTATGTTCATCAGTGGACGTTTTATGGCTGAAATGATTTACTGCATAATGCTTGCTTTCAAATAACAAGGTGTGTGCTTATTGGTTGATGGTTTCACTTCAGGCAATATAAAAAAAAACTCAAGTGAAGAAAATTAGAAAGTAGTTTAGTGTGAAAACCAAAATATGGAGGTACATTATTAACGTTATTTTAAACTATTAAAATGTAAATTACTTTTTTCTCCTTTCACGTCATAATACGCCATCACCGATGATTTAATAATATATACTGTTTTTTTTTCTACAATTATAAAGTCTACAAACCATGTGTGTTACCAGTGATGACATATGGAATCAAAACGTGGTCGTTCACGATTGGCCTCATGAATAAGCTCAGAGTCGCTCAACGAGCTATGGAGAGGGCTATGCTCGGGGTTTCTTTACGCGATCGAATCAGAAATGAGGAGATACGTAGCACGTTGAAGTGGCAATGGGCAGGCCATGTATGTAGCTCGCAGAATAGATGGCCGATGGGGCTGAAAAGTTCTCGAGTGGAGGCAACGGCAACTGCGGCAAGCGCAGCGTAGGACGTCCACCAACAAGATGGGATGATGACCTGGTGAAGACCGCAGGTGGATGCAGATCGCTTCCAACCACAATAACTGGAAATCCATGAGGGAGGCTTATGTCCAGCAGTGGACGTCCTACGGCTGAAATGATGATGATGACTGTATTTTTTTCAGAATTCTATATTAGTCAAAAAGAAAGGAAGGTTATCCATCCTCGTGCGCGCTCCATTCTACCCTAAGTATTTTATAACATTGTTGTTATCTTGTAAAATATTTTTATGGCGTAACGTTCTTTTGGCAAATATTTTGCAAAAGGAACGGAACGTACCATTTCTATCTTCTTCTTCTTATCGTATGGCTTTTGTGTTTGGTTTTTCATAATTCTGCCAGTGTCAAGTTCGTAATCTTTAGAAAGTTCAAATTATTGGATAAAAGTTAGCAAAAAAGGAAACAGTTCTTTTAACAATTTTGAGAGGAAATCTATTCTAAGGTCACAGATAATTTAGTTCACTAGTTGGTATATTTTTCTACGTTCCGCTTTACATTTCACGTTCCGTTGCTTTTGCATGCTTTATTCCTATTCATTTTATTTTTGTTTTAATAAGTATTTGTTATTGTTTAATTATTTATGTTTTATTTTTCAATTAGTTACAAAGCCGCTGGCCACTGCTCGTGGTATCACTTACCTTTTAGGAGGGGTCTGAAAATCAGCGTTCCTTCGTGTTATGGTGCGAAGGAACACAAGCTGACATCCGTCCCTTCTGGTTTTACTGCAGCACATCTTTCACTACCTACTCTTAGGGTCAATGACTGGATTACCGGTAGGATAGTATCTAGATAAGTATATTTCTTGTTGTGGTTGGGGCATACGGCAGCTTACTGCCTACTATGTATTTTTGTTTTAACTTTGTTTATAGGTTCGATTTATTGTTATTATTATTATTTTTTCATTGTTATCCTTTGCCTTATGTACCTAGAATTACCCAACCTGTTTAATTTTAATTTGGTACTTGCAATGTTATTGCTATTGGTGCTAGGTACTATGTTATATATTATTTTTCTTTGTGTCTTTTGTTCTATGCTTGTGCTGTAATGTAAACCAAATAAATATATTTCTATTCTATTCTAATAGTCTCACCATCTGAAAACATAGAACTGTCGAATTTGGTAAGTTATCTTAAGTAGTTAAAAAAATCAGACCACTAGATTCTACACTACTTTATATTATAATTTTTTTACTATTTTATGCTTATGTTAACCTAAACTTTAAAAAAAATATGTTGTTTAAATTCTTATGTTTTAATTTGCAGGCAAAATTCCAATTCAAATAAACACGGTGTTTGAGGGCCGCAGAATAATTGAAAAAAAAATCTAAGTCGATGCCGCTAAGAACCACGACATATTAATTTTATTTATTATTAATGTAAAACATTTAATAATAATGTAAAATAAACTCGACTTTATCCGTACCAAAGAGTTTTATTTGTACCTACTCGTAACTTAGTAATATGTTTAAGTTCAAATTTAAATTAAATAATTGCAATAACAATTTCACGAGAATGGATCAAAGTGGTTAAGTATGACTATAACATAATAGAACGCGCCAGCGCTACTCACACTGTCACGCTCGCTTCTGTGTGGGTTTGAATTACCTAAACTTGACATCGCGCGCTAGGCGTAAACGCTCTTAAATAGTTATGATACATATTTCGTTGTAGTTCGTAGCAAATTTGTAGCACTCGTAGCAATATTCGTAGTGTTATGCAAATTATATTTTTTTATTATGACCCTCAGTAATATCGCTATTTTTGATTGGAACTGCTGTCATGGGTGGTGTACAATGCACCTAGAAATAAAAGAAGCCATGTGTATTCCTGCTAAAGCTTGCGTTAAGTACGTAATTTTTGCAAAGTTTCATGCTAATCCTTTGAATAGTTTCGGCGCTCACGGTAACCAAAACTGTCCGATTTTTACATCTCCGCATACTTTGGGATCTTGAGTTAACAATCTACTTATCTAATTATTTGGATATATTTCTTATATTATGCTGTTTATCTTTTTATCTACGTATCTTTATGTTAATTTTTATTTGTAAATTACCTACTCAAAATCATATTTAGTTTTCGCACCACCACAAAACTCTGCACTACACAAAGGTTAGCTGGAAGAAAATGCTAAATAGCATTAAGTTCGCCTATGTACATGTTTTTGTGCAATAAAGAATTTTCTTATTTTATCTTATCTTACTTTTGAGTTTCATTGTAAAAAACCTAGATTCAAACTTGAGACTCATTACTTAACCAAAACTAACAGCAAAGATTTGATTATTTTGCAAAATGGTTACCGTATACGAAGCCCTGGGTAGTTACCTACTTTACTTATAATACCTACTTATAAACCTCTCAACATCTCGCCCAAGTGAAGCCCCAGTGTTTTTCCATCCAGTTTATTCCTGTGTCCCTCGCAATATTCAAATGAAGCTCAACCGTTACTCCGCGCCATCTTGTCCGCGCCGAGAGATACTCGCGGAATAACCGATATTTTAACCTTACAAAAACTTGGCGATAAAGTTTTTTGAAATATTATTTCCCGCAGATGGTGGCCATTCTGTAAGCACATCATCATCATCATTTCAGCCGTAAAACTTCCACTACTGAACACAGTCCTCCCTAATGGATCTCCATGAGAGGTAGTTGCCATACTCACCACGCTTAGCAGGCGGGTAGGCGAGCGCAAAACGTGATGTTGATACACAGAAAGACGCTGCTGCCCATCTTCCGGAGGTATCCCTTAGCAGGCTCTTACTGCATCCACGGGTATGAGAGAAGGGGTAACATTCTGCTGCCGGCACCCCACAGCTGTTAGCACACTTCCTAACTAAAATTGCGTTAAATGGAATAAAATGACATAAAGTTTTTAGGTTTGTGACGTTCTTAAATTAAAACGGAACAATTTTACCAAATTTTATGTTGACAGCTCCAAATTTAGAAACGTCATTCACTAATTATAATCTGTTTTATGTCAGGGAAACCAAATATGAAGACTCTTATACAACTAATCTTTTTGTTTTAAAAAAATAGCAGCACTGTAGTTATTTTAATAACAGTGTGTTAAACGAAGAATTGTACAGCTTAAGTTGTTAACATTCATTCATTCTTCATATCTGTAATTACTGATCACGTGGGGGTGGGCGCCATGCTCGCTGGTCTCGCTCGGCGCCTGCCAAGCGTGTCGGCAAGCGGATTACGGGATGTTGATACACGTAAAGATGCTACTGCTCATCTTCCAGATGTATTCCTTCGCAGATTCTTACTTCCTCTTATAGGCCTTGTTCGATTTGCACCGCTCTTCATTTCGCCGCATCCAACATATACCAGCGGCTGTACGCAAATCATCACTCTACATATAATTTAGCTAAATTCAATTTAGAATATTTGTCATAATAAATCCAAAACTTCACGTGCTAATTTCAATTCAAATTGTTATCTGTTCTGTCAAAACATCAATGCTACGAGTAGGTATGGAAGTTAATTCTTGGTTGCAGTTGGTTTAAAAACATAACACTTCCAATTGGCCTATAGTAGGTGTGCGCCCTACACTATGCTTGTCGAGTCGCTTCTTAATTCACATCTTTAATAACCTAAAGCATTTCACCGTGAAATAAATCAATCCACACACCCAATTCCATTACAGTCTCATTTACATATACAGACAGGACAGGTACAAATACGAACACAAGCGCTTCATAAATTGAAATGAGATGAATTAAAATATAAATCAAAAGAGGCACATCGCGAAATTGAAAAAACCCACCGCGTTTACGCGGCGCGGCGGAGGCGATTCTTGGCTTAGGGAGTCGGTAAGCCATTACAAGTTGTTTTAAAGAAACATACTTAGTGGATAATAAGATTTTCCTTTCGCTGTGGGGTGCCGGCAGTATAATTTTGCCTCTCCTTTCTTGTCTATGGATGCAGTAAGAATCTGCTAAGGGATAGCACCGGAAGATAGGCAGCACTTATCACTTACTTACCAACATCCCATAGTTCGCTCGCCAACCCGCCTGCCAAGCGTGGCGAGTATATGAACACTCTCTTCAAGGTCTTGGAGATGCATGAGGGAGGCCTGTGTCCAGCAGTGGACGTGGACAGCAGTCCTACGGCTGAGACGATGACGGTGACGAAGATTTTCGTTCGTAACTCTTACGTAGATTAGGATCGACAGTAACACAATAATCTTATACATATTTTTAATAAGAGATTGCCTTTTGTTTAGCCATAATCTCGCGAGAACGTGATTGATGATAGATCAGAAAAGTCTAGAAGACACATATTCACTCTTGTTAGAATGGGTAGATGTGTGGGTGGACAGAGCAGACCTGTCCGCTCCACGATGGCTACTATGGCTCACATTCCGAAACACGACGAGGTCGCTTTACGGGACACAGTCGGGTGGTGCCAGCCACGGCCGACGACAACCACAAGAACTACTATTCGCACCGCCTGAGGGGAAACGTCTTGGTCTCTTGGGTTTAACAGCAACGAAGGTAACTAACTCCCCACCAATATTACTAAAACTATTCTTTATCGAGTGTTATACAAACATTGTTTGCATTCTTGCATGTGATTAATATTTGATAAAGGACATCATCATCATCATTTCAGCAGTAAAATGTCCACTACTGAACACAGGCCTCCCTCATGGATTGCCATGAGGGGTAATTGCCATACTCACCACGCTTGGCAGGCGGGTTGGCGAGCGCAGTAAAAGATGTTAATACACGGAAAGATGGTGCTGCCTATCTTCCAGAGGTATGCCTTAGCAGGCTCTTACTGCATCCACTGGCATGAGAGGAGGGGTAACATTCTACTGCCGGCACCCCACGGCACGGATAAAGGACATGCTTTACTAAAATCAATATGCAAAATATTTTAGACTAGCCGCACTCCGCAGTTTCACCCGCGTATTTCCCGTTCCCGTGGGAATATGGGGATAAAATATAACCTTTATGTTACTCAGTAATGTATGTAGCATTCTAATGGTGAAAGAATTTTTCAAATCAGTCCAGTAGTTTCGGAGCCTAATTCAATGCATACAAACAAACAATCAAATCATTCCTCTTTATTATTAGTGCAGATGTAGATAGAGTCATGCCTATATAAGGAATAAGTTATAAAGTTACTTACATCACAATTAATATGTAGACATATGTACGTTTAGGATAGTCGATTAAATAAAAAATAAAAATTTAACGACTAGTTTTTGTCGTTTTAGTGTTTTTGTTTTTTTTTGTCGTAAGCCTAAAAATGGCAACACTCACAACAAGTTAATAAGACATACTCATACATACAAAACGGTAAGTAGGCAGGTGGCCATATTATTCACCCGGTACACCGCGACAACTCATTTAAATAAACATGATGAAATTGAAAGAATTACGTGAGGGAAGCATTATTGCTTTTACAAAATTACCTGAGATATTGCGGAGATGATTTAGGGGTTTTGTTCTTTTAATATGTAAAGAAGTGAAATTTTTAGGGATTTTAGGAATAAATGTGTCGAAGTGGCTCATAGGCAAGAGAGGAGGAGCAACATCCGACTGCCGCCACCTCTCTTTTGCTCGTGGATGCTAGAAGAATCTGTAAAAGGATACCTAGGGAAAATGGGCAGCAACGTCATTCCACGTGTCAACATCCCGTACTGCGCTTGGCATCCCGCCTGCCAAGCGTGGTGAGTATGGCACCAAGCCCTGATGATCAGTACTTGGAGATCCATGATGCTGATGATGATGAAGTGGCTCAGACGCTTGTGGACACAAGCATCCCTCATCAATCTCCAAGCTCATGAGGAGAGTGTTGCTATACTCGCCACGCTTGGCAGGCGGGTTGGCGAGTGAAGTGTGGGATGTTGATACACGGTAAGACGCTGCTGCCTATCTTCTGGAGCTATCTCTTAGCAGATTCTTACTGCATCCACAGTCAACACTCTACGGTACCACGGCTTCTTATACAGTAAAAAAATTATGAAATGTATGTTGACTCCATAAAGACTGAAGTTATCGATATTGAGACTAGTAAGAAAGTTATATGACTGGGACAGAACTAATGGCGAAGGCTTTTACGTATATTCGATCTTTAATATTTGAATCAATTCACTCGAATATTATAGTTTGGAAACCTCCCGCCCTAAAAAAACATGGCTAGAAACCTACCTGTTTTAGGCCCGATAAAGAAGCTTTGTTTCTAAATACTCTAATAAAGAATGAGGCATACCAAATGATACAGATATAGGGTGTGGACTCGAATAACATACAGTTACTAAAATAGTTCGCCTGTAAAATACAGTGTTAACATAATAAATTGCCTATGTTCTCTTAATATGGTGTGCAATAAAGAGTTTTCTATCTATCTATCTATGTATATATGATTGAAGAGTGAATTGACGAAAAATAATCCTAAAATTATAGTTATAATAACAAATTTTGCAAGTTACATAAATTGCTTACATTTGCAAGTATCTCCTAATCGCAGTTTATAAAAAACACAGTAAATTTGTACCCACCAAAGTTTCAAATATTATAAGGTGCTATTTATCATACAACTTCGATATTCAAAATATTCTTACCAATACCAAAACTTGTTACCGTTTTCAAATAAAAAGAGCCATTGAAAATCCTATTTTGAAAGATGTGTTACATGGCTGTCTACTTCCTCGGTGACTTCTTGGTACTATCATATTATCAGTTTCCTCTGACAACCCCTTTATAACAAAGAAAGCTTTTAGTCCTTCCATCAACATCTCCCAAACCCATCCAATTCAGGTTCCGTTTTATTACCTTTACCAAATTACTCGCTAGAGCGTCTATCTACACTCAAATATATCTGGTCCATCCATTACGGAGCTCTTCAGCCAAAGTGCTTTCAGCTAAAGTATACTTGACACAGTTACAGGCCCCGCCCAGCCGCCCGCCCACAAGCCGGCCCGCCCAGCCATCTTGCTTCAAGATTTTCTTTTTATCTCAGAGATATATTTTCGTTGCTATCTGAAACTGAAATTGTAAAAGCGCCAGCTCTGCTTTTGTAGTTGGAAATATATTTTATTTTAGAGGGAGTCTTTTAGTTCTGAAAAGGGAGGTTGAAAATAGAACTTAATGGTTTGTAAAAAACATAAAAGGAACGAGCGAGGAAAATAACCACAGTTTTCTAACTTATTATCATATTGAAAGCTCAAAGGCTCGCGTTTTGTAGGTATCTACGGGACAAAACTTTAAAGCAAACCTTTAGAAACAAATCTTAAAAATGAATATGCAATAATGAACTAGTTAGTTTTTTTTACAAAACTGCCCATAATTTTAAAGTTAACTCAAACATGGGCTAAATTTATTTATTTAACTTTGTGTATTAATTCTCGGCATGCCAATACCCAAATTATGTTCCTAAGCAAAATTGATTACATTTACAGCACCCCTTTAGATATTATTTCAAACAACCCAATCATAAATATCCCCTCAAAAAGCTCAACCTAAAATTACGTCATCAATATTTGCTCCTCGATTCGCTCTCAATCGAATACGTGATGCAAACCGTCAAGCACGCGCAGTCGATCCTCAAAAATAGCGGATAAAGAACACAGGTCGGCTTCCATCGCAAAACGAGAGATATCAAAAAATACGCGCCGGCCTCTCGGCGCTTTATTAAGAATAAATTTAGGGAGGACGAGAGGCTTGGGCATGGACCAAGTCACGGGATGGCCGCTGTTTTGGCTGAAATTTATTGGCACACGCTTCTGCTTACACGGCTTAGCATGCGAAAAGGGATAGGAATAGCAGTCTACGCATTTATAAAATTTCCTTTTTATCAGTTAAGTCTGATATTTATTGGAAAATTAATAAGAGAATATGTACGAGTATGTTAAGGTTCGCATTCTACTTAACATGTTTCTGCTTCTTTATAAGGTTCCGTACCTCAAAGGGTAAAAACGGAACCGATATAGGATCTCTCTGTTGTCTGTCTGTTTGTGAGGACCCCGGAATCACGATCAGATCTCGGAAACACGTGGAAGTATGAAGTTGAAATTAACACCATAATTAATTATACTCAAGTCTACAGGTTCTTGAAGCTATGAGAAACCAATCATCTCAATTAACGACTGTTTTTGCCGCAAAAAAGTATATTTCGATAGACTCAATGGAATGAAAATGTATAAGGTACTTTCCGTTGACCTATTAAATTACTATTTAATTTGGCAAGTAATATCGCCATATACCACAAGTAGACGTACACGTAAATGTGAAAACTATACATTTGTAATCATCATTTCAGCAGTAAGACGTACAATTGAACACAGGCCTCCCTCATGGATCTCCATGAGGGGTAGTTGCCATACTCACCACTCTTGGCAGGCTGGTTGGCGAGCCGAGTACGGGATGTTGATACACAAAGACGCTGATTATTACAAATGTCGTTTCAGGTCACTACTGAACACAGGCCGTGTTCAGTAGTGGACGTTTTACGGCTGAAATGATAATGATCATGATGAAAAATATAGTCTTTATTAAAAGTACGTAATCAATTATCGAGGTTAAGCAACGGTATGCGCAGTCATAATTGTACGAGTAACCAAATTTTTCTGTAGTTTTTTAAACATTTATTATGTGTACGGAACAGAAAAATCTGAAAGCCGTATATTTTTTATTAAATCACAAAAAGAAACTAAGATTTGGTGACCTAACAAATTTAGGTGTGAACTGTTGTTTAACCACAATTTCACTTATAAAACTCAATAATAAAAGTAATTATAGGTTTTGGAAACTGAATTTCGGAAAAAGCTCGTAAGAATTGTGATACTCGATTCCTGAACTATTTTTATTATGTACCTACAAAATTGAATTGTACGGGACTCTCGGTGGGCGAGTCCGACTCTTTTGGGTTTTTTTGTATAACCACACCCGCGAGCAACTGTTTACATGTTTATAAAATAATATTAGATTGAGGATCTGTAACTGGTTTGCCCAGCTGTGGGACAGTTACGGCTGAAAAAGGGTCTGTTTTCCATATTTTAAATGCATCAATACAATAAATACTTAAAGAATTTACTATTCGGTCAATCGTCTGAAACTCATAACATTGGTTTAGGGTTAGATTCTGGTGTGAGAAGTTTTCTGAATAATGTATTTAAAATCATTGTTAATTTTCTGTAAATCATTGTTTGCTTTGCATTGTTCAGGGCCGCATTGTCAAATAAAATAATTTATGAACCATACATATTAATTATACCTAGTGTTAACCTCATCATCATCCGCAGACCCATTTCAACCACTGCTGAGCTTCCAAAGTTTGTCTTCATAATTCACGGTCCCGTGCCAATCTAATTCAGGTCAGCCATGCGACCCTTGTGATATCGTCGGCCCAGCATATGTCGCTATAGCACGAACAACGTTCTTGTATCGAGTTCTTGGACGTCATTCAGTTAACGCCTAAAAAGGCCATCATTACTCGCTATATTCTATCCCTTACACCAGGATAGTGCGAGGTGCCTATCTTCAGACTAATGCATTTATGCAACAGGCCAGAGATCGATAGAACGCGTAATTTCACCGAATATTGCCACCAAATCGCCTTTATTCTACTTTGATGTTGTATTTATTTTAGGAGCCGCCATACATCGGGGCTGGCGGGCAACACTTCATTTATCATCCGCCCAAAGTAGTTACTGGCCTTTATTATGTGGAAAGGATCTAGCGTTGTGTGCTGATACAATAATGTTTATAAAAGAGGATGGTTTTATTCTGTTGCTACGAGAGTAGAGGTTCAAATTGATATTTCGTCACTTCATTCTTCAGTATAATTAACAAATGTAGTATCAATTTAATAATATATCTTCAAATTGATTGACTCATATAATAGTGATCGAATATCACTTTGCAAGTTCTTTTGGTATTAAATAATCATTTTTATTGACATATCGAAATATAATTGATATCTAGTGACATCTAATAATTAAGTTAAATAAAAAAAAAAGTTATTCAATTATTTTGTGTAATTTTGGTGAAGTTTGTACTGCAACTTTCTACAGTGTGTAAAGCATAGCCGTGAATGTAGCCAGTATTCTAAACACTATCACTGTTATATTTTTGTTGTGATGAGTATGTTTTAAAAATTATTTATTAAGACATAATAATATCTAGAAATCTGGCTACATTAACGGCTATGCTTCACATACTGTAGCAAGTTGCAGTACAAACTTCACCAAAATTACACAAAATAAACAGAATAACATTTAAATTATAGATGTCACAAGATAACAATTATATTTCGATATGTCAATAAAAATTATTATTTAATACCAAGCGGACTTACAAAGTGATATTCGATCACTATTATAGGAGTCAATCTATTTAGATGAGTCTATTATTGCGTAAATATATTAATATTTATGGTAGATTCAGGCAAACGTGAGTGCCTGCACGAACCCGATTTTATAGGACTACATAAGAAATGTATCTGTAACATTTTGTGTAAATTAAAAAAATGTGAAACCATCCTTCAATTCAAGATCTTATTATAACCATATTTCTTGCAATAAATGATTGATTTGATTTAAAAACACGAGTCGAGGAGGTTTTGATAATCGACACGGCGGACTAAAAATTGTAATTATGGCAACAAACAATCAATCATTTTAAATCAATCATTTATTATTAAAACCTTAACAACAAGCTTATGTCTTATTTAATTCCCGTAAACGAAGGAAAGTTAAAAACAAAGCCTAATTGGATCTTGGAATTCCCAGCATTACTGAGACAAACAATCCGAAAGTAAACAGAAAAGAAAGGTAAAGAAGTGAAATAAGGCTTAACAAGCAGGAATCCGATTTGCGAACAGCATTTGAATAAGTCGGGTAGGCACTCCGGAAGTTTTGTCTTCTTGCTTAATAGGGGTATTCAAATTCTTGCCTCTTATTTTTAGATTCACGTTGGGTTTTTAAAAGATTTAAAAGTGTAGCTGGATTTTGAACCTCGATTTTTAGGCGGTTAAAAAGAGGGTAGGTAAAAACTGGTATTGAGTGCAGAACAAATGGCCGATGAGCTTGTGATATGGGTACTAAATGACTGATATACTTAATACATTTTACTACATTGATATATATAGTAATATACACAAATGTCCGTAAAGACATTTGTCCCGAGGCGGGAATCGATCACGCAAACTCTTGTGTCGCAGGCGGACCTTCGCCCGCTGCACCACAGAGGTCGTCATTCTGCGTACCCCAAGCCCAACAGTCAATATCCGCTATTTCCTACAAACTCATCGAGTAATGGTTAACGCTATACAACACACACTCACAACACAGCTCAGTATTCTGTGGTGCTGTGCCACATTCAACCCACGAGTCACGTCCGGCTTCGACACAGCATGACACACTGTTGGCTTTACTCAACTACGATTAGTTATTAACCTAATTACGGTAAGGTATTGTAAACCTACAGAAATAGAATAGGGTATGTCTTATTGATATGTGCTTTTGTGTTGCTTTGAAAATAAACACGAGTCAATTTTACCATCGATGTTGATATTGGCTCTTGGGTCACCATTGATATTCACTCGTGGCCGAGTATTGCTCGATTCAGTCGCCAATGGAAATGGAAATTTAATCAAGCATAGGTATTATTTAAGCCGTGGGATGCCGGCCGTAGAATGTTACCCCCTCCTCTCCTTACCCGTAGATGCAGTAAGAGCTTACTAAGGGACACCTCCGGAAGATGGGCAGCAGCGTCTTTCCGTATATCAACATCCCATACTGCACTCACCAACCCGCCTGCCAAGCGTGGTGAGTATGGCAACTACCCCTCACGGAGATCCATGAGGGAGGCCTTAGTTCAGTAGTGGACGTTTTACGACTGAAATGATGATGAATGATGATTATTTTAAGACCAAAATTGTAATAATACAAAGAAGTAAACGAGTGAAGTTTCTACTTCTTTCACTTCAATTCAACTAATTTCACTTTAATGAAATATATAGCATAATTAGAACATTAATTACTAACAGCTACATTAGCATACACGTGCTTGCCAGTCATGCAACCTAAATATAATTTATTTTGTACGGCTTTTTTTAATGTCTCCGAAATTTTATTTCCCTAAAATATAATCCATTAAATCTATTTTCATAATCAACGATTGCCCGTATAATCACAGTCTATAATATCCGCTATTTCCTACATAATATAACATAGTTTCCCCTAATATCGGTACCCATAACGACTACAATCCATAAAGTGATTCGCAATACGTAAAGAAATCCATAACATTACTCATAAACATTATTTGAATAATTTTCAAGTTCCATGATATTTTGTGGGCCGCTGCAGCTGTCGAGTAGTTATTTTACTAGCCTTACTTATCTATAAGCACTTCATGTAATTTTCCTTGAAATTTCCAGGTATGTTCTTTTTTCCTACCCTGTTTCTAGGTTCCGCACCGAAATGGTAAAAAGGAACCCTAATGGTATCATTTTGTCTGTCTGTCTGTCACAAATGAATATCTCGAGAACTACTGATGCTATCGACTTGAAATTTGAATTGGTAAAAGACAACACTTTTTTACTAATATAACATATATGAAAATGTTAAAAAAATATTCTTATTATAATTGCATGGGAGCTGATAGGGGATCCTTTTTACCATTTCGGTCCGGAACTCTAAAAACGAAATAAGATGAAAAGCAAAAAGTAGTATTGTACATCATCATCATATCAGCCGTAGGACGTCTATTACTGGACAAAGGCCTCCTTCATTGATCTCCAAGTACTGCGGTTGAAAGCCGTCTGCATCCACCGCTGACCTGCGGTTCTTACCAAGTCGTCTGCCCATCTTGTTGGAACTACGCTGCGCTTGCCGGTCCGTGAACTCCATTCGAAAACTTTGCGGCCCCATCGGCCATTTGTTCTGCGCGCTATATGGGCTGCCCATTTACTGTAACGTGTTAATCCGTTTGGCTATATCGATGCCCCAAGTACGTATACCTTCATTTCTGTTCCCGTACAGAAACCCCGAGCATAGCCCTCTCCATAGCTCGTTGAGCGACTCTGAGCTTATTCATAAGGCCTATTGGCCTTATGAATAGTGACGGACCACGCCTCGGTTCCATATGTCATCACTGGTAACACACACTGAAGTATTGTTAAGTCTACGAAATCTCGTAGCGCTTCGTTGAATGAGCTACGAATATTATGCAAATTTAAAAATAATCATAAAGTATCTGGCTATTTAATGAAAAGAGCTCGAAAAATAAAAACCTGTCGGTAATTTTATTTTGTGTCAATAAATTTGTGCTTTACCACGAACCGGCAAGTGGCAAGTGTTGGATGCCCACCTACAAGATGAGTAGAAGACTTGATGGGTAAAAACCACAGGTCGGCGCTGGATGCAGATCGCTTCCAACCGCAGTACTTGGAGATCAATGAGGGAGGCCTATGTCTAGCAGTGGACGTCCTATGGCTGACATGATAAAAAAAACATCCTATAAGAATATTCTTAAGCAGTTTGTCTGTTAAATTACAACTTAATATTGGAAATATTTATTTTATATTTATACAAAAAACTGTAACTCTCCACACACCAACATCAAGCCAAACTAATGTATTTTTTGAAACTAATATATTTCATTGAGTTGATGGTAGTCTTATCAGTCTTATGCCAACAAAAATACACCCAGAACCGAGCAATCAATCTGCAGAGTGCCAATTCATTACGTCATCAATCTCGGAGCTTTTTCGTAAATGATCCGTCCACACAATGTGCCCTAAGCATAGTTACACAAATGCCCTGCACAACACAAATACTGCGGACACAATACCGCCGATACAACTGTTCTGTCGCGTCACCTTTATAGGCGATTACGTTTTCTTCAATACTACACGGAGGGTAGAAATTTGGAGAGGGCAAATTATTAATATAAGCGTCCACGGCGTCTGCAATTGTGTGAACACATGCTGTTAGTACGAGTCAGTGTGTGGCGCATTGCCTGAGACATATGTATGTATGTAACTACAATATGGATTAGGGGCTATCCATAAGCTATGTCGCACGTTATGGTGTTGACGAAGTGGACAAGGAGTGGGAGAGGAGCAAAAAATTCGTGACGACACATTTAAAAAAAAATATGGAAATAAAACTAATTTCGGAACTGCTCTTCTAATTTCATAATAACTACTGAAATTACAATATATTTATGTAGTCACACTACGAGGAGGGGTCACAAATTACCAACTGTGACAAGGCGGAAGGTAGGGTTAAAAATCATGAAATTCATGACGATATTTTTTTTATGGATCATCATCATTATCTCTTGCCGTGGGGTGCCGGCAGTAGAATGTTACCCCTCCTCTCATACCCGTGGATGCATTAAGAGCCTGCTAAGGGATACCTCCGGAAAATGGGCAGCAGCGTCTTTCCGTGTATCAACATCCCATACTGCGCTCGCCAACCCGCCTGCCAAGCGTGGCGAGTATGGCAGCAATCCCCTCATGATCTTGGAGATGTATGAGGGAGGCCTGTGTCCAGCAGTGGACGTAGACAGCAGTCCTACGGCTGAGACGATGACCTGGTATTGGGGATATGCCATGTCCACAACCAGAAACCTTCCAGCTACCCTCAAAACTGTCAAATCACGTCGATTAGTGTCCCGTGCTGTACGCATTGTTGCCGCCACAATACCATCCTCGGGTTATACAAACCAATCATGTTGCGGACTGGCGTTTGTTACCTGTGCCTATTTAAGCATTTGCAGGGAAATTTGGAGACAGTTGTCCGGGAAAACTCGTGGGGAAACCATTTTCGTGATATTAGAAAACTATTTTACACCGTGTAGTGTAAATAATTTAAATAGTCATTGGTGGAAATTGCTTTAAGTAAGGTTATCAAGGAACTTTTTTTACTAGTTGCCTTGATTAGATTAGTACAGAATTACCTACCTCTAAGTACTATAGGTGACCAGACCAAGAACTTTAAAATGAACACGTATATTTAAAGTCAGTTGATACTTTTTAGCGAAGGACAAAAAAACTGACTTTCAAGATGAGACTTGATTGGCATATTATCTAGAATAATCGGTACTCCACAGCAAGTAAAGAGATCTAAAAATAGTGCGAAAACAAGAGACCACCTTATACGGGCTGACACATTACATAGATGTTATAAAGTTTTAACTATTTACATAACTTATGAAATGGAAGCCCAAACAGAACCCCTCGACTTATCCACCAACAAAACATCTAAACTCCTAACCATCGATTTAAAATTCCTGTCCGGTCTGAACGATCACCTCGCCAAGCTATACCAGAGGACTAACCTGGTCTTCAAGGAGGGTTCTGGTACAGACCCTTTAACCAAGTTGTATGAAAGGACCAACCTGGTCTTCAAAGAAGGATCTCGTAAAGACCCTTTAATAGAGTTGTATGAGAGAAGCATGGTCCTCAAAGGCGTGAGGTCTGGCCTGTTTAAGGAGGGGAAGAAGAGTGCGCTGCCCTGTCACGTGTGCTTTAAGACCTTCGATAGACCTTCCCTGCTGAAGCGGCATATGAGGACGCATACTGGTAGGTGACATTCCATATCCGCGGTTTCACCCGCGTAGTTCCCGTTCCCGTGGGAATAAGGGGATAAAATGTAGTTTATGTTACTGTTAATGTAGCTTTCCATTAGTGAAATATTGTTTTTATTGGTTTAGTGGTTTAGGCGTGAAAGCGTAACAAACTAACATTTGGTAATGCTAGTTAGGATTAGGATTTTTGATATATATTCACAAGAATAATTTGTTACAGGTGAAAAGCCTCATATTTGCAACTTCTGCAACAAAGGCTTCAGCACATCCAGCTCTCTGAACACCCACCGAAGAATACACACAGGTATCATAACCAAAATCATTTACCTACTTTATTTCCTGCTGTAGAATGTTGCCACTTCTCTCTTGCCTGTGGATGCAGTAAGAATCTACCAAGCAACTTTCAACCACCCAAACAGAAACCTTCGGAAGCAGCGTCTTTCCCTGTATCAACACCCGTACCCGCCTGCCAAGCGTAGCGAGTATGGCAACAACCCCTTGTGATCTTGGAGGTCCATAAGGGAGGCGTATATCCAGCAGTCTACGTGGACAGCACTCCAACGGCTGAGATGAATGAGGATGGGAGGGGGGCGACTAAGTGTGACAAGGAGTGGGAAGGGTTCTAAAATGCTGTATATTATGGAGTCTCACAAATGTGACCAGCATTGGCAATGAGGCCTCCCTCCATTTCATGAATTCGTGTGAAAAATCATGTAATTCGTGCAATGTAACTATGTTATAATAAAAAAAATGCTAGACACTCAACACCGTCTACCTAGTCTCTAACTAAGCAAAGCTTGTACTATGGAATTGATAGGATACTTAAATAGATTTTTTTTGTTAATTCCTACTTATATAGAAAATATCAGCAGAACAACTACAGGTATTTGTCCCGTGGCGGGAATCGAACCCCCTGCGTATCCGTCGGCTATTCGACCAACTAAGCCACGGAGGCAGTCCCGTTAATACATGAGAGTTAAAACGTTATTTTCAGTAAACTAAATATACCTAAGCTCTATTGCAGAACTTGGAAATTAAGGAACATTTCGTTTCAGGCGAGAAACCTCACAAGTGCCCGGAGTGCGGCAAGTGTTTCACAGCGAGCTCCAACCTCTACTATCATCGCATGACGCATACCAAGGTGAATCGTTAAGGCTTGCCCAGCACCTATACCGTCCTCCCAGCTTAGTCTAGCCATTAGTAGTTATTAGCCAGAAGAAAGAACTAAAGCCTATCCATCCAACAATGTCCCAGGTACTGCAGCGTCCCGTACGATATAAATAATACTTAGACGGTGACGTTGTATCGACATCCCGTACAGCGCTCGCTAACCCGCCTGCCAAGCGGTATGGCAACTACCCCTCATGGAGATCCATCATGATAAGGGCTGTGTTTAGTAGCGGCTGAAAGGATGATGATGATGCTGTATAAATCATCCATATTAGATGTAAAGTCGTTATGTAGGTACCATATAAAAACGGTCAAGCGGGTTGGCGAGCGCAGTAGGTACGGGATTTTGATACACGGAAAGACACCTGTCCGGAAGTATCCCTTGGCAGATTCTTACTGCATCCACGGGCAACATTCTACTGCCGGCACCCCACGGCAAATACCAAGTATGAGTACGCAATCTATAAATGCCGTGGGCTGCCGTAGAATGTTGCCTCTCCTTTCTTGCCCGTGTATGCAGTAAGAAACTGCCTAGGGATACTTTTGGATAGGAAGATGGGCAGCAGCGTTCTTACGTGTATCAGCATCCTCTACTGGGCGCGCCAACCCGCCTGCCTTCCGCGGCTCTCTGATTTTGGAGATCCATATTCCATAGCCTATGTCCAGTGTACAGCAGTCCTACGGCTGAGTTGATAGTGATAAATCTTCACTAATCTTAGAATTTGTTTCAGAATAAGCCTCACAAATGTGTATGGTGTCCGCGGTCCTTCCCCACGCCCGGGGAGCTGCGCGCGCACGGCACACAGCACTCTGCGCAGAGGTTCTGTCACTACACTGCGTAGATCACACAACTTATCTTTATTCTACACCTACCAACCCATTGTTTCACATGGAGAAACCAAAACCTTATCAAAGGTGCTCAGAGAATCAATCTATAGTCACTGGAAAATTGTTTTTATGATTGAAATGACTATCTGAATTGTTTATAATTAAATACCTCCGATACTCCGCACACAAGCTGAATACAGGAACTACCACTAGATATAAGACCTTATTGTAAAATTTTATTCTGACAAATAAATAATTTTGATTTGATTTGATCAAAGATCCCAACGCAACCTCGTCGGACATCTTGACTGAGACTGGTTGGACACCTTTTGTAGAACACGGCGTAACATGCTCGATACGAACGTTTATTCCTAGTTATCGCCACTGGAGACAACTAGGAATTATATTAAAAATATGCTCCGTTTGCCACCACTGGCGCCGCCATTGGTGACAACTGGGATAGACGCTTATTATGTTCCCATTAGATACACCCCGTAACTCGTAAAGAATAATTAATAATATCTACGGTACTTTTACTTCGATTTGAGCCTGGTTGAGTTTGAAACTTATGGTAAGTACATCAAACCATCAAGATTCAGGTTTAAATATTTTGTTTGTTAAACCAAAATTTAACTGCTGTTTTAGGGGGGGGTGGGGTACCAAATTGTTACTAATCTGCTCCATTTTTCATAATTAATACATTGTGAAAAAGTAATACTACATTGCTAAATTAAGTAAACCTATTGTGGTTATTTTGATATTCTTTGTTGTTGCTCATATTGCCTGGCATGCTACCTAGTTCAGGCTCAAGTATTTGTACCCTTATCTTTATTCTAATTGTTGCGAATCCTGCCCATCTCCACTTTTGTTGATCTATTTTGGTTAATCTTTTAGGTTAATTTTGTTTTTCTCTAATAGTTATATTTTTCATATTGTTTAGTTTTAATCTTTTAAACATTTATCAAACTGTTTACACTCTTATCCTATACTCATCCTATTAATATTATGAACGCTAAGTTTGTGAGGATGTACAGATGTGTGTTACGACCGAGTTAGGTTCTTGTCCTAACTCGCGTGTCATCTGAAGTGAACAGATTCAATTATGTGCTTTATTCTATTCATTTGTGTTGTTTTATTTTGTGATTTGTGACGCGTCAATAAGGTCCATGCGGCCGCACTAAATATAGTATTTTTAAGTTTTTTTTTTGAGTTTTACTCTTCCACGCAAAAACTAGCCGACGGATATAGCTGAAATTTGAACAGGTAGATATTGACCAGGATCAACACAGACATTTTAACCGGGTACAACGCATGCGAAGCTGCTGGCATAAGCTGTCACTTCTCTCATCTCTTCTTTCAATATTATAAAGAGAAAAGATTCGTATGTTGTATGTTTGTAACGAATAAACTCCTTTTCAAAATTCTTTCACTATTAGAAAGCTAGATTATCTCTGAGTAGCATAGGCTATATTGTTTCCTCGTATTCCCACGGGAACGATAACTATGGAGTGCGGCTAGTATAAAATAAAAGCAATAAATCAGTTAAGTATATTTATTCCCCCTCCACGCCCGCCTCCGCGGCGTCCGCCTTGTGTTTCTTGTGGGCAGTGTCGGTCGGGTCGCTGAGGCGCCGCTTGTGGTAGTCGTTCTGCGCGGCCTGCGCGGCGCCCGACGTGTCGGCGCGCAGCAGCTCGCGCAGCGCCATGGTCGCGTAGCAGCTCACCGGCAGCGACAGCGTCAGGAGTACCGCCTTGTATTTACCATCTGAAACGATTTTATCAAATCAAGTGACAGACAAACAACAGACTCACTGTAAGGCGTTGATATTATAATTTGTAACCACGTCGACTCGTGGGGCAAAACCTGGTTGATGGGGGGTTTGTGTCTCGGCACTCAAACCTAGCGGATGCTCCCCGCATAGTGCAGCGTCTGCCTCGGCTGTTATAGCAAACCACCTCCGTTGGCGAGGCAGCTAGGCAATTGTGGATGGCCCGAAGGGCAACGATATCGTCACCCATACATTGCGGCTCTGCTTCCCCCGATCGTAGCGGCTACCATTGGGTCAAGGGAAGTAGGGAGAAGGTGCGTCTGTGTTTGCGCGCACACTTCCGCACCAAAATATGACCTGCGCGACGGGCTGTTTCTGGATAATTGCTCTTGAGACATAAACCTTGTGGCGATGGACTGAGGTCTGGCTTTGCAAGCTGGGCTTTGTCTGAAGTAAACACTCAGTCTCAGGCGGCACGGGGAGAGTGGTCGTGTTTGCGCTGCACCGGAACAACAGCGCTAATCGGGCAGCACCCTATGTGGCAAAGCAGGCCTATTTAGGAAGTCACTGCTTTCCTTGCTTAGCCAAGGAATGAACTAGGAAAGGTGCTCAAAAAATTGTTTGTTCCATATTATCGGAGGGCAGTAACCACGACTGCCTGCCTGTGCTTCCCTTTTGGCGTGGTCGAAATATAAATACAAATAAACACAAAACCTCCAATCTTTCTTTAGCTACATGGAATGTACGCACGCACCTTGCTTCACAGACCTGACCACACTTGCCCTGAACGGAAAACAGCTGTAGTGGCAAAAGAAATAAGTCGCTATAACATGGCCATAGCTGCTCTAAGTAAACCCATCGCGCTGATGAAGGAGAACTTATAGAGCATGGTGCAGGTTACACTTTCTTCTGGAAGGGGACCGCTGCGCATGAGCCAAGACGCTCAGGCGTCAGTTTTGCCATTAAAAAGGAAATATTAAGGCGTTTAGAAGAATTCCCTGTTTATTTATCAGATCGCATCATTACCCCAAGGCTTCACCTTGCCAATAACAACCTATTAAATTTAATAAGTGTATATGCGCCTACTTTAGATAAATCAGATGAAGTGAAAGATTCGTTCTATGAATAATTGACGCAAGTTCTAACAAAAAATCGTCTAAGAGAACAAATTGTACTGCTCGGTGATTTCAATGCTAGGGTGGGACGTGATTTCGAGGCTTGGCCAAACGTGCTTGGAAGGCACGGGATAGGTAATGTAAACAGTAGCGGGCAACTACTGCTTAGTTTTTGTGCTGAATTTAGTCTTTCAATCCCCGCGAGGCGCGTCCCGCGCAGCTCGTCCAGGTCGGAGGCGAGCAGGTCGGCGTAGGGGTCGTCGTACATACCTGGCACGATCCCCGCGAGGCGCGTCCCGCGCAGCTCGTCCAGGTCGGAGGCGAGCAGGTCGGCGTAGGGGTCGTCGTACATACCTGGCACGATCCCCGCGAGGCGCGTCCCGCGCAGCTCGTCCAGGTCGGAGGCGAGCAGGTCGGCGTAGGGGTCGTCGTACATACCTGGCACGATCCCCGCGAGGCGCGTCCCGCGCAGCTCGTCCAGGTCGGAGGCGAGCAGGTCGGCGTAGGGGTCGTCGTACATACCTGGCACGATCCCCGCGAGGCGCGTCCCGCGCAGCTCGTCCAGGTCGGAGGCGAGCAGGTCGGCGTAGGGGTCGTCGTACATACCTGGCACGATCCCCGCGAGGCGCGTCCCGCGCAGCTCGTCCAGGTCGGAGGCGAGCAGGTCGGCGTAGGGGTCGTCGTACATACCTGGCACGATCCCCGCGAGGCGCGTCCCGCGCAGCTCGTCCAGGTCGGAGGCGAGCAGGTCGGCGTAGGGGTCGTCGTACATACCTGGCACGATCCCCGCGAGGCGCGTCCCGCGCAGCTCGTCCAGGTCGGAGGCGAGCAGGTCGGCGTAGGGGTCGTCGTACATACCTGGCACGATCCCCGCGAGGCGCGTCCCGCGCAGCTCGTCCAGGTCGGAGGCGAGCAGGTCGGCGTAGGGGTCGTCGTACATACCTGGCACGATCCCCGCGAGGCGCGTCCCGCGCAGCTCGTCCAGGTCGGAGGCGAGCAGGTCGGCGTAGGGGTCGTCGTACATACCTGGCACGATCCCCGCGAGGCGCGTCCCGCGCAGCTCGTCCAGGTCGGAGGCGAGCAGGTCGGCGTAGGGGTCGTCGTACATACCTGGCACGATCCCCGCGAGGCGCGTCCCGCGCAGCTCGTCCAGGTCGGAGGCGAGCAGGTCGGCGTAGGGGTCGTCGTACATACCTGGCACGATCCCCGCGAGGCGCGTCCCGCGCAGCTCGTCCAGGTCGGAGGCGAGCAGGTCGGCGTAGGGGTCGTCGTACATACCTGGCACGATCCCCGCGAGGCGCGTCCCGCGCAGCTCGTCCAGGTCGGAGGCGAGCAGGTCGGCGTAGGGGTCGTCGTACATACCTGGCACGATCCCCGCGAGGCGCGTCCCGCGCAGCTCGTCCAGGTCGGAGGCGAGCAGGTCGGCGTAGGGGTCGTCGTACATACCTGGCACGATCCCCGCGAGGCGCGTCCCGCGCAGCTCGTCCAGGTCGGAGGCGAGCAGGTCGGCGTAGGGGTCGTCGTACATACCTGGCACGATCCCCGCGAGGCGCGTCCCGCGCAGCTCGTCCAGGTCGGAGGCGAGCAGGTCGGCGTAGGGGTCGTCGTAGCGCACGCACGTCCACGACACGTCGCGAGCCAGCACGCACATGCGCCGGTACGCGCCCGACATGCTGTAGCTCCTGGAATACAACACATACGAGTAATAAATAAATAGGCTTTCAACACGTTTAACTTGTTATCATCCTGCTGACGTTTCGTATACCGTTTAAAGGACATTATTCATATTTCCCACAACGCCAAAGATATGGCTTACCAATCTGACCCACATGTCAAACCTTTGACGAGATATAACAGGACAAGGCACGCGCCCATTTCTCAATACAAAAAATTCCTTAAGCGTGGGGAGAAGAAACACACACATTGTAACTATAGCTACACACATGAAAATTATTTGTGTCTTTATAAACACACACAGACATATATTCTCAACACAGGTTTAAAATTTAGGAAAAATACGCACACAGTCATGACTGACATATACTACATGCAAAAAAACTCAAAAGTGATACCAGCGTCAACGTTATTCACCCTCATATTTTCTTATTTTACTCAACAGATTTGGGCTTCGTTGTAGAATTACATACTTATGTAATAATAATATGGATTTATTGTTTCTACTTAGAAACAATAAATCCATATTATTATGTTGGTTGGTTTGCAGACGATATCGTGGTGATGGCAAAGTCGATGGAAGAGCTCAGCACGATGCTCGAAGGCCTCAATCGAGTCTCCCAGCGGGTAGGCCTTAAAATGAACATGGACAAGACGAAAATCATGTCAAATGTCCATGTCGTGCCTGCCCAGTTATGGTTGAGAACTCGGCTCTTGAAGTTGTCGACGCGTAGGTACGTATACCTAGGACAAACACATACCTCAGTGCCTTAAGACGAAAGTCTACAATCAGTGTTTGTTACCAGTGATTTTCACTGGTAATTTTCGCAATGCTCTCTTTTTTTAGTTGATTATTTATAATTATATTTTGTGCGCCCGACGCCCTGTTTGTTTAACTTTAATACTTTTTGTTTACATTTACATGTTTACATTTCTTGACATTACGGATGCCTTACGGCATCCGTAATGTCAAGAAATGGCGCTGATGGAAGATCAGCGTTGGTTACATAGCTTGCTAAATGTTATGCATTTGCATTCAGAAAGTATGATTTGGTGTAGTGGAACTGATGTGATAAAAAAGACCACAGATGGCCATCGAAACATTTGTTCCGAGGCGAGAATCGAACCCGCAACTTTTTGCGTCGCAGGCAAACCTTCGCTCGCTGCGCCACAGAGGTCGTCAAACAAAAGTCCTACGAATCCCACTGGTACAAAAAAGTTATTCATGGTCAAACGTCAAAATTATCGTGTTTTTTCATTTCTCTCGTAAACGGTAAATATAATGACAAAAATATGTGTCACAAAATAGTAGCTCATGTAATTATGGAACACAATATTATGTCACTATTTCAGACATATCGCAATTCGAAATGTTGGAGAAAAATAATTCCACATAAATCAGAACAAATGTGCTCACCACCTCTGAAGTTTTTAGGTGTTTTTTTCGGCAAGTGGCATACGACTTCATCTATTTTTAGTACGCGGGAAAACCGTTTAGAACACTATTTATTTTTATTTTTTTTATTTATGTATTCCGTAATTTTATTATTGTCAATAGGGTACGTGATAGGCTCTGAATGTCTTTATCTAGAGAGTTTCATAAAGAAACATTTTGACGTGTTCAATACCAGTCATTAATTGTGTCAAGATCTTTATGGAGATCACAGTCTTCTTTAGAATTTATGGTTCTTTGGTCCTATGGTGATTCTGTTGTTTACCCAAAGTAGTAAACCATACCTTAGAACCGAGCTCACGTAACCATGATAGACCAGCAAGCAGAACTGTTTGCTGTGTTGATGTCTTTCCGAGTCTATTGAATACCAAACAGATTTGTCTTTTTACAGTATATGTCCACGTGCGCTTTTCAATCAAAAAACCTGTATTGTACTTTTTAAATTTGCTTGCGTGTTTGTATTATTCTTCGGTATATAAAACTAATAAAGACACTACACACAGCACCATCCGCGAACTAAGCTAAATACCTGGCTGAGACGCAGAAGGTGGCGGGTTCGATCCCGCCGGGGAGCAAATATTTTATCAACTATCTGTAGGGTCCAAACAGAGCCTGCTAAGGAATACCTCCGGAAGATGGGCAGCAGCGTCTTTCCGTGTATCAACATCCCATACTGCACTCACCAACCCGCCTGTCAAGCGTGGTGAGTATGGCAACTACCACTCAAGAGAGATCCATGAGGGAGGCCTGTGTTCAGAAGTGGACGTTTTACGGCTGAAATGATGAGAATGATAATGCTGATTATATTCTTAATCTTCATATCGTAAAAAGCCAATTCGCTTACTTGTGTTTGCTCTTCAACTGCAGCGTCAGGCCATCCTTCGTCATGATGTCGCTGTAGTACTCTTTCATGTTCGGCGGGTACTCGATACTGTGCCCTGGCAGCGGCAGTATAACGTCGAATATCGTGTACCGGCCGCCGTCCACGTCCTCTTGTGTAAGAACTTTAACGGGCACTTTGAGCCTCTCCTGTTTCTCCTTTTTTGGCTTCTTAGGTTTCTCTGGTTCTTCGAGGGGGGTTTCTTGTGGTATGTCTACGGGTGGGGTTTCCTCGGAGTCAGATTCGTCGTCTTCTTCGTTTTCTGAATAAGATAAATTGAGATGTTGTTATATCTGTTTAATTATTTCTTTTTATTTTTAAAACCAGGGTGATCATAATGAGGTACACGCGCACGCGCTCCGACACGAGCGACTGGTACGAGTGCAGGTACATGTTATACCTCGGACCTCCTTGTTGCCTAGGGGCACGAGGTCGCCCGCGGCGGCGCGCAGGCCGTGGCGGCGCACGCGCTCCGACACGAGCGACTGGTACGAGTGCAGGTACATGTTATACCTCGGACCTCCTTGTTGCCTAGGGGCACGAGGTCGCCCGCGGCGGCGCGCAGGCCGTGGCGGCGCACGCGCTCCGACACGAGCGACTGGTACGAGTGCAGGTACATGTTATACCTCGGACCTCCTTGTTGCCTAGGGGCACGAGGTCGCCCGCGGCGGCGCGCAGGCCGTGGCGGCGCACGCGCTCCGACACGAGCGACTGGTACGAGTGCAGGTACATGTTATACCTCGGACCTCCTTGTTGCCTAGGGGCACGAGGTCGCCCGCGGCGGCGCGCAGGCCGTGGCGGCGCACGCGCTCCGACACGAGCGACTGGTACGAGTGCAGGTACATGTTATACCTCGGACCTCCTTGTTGCCTAGGGGCACGAGGTCGCCCGCGGCGGCGCGCAGGCCGTGGCGGCGCACGCGCTCCGACACGAGCGACTGGTACGAGTGCAGGTACATGTTATACCTCGGACCTCCTTGTTGCCTAGGGGCACGAGGTCGCCCGCGGCGGCGCGCAGGCCGTGGCGGCGCACGCGCTCCGACACGAGCGACTGGTACGAGTGCAGGTACATGTTATACCTCGGACCTCCTTGTTGCCTAGGGGCACGAGGTCGCCCGCGGCGGCGCGCAGGCCGTGGCGGCGCACGCGCTCCGACACGAGCGACTGGTACGAGTGCAGGTACATGTTATACCTCGGACCTCCTTGTTGCCTAGGGGCACGAGGTCGCCCGCGGCGGCGCGCAGGCCGTGGCGGCGCACGCGCTCCGACACGAGCGACTGGTACGAGTGCAGGTACATGTTATACCTCGGACCTCCTTGTTGCCTAGGGGCACGAGGTCGCCCGCGGCGGCGCGCAGGCCGTGGCGGCGCACGCGCTCCGACACGAGCGACTGGTACGAGTGCAGGTACATGTTATACCTCGGACCTCCTTGTTGCCTAGGGGCACGAGGTCGCCCGCGGCGGCGCGCAGGCCGTGGCGGCGCACGCGCTCCGACACGAGCGACTGGTACGAGTGCAGGTACATGTTATACCTCGGACCTCCTTGTTGCCTAGGGGCACGAGGTCGCCCGCGGCGGCGCGCAGGCCGTGGCGGCGCACGCGCTCCGACACGAGCGACTGGTACGAGTGCAGGTACATGTTATACCTCGGACCTCCTTGTTGCCTAGGGGCACGAGGTCGCCCGCGGCGGCGCGCAGGCCGTGGCGGCGCACGCGCTCCGACACGAGCGACTGGTACGAGTGCAGGTACATGTTATACCTCGGACCTCCTTGTTGCCTAGGGGCACGAGGTCGCCCGCGGCGGCGCGCAGGCCGTGGCGGCGCACGCGCTCCGACACGAGCGACTGGTACGAGTGCAGGTACATGTTATACCTCGGACCTCCTTGTTGCCTAGGGGCACGAGGTCGCCCGCGGCGGCGCGCAGGCCGTGGCGGCGCACGCGCTCCGACACGAGCGACTGGTACGAGTGCAGGTACATGTTATACCTCGGACCTCCTTGTTGCCTAGGGGCACGAGGTCGCCCGCGGCGGCGCGCAGGCCGTGGCGGCGCACGCGCTCCGACACGAGCGACTGGTACGAGTGCAGGTACATGTTATACCTCGGACCTCCTTGTTGCCTAGGGGCACGAGGTCGCCCGCGGCGGCGCGCAGGCCGTGGCGGCGCACGCGCTCCGACACGAGCGACTGGTACGAGTGCAGGTACATGTTATACCTCGGACCTCCTTGTTGCCTAGGGGCACGAGGTCGCCCGCGGCGGCGCGCAGGCCGTGGCGGCGCACGCGCTCCGACACGAGCGACTGGTACGAGTGCAGGTACATGTTATACCTCGGACCTCCTTGTTGCCTAGGGGCACGAGGTCGCCCGCGGCGGCGCGCAGGCCGTGGCGGCGCACGCGCTCCGACACGAGCGACTGGTACGAGTGCAGGTACATGTTATACCTCGGACCTCCTTGTTGCCTAGGGGCACGAGGTCGCCCGCGGCGGCGCGCAGGCCGTGGCGGCGCACGCGCTCCGACACGAGCGACTGGTACGAGTGCAGGTACATGTTATACCTCGGACCTCCTTGTTGCCTAGGGGCACGAGGTCGCCCGCGGCGGCGCGCAGGCCGTGGCGGCGCACGCGCTCCGACACGAGCGACTGGTACGAGTGCAGGTACATGTTATACCTCGGACCTCCTTGTTGCCTAGGGGCACGAGGTCGCCCGCGGCGGCGCGCAGGCCGTGGCGGCGCACGCGCTCCGACACGAGCGACTGGTACGAGTGCAGGTACATGTTATACCTCGGACCTCCTTGTTGCCTAGGGGCACGAGGTCGCCCGCGGCGGCGCGCAGGCCGTGGCGGCGCACGCGCTCCGACACGAGCGACTGGTACGAGTGCAGGTACATGTTATACCTCGGACCTCCTTGTTGCCTAGGGGCACGAGGTCGCCCGCGGCGGCGCGCAGGCCGTGGCGGCGCACGCGCTCCGACACGAGCGACTGGTACGAGTGCAGGTACATGTTATACCTCGGACCTCCTTGTTGCCTAGGGGCACGAGGTCGCCCGCGGCGGCGCGCAGGCCGTGGCGGCGCACGCGCTCCGACACGAGCGACTGGTACGAGTGCAGGTACATGTTATACCTCGGACCTCCTTGTTGCCTAGGGGCACGAGGTCGCCCGCGGCGGCGCGCAGGCCGTGGCGGCGCACGCGCTCCGACACGAGCGACTGGTACGAGTGCAGGTACATGTTATACCTCGGACCTCCTTGTTGCCTAGGGGCACGAGGTCGCCCGCGGCGGCGCGCAGGCCGTGGCGGCGCACGCGCTCCGACACGAGCGACTGGTACGAGTGCAGGTACATGTTATACCTCGGACCTCCTTGTTGCCTAGGGGCACGAGGTCGCCCGCGGCGGCGCGCAGGCCGTGGCGGCGCACGCGCTCCGACACGAGCGACTGGTACGAGTGCAGGTACATGTTATACCTCGGACCTCCTTGTTGCCTAGGGGCACGAGGTCGCCCGCGGCGGCGCGCAGGCCGTGGCGGCGCACGCGCTCCGACACGAGCGACTGGTACGAGTGCAGGTACATGTTATACCTCGGACCTCCTTGTTGCCTAGGGGCACGAGGTCGCCCGCGGCGGCGCGCAGGCCGTGGCGGCGCACGCGCTCCGACACGAGCGACTGGTACGAGTGCAGGTACATGTTATACCTCGGACCTCCTTGTTGCCTAGGGGCACGAGGTCGCCCGCGGCGGCGCGCAGGCCGTGGCGGCGCACGCGCTCCGACACGAGCGACTGGTACGAGTGCAGGTACATGTTATACCTCGGACCTCCTTGTTGCCTAGGGGCACGAGGTCGCCCGCGGCGGCGCGCAGGCCGTGGCGGCGCACGCGCTCCGACACGAGCGACTGGTACGAGTGCAGGTACATGTTATACCTCGGACCTCCTTGTTGCCTAGGGGCACGAGGTCGCCCGCGGCGGCGCGCAGGCCGTGGCGGCGCACGCGCTCCGACACGAGCGACTGGTACGAGTGCAGGTACATGTTATACCTCGGACCTCCTTGTTGCCTAGGGGCACGAGGTCGCCCGCGGCGGCGCGCAGGCCGTGGCGGCGCACGCGCTCCGACACGAGCGACTGGTACGAGTGCAGGTACATGTTATACCTCGGACCTCCTTGTTGCCTAGGGGCACGAGGTCGCCCGCGGCGGCGCGCAGGCCGTGGCGGCGCACGCGCTCCGACACGAGCGACTGGTACGAGTGCAGGTACATGTTATACCTCGGACCTCCTTGTTGCCTAGGGGCACGAGGTCGCCCGCGGCGGCGCGCAGGCCGTGGCGGCGCACGCGCTCCGACACGAGCGACTGGTACGAGTGCAGGTACATGTTATACCTCGGACCTCCTTGTTGCCTAGGGGCACGAGGTCGCCCGCGGCGGCGCGCAGGCCGTGGCGGCGCACGCGCTCCGACACGAGCGACTGGTACGAGTGCAGGTACATGTTATACCTCGGACCTCCTTGTTGCCTAGGGGCACGAGGTCGCCCGCGGCGGCGCGCAGGCCGTGGCGGCGCACGCGCTCCGACACGAGCGACTGGTACGAGTGCAGGTACATGTTATACCTCGGACCTCCTTGTTGCCTAGGGGCACGAGGTCGCCCGCGGCGGCGCGCAGGCCGTGGCGGCGCACGCGCTCCGACACGAGCGACTGGTACGAGTGCAGGTACATGTTATACCTCGGACCTCCTTGTTGCCTAGGGGCACGAGGTCGCCCGCGGCGGCGCGCAGGCCGTGGCGGCGCACGCGCTCCGACACGAGCGACTGGTACGAGTGCAGGTACATGTTATACCTCGGACCTCCTTGTTGCCTAGGGGCACGAGGTCGCCCGCGGCGGCGCGCAGGCCGTGGCGGCGCACGCGCTCCGACACGAGCGACTGGTACGAGTGCAGGTACATGTTATACCTCGGACCTCCTTGTTGCCTAGGGGCACGAGGTCGCCCGCGGCGGCGCGCAGGCCGTGGCGGCGCACGCGCTCCGACACGAGCGACTGGTACGAGTGCAGGTACATGTTATACCTCGGACCTCCTTGTTGCCTAGGGGCACGAGGTCGCCCGCGGCGGCGCGCAGGCCGTGGCGGCGCACGCGCTCCGACACGAGCGACTGGTACGAGTGCAGGTACATGTTATACCTCGGACCTCCTTGTTGCCTAGGGGCACGAGGTCGCCCGCGGCGGCGCGCAGGCCGTGGCGGCGCACGCGCTCCGACACGAGCGACTGGTACGAGTGCAGGTACATGTTATACCTCGGACCTCCTTGTTGCCTAGGGGCACGAGGTCGCCCGCGGCGGCGCGCAGGCCGTGGCGGCGCACGCGCTCCGACACGAGCGACTGGTACGAGTGCAGGTACATGTTATACCTCGGACCTCCTTGTTGCCTAGGGGCACGAGGTCGCCCGCGGCGGCGCGCAGGCCGTGGCGGCGCACGCGCTCCGACACGCAGCGGTTCCACACGAGCGACTGGTACGAGTGCAGGTACAGCAGGCGCGTGTTGCGGGGGATCTGGGAATAACACGTACGGTAACATGGGTACTTGGCTCGAAGGGATGAAGGAAGATAGCGGAAAGCCGTAACTGAATTGTGGCCAAGGGACTTGACTAAGAGTCAGACCACGCGCGCGGTAATCGATATTGGTGTATTTTGTGCTTATCGCATCCAAGCGCTCTCCAATGTCGCTTATATATTTGGCGCTTTTTAGCTTACTCACTTACCAGACCAGGGACGTATATAGCACTGTCCAAATTCTGATTTTTGCACTTGTTTTTCGTTAGGTAGCCCGTGACACCATATGGCCTGTGTTCAGTATATTTACCCTCTGCAGAGCCGTCAGCAGGTCGTTGGGGCGCTGCGCGAGCGCCTGTAGCAGCTTGGCCTCGGAGGAGCCGAGCGCGGCGCGCGGCACGAGCTCCGCGGCGCGCTGCAGCTCGCCCGCCTTGTAGGCGCGCAGCGCGCCCGACAGCGGGCCCGCGTGGTGCTCCAGGATCAGGTCTATTGCCTGGAATAAGGAGGGAGTATTATTAGCTCTCGGGGCACTGCAGATCGAACCTTTGCAGCTTGTAGTAGTTGAGGAAGCCGTGCTCCATCAGCTTGGCGATGACGTGATCCGCTGAGCAATAAGCACTAACCACATGCGACCTATGGTATCCTAGTAGATAGTAAGTCGTTGAATCGTTGCTACCAGACGATGCGCCTTTGCTACCCGTGTTGATGCTGATTTCGCTGTCACCGAGTAGTTAGTAAGTTATGACGGAACTATATGTCGAAAGTAAAAATAGATAAAACCTGAAACGCGCAATCGAAGCACTGTGTTGTAGGTATAAACGTATAAAAGTATTTTAAAATATGCCCCCCCACCCATTTCTCTAGGTTATCTTAACCCCTATTGCTGTATGCTTAGAAACGTATCAACATCATCATCATCATCATCATCATCATCATCATCGTCACAGGAACGTATTTATATGAATTCTTATACAGATGTTTTCCTCCGTCTATTCCTCTCCTTCCCGAGTAAACCAGTGCCTATGGCCCCGGAGCAAGCACCAACCTGCTGATAGTTCCCCAGCAGCAGCTGCTTGCCGATGTCGAAGGTGGGCACCTCCACGCGCACGCCGAACCGCTGCAGGCCGTAGTAGTTGAGGAAGCCGCGCTCCGTCAGCTGGCGGCACGCCGCGTCGATGACGTCGTCCGCGGCCGTCACGTTGCGGAGTGCCTATGGCCCCGGAGCAAGCACCAACCTGCTGATAGTTCCCCAGCAGCAGCTGCTTGCCGATGTCGAAGGTGGGCACCTCCACGCGCACGCCGAACCGCTGCAGGCCGTAGTAGTTGAGGAAGCCGCGCTCCGTCAGCTGGCGGCACGCCGCGTCGATGACGTCGTCCGCGGCCGTCACGTTGCGGAGTGCCTATGGCCCCGGAGCAAGCACCAACCTGCTGATAGTTCCCCAGCAGCAGCTGCTTGCCGATGTCGAAGGTGGGCACCTCCACGCGCACGCCGAACCGCTGCAGGCCGTAGTAGTTGAGGAAGCCGCGCTCCGTCAGCTGGCGGCACGCCGCGTCGATGACGTCGTCCGCGGCCGTCACGTTGCGGAGTGCCTATGGCCCCGGAGCAAGCACCAACCTGCTGATAGTTCCCCAGCAGCAGCTGCTTGCCGATGTCGAAGGTGGGCACCTCCACGCGCACGCCGAACCGCTGCAGGCCGTAGTAGTTGAGGAAGCCGCGCTCCGTCAGCTGGCGGCACGCCGCGTCGATGACGTCGTCCGCGGCCGTCACGTTGCGGAGTGCCTATGGCCCCGGAGCAAGCACCAACCTGCTGATAGTTCCCCAGCAGCAGCTGCTTGCCGATGTCGAAGGTGGGCACCTCCACGCGCACGCCGAACCGCTGCAGGCCGTAGTAGTTGAGGAAGCCGCGCTCCGTCAGCTGGCGGCACGCCGCGTCGATGACGTCGTCCGCGGCCGTCACGTTGCGGAGTGCCTATGGCCCCGGAGCAAGCACCAACCTGCTGATAGTTCCCCAGCAGCAGCTGCTTGCCGATGTCGAAGGTGGGCACCTCCACGCGCACGCCGAACCGCTGCAGGCCGTAGTAGTTGAGGAAGCCGCGCTCCGTCAGCTGGCGGCACGCCGCGTCGATGACGTCGTCCGCGGCCGTCACGTTGCGGAGTGCCTATGGCCCCGGAGCAAGCACCAACCTGCTGATAGTTCCCCAGCAGCAGCTGCTTGCCGATGTCGAAGGTGGGCACCTCCACGCGCACGCCGAACCGCTGCAGGCCGTAGTAGTTGAGGAAGCCGCGCTCCGTCAGCTGGCGGCACGCCGCGTCGATGACGTCGTCCGCGGCCGTCACGTTGCGGAGTGCCTATGGCCCCGGAGCAAGCACCAACCTGCTGATAGTTCCCCAGCAGCAGCTGCTTGCCGATGTCGAAGGTGGGCACCTCCACGCGCACGCCGAACCGCTGCAGGCCGTAGTAGTTGAGGAAGCCGCGCTCCGTCAGCTGGCGGCACGCCGCGTCGATGACGTCATCCGCGGCCGTCACGTTGCGGAGGGCTATGCGGAACCTGACGAGCGATATGAAACATTTTAAAACCAACATTCCCTCGCATTTGATACCAATCCTGGTGCACTACCCGGCGATAAATATTACACATAAGCAAATCATAATTGTTTTAACAGCCCCTAATAGATACCGGACTGTGAGGATTTCGTGCGACAGAGATAACGCTCAGCGAAGCCGAAATTATCCGCCGGGTTCAGTAGGTATATATGTATTTAGTTTGACTAACAAGTTTATAAAATATTTTTTTTACGTAACCGACACTTTACCACCTAGTCTGAGGTTACCCAATTTTTATTTATATTCGTCTCTTAGACCGCGCTTTCAGGTTGTTTGCATCTTAAAAAAAAATAACTTGCTAACTGAGTATTTGCGGAAACATAATCAGTAGACATGATCAACAACTTGCTCTTTTCTTCGATATGGCCTTACGTATAGGGCCTGAAGTTCCGTATTATAAATACTCACCGGAGCTAGTTCTTTAAAATGGCCTTGCCACGCTCTATCACTTTAACTTTACACTATGAAAGTTATACTACACACTATAACTTTCATTGCATTTTATGATAGCGTAGTGAAGGTAGGTAAATGACCTGTATTGTCACGCTAAATGGCATCGAGTATAGGCAGTTGGATCAAGAGTCAGATCCAAAGGGTAGTAATCCTGGACTCGGCACGTACGGTGACGAGAATCCACTCCCTGCAGTCCTAAGTCACCGACCGGTGAGGCCTTGCTTCGCGGCCGGTTATTTACCGTTTTGATATATATTTTACTGCCGACTATCCCGCGAAGGATGCATGCGTCGCGCGTTGAAGCCCTATTTAAGCGTCTTGCGCCCTATTGAAGTGTCTTGTTCCCTATTAAAGTTTCTTAATCCCTATTATGGCTCGCGGGCTGCACGCGGCGCGCGCTGAACCACTGCGAGGTCTTGTACTCACTTGTTCCCGCTGAGCATGCCCAGCGTGAGATGGTCCTGGTGGAACGAGTAGTTGCCGACGGCCACGTCCCGCAGCCCGCGCAGCGCGGCGGCGAGGCGCGCGGGCTGCACGCGGCGCGCGCTGAACCACTGCGAGGTCTTGTACTCACTTGTTCCCGCTGAGCATGCCCAGCGTGAGATGGTCCTGGTGGAACGAGTAGTTGCCGACGGCCACGTCCCGCAGCCCGCGCAGCGCGGCGGCGAGGCGCGCGGGCTGCACGCGGCGCGCGCTGAACCACTGCGAGGTCTTGTACTCACTTGTTCCCGCTGAGCATGCCCAGCGTGAGATGGTCCTGGTGGAACGAGTAGTTGCCGACGGCCACGTCCCGCAGCCCGCGCAGCGCGGCGGCGAGGCGCGCGGGCTGCACGCGGCGCGCGCTGAACCACTGCGAGGTCTTGTACTCACTTGTTCCCGCTGAGCATGCCCAGCGTGAGATGGTCCTGGTGGAACGAGTAGTTGCCGACGGCCACGTCCCGCAGCCCGCGCAGCGCGGCGGCGAGGCGCGCGGGCTGCACGCGGCGCGCGCTGAACCACTGCGAGGTCTTGTACTCACTTGTTCCCGCTGAGCATGCCCAGCGTGAGATGGTCCTGGTGGAACGAGTAGTTGCCGACGGCCACGTCCCGCAGCCCGCGCAGCGCGGCGGCGAGGCGCGCGGGCTGCACGCGGCGCGCGCTGAACCACTGCGAGGTCTTGTACTCACTTGTTCCCGCTGAGCATGCCCAGCGTGAGATGGTCCTGGTGGAACGAGTAGTTGCCGACGGCCACGTCCCGCAGCCCGCGCAGCGCGGCGGCGAGGCGCGCGGGCTGCACGCGGCGCGCGCTGAACCACTGCGAGGTCTTGGCGCGCCGGTCCTTGGTGCCCGCGTAGCCGAGCGTTTGTGGCTTCATGCTGGACAGTAACACTTTTATTAGGAAACTAGCAGTGGCCACGCACAACGTGAGCCAACTTCACGGCGGTCGGCGCTACTCGCAACTCGCAGTTAGCATCGCGACGCTCGGCCATTCAGCCTTCGGACGCCTTCGAGCACACACAGTGCCAACCATAATTATTTATAATTTTTTTATAAGATTGCAAATTAGACGATTGTTATAACAAGAAGCATCTTTTATTATTCATCTCGGCCTCCAGACTTTCCCTTGAAGCCCCGACAAGCAGCGCTCCGCAGTTTCACTCACGTAGTTCCCGTTACCGTGGGAATACCGAGTTAAAATAGCCTATGTTACTCAGAGATAATGTAGCATCAAAAATTATATGAGTATAGCATTCTAAAGGTGAAAGAATTTTGAAAATCGGTCCAGTAGTTTCGGAGCCTATTCAGTACATATAAACATACCTACAATCAAATATTTCCTCTTTATAATATTAGTATAGATTAACAGATTCAGGCGTGGGAGGCCGTGACCTAAGGATAGTGGTGGGGACGCCGCACCCTGCCCCGGAGCCACGGACGGGCCCTCTGCAGACGATGTCTGAAGGAGGTCGAATCAACTGCCCACGTAGTCCTGGAGTGCGAGGGAGTAACAGCACAACGACACGGTAATGTTATCTATACAGTATTCTATCTTCATACAAACGGCCGGATGTTATACCTACGCGCCTCGTGTTCGGTATACTACTATTTATGCGAAAGCGGATTTTTATTCTATAAATTTTAACAAAAAAGCGTCTCAGTCGAGGCGCAAATATTTTTCTGTATCAAATTTGTAGGGTCCACCCCTATTTTGATACACATTTAAATTTACTTATCAAAAAACACACATGTATGTATTTTTATCGAACACTTCCCATTTCATTCACGACGAATATTTTTTTTTATATATTCAAATATACAATCACAAAACTAGAAAGAAATTCTAGTAGCCTCGTACGTAGATGAAAGTAAAACACTGCATGCGGGCAGCCCTATCGCGTGTTTACGTACCACGCGGCTGTAGGTAATTATTTCAAGGACAGCGCCGAATCACAATACTGTATAATAACATTACCGTGACACCGACAACAAATACTCAAACAACCGAGGTCACTTCGTGAAGCCTGTGAAAATCCTAGGAAGATTCTGCGCTTCTGGTCGGAGTTAGGCTAGCGAGACAGTTCACGCATGACGCTGTTCCCTATCTTCCTGAGATATCCCTAGGCAGATTCTTACTGCATCCACGGGCAAGAGAGGAGAGGTGACACAACGGCGCACCACGGCAAAACTCTTTTGCATCAACCAACTCATTTTGTTTTCAAAAAGCAACATCGTGCCTGGATGAAATCGCTTTGAGTGATAAGGTCGCCTATTGTAGGTCTAACACATTAAATATCAAATCAAATATTTATTATTTAAAAATCTTAGAAAGTATTACATATTAAGCGCAATTTTCAAGACCTTACCTCCCTTTCTAGTTAAAAACTGTGTTACGGCAAGGTAGTCTCTCCAATCACGCACACATATATACATACCTTACAGAGATGTGATACATAACGTACGAAAACTGCGTATCAAGCTTAATTTTACAAGAACAAAATATCTTATTATTTGTCATGATAAACAGACAATATTCGAACCAACGTCGATCCACTCTTCCTGAAGCCGGAAGTACAACTAGCAACTAAGATAAGCAACCCGTGAATCACTTCCGGCTGCAAAATCGTAAATTTTTGATAAGGTTTTTTATTTTCCTTATCAACATCACCATCGTCTTAATCGTAGAACGTCCAATGCTGGACAACGACCTGCCTCATGGATTTTTATCCTGAGTTGTTGCCATACTCGCCAAGCTTGGCAGGCGGGTTTCATTTCCTTCATCATCATCATCATCATAGTTATCACTGCTGGGTGAAGTCCTCCGCCTTTTTGTGCTACATAAAGTAGTTGTCCAACCATTAATTTGAATAAACAAATTGTTGTTCAAAGCACTCACTGCATCCGCAGGCGGTCCGCGATCTTGGTGGCCACGTCCATGGTGTCACAGTTCTCTTTATGCACGATGAAGTATAAATACTCGCCGGGCCATAGCCACTTCACTCTATTGTCTATTCTCACTGAAAAAAGAATTTAAATTCAATTAACAACGGGGAAGCCGTGGGATGCTGGCGGTAGAATGTTGCCCGTCTGATGTATATGTATGTATGTTAAGCTAGGCATAGATACTTAGCGCGCGCTGCGACGCGCGCTCCGATTCGTTCTTCAGTAATAAACCAGCTCACAGCTAATAAGGTTGTTTTACTTAGCTCCATACATCTCACCGTCTCTCTTGCCCGTGGATGCAGTAAGAATCTCAGCAGCCAAGGGAGAACTCCGGAAGATGAGCAGCGGCGGCTTTCCGTACCTCAGCACCCGCACTGCGCTCGCCACCCCGCCCGCCGAGCGTGGCGAGTACGGCAACTACCCCGCAGGATCAGCACTTGGAGACCAATGAGAGGCCTGCGTCCAGCAGTGCGCGTGGAGAGCAGTCCTCAGGCCGACATGATGAACAATAGGGAAATTAGGGAATATGAGAAAAATGGTGCACACCAGAGCCACACCTGAGGGGATTTTGCCATACTCACCACGCTTGGCGGCCGAGTTGATGAGCGCAGTATGGAATGTTTATATCGGAAAGACGCTGCAGCCCATCTTCCGGAGGTATTCCTTGGCAGATTCTTACTGCATCACGAGAGAGGAGAGGCAACAATCTCCTTATCATCCACCGGCAGATCCCACCGGAACCACACATAGTTTAACCACACTTATGTAGGTAGAACATTACACTATAAAAATTACAAACTATGAATATTACTTGTTAATAAAAAGAACTTAGATTTGTCAGAGGGCAATGGAACGAAATAAATCATTTATGGGAAACTGTGTGCGCTTCTATAATAAGCTTCCATCTGAGGCGACTGAACTATCGATTCGTAGGTTTAAGCTTTTTATAAATCAAAATCTCCTGGAAAAAGCTTGATAGATAATTATTTTAATGATATTGACCATTGGCCGAGTGTTGCTCGGTTCGACCACGATAAGAAATAATGTCATCTTGGAATATCCAAAGTATCCAATATCCTTGCGAACATTAAATTAAGCATAATACCTACTACGACAGAAATTTAAACAATGAATATAAGTGAAATAGTGAGGTTTCTTGTTCGCTTCATTCCCTCACTTAGAAAAAAAGTTATCTGAAGCGAACGAATTCAATTATGTGCTTTATTCAATTTAAATGTGTCTTGTTCTTCTTTTGTAAATTAACTATTCTAAGTAGAGCGTTTTGATCTATTGAATAAACACTTATTGATTTTGATTTCGAAGCAATCTAGTGTTTAAGCGAGTCGACAGTGCGCAACACCATGTTGCGTTCCCTAACCGGCATCGGAGGCCGGCAACTAAACTGCCACACCTGAATGGGGCTGCGCGGGCCACGTGCGCCGGATGCACCGGAGAAGTGGCTCACATTTACTCAAATGAACACCATGAAGCTTCCTCAAGACGGAAGGCGGCGTCGGGGTCGGCCGAGAAAGCGTTGGCGGGATGACCTCGTCACCTTCGACAGATGATGGTGGGAGTCTGCGTAGGATCGGGATGGTTGGAGGAAATTGGAGGAGACCTTTGCCCAGTAGTGGGACGATAAAGGTTAGTAAAAAAAAACAGCTAAAGAGTTAAAAATCTCCATCATTAGATCCTGGTTACCATCTAGCACCAAAGTAATCGTCAAGTCGAATCAAACGAGTCCAGACTCAATATGGTTGTATCGTTTAACTACAGAGTTTCTATGTCCACCATCCGGTTCCATCATCAGATCAGCTCCATGTCATAATAATTTTGCATGGACACCCGATTTACACATGCATGCAAAATTTCAGCGCAATCGGTAACCGGGATGTGGATCAAATTTTACTTGCAAGATTTGATTACAGACAGACATCGGGACAGGTGAAACTAAATAGAAGCTTGTAATAAAAGCTTGTTATTACCTCCTTTCTTATACTTCTGAAAGCTTATCAGCTTCTTGTCGTCTTTATTGACGGTGCTGCCAACTATTCCGTCGCCGAACGCTTTCTTCACAGCTTCGTGTATCTTGCCTCTGTCTTCTTTCGCCATTGTGGTCACATCTACCTGAAGCATAGAGCACGTGTTTAAAACTAACAAATATATTATATTAACTAGCTTCTGCCCGTTGCTTCACATGCGTTGTACCCAGATAATAATTCTTTAATTTGTCAACAAAAAAACCAACTTCAATGAGATAAATTGTATTACTTTAAAATACTTAATGAAATTAAGACTTATATGGTTTTCTTATAATTCTTATAATACTCTCTCACCAAATTGAAATAGGACCACACGGGAAGCACCAGCTTTACAAATAAAAAAAGAATCATCAAAATCGGTTCACCCTGTCGAAAGTTCTGAGGTAACAAAAATAAAAAAAACAGTCGAATTGAGAACAACCACCTTTTTTAAGGAATGTTAAAGAGTAGCCTATAGGTATGTTAATCCTGGTCAACATCTATACTTCTGCAAAAAGGCTCCATGCATAGGGTAGTTTATGCGTGAAGAGGTAACAAACATCCATACATCTATACAAACTTTCGGCTTTATAATTTTAGAAATAGTAATTCCTGTTACTGTACAAGTTAGCCCGAAGCATCCCATTGCTGGGCAAAGGCCTCCCTCCACTTCTTCCATTCACTTCGATTCTAAGCTAATTCCTCCCATGTGTTATGGAACTGGTCGGGTTCACCGCGCCACTGTCTACAGGGCCTGCCACGCTGTCTACAGGGCCTGCCACGCTGTCTACAGGGCCTGCCACGCTGTCTACAGGGCCTGCCACGCTGTCTACAGGGCCTGCCACGCTGTCTACAGGGCCTGCCACGCTGTCTACAGGGCCTGCCACGCTGTCTACAGGGCCTGCCACGCTGTCTACAGGGCCTGCCACGCTGTCTACAGGGCCTGCCACGCTGTCTACAGGGCCTGCCACGCTGCCTACAGGGCCTGCCACGCTGTCTTCTTGCTGTGTCAGGGCGCCATTTGGTGGTTATTTTAGCCCACAGCTGGTCCGGCATGCGGCTCACGCGGCCGGCACCATCCCATTGCAGTGTAGCAGCCTTGTATCCCACATCAGCAATCTTAGTTTTGGAACGCAGCATGGTGTTTTTTATGAACACCACAATGTTTATCACATGTCCATTATCTTTCCTTGGAATCAAACTAACTGACCATAGTTTGATTCCAAGGAAAGATAATGGACATGTGCATTCTTCCCGTTCTCACCTATGGCTCACAAACTTGGTCTCTGACAGACATCCAAAAATACAAACTCAAGGTGTGCCACCGGGCGATGGAATGCAACAGGTAAGAATGAGAAGAATGCACATGTCCATTATCTTGCGTTTGTGTCTCATTGAAAAGGTCCAATAGCATCTCCAGGAACTCTCAGTTTGATGTAAGATTTCTCTGTCTTGCCTGCTTGCCTGTAGAGAAACTATAGTTCTCACAATCCTGTCCATCCAAAGGTTGCCTGGAAGAAATCGCTTGTAGCGATAAGGCCGCCCATTGTGCATTTAATTAGGTATCTTATCCTCTACTGTTATTTCTTTCATTTTATGGTGTACAATAAGGATATTATCATTTATCATTCATTCATATTTTATGTCCAGCTACCTATAGATTTGTAATTTGTAATTTATTTATTAATTGCTTCACGTACATGGTTTGCATTAGATCTAGGTAATACATAATTATTATAAGTAACATACATGAACCCTGTTAGGGCGTTGCAAGTTTAGTCAGTTTTCAAGCATATGCTATATTATATTAGATCATTAAATAATTTATATATTAATAGATATGCAATTACCACAACTAAACACACTGCAATTTAAGCAAATGCTGTAAATTTCTCGCAATATATACTAGGTGTGTACAGACTGTGGCCATACTCACTGTTGTTTAATAGGTGAATAGGTAAATAAATATATTAATGATTGGTGACCTTGAGGCACACACAGGATAGCCTAAAAGCGGGACTGTCCTGCCCAAAGCGAGATGTATGGTCATGTTACTACTACTGTAACACTGTAAATACCTCAACTTTCTCCATAGTGTCTGTCCCGACCACCAGCTGATTGATCTTATTCCATGTGTCCATCGGCAGTATCTCCACATTATACTTAGAGAGCAGGAGATCCTCATCCTCATCAAACTGCTCGTCCTCATGGGGAGGCTCTGGAGGGGAGAGATCCGTCAGCTTGGCCACTTCCCCCTTCTCATTTATCTCTGACACTTGGAAATCTGAATATCTGAAAGATTTAAGATCACCATGTAATAATGTATGATTTTACTGGTATGGTATTAATAATCTACCAAACCCAGAATGGTACCTTGACTTGATAATTCCATTGAAGCCTTCATGCTGGCTCATGTATTCAGTGACCCCAATCTCAGATTCCGCCAGCCTCTTCCCCGGCGTGTCTCGCTTAGTCCAAGTATAGCTATTGGAATGACCCGAAGAGTTGTCACGATTCTGCCAATTGTTGCCGAAGTCAGGCCGGTTCCCCCGATTCCCTCTGAAACCACGGCCTCTTGGACCGCCTCTTGGCCCTCCTCGTGAATCGCCTCGCCAGAGACCACCTCTATTGAAGTTTCTTCCTCGCATTTTTAGTTGCAGCTAAACCAAAATACAATATCAAAACATAACCTCTACCCCTGGAACGCGGATGAACTTAATACAAACATTGCGTATTGTGCGTAATGAGTAGTTACCGTAGTACTGATATAATTTTTACCTTTGAACAAAACAAGCTAGCTTGGCTCGTAGAATATTTTATTAGAATTCAATATTCTGAAGATAAATTACTGCAATGCTTGCAATGCAATAGAGGCAAACAAACAAAACTGATTGATTGATTAATTAGACAGACAGACAGATAGATAGTAGGAAGGAGTAGGCGATACAAATCGTACATAGGTCGATACAATATCTATATACCGGCACAATACAATACCCAATATCTATGTATCGGACGGCACGGAATCTATATATCGGATTCGGATATCTATAGCGTTTTTTTTTGTTTTTTTTTTAATGGCAACTTATTCTTTTTTGAAGTAGGAATACTACTGCCATCTTCACGTAGCTGGTTCACGGTACAGATAGTATAAACAAAGATAATAACACCAGTTTCAAAATTATGCACGTGTGCGACTGTGAAAACTGTGACTGTGCGGGAGTGAATGAAAGAGCGATAAACGAGCGAAAGAATACGCTCATGTGTATTACTAATTTAAAACATTATTAATAGCACGATAGAGTTTAATATCGAATACATTATTTCATCTACTTGTAAACAGAAAACTATCAATAAAATCAAGTATGAAGGTAAACTCAAATAAATTCACAGATTAGTACCATTGTACCATTCATACTTAGAAAAATTTAAACAAAACTGTAAGGACTTCATTTCAGAGTGTCATATTATCAATATCGAACACGCTGATTTCGAGTGTAATAATCGAAATCGGTTACAAATTACAACTTAAATAAAACAATGTATACACTTAAACTAAACAATACCGAAACCTAAAAATCGCAGTACCAATTTCGTCTCCGGGTTCAACACAAATTTCGACCAATATATAGATATTGAAATATGTAGATACGATATCCGATATTCTAAACCGATACATAGATACGATTTGATATAGTGAAAAAGCGATATTACCCACCCCTAATAGATAGAATAGATCATTATGTTGCCAGCTCCAAAGAGCATGTGTGTGTAGCTGTTGCACCTCGAGCTCGCCACTTCGCCTCTATGAACCAAAACCAGAGATGCCATAATAAATCACTAATTTCTTTTTCCCGCTACGAAGCCAGCCAGACAAAGCATCCATGAATCAAAATCATATTTATTCTAAGCCTTTTTTTTACTGAAAACGGCTAACGTATGAATGTATACGATACGTTACCGAACTTCTCAGTTCTGACATTACTAACCCAGAGTTAGCTCATTTAACACTCCCGCATCGGTGGGTCAAAAATTTAAAAAAATAACTCGAGGTTAACTCGTAACTCTTGGTGGTGCAAGACATGATGAGAATTTAAGTCCGAAGTAGAATTTAACTCAGAGTTATCCGTGTTAACCCTGTCTGGCACAAGTGGGCCTTAGGGGTTAAGAATCGACAACAAACTTGCCTTCTTCTTTTGCCAGCTCCATCTGTTAGGTTTAGTAGAAAACTCTTCACTAAAAAGATCAAACAGGATCTAAAGACATTAAAACAAAACTCGCCAACAAACCAACAGATATCGAGACCCTTTTCCATTGGCGAAATCATTGAAGCCATAAAGCTTTTAAAGAACAACAAAGCCACAGGTCCCGACAACATGTACATTGAGTTTATACGCCATATGGGTCCCCGAGCTGTTAGCTGGCTAACAATTTTTTTTCTCTGATATCCTGCAGCTTAATAAATTACCAAGATATTTTAAAGTTTCCAAAGTTATAGCAATTCTAAAACCTGGCAAATCAGAACTTCAACCCGAAAATTATCGCCCAATCACTCTCTTGAGCTGCACTTTCAAACTGCTGGAAAGGGTCCTTCTGTCTAGAATAGAGCCATACATAGACGCTGCGACACCTGTTGAACAAGCAGGATTTCGACGAGGTAGAAACTGCATTGATCAAGTATTAGCCCTCACAACTCACATCGAAGCTGGCTTCCAAAGGCAATTAAAGACAACCGCAGTATTCATAGATCTGACAGCAGTTTGGAAACAGGGACTTGTCTGCAAACTTCTATCGGCGATCCCAAGGCGGGAAATTGTGAACCTGATATCCAATATGCTGAGCGAAAGAGAGTTTGAGGTGCACTTAGGAAACACCAAAAACCATATGCGCAAACTGAACAACGGTCTACCTCAGGGATCTGTGATGGCTCCTCAACTTTTCAACCTCTACATTCACGATCTCCCTGCTAATACAGGTACCTACTAAATTCATTTACGCAGATGATATCGCACTAGCTGCACAGAGCACTGACATGAAAAACAGCGAAAATATCCTGACTGCAGATCTTCAGGTGCTATCAAAATACTTTGAGTCTTGGCGACTAATAGGTACCCAGCCTAAGTAACACGGAAGTAACATGTTTTCATCTTAACAACAGCCTCGCAAACTACGTTCCTACAGTCAATTTGACAGTCAACAGAGGGACTTCCGAAACACTTCGTTTGCCGACTTTAGGTTATCGCCTTGGTAAACTGTATGTCTTGTTTTTCGTCCACTTGACTGGGAACAGCTTTTGTAGTTTTAACTTATATTATTCTAGAATACGTAAAACCTTAATACATAATACTCAACATCCACACAACATCAAATTATTTATATTATTTCACATACGTACGAGTAGGTAGGTACACTACATACTACATAACAAATACACTGTTTCTTAGATTATCAAAACTAATTTCAGTATGCACATTTATTGCTTGTTGGTTGCTCGTTTTCTGGTCACTGCAGATGGTAGTACTGAAAATCAGTGTTTGCTCTATGAGTAAACAGAAGCTGAGTTGCTACCTTTTTGCCTTAAGGGCGCTCCACATTCTCACGAGACATTCACGCGAGAATCTCCGGAGATTCTCAGCGAGAACTGTAGCGAGAACTTCTTTGGGTACACACTCTCAAAAAGTTCTCAAATAGTTCTCACTACAGTTCTCGCGCTCGATGACGATGGACGCAGAAGTAACCGCTGCGACAAGTTTATTGTTATGCGCATTCGCATATTATAATTATGCGTATGCTAAAGAGAAAAAAGTTATTAAAAAGAAGTGGCGAAAAAGCTCATATTGACGCCACGCGGTACACAATATACAACCGTTGAAGTCGGCGGCTCGCACGCTACCGAGAAACATGCGAGTGTGGAGTCAATACACGTTCTCGCCTGTTCTCACGTTCTCGCGCTCCTTTGTCTCGCGCCAAAAAACCGACAAAAAGTGGAGAAAAGCCGGAGACCAACGCGAGAACTTGAGAAGAATACGCGAATCGCTTCCACATTCACGTTTCTCGCATGTTTCTCGCGTTCTCGCGAGATTCTCTTGAGAATGTGGAGCGCCCTTTGCTGCAACACACACATTCAGTATTTTTGTCTTATCTTTTGGGCAAAGGTTTATAATTGTATTATTGTTTTTAACATTTGTTTATTTTGGTTTTGCTTTCAAATTGTTTGTATTTTAATCGTTTTCAAATTGTTTAATATTATTTTTTCTATAATTTATGTAATGTTGTTTCATGTAATTGTAAGAAAATGTGTATCAACATTTTTGTAAAAATTGTATGTGTGTGCTGAAGTAGCAAATAAAGAATTTATCTATCTATCTATCAATTTTAATGGCGAAAATCTAAAATTTAATCCTTTTCCAAAATATCTTAGCGTAACTCTCGACAGATCCTTAACATATGAGTACTTAAAGAACATTTAAATAAACTCTCCCTTAAACTCTCATCCCGTAACAATATACTCCACAAACTATGTGGAACGACCTGGGGATCATCCGCTGCCTCCGCACGACTGGCATCGCACTTGTCCACTCGGCCGCGGAATTCTGCTCACCCGTGTGGCTAGAAAGCGCTCACGTGCACAAGGTGGACACGAAGCTTAATGCCGTCATGCGTTGCATCACTGGAACTGTGAAATCAACACCACTCCACTGGCTACCAGTTCTGAGCCACATAGAACCTCCAAATCTCCGTCGAAAGCACGCGCTTAAAAGAGAAGCTGATAAGATACTTTCACAGCCTACTCTACCTGCCCACGGTGATTTCTTCTGCCCACCACCTCATAGATTGAAATCTAGACGTCCCCTTTACGCTGCTGCCCAACATCTAAACAACTTCCAGATAGCAGATAGATGGAAAAGTGACTGGCTGGAAAAAACACGAGGCTCGTGCGCCCAATGTGTTGACCCCACTTCCAAACACAAAGGCTTCTCCCTGCCCCGCAAATTATGGTGCCGCCTTAACAGGCTTCTCACTATAGTAACTTTCGTGACTTATTACATTCATATTAAATAGCGGGAATGTTCACGTACTTGTTATTGTTGGTGGAGGCACCAACTGTTTCGACCCTTATCGAGGGCCTTCGTCAGGGTGAACTCGGTTCGCGACCCGCCACCTCCGCGACCCGTCGTGCACTGCGCGCCAAGGCTCTCTCAGCGCGCGTCTTCGGACGGTTTATGCTATCCCCTGCGATTGTGGCAAATGTTATGTAGGCGAGACCAAGAGGAACGTTTCCATTAGGCTCACGGAACACATACGCGCTATGAAGAATCTGGACACCAACAATTCCGCAGTGGCGGAGCACGCTTTGGACTCTGGGTCGAGCCATTACATCCGGTTCGACAAAGCCCGAATCTTGTCGAGGGAAAAGTATTTTGTTCCTCGTAAGATCCGTGAGGCGATCGAAATTAGTCGGCTACCTAATTTCAACAGAGACAGAGGGTGGGCTCTGCCACCCGCTTGGAAACCGTGTCTTCAAAAAAGTCACCTAAGCGCTACCATTGAACCTAGTGAAGACGTAGTGAGTGCTGCCTGTTTGGCGGCTTCTATGTCGCTTCAGGGCGACGAAGAAGCTAGCAGCAACGACGAGGAAGCACCACCCAAAGACACCCCGTCCACACCGCGAGCACTGACACGCCCCCCACCCCCTTGCTTGCCCCGTCCGAAGACGCGCGCTGAGAGAGCCTTGGCGCGCAGTGCACGACGGGTCGCGGAGGTGGCGGGTCGCGAACCGAGTTCACCCTGACGAAGGCCCTCGATAAGGGTCGAAACAGTTGGTGCCTCCACCAACAATAACAAGTACGTGAACATTCCCGCTATTTAATATGAATGTAATAAGTCACGAAAGTTACTATAGTAAAATAGCTAACCTTTACGGGGAGGTATGGCTAAAAAGTGTAAAAAGGTTCATCTATCTCAGAATAAGACGTAATAAACTAGAGTGCGGTTTATCTTTCGTTAAAAAGTGCAGTGAAGTGGGTGTAGTGCCAAATTTTATACGTGTTAAACCTGTAAAGTGCATTCAAGGCTACGAAAAATTCTTTGAGAATGTTAACAACAAATTATGCTCGCGGGTAGTACGAGATTATTACCGGAACATCGCGTTAGTGACGGAAGAGCTATACGATCTACATATACGTCTGTCACAGGTGCTAAGTGCGGATTTATGGGATACTCTTGATGCTATGTCGTTTAACAGGGCTGTATGTGTAAGTAACAAAACCATAAGCACCCACAATTCAAAGTTTAAACGCCTCACAAAAAACGTTAAACAAACTGGCGGTAGGCTTTGCCCTACAAATGATGAACGGACCGTGATAAATCTATCGTCACAAACTTTATCAAATGATCTTAAACAAGTCCTATCTAAAGGTTTAAACTTTGCACCTACGCCGCACAAGATACCGTCAGAGTCCATAATAACTAGTATCGAAGATTCTATTATTCGTAATAAAATTCCCACTCACGATGCCGAATGCTTACGACAAGATGTTGCAACGTTAATACGAGGAGCTAGACTACCTAAATCCAATATTTCACGACTAGAAATTAACGCCCTAAAGCAACTACGTAATAATTCAGATTTAATGGTACTACCGGCAGATAAAGGGAATGCGACGGTTATTGTAGACACAATCGCTTATGAACAGAAGATAGCTGAACTGCTGAATGATAGCACTATCTACAAGCGAGTTACCTATAATCCAACTACTAGAGTAACTAGCAAACTGAGGGATTTGCTACTCGCCTTATCAGACGACTTGTACAAGCAGCTACGCCCTATGAACCCGACGTCACCTAAGATCTATGGCCTACCGAAAATTCACAAAGCCAATTGGCCACTCCGTCCTATTGTCAGCCAGATAGACTCGCCAACGTATAAGACGGCCCGTTTCATGGCAGAGCTCCTACTTCCTTTCACAGGACATACCACTAGTTACGTAAAAGACTCCACACACTTTACACAACTGCTGGAAGGGGTAGTACTACAAGAGGACGAACGGATGGTGAGTTTCGATGTGACGTCTCTCTTCACTAATGTACCGATAGTAGACACGATAGAGATCATTCAGGAATTATTACAATTGGCAGCAATACCTATCGCCTACTTGAAGGTAATTGAGTTTATTCTTAACAGTGGTTATTTTGTATGGCGAGGCGATTATTATGTACAAAAGGATGGGGTAGCGATGGGATCACCGATAGCTCCTGTGGTTGCAAATATCTTCATGGAGTGGTTCGAGAGCATCGCACTAGAAAATCTATCCCACAGGCCTAGATACTGGTGGCGCTACGTGGATGATGTGTTTGCCATAATACATAAAGATCACATAGCCTCGGTACTAGCAGCTCTAAATAACAAACACCCAAGGATTGCCTTTACCGTAGAACAAGAGCAAGACGGTGCACTGCCCTTTCTGGATGTGTTGGTAAAGCGGGAAGAGACGGGGTTTCTCTCACACTCTGTATACCGCAAACCGACGCATACTGATAGGTACCTAAGGGCTGACTCACACCACCACCCGGCGCACTTGTCTTCAGTACCACGCACTCTGATAAACAGAGCGCTGAAACTATGCGACCCCCAGTACATAGAGGCTGAACTTCAACATGTTAGGGGAGTACTGGAGAAGAACGGGTACGGCTGGAGACAAAGTTTCCGCATGGCGAGTTCATCCACGAAAAAGCGTCGAACATCAGTTGAGAGAGCGGTAACATTTCTACCCTTTGTAAAGGGGTTAACGGACAAAATTGGACATCTACTGCAGCGTAAATACAGCATTAAGACGGTATTCCGACCCCTGACACAACTGCGGCAACTTATACGCTCACCCAAAGACAGTGACCCGTTGGGTGCCCCCGGCGTTTATGCTATCCCCTGCGATTGTGGCAAATGTTATGTAGGCGAGACCAAGAGGAACGTTTCCATTAGGCTCACGGAACACATACGCGCTATGAAGAATCTGGACACCAACAATTCCGCAGTGGCGGAGCACGCTTTGGACTCTGGGTCGAGCCATTACATCCGGTTCGACAAAGCCCGAATCTTGTCGAGGGAAAAGTATTTTGTTCCTCGTAAGATCCGTGAGGCGATCGAAATTAGTCGGCTACCTAATTTCAACAGAGACAGAGGGTGGGCTCTGCCACCCGCTTGGAAACCGTGTCTTCAAAAAAGTCACCTAAGCGCTACCATTGAACCTAGTGAAGACGTAGTGAGTGCTGCCTGTTTGGCGGCTTCTATGTCGCTTCAGGGCGACGAAGAAGCTAGCAGCAACGACGAGGAAGCACCACCCAAAGACACCCCGTCCACACCGCGAGCACTGACACGCCCCCCACCCCCTTGCTTGCCCCGTCCGAAGACGCGCGCTGAGAGAGCCTTGGCGCGCAGTGCACGACGGGTCGCGGAGGTGGCGGGTCGCGAACCGAGTTCACCCTGACGAAGGCCCTCGATAAGGGTCGAAACAGTTGGTGCCTCCACCAACAATAACAAGTACGTGAACATTCCCGCTATTTAATATGAATGTAATAAGTCACGAAAGTTACTATAGTAAAATAGCTAACCTTTACGGGGAGGTATGGCTAAAAAGTGTAAAAAGGTTCATCTATCTCAGAATAAGACGTAATAAACTAGAGTGCGGTTTATCTTTCGTTAAAAAGTGCAGTGAAGTGGGTGTAGTGCCAAATTTTATACGTGTTAAACCTGTAAAGTGCATTCAAGGCTACGAAAAATTCTTTGAGAATGTTAACAACAAATTATGCTCGCGGGTAGTACGAGATTATTACCGGAACATCGCGTTAGTGACGGAAGAGCTATACGATCTACATATACGTCTGTCACAGGTGCTAAGTGCGGATTTATGGGATACTCTTGATGCTATGTCGTTTAACAGGGCTGTATGTGTAAGTAACAAAACCATAAGCACCCACAATTCAAAGTTTAAACGCCTCACAAAAAACGTTAAACAAACTGGCGGTAGGCTTTGCCCTACAAATGATGAACGGACCGTGATAAATCTATCGTCACAAACTTTATCAAATGATCTTAAACAAGTCCTATCTAAAGGTTTAAACTTTGCACCTACGCCGCACAAGATACCGTCAGAGTCCATAATAACTAGTATCGAAGATTCTATTATTCGTAATAAAATTCCCACTCACGATGCCGAATGCTTACGACAAGATGTTGCAACGTTAATACGAGGAGCTAGACTACCTAAATCCAATATTTCACGACTAGAAATTAACGCCCTAAAGCAACTACGTAATAATTCAGATTTAATGGTACTACCGGCAGATAAAGGGAATGCGACGGTTATTGTAGACACAATCGCTTATGAACAGAAGATAGCTGAACTGCTGAATGATAGCACTATCTACAAGCGAGTTACCTATAATCCAACTACTAGAGTAACTAGCAAACTGAGGGATTTGCTACTCGCCTTATCAGACGACTTGTACAAGCAGCTACGCCCTATGAACCCGACGTCACCTAAGATCTATGGCCTACCGAAAATTCACAAAGCCAATTGGCCACTCCGTCCTATTGTCAGCCAGATAGACTCGCCAACGTATAAGACGGCCCGTTTCATGGCAGAGCTCCTACTTCCTTTCACAGGACATACCACTAGTTACGTAAAAGACTCCACACACTTTACACAACTGCTGGAAGGGGTAGTACTACAAGAGGACGAACGGATGGTGAGTTTCGATGTGACGTCTCTCTTCACTAATGTACCGATAGTAGACACGATAGAGATCATTCAGGAATTATTACAATTGGCAGCAATACCTATCGCCTACTTGAAGGTAATTGAGTTTATTCTTAACAGTGGTTATTTTGTATGGCGAGGCGATTATTATGTACAAAAGGATGGGGTAGCGATGGGATCACCGATAGCTCCTGTGGTTGCAAATATCTTCATGGAGTGGTTCGAGAGCATCGCACTAGAAAATCTATCCCACAGGCCTAGATACTGGTGGCGCTACGTGGATGATGTGTTTGCCATAATACATAAAGATCACATAGCCTCGGTACTAGCAGCTCTAAATAACAAACACCCAAGGATTGCCTTTACCGTAGAACAAGAGCAAGACGGTGCACTGCCCTTTCTGGATGTGTTGGTAAAGCGGGAAGAGACGGGGTTTCTCTCACACTCTGTATACCGCAAACCGACGCATACTGATAGGTACCTAAGGGCTGACTCACACCACCACCCGGCGCACTTGTCTTCAGTACCACGCACTCTGATAAACAGAGCGCTGAAACTATGCGACCCCCAGTACATAGAGGCTGAACTTCAACATGTTAGGGGAGTACTGGAGAAGAACGGGTACGGCTGGAGACAAAGTTTCCGCATGGCGAGTTCATCCACGAAAAAGCGTCGAACATCAGTTGAGAGAGCGGTAACATTTCTACCCTTTGTAAAGGGGTTAACGGACAAAATTGGACATCTACTGCAGCGTAAATACAGCATTAAGACGGTATTCCGACCCCTGACACAACTGCGGCAACTTATACGCTCACCCAAAGACAGTGACCCGTTGGGTGCCCCCGGCGTTTATGCTATCCCCTGCGATTGTGGCAAATGTTATGTAGGCGAGACCAAGAGGAACGTTTCCATTAGGCTCACGGAACACATACGCGCTATGAAGAATCTGGACACCAACAATTCCGCAGTGGCGGAGCACGCTTTGGACTCTGGGTCGAGCCATTACATCCGGTTCGACAAAGCCCGAATCTTGTCGAGGGAAAAGTATTTTGTTCCTCGTAAGATCCGTGAGGCGATCGAAATTAGTCGGCTACCTAATTTCAACAGAGACAGAGGGTGGGCTCTGCCACCCGCTTGGAAACCGTGTCTTCAAAAAAGTCACCTAAGCGCTACCATTGAACCTAGTGAAGACGTAGTGAGTGCTGCCTGTTTGGCGGCTTCTATGTCGCTTCAGGGCGACGAAGAAGCTAGCAGCAACGACGAGGAAGCACCACCCAAAGACACCCCGTCCACACCGCGAGCACTGACACGCCCCCCACCCCCTTGCTTGCCCCGTCCGAAGACGCGCGCTGAGAGAGCCTTGGCGCGCAGTGCACGACGGGTCGCGGAGGTGGCGGGTCGCGAACCGAGTTCACCCTGACGAAGGCCCTCGATAAGGGTCGAAACAGTTGGTGCCTCCACCAACAATAACAAGTACGTGAACATTCCCGCTATTTAATATGAATGTAATAAGTCACGAAAGTTACTATAGTAAAATAGCTAACCTTTACGGGGAGGTATGGCTAAAAAGTGTAAAAAGGTTCATCTATCTCAGAATAAGACGTAATAAACTAGAGTGCGGTTTATCTTTCGTTAAAAAGTGCAGTGAAGTGGGTGTAGTGCCAAATTTTATACGTGTTAAACCTGTAAAGTGCATTCAAGGCTACGAAAAATTCTTTGAGAATGTTAACAACAAATTATGCTCGCGGGTAGTACGAGATTATTACCGGAACATCGCGTTAGTGACGGAAGAGCTATACGATCTACATATACGTCTGTCACAGGTGCTAAGTGCGGATTTATGGGATACTCTTGATGCTATGTCGTTTAACAGGGCTGTATGTGTAAGTAACAAAACCATAAGCACCCACAATTCAAAGTTTAAACGCCTCACAAAAAACGTTAAACAAACTGGCGGTAGGCTTTGCCCTACAAATGATGAACGGACCGTGATAAATCTATCGTCACAAACTTTATCAAATGATCTTAAACAAGTCCTATCTAAAGGTTTAAACTTTGCACCTACGCCGCACAAGATACCGTCAGAGTCCATAATAACTAGTATCGAAGATTCTATTATTCGTAATAAAATTCCCACTCACGATGCCGAATGCTTACGACAAGATGTTGCAACGTTAATACGAGGAGCTAGACTACCTAAATCCAATATTTCACGACTAGAAATTAACGCCCTAAAGCAACTACGTAATAATTCAGATTTAATGGTACTACCGGCAGATAAAGGGAATGCGACGGTTATTGTAGACACAATCGCTTATGAACAGAAGATAGCTGAACTGCTGAATGATAGCACTATCTACAAGCGAGTTACCTATAATCCAACTACTAGAGTAACTAGCAAACTGAGGGATTTGCTACTCGCCTTATCAGACGACTTGTACAAGCAGCTACGCCCTATGAACCCGACGTCACCTAAGATCTATGGCCTACCGAAAATTCACAAAGCCAATTGGCCACTCCGTCCTATTGTCAGCCAGATAGACTCGCCAACGTATAAGACGGCCCGTTTCATGGCAGAGCTCCTACTTCCTTTCACAGGACATACCACTAGTTACGTAAAAGACTCCACACACTTTACACAACTGCTGGAAGGGGTAGTACTACAAGAGGACGAACGGATGGTGAGTTTCGATGTGACGTCTCTCTTCACTAATGTACCGATAGTAGACACGATAGAGATCATTCAGGAATTATTACAATTGGCAGCAATACCTATCGCCTACTTGAAGGTAATTGAGTTTATTCTTAACAGTGGTTATTTTGTATGGCGAGGCGATTATTATGTACAAAAGGATGGGGTAGCGATGGGATCACCGATAGCTCCTGTGGTTGCAAATATCTTCATGGAGTGGTTCGAGAGCATCGCACTAGAAAATCTATCCCACAGGCCTAGATACTGGTGGCGCTACGTGGATGATGTGTTTGCCATAATACATAAAGATCACATAGCCTCGGTACTAGCAGCTCTAAATAACAAACACCCAAGGATTGCTTTTACCGTAGAACAAGAGCAAGACGGTGCACTGCCCTTTCTGGATGTGTTGGTAAAGCGGGAAGAGACGGGGTTTCTCTCACACTCTGTATACCGCAAACCGACGCATACTGATAGGTACCTAAGGGCTGACTCACACCACCACCCGGCGCACTTGTCTTCAGTACCACGCACTCTGATAAACAGAGCGCTGAAACTATGCGACCCCCAGTACATAGAGGCTGAACTTCAACATGTTAGGGGAGTACTGGAGAAGAACGGGTACGGCTGGAGACAAAGTTTCCGCATGGCGAGTTCATCCACGAAAAAGCGTCGAACATCAGTTGAGAGAGCGGTAACATTTCTACCCTTTGTAAAGGGGTTAACGGACAAAATTGGACATCTACTGCAGCGTAAATACAGCATTAAGACGGTATTCCGACCCCTGACACAACTGCGGCAACTTATACGCTCACCCAAAGACAGTGACCCGTTGGGTGCCCCCGGCGTTTATGCTATCCCCTGCGATTGTGGCAAATGTTATGTAGGCGAGACCAAGAGGAACGTTTCCATTAGGCTCACGGAACACATACGCGCTATGAAGAATCTGGACACCAACAATTCCGCAGTGGCGGAGCACGCTTTGGACTCTGGGTCGAGCCATTACATCCGGTTCGACAAAGCCCGAATCTTGTCGAGGGAAAAGTATTTTGTTCCTCGTAAGATCCGTGAGGCGATCGAAATTAGTCGGCTACCTAATTTCAACAGAGACAGAGGGTGGGCTCTGCCACCCGCTTGGAAACCGTGTCTTCAAAAAAGTCACCTAAGCGCTACCATTGAACCTAGTGAAGACGTAGTGAGTGCTGCCTGTTTGGCGGCTTCTATGTCGCTTCAGGGCGACGAAGAAGCTAGCAGCAACGACGAGGAAGCACCACCCAAAGACACCCCGTCCACACCGCGAGCACTGACACGCCCCCCACCCCCTTGCTTGCCCCGTCCGAAGACGCGCGCTGAGAGAGCCTTGGCGCGCAGTGCACGACGGGTCGCGGAGGTGGCGGGTCGCGAACCGAGTTCACCCTGACGAAGGCCCTCGATAAGGGTCGAAACAGTTGGTGCCTCCACCAACAATAACAAGTACGTGAACATTCCCGCTATTTAATATGAAGGCTTCTCACTGGTCACGGCCGATGCAACTATTGTCGGCAGAAGTGGGGCTGGACAGACTCGGCGCTCTGCGAATGCGGTGAAGAGAACCAGTCTATGGAGCACATCATCTCACGCTGCCCTATCCACAGGAGGTAGATCTATTAGGTCAGACCAGGGTCCTGGGTACGATACCCAGGACCCTGGTCTGACCTAATAGATCTACCTCCTGAAGCAGTATCCTGGCTGGAAAACCTAAACATTGACTTATGAATTAGATTAAGTATTAGTGTAGTTAATATTTTTGAGTTTTAGAAGATTTTTAATTTTGTAATTTTTTTTTATATTTTGTCAGCTACTTACGCCTTTTTAAACATGTCATACGATTAAATAAATAAATAGAAAACTGTTTTTTCTCTATATACTGAAATCGGTTCATTCTGTAGCGATCAGATCAGGATTATCATTTTTGGACTTCGGTATTTGGATGATTGCGCGATTTCTATAATAAGCACACGTACTTAAATGTAACATTAACAGTGGAAAATACAATGTGCCTGGCTCCTAGACCTAATCAAAGCATTTCTACCTTTGTCAAAGGATGAGGGTAGTTTGTAATTTGTAAGTACCGACTACTGACTATGTTTCACTACTACTTAGAATAGCAATTATTCTTGCGGGTGGTTTAGTTGTTTAAATTTTTGCGTTATCATCATGGCTCCTAAATCAAAAGGTTAAATTAACTTTTATTGGATAATTTTTAAACGTGTTATGTACCTGAGTGCGAAAATATTATCATTTACACTATAACTGTTATAATAACGTATAAGTTTGCTTCCAGCCGTTACGTCTTCTAGGCCGAAGAAGAACATCACGCGTAGCAAACGAGCGGGGCTGAAGTTCTCCGTCGGGCGAGTTCACAGGATCCTCAAAAGTGGAAACTTCGCCCGTCGCATCGCCATGGTGGCTGCGGTACACTTGGCAGCTGCTTTAGAATACTTGTCGGCTGAAATCCTTGAGCTGGCATGTAATGCGGCTACCGATAACCATCGCACAAGGTATGTAAATTGTAGAACATAGTTATGAATACATATATCTAGTCCTGGACATTGGCACAGCACCCACCTACCATATGTACGAGTATGTACTTACATATGTACATATAACCTAACGTACATGTATCTGACTGCCAAAGTATAGTTTAAATATAGTATCTGACAAAGCTTGGTAGACTAGACCCAGATGACGCAGAGCAGGTTACCAGATTACTGATAATTGATAAAGTAGGTAACTACCTACATATCTTCCTTAATTTTTGTAATATTTAACCTGTAAAATGTTTTATGTTGATAGGGTTTTAACAAAATAAAAATAAATATTGAGTTAAGTTATTGGCGTGGGGGCCGGCAGTAGAATGTTGCCCCTCTTGCCCGTGGATGCAGTAAAAATCCCAGTGCGAAGGTATACCTCCGGGAGATTGGCAACAGCGCCTTTCCGTGTATCATCTGTTTCCATGTACCTACTGCGTTTGTAAACTTTTTTTTATGTCCTACGGCTGAGACAACATAATTAAAGGATTTGACTAATCCCTTACCCTAATTCTGTGGCTGAGACGATGAGCACGCATAGTGTGCTTTAAGGTAGCCCTACATTTATACACATTTTATCTTCATCATACCTAATATCTACCTACTACTTAGTTCATAACAAGTAATAAAAGCTTGTTTTTAAAACTTACTTTTTTCAGAATAACTGCGCGCCACATTATGTTGGCTATAAGAAACGATGATGAACTGGATAGAATGCTGTCGGGAGTAACGATATCCCAAGGAGGAGTCTTGCCTAAGATCCACACCCATCTTCTGCCAAAGAAGACGAAGAAAAATAATAGTGTGGTAGACAATGGCGCTGGGGGGAACACGTCTTCGCAAGACTATTAGACGATATTATATGTATGAAATATTGTAGATGTAAAATTAATCTTATACTTATTATTTAACCTTACTAGCTTTTACCCGCCGCTTCGCTTGCATAACATTTTCAAGGCAAAATTTTAATTTTTTATTTTATTTTTAGGACATTCAAAAAAAATCACATATAAACTTAAAATAAGATAGTCTAAATCGTCATAAAGGCTGTTTTTTTAATTACAGGACGCCACAGCTAGCACAAATTAAATTCAACTATACTAAAACTTAGTCTAGAGTTGAGATCAAAATTAACGATATTAAAGATTATGTACCTACACCAATTAAAATTGAACTTAAAGCAGGGTAGATTTTTGAAAGTAGAAGTAAACACTTGACTATGTATACAAATTAAAATATTGTCTGTAAATGTTTATACAACTGGATTCTGTTAACTAAGTAATAAATAATAATAATTGTTTTTTTTTAAATATGTTTTTGTTTCCCTTTCCATATTATGTCTTAATAATTACCGACATCATGAAGCTAGAAGAGACGTAAGACAACTTGGGTGGCTCTCTAATAACTGACTGAGAAGCAGGTTTGATCCCCGCCGGGGGACAAATATTTGCGCTTTTTTGTAGTTTTAGTTGTCTTGTTTTCTATGTAAGTATGTTTCTTCCAGCTGAAGGACATCCACTGTTTGACAAAGGCACTGATGATGATGATCATGAGGGGTTGTTGCCATACTCAACACGCTTGGCACGCGGATAGGCGAGCGTAGTACGGGATGTTGAAACACGAAGACGCTGCCGCCTAACTTCCGAAGGCCTTTCGCAGATTCTTACTGCATCCACGGGCAAGAGAGGAGGAGCAACATTCTACTGCCGGCACCCCACGGCATGTATTTCAAAAATATATTAATCATCTGGTTTCCATAGTAAAAGCTTTGCTTAATTCGGGACTAGATGGTGCTGTGTCTAGGATTTCTTTATTTTGAAGAAGTCAACACAGAAACTCAAGCTACCTACAATATCAATAACATAAAGGGCAGGCAAGTACCTTATATTAAAACGACAAAACCAGTCTTGTAAATGACGTTTAATTTAAATACTGCAAACGAGAGATCTGTTAACATTTATGTATATTCATACATGTATAAATAGTAGTTACGTCCAATTAAAAATACTCCAATAATAACGATGTCTTAAATAAAGCATCACTTAATTGGCGATTTTTCGATATAACATAGGTTTATAAACCGTATTGGAACATTTCAAAATTTGCTATTTGTAGAATGAGTGTTAAAAATAAAATATAATTTATTTACTGGAACTAATTTTTCCTGATTGACTTTATATAAAAGCTTGTAACTCGAGTTATTGTGATATTGATTCAGAGATAATCTGAAAATACTCTCTATTGAGTTGGTTAACTCAAAATTAGTAATTTCGAAATTTTCCAGTAATTAATGCAACCAATGTTATTTTCATTAAACAGACAATTAAGTGCTACTCAAATTGTATCGGCTTATGTGAGGCGTTTCCTTTTTAAGCAAAATTAACCAACACAGATTTTATTAATATTGTCATTGATCATAACAATTTCAACATAGCGGTAAAAATAATGGAAAGTCATGCTTTTTTTTTTACAAAAGAAAAATAAGTAAATTATTATAAAATTTAAGGTGTTTAAAACTTTTCAATTAGGTACACTCCATAAACAATAATGTAACCAAGTTAAAATAATATACATGCGTAAAGGAACCATGATGTAGCATAATTTTATTAGCATACAGAAATATACTAAAAACTTATAACAAGATCCTATCTAAAAAATCTAAAGCAAAACTTTTGCTAAAAGGATAAAAATCGGGATTAAAGGTTGATTATATGTAGCACTTCGAAAATAGGTAAACGTAAATATTCTTAAAAATGCAAATCATATAAAAGTAACAAAGAACACTCATATATGATCACTGGCCTCTTCCTAGACTAAATGTAAAAGAGCAGGTCAGGACAATCTAGAGTCCAGGTCATTCGGCTATTCGTAAAAGTACATAATCGAGATTTGTTCATTTTGGTTACATGATTATTAATAACAATGTATCCTGTGATAAGAAATGCCATTAATTAGTTAAGGTAAGATAATTGTTCTAGTTGAGATCTCGACCTCCGGATAGTTCTACACAACTATAAATAATTGTTCTAGTTGAGATCTCGACCTCCGGATAGTTCTACACAACTATAAATAATTGTTCTAGTTGAGATCTCGACCTCCGGATAGTTCTACACAACTATAAATAATTGTTCTAGTTGAGATCTCGACCTCCGGATAGTTCTACACAACTATAAATATGAAAATATAATGACTAACAAGAACCAGGAATTGCACATTGGATATAACTAGATATTACGCACTGGGTCTTAACCTCTGCTGTGTTTAGTCAAGGATCCTGTACAGTACCGTCGTATGCCTTGTCAAGGATCCTTGTTAGAACGACCATCGTTACTATTTGTTGAAAAATAAACTCTAAGTATAAGAAAAAGGGCTGTTTGTTTATTTTTGTCAACAGTTACTGAACAAATGAACGATAAAACGGGGTTAGGTCAATTGACCATACTGAAAAAGTTCACTCCCAGGCTCATTCAAACTTTCGAGTCCGCTGGGCACCAGCCTAGAGAATTAGTGTGTAGATTTTAACGATTATTTGTGAAAAAACCATTATCAAGTTAAGTGATGATACATTTTACTGGTTATTTAGTAAATTCAGAACACCTATTGTTTATTGGTAATGCGTAAATACTGTTCAAATTACCAAAATTTACTTTTCAAACTTACTAATAAGACCGTTAGGATGCCGCAACTTTTTTCTTTCAAAGTATTTCTATAATTTTCCAAAAGTTACCCAAAGAGTTTAGTATCAATTTGAAGCTAATTTTATCCAGAATCTAAAAACATATACAGTTACGCAAAATAATTCAGTAAATCTGTGAAAAACTAAACTTTTCAAAACACTGTTATGAATTGCACGCACACAGACGCAATAATATTTGCGCGCGGCGAGTGTACGTACACGCAACGGCAGCCATGCATTTTCGGTATTGCCCAGGGTGTTTCTTTTTTGTAACAATAAGATCGAATCTTACTTGCTACTACCTGCTTGTCTTTTTATTTTTATGGTAATATTATTTAGCCTCCCCCTACGAAATGTAAAGTTCACATATTTTAGGTAGGTAGATACATTTACTTACATATAGATTTCTTTAGTTTTTTTTACTACGAAATGAAACAATTAACAGAATAAATTTTCGCCGAAAATTACCTATTACTCAAATAATAAGTAGGTATAGTCGTAATAGTAGATACTTAGCTATTTCAGATATCAAGAGTATGATTTTTTCGGCCAATTTAAAATTTCGCCGGCTTTAGCTATGCTTACATACCTACCTATTTATGTAGATGAATACCTACTCCTAGGTATTTATCTACATAAATAATACGTAGCTACATACTTGTTATAGTAAATTTAGGCAATAAAGGTATTAGGAATCTGATGAGTAGGGAGGTTGTACCCACCTATTGAGTGATGTTAGGAAAACAACATGCTGTATGTTGATACTACACTGACTTGGACCAATGATGGCGCTTTACGCAGTCACGTGACTACCAGGATCCTTGACAAGACATACGAGTAATCAAACATGGACGCAAATGGCACTCTACGCGGTCACGTGACTACAAGGATCCTTGACAAGACACACGAGTGACAAAAAAATACACGCACACATACGTACTAAAGCTTCAAATAAACGATTTTGATGACGAATTTAGATTATCGTTTGTAGATTTATTTTGTATCTGTGATACACTAATGGATAATTTGAATGAAAAGATTTATATTTTTACTCTCTGGTAGCATAAACACATTGTTTACAAGACAACAACCTAGGCCAACAAGTGTTTTCAAATATGAATGTCCTTACTACGTCATTTTGCTTTCTTTTTAGTAAAAATATAATTTTCTTTATTGTAAACGGTAAAATAACAGTGTTTATGACTTGTTTAGTATATTATCTATCAAAATAAGTATCAAGAAGCAACGTAGGCAAACTTATTTCATTACGAGTGCGACACAAAGTTGAGTGATGAAACTGGACGAATGGCGGATTTTGTGTAACCTATCCAAATTTTTAAACTTGTATGTGGAAATATTATTATACCAAGTAAGATGTTTTATTTATGTTAGAATGTCATTTACTTATTTGTCTGTATGAAATAAATTAATTCTTTGGGAAAAAAAGAAAACAAGTACCTATACTATATACGTTTATATTATTAGGTAGGCGAAAGTTGGCACGTAAGTTGGATTCATCGCCCTGTAATATAAAATCAAAACAGAATATAAGTAAAACAAATGGTATAAAATACCCGTAAGTTATCTGGCTTTCTATGACAAAAACAATAAAAAGGTCATTCAAAGCAAAATTTTGAAATACTTTGAAATAAAAAATCATCGAGAACCGCGCCGCGCGTGCCTTAAAAACCCGGGCACACGAGGGTATCGCACAGCGCGCAGCTTGGTCATCCCAGAGGTTAATATTCGATATCATATAAAATCTACACAACTTACAATATTTTCACTAGAAAATTTGATTTAGAAAGTCGGGAACAGTATTTTAAATGCAAGTCGTTTCTTTTATGCACTGAACTCGTCAAGTGGCGTGAATGATGTGGCATATAGCTAGTCTGAAAAATGTAGGATTTTTGTAAAGATCATTCACAAAAACTAGTTTGAAAGCTTCTTTTGGCAGTGGTAGTGGTAGTAGACGCTAGGAAGAAAAATGCCACAAAAATTTAGAGATCATCAAAACATGGAATCAAGTCAGTGAGTTATTAAATTTTGGTCAACAATTATTTTAAACTTTTAGATGTAGTTATACAATGAGCAATGAGTTAACATTTAAAAATGTCTTTAAAAATATTAATTTAGACAACCATTAGACGTATTTGGCGTGCTTTAGAGCCAATCAATTGTCCAAAATCGTTAGTTCACTTGCATGTGTAAATTTTCATAGTGAATAAAGCTCGCAGAACTTTTAAATATCATAAAGTTGGCAACAATGAAAATATCGCTCTATACATGAACACTTCACTCAAATATAAACATTACTTCAATAGATCTGAATAAATAACTCTCAAATTCAAACACTCATAAGAACACAGTCAAATTGCAGTAGGTCTTGTCTAAAATATGGCATGTTAAGTTTTGTGATACTAATATTAATTTTGTTATGACTGGATTGTTTACAACTATTTATTGTGTATTGTGATGATTTTAGCACATACAGACCTACTGCAAGAATATACATGCTGAATTCACTCCAGGCAAAGTTTTATTTTAATGTATCACTTTTTTAATAAATGCTCACACATTCATCTCAATTGTATTGCTAAATTAAAGCACTTTTTTCAAATAATAAACATGAATTTAACTTTTGATTGATTGCAAAATTTAACAAAATAGTATATTCAGTTATCAACAGCTGTAAATGATAAAAAATCTATAATCAGGACACCGTGCCTCGTAAAAAGTCGTACCCACAATTGTCAATAGCACAATTATAAAATATTGCCCCTCCTACTTAGCTATTTATCTTTAAAACATCCTGTACATGGTCATTAGCAAACACAACTTCAAACATGAACCGCCGCACAAATTTGTAAAAGCATTACGTTTCTATTGAGCTGAGAGCCTTATTATCACATATTTTATTATCAGTCGAATGCAGTACTAGTTTCCGCATTGGGTCTATAATTATCTCACAGTTCTCTGAGCTCCGTCGGGCGCTACCGGCCGCGTCGGCGCCCGGGCCGGCGCTTTCTTCGGCGGCTTTGTTGTCGAAGTATGGGAAGAAGTCGTAGTGGTTTTTACCGTTTGTGACGGGCTTCGTCTTTTCCGTCTTGAAACACCTCTGCTTCTTCATCTCTTCGTTTTTAATGGACGACATATTGCGTTTTGAGAACTCGTCCCATCCCGGCGTGGACTTGTCGTTGCGAAACGAGCTGGAAGGTGTTTCTGTGGCTGCGAATTTGTGTTGTATGTCATTGATCTCATTGTGGTTTTCCCTAGTCGAGACGATTTGTCCGTAGACTGGAGTGCAGTATGTAAGGTCTGCACTATTGCAGTTTCGGTTGTCTTTTGTGTTGTTTTGGTTCAACTGGCAGTTGTTCATGCCGGAGTCAAACTCTGACTTCTGGCCGGCGTTCATGAGTATTTGTTTGGAAGATTTGACTTGTTTCTTGTCTTGAGTCTTGTTTGGGGAGCCTCCATCATTCTGTTTGTTCTTAGAGTTAGCCTCTTCGTCAATGTTGTCTTCACCTCCAATACCATCAATGTCATAAACCTGGAATGAGAAACATGAATTTTAAACCAATAATACTGTGCAACATAACATTAGTTATTGCAGCAAAAGTAGATCTTGAGCATGATGATTATAGTGCAATGAACCTAACATCTGCTGTCATCTTCTATGGATAGTCATATTTGAAACCAAAAATCAAACCAAATCACTTTCAATTGCAAGTTGCTAGCATTTATACCTTTTGAAATTTACCATCCTCTTTCAATAATAATTAAATAAAAAAGTAAATTAAATTAAATAAAACAATAGGATGAATGTGACATACCATGGACAGCAACTGAAGAAGCGCCCAATTGCCTTAAATACACAATACCTCTTTTAATACCTTATACATGACATCAGAGCTTAATCCTTTCTCCCTCTCCCTCTTGTTCTGGACCGCGAGCCAAACATCCTTCAGCTCACCGGCGAGGTCTCGGTCCTTCAGTATGACTGGCATCCGTGTGAGGACCAGGCCTGGGTTCATAGCCTCTACGAAGTCACAGAGGAGGCTGACAAGAGCCTCTCTATCCTGAAAGAAAACGTTATAGATCATCTACTAGAAGACGCAAAATTGTTGACTTGTGGATTATGGCTTGTGCAATAAAGCCAAATGTAAACTTTTGAAAATTGATAGTTTTTGTAAAAGTTAAAGAGACATGAAGAAGGATGAGAAGAGAATTTAAGATTATGAAAAGATGTTTGTTACAACTACACACCAAAACAAGCATTACATTAAATCTTAGTATATATATAGAAAAATATTTTGGAAACATAACTTTTAACAGTGCATTGAAAGTTAGCTTATTTAGTGACTTGTAACTAAAATACTAGCCCCCCTTGGTTATAATTGACAGATAAGCATGAAGATATGTCAATATAACCACTGCTAAAATGCTGCTTCATTTAATAAGCATTCATAAGCAAGGGGTAACTAACCAGGGTAAAATCATTGCCTTTACTATTGCCAAACTTGCAAATACTGTGTACTAGTAGTACAACACTTTTTTCTTACACTAATACTGGCAGCATTCTTTCCGTTCTGCTTAAGGATGTCTGGGTTGACCATGACAGCAAACACAAGCAAGGGAGGCCGATTGCTGTTAGGTCCACAGCCTTGTGGAATCTGGAAGTAAGAAATACACAAATTCAAAAACAAACTTGGCAGGTGGTTGCAAATTAATGAACTGTTAACAACATGTGACACATCAGCGCGAGGTGCTTGTCTATAAACAAATATTAACAATAATAAAGATTATAATATTTACAGGAAATTTAACACAATGTCAAAGAGACTCACTCTTTGAGTTTTCAAATATTTCAGTACAGTTCAATATCAGCTGTAGAATGGCCACTGTGGGACAGGCCGCAGGCCTCTCTCGTGCATGTCGTCCACAGGCAAGAGAGTAGACAACATTCATTACACCAAATGGCCACTGTGGGACATAGGCCTCTCTTGTGCACGGCATCCACAGGCAAGAGAGTAGACAACATTCATTACACCAAATGGCCACTGTGGGACATAGGCCACTCTCGTGCACGGCATCCACAGGCAAGAGAGTAGACAACATTCATTACACCAAATGGCAACTGTGGGACATAGGCCACTCTTGTGCACGGCATCCACAGGCAAGAGAGTAGACAACATTCATTACACCAAATGGCCACTGTGGGACATAGGCCACTCTCGTGCACGGCATCCACAGGCAAGAGAGTAGACAACATTCATTACACAGACCACAGTCATGGCTAAACTCAAGTTGTTAATTAGTAATGTGAATTAAAAATTACTATTCTACAACTAACTCTAGCACTCTTCTACTATTTATTACACTACTGCTACTAAATACTACTACTACTATTATTCTCCTCCTTAGTAATACTAAACTTAGTTACTATAGTAGTTTAGTATTATATTTTACTTCTAAATATCATCAAAATCAGTTTATTACTTAATTCTGTTTTTATAAAAAAAAGCCGCTCCAACCAAAATACATAACCAAAAATTATTATTTTCTTTAGTTTTGTCTGTGAATTTCGATTCCTGCTTCAGCACAATGTCTGTACAATCTGCATTAGTTATATTTGTTAACTGTGTTTTAGATGTTTTTCTAAATTTATAAAAGGCTATCAGTGTAGTACCCATAAAACAAGCTCTGTCTAGCTTGGGGCTAGATGATCCTGTGTGAATTGTCCAACATTATTTATTTAAATTGGTCTAGCATACTCTATTTAAAAATGGTATAAGTTTATTTATGGAATTTTGTTGAGATAGTAATGTTTGCCTCTGCAACTATATGACTGAACTATGGATCAAATATTACTATCTCTCTTTACAATGTCTCCTTGATTTGGTTGCATAGAAATTGAAGTTTCCAATATGAAATGGCTCTCATAAAATTAACACTGTTAATCATATTCTAAGGGGATGTATGACAAAATCTCCACTCGTATTTTTACCTTCAGACTTCCTACAGATTATGAATGAAAACTGCGAATATTTACCTGCATTCCTCCATACAGAGGTATGGGATCGGCCAACTGTTTAGGATTCGCGATCTTCTGCCATCCCAGTACGTTGATGTATAGTTTTTCCGTTGTATCCTTGATCGTATCCTGAATACACATGTGAGGCTGCGGAGGGTTCTTGAACTGTCTAAACGCCCGAGATCCCCGCCCATACTGCACCGGCGCCGTCCTCTCCTGAGAACTCTGATTCTCCATCACAACTTTTCACTGAAGCACACTAACTAATAATATTACGGTAAACTCTCAAAACGTCCACAGTAAAAACCAACCAATATCCATTATCACATACGGCCCGACTGACAGCAAGTTTAATGAACTCTGAACAGCTATTTCTATTTCCGATTATCTACGCTGCACGCTCTAACAATTCCGGGTCTAAATTAGCTTGTGTTTAGATTTGATTTTGATTTTACGTAAATGTTTTAGTGATGAAGGCTTGAAAATGAAATCAAACTAAAATCAATCAATCAATCAAACGAGAAAAACAAGCAGCGAAAACGAAAAGAGAGAGAAAAAGTATCAGTAGCCGGTCGATGTTGCCATTTCATCCGCTAAAAGTTGAAGAGTATTAATTTAATATTGATAACTTTTACCATAGGGCTAAATACGACAAAAGGTCAGGATGGCGGGTGTATTTTTTCAAAAATCAACATGTATGATAATGTCTTATAAAAGGAATCTACGACCAATGATACAGGCGAGCCTAGTGAGGGAGTCGACAATAATATCTTCTAGTAAATAAGTTTTTCAGCATTACTTGTATTAATAAGTGTTAAAAATTGTACTCTGCGAACATTTTAATGTTGTTTTTGCTGTAATAAATATTTTTTTCATTTTCATTTTTCAATGTACCGAATGTACCCATAATGAATTTCAATGTACCTACCTCCATGAAACAAGAATAGAACCGCGGGGGTACACTGATAATGATGGTTAGAGATACATATGTATCTAAAGATAAAGTCCGTTTATTTTGTCACATTTGTACAATCAAATAAAAAAATCATCAATTCGGTTGTAAAGCTAGTTATTGGTCACTTATATATGTATATTTATATATAGTTATAGTTAAATGGTCACTACTCAGCATGTGCTGTGGCAGAACGAGTCGTACCACAGCGCTGGTCTTCCGTAGTAACCATGATGTGCGGTTGGTGCTACCGCAATGCACGGTAATTAATTATATATTTATTAGGTAGGTACACATTAAAATGGAATGAAAAAGAAATACAAAATGAATAAATATAACATTTTCACAAAAAGGAATATAAAATTATATGGATAATGTAAGACACAAAAGAATTAAAGAAGAACAATTTGCATGCAATATAATATACAAACAAAATATCACGGATCTATACTAAATATGAAAATCAAAGTAATAAAAGTTTAAAAGGCACAAAACGACTACTTATTTTGTTCTATTTTTCGAGTATGTAGAAGTTACTTCATTAATTAATTTCTAAAAGACCAAATTGAAGAGCAGTTCCTGATTGGAGGTGGCAAGTTGTTCCAACATTTCGTGGCAGCGTACCTAATAACGCGGTAATTTATTAATAATAATCCCAAATAGTAATGTTGCGACCTTCGTAAAGTCATGTTTATTTATTTACTAAGGGATAACAAACAACTTCACTAGTAGCGTTTATTTATTTATTTGAGCCACCAACAGAAGAAACACAAAGAAAAAATAAAACCGGGCAAGAGCGAGTCGGACTCGCGCACCGAGGGTTCCGTGCCATCATACAATATAATATATGACAAAGGCGGTTTTATATTTGTTGGAGAACCTTGACAGCGCCATCTCTTGTCTGATAGCGGAAATTATGTAGAGATTTACACTTTCGATGATTTCTAAAAAAGTATGCTAAGTAGAGAGATTGTAATAAATTTCCTCTAATCTTTACATTTACTTCTAATAGCAATAAAAGTTTCAGAGGTTTATCTCCGCAAACTTCGGAGATAAGGGGGGGGAACGCTATTTTTTTCAACATTTTTGTAAATAACTCAAATACGATACGACCTAAAGGAAAACTAAAAACTGTTTATTAATGTACAAATGAATACCTGTCATATGATACCCCACATCACCTATTAATTTCACAAAATTTTTGAATACCCCCCTTCCACCCCCCTTGTATAAAAAACTATGCAAATTAGGGAGTTCGCTATAATTTTCCTATAAAGTTTACATACACTTTTATTAGCTATAAAAGTATCACGGGTTTATCTCTGCAAACTTCGGAGATAAGGGGGGGGGAACGGTCGTTTTTTCAACATTTTTGTAAATAACTCAAAAACGATACGATTTAAAGGAAAACTAAAAACTGTTTATTAATGTGCAAATAAATACCTTTCATATGATACCCCACACGGCCTAGTAACTTCACTTAAAAATTTTGAGATCCCCTATCCGCCCCCCTGCAGTCAAAATATGGATATTTATTAACATTTTCATATATGCTATGTTAGTAAAAAAGTGTTGTCTTTTACCATTTCAAATTTCAAGTCGATAGCATCAGTAGTTCTCGAGATATCCAGTTGTGACAGACAGACAGACAGACAGACAGACAGACAGACAGACAGAGTGATTCTATAAGGGTTCCTTTTTACCATTTTGGTCCGGAACCCTAATTAAAAGAGTAAAAGCAATACAAATCATGAGCTAGTGTTCTCCCAATTACAGGCAGCTACATCTAGGTTACAAATTAAGTTGTCATAGCAAAAGTTATATTATGAATTAGAATTTTCAAACATAGGTAACAAAATTATATTAAATTATATTTAAGAATTTTTAAACAAAACAAATATCTACGTTCTACGTAAGGTTGAATAAAATAAAAAGAAACTAGAGTTAAAACAAAAACTAGAGTTAGTGAGAAGGTACTAAGATATATATACTTAACGTTAATTGTAAATAATAATATTTAAAAACTATTGTTTAAACTATATAGGAAATGTACATATAATGTATCTAATATGTATAGTAATAAAAAAAACAAATAAATATAATAAAATTTAAAAAAATACATTCAGATGTGTACCAGCTGTTGGTATAATATTTATTTATTTATTTATTTATTTGGGCTACCAACAAGAGATACACAATAATGAGGTTTAATTATAACAATAGGTACTTAGGGCTAGTGTTCCCTCAATTAGAGGCGGCCACAACGTGCGCACAAATAAAAAGCAACTCAGCTAACAAGGCTAGAATATCTAAAATTAATAATTTGAAGTATAAACCAAAAATAAACTAGCTAATATGAAATCTACAACATAAAACATTTTTTAAATAGGTAACTTAGAGAAGGCATGTCCTTTGCTTAATAAGAATGTAGGTTATACAGTTTAAAATAGTTCCAGAGTATTATAGGTAATTATTTATAACAATATAAAAAAGTTCCAAAGTGTGTAGGTACACGAGTTTACTAAAATGGAGCGAATGAAAAATACACATAGCTACTTTTTTAAGTTTTGTTAACAAAACTATTTAACAGTAAGCACATCAGAGACTAAGTATTATGTAAATAAGCGATGCGAACAGAATAACATTTTAGCAATTAATAATAAATTGTTAACAAGCAATATGGATTTTAGTGTTTTGTCAAATTTATTTATAGGGTCGCTGATGTCCAAAGAATTGTCTTTTGATATAGCATTATAACTATGACAGAGTCTTGGGATAACGGCGTTCTTGCCCTGCTTAGTTCTATAGTAAGGAAGTGAAAAAAGATTGTATGCTTTTGATCTTGGCAGTCTGAAAGGAGCATTTACCTGTAATTTATTAATGAGCTCTATGCAGTCTAGTTTGCCATTAAACATTTTGTGTAAGAAGTGGAGATCGATAGAGAGATATTCTATACGTATATGTATATATCAGTAGGGTGATGGAACCAGTAAGTGACACTTTAAGGCATATGTGTAATTTGATTTCAAATAACTTTTTCTAAAACAAAGATATTAAAACAGTTTTTAGTTTATACTGCAGATATTATTATTGAGAAAGGTATGGCTGTCGTAAGTTACTAAGAAAAGCTACATGAGGGACATTACAAGGTAAAAACCAAAATTACTCAAAATCTCCAATGATGAACACCAAAAATCTATTAATGAACCCCCATTAAATGACACTCCCCAATTATGAACATCCAGTATTTGATACTTACCCAGTAATGAACACCTAGTAATTGACACAAATCCTGATTTAGGTTTGCCAATTACAGAATTATAAGCCCTTACCTATATCGTATCATGGTAGTTAAGGATAATATAGAAATAAATAAAAATATACGAAAAAAGTAAGACATAATATAATTAATAAAAACACTGTTTTATTGATCGCTGGTACACATTTATGTGTACCTGCGTAATGCCAAGCCTGTAGTAGCCTTTTAAAAAATAAAAAACAATGTAATAAACAAAACAATCTAAAACAACTTAATAATAAATCCAGTCTCAATCTTCAGTCAGAAATATTTTCTGATATCTATCAGTCTCGAGATTTAGTAGCTATTACTATGAGTATAAAGTAGGTACCTACCTATTTAAAAAGAAATAACGAATGAGTATCAAAATCTTAAATTACAATATAACAATTAGTGCTCAAAGCATCGTAAAAACGTCTACACTTACTATAACAATTCAAAACTCAGTGCATATTTTATTATTTATAAATAAAGGGTCAATATTTATCAATTTCTTGTACTTTGAAGAAGCCTCTTTTAATACAAATAGGCTCGTTTATCTTTTCAATCTCATTTTCAGTCCTATACCATATTTTATCAGTAGTATCAGGCCATTTAAAATATCTTCCTGCAGAAAACACCATCGTGCTCACTTCATATTGGTGTCCTTCTACATTTTCTACTTTTACTGGAAAATGCTTCATACTTCACTATAACGTAACTTCCTGGAATAATACTTCTATATTCATTAGGTGCCATCTAGAACAAAATCAGTGAAAACCAGTTGATGACACTTTTTTTACCCAATGATCGACACATTGTTCTTTACTGGTATTCGTGTTTCAATCGGTGTATTTCAACTATATATTTAACTAGCAAAATAATTAGAGCTAAGTTTGCTTAGCAACCAAAAAAGTCGGCAAATGCATAAGTATGAACAGCTGTCGGTTATTGGAGTAACTCACTTTCGCAGTACCAGTAATGAACATTCTGTCTAAAATAAACAAAATAGTGCCCCGATGCAAGACTGATTATAAAATTATATCTAAATTCATTAAACTTTAGAAAAAAACAAACAAAATACATTAATATTTATTAATAACGAAACTGGAAGCAAAAACGTGTACTCACTTTCTTATCGATTCGGATAAAAAAAATATGCAATTATTTTTGACGGCCCGGGGCGGCACGTTCACTTCTCCATAATATTGTAACGAAATGTCAGATTCTCCTGACGTATTAAAAAAATGACCGTCGGGAGTGAGTTGTCTATGATTTATTGTATCCATGTGGTAAAATTAATTCTAAGGCTTACTCTAGACAAACAAAAAAAGTGTCAATCACTGGCGCTTGTCGAATACTGGTTCCATCACCCTAATTGATATGATCTCTTTACATAAAAAAAAATACGCAAGACAAAACCTAAAACCTAAAATGAGGCGTTTTCATTAAGAAGTAAAAACTTCAAAAATAGTTACATCGAACTATATAGATGGCGTTCGTTTTCTTTTACTGGTAGGCACAATTCGAAAATGACAGGATTAATCACAAACTTGCTTACTCCGATTGCCAGCTCCATCTGTTAGGTTTAGTAGAAAACCCTTTTTCTTTTTTTACTGAAAACGGCTCATTAACTGAACGGAAAAAAACAACGTTAGACTAGGCGGTGTGGTCCTAGACTATAGCCTGCTCCGAAAGGAGCAAAAAAAATAAAAAAAAAAACAAAAAAACATTCAGATGTATACAAGCTGTTGGTATAATATTTTCATTCAGATGTATATCAGCGATTGATATAATTTCTATATATAAAAATAAAAAATACGCAAGACAAAAACTGGAAAATTAACTGATGGGAAAAAAAACTACGTTAGACTAGGCAGTATGGTCTTAGACTATAGCCTGCTCTGAAAGGAGCGAAAAAAAAAATCCAATCAACCAAAAACGTAACGTAAAGTAAAACGCGTTAAACGTAGTGTTTTTATACTGCAAACAACAATAAATGCGAATAAGTGAACATAGAGTAACAAATATAGAGAGAAATTTTCATGTCCCTTGGCGACCGGTATTTGTATTTTTTTAAAATGACGTAAACGGCAAAATATAAGTTCATACCTTTACAGTTAAACGAGATAAAACTTTAAAAAAAATTTAAAAATTATCTCGTCTAAGCCTTTACACAGTGTTTTAATTTCTCGCAAAAAAAACGTTTCACTAACAAATTATAAATTAGAAAAGAATATGGTCACCTGTGCGGTATCGAAGTGTAAAAACACATCAGGCAAGATATCAAAAAACAAAGATGGTATAACATTTCATAGGTAAGAATTTTTATCATCTTTATCATTTGTTAGAGTAAATCTCTTAGAATCGTCGTCAAAGTACCTCCTACGTACCTATATTATCTTAGACATTGTAATTAGGTAATAGAATATATTTACTTGTTGTAAGATTGCAAAGGAACTACAATAAAAGATTTAATAGCGCAGATATTTTTAATAGTAGTAAGAGGTTCTTCAAGGAAGAAGTTCTTAAGGTTTTGGGTGTGGAGAGTGAGGGTGACTAGGTTTATTCTTATAGTATGTATGTATATTATCTTATGTATGTATGTATATTCTTTTCTTGGTGTGATATATATATAATTTTCTGTTTTCACATGTTTAATTTTGTTTTTAATTAGTTTTGTTTTTATATTTGTAAATTTTTGTTTAATTTGTTATGTTTGGAACGTATTTATTTGCTTTGTGGATGTCGGTTTTTAGTTATTATTATTATTTAAAAAATGTAAGTCCTTTATTGGCTGTAAGTTAGTGCGTAAGTTTTGAACTGTATTTTATTAAGAGCTGTGGATTTTGTAAAATAAATAAATAAATAAATAAATTTACAGGTTTCCTCGCGACAAGGAAAGACGAAAACGCTGGGAGGTAGCAGTGAACAGAGAAGTTGACTGGGCTTCAACATCCTCTAGTGCAGTTTGTTCCCAGCATTTTGAGGCCAATGATTTTTACCTGACTGATAGTGGGCTCCGGCGATTGTCTGGAGAATCTGTACCTTCTATCAATATTTCGGTGAGCAGGATTCATTTTCCTATTTCTACACTGCTCTAAAGATTTATAGATCTTGAAGAAGTCATGCTGATTAAAAGAATCTGGGTTTATAGTCACAATGGTGTTGATTCTGTTTAAAGACTTCCTAAAACTTAATACAATTAGAGATTGATGCTTCTTTTATAGCTGTTAGCATAAAATGTTTAATGGGTATCATTTTAGTCTATTTTGCATCCATTCAGTAGATAGATATACCTATAGTCTAATACTATGATGTACACCATAACAAACAACAATTTATTTTTATTTATTCAGGACATCAAACAATTACACTCAAGTATTACTAAACACAGAAATAGTACATAAGTAGTAATTATATGTATAAGCGCAATCAACCCCATTGTCCATGGGTGAGGAAAAAAAACAGAAATAAACACAGTTTATTAGTTTATTCTTCATTTTAATTCCAGCCTTTTGAAGATCAACAGCCAACCATAACGGAAGTTATTCCAGTTGACATAAAGCCGGAAGATTCCAAAGAAGTTGTTGAACTGAAGTACAAAGTACGCAGATTGGAGGTCATCGCTGACAGCCGAAAGAAACGTCTCAACCTAATGTGGCAATCTAAACAACGGATGAAGAGAAAACTGGAGAGGTTAAAATGCATGATCAAACATTTGGTGCAGAGTAAGAAAAGTGGAAATGGACTGAGTAGTTGAACTAGATTTTTCCATGGTTGATATTTGAATTGTGTAAAACCAAAAGATCCTGTGAACCAAGAAAGTTTTGTCAAAAAAGCTTTCCTGCAGTGTCTATACAAATCAATTGTAGTTGTATTTCCTGGATCTGGGTGTTTTTTCTATATAATATGAGAAATCATTATTTTTATTGCAACACATAAAAGCATGCATTTAAAGAAAAGCCTATCCTATCTTGGGTAGAGAGTATTTATTAATAATTTCTTGGTGTCTAGATGGTGACATGTGTAGCATTATTTATTTATACTAATTAAATGTAAATCTTTCAAATACAACCTTTTTTATATTTTCTAAGTTGTGTCAAACCTATTCAAGTCATTTCAAGTTTATTTTATTTGTAAACTAATAATTGATACTCATTGTTAAAGGTATCATCTTTGTGTGTCTGTCTGTCTGACACATCTCATATGGATGATGATGAAGATGATAATGACATTCAGTTGTGACTTTGTAAGGGGAGGTGATGACAGGTGGAGAATTGTTTGAAACTTGGACCTTCGAGCCTATGAAAATGTAAAGTATATAAACCTATTTGGTTGACCCTTGAATCATATAAAAGTAACTAATCATTTTCATAGCATTACTAACGAATTCGGTAAACCCAGAAACATCATGTACCATTTAAACTACCATCAAATTACAGTAAAAAAAAATATTAAAAGAAAACAACTTCATTGATAAAATCCTTGACTTGTTGCTGATATAACTTGTTAAACTTTCGCGATTTGTTAACATATTTTTAGTTTTGTTGCTGATAACACCAAAACCGTATAAGTACGCCTATTTTACTTGAGTATTTCCCTCGATTTATCATGGATCCCATCATCAGAACTGGCTGCAAAAACAAGCAAATGTTCTAAAGATCCCAAAAAACCCAACCGCAAAGTTAAATTTAGGGCATGAAACTATACTTTCAGGGACCCCAGTGTTTATTACCACAGACTATTATAATTACTGAACTCCTCGGGGATCCCATCATCACAATCGATTTTTGAAAAATCTAAATAATAGAACGAAGTTCACCGATGATGACTTCGGACTCCTCCATCGTCAACTTCATAGCAGCCTGACTTGCCTTAAGGGATGTAATATCTTTCAGCAATCTGGTTACGTCGACGTGGTCAAATGTCACCGGGGGCAGTTTATGGAGCTCCCTAGCAACAAAATCCGGCACGTCATCTGGGTCTGTCTCCTTGAAAAGGCTGATGATGTCCTGGAGACTTCTCTCACCACCATCCCTTCGCGGTGAGGGCATCTGGGCAATGTCTCGCATTTGTGGACTATGAGAAAGCGTTCGATTCGATCGAAGAACATGGGCGGTGCTCGAGTCTCTCCAACGATGCCGTATTGACTATCGGTATATCGAAGTGTTGAAGTCTTTGTTTAGAAACGCCACTATGTCAGTCCGAGTACAGGAACGGAGTTCGAAGGATATTCCCTTAAAAAGAGGCAAGACAGGGAGACGTTATTTCTTCGAAACTGTTTACGACCGCTTTGGAAGATGCCTTCAAGCTCTTGGAATGGAAAGGACTAGGCATCAACATTAACGGCGAATACATGACTCACCTTCGGTTTGCTGACGATATTGTGCTCATGACAAAGTCGATGGAGGAACTCGGCACGATGCTCGAAGGCCTCAATCGAGTCTCCCAACGGGTAGGCCTTAAAATGAACATGGACAAGACGAAGGTTATGTCGAATGTCCATGTGGTGCCTGCCCCAGTTATGGTTGAGAACTCGGCTCTCGAAGTTGTCGACGCGTATGTATACCTAAGACAAACTGTCCAGTTAGGTAGGTCCAACTTTGAGAAAGAGGTCAATCGACGAATCCAACTCGGATGGGCAGCGTTTGGGAAACTACGCAACGTTTTTTCGTCCAAAATTCCTCAGTGCCTTAGACGAAAGTCTACAATCAATGTGTGTTACCAGTGATGACATATGGAACCGAAACGTGGTCATTCACGATTGGTCTCATGAATAAGCTCAGGGTCGCTCAACGAGCTATGGAGTGGCCTATGCTCGGGGTTTCTTTACGCGATCGAATCAGAAATGAGGAGACATGTAGAAGAACTCTGGTCACCGACATAGCCAAACGGATTAGCATGTTGAAGTGGCAATGGGCAGGCCATGTAGCTCGCAGAACAGATGGCTGATGGGGCCGAAAAGTTCTCGAGTGGAGGCCACGGACCGGCAAGCGCAGCGTAGGACGTCCATCAACAAGATGGGATGATGACCTGGTGAAGACAGCAGGTCGACGGTGGATGCAGATCGCTTCCAACCGCAATAACTGGAAATCCATGAGGGAGGCCTATGTCCAGTAGTGGACGTCCTACGGCTGAAATGATGATGATGATGATTAAGAATAGTCCGCCATCTTGGATGTTCCGCCATATTGGATTCAGAGTATCGTCACTTCAGTTTTGAACTATTTTCAGCAAGCCCTTTCATTTGATACCCATATGGTAAGAGTCCATTAAAAATAACTTGTCCGCATCTTGGGTGTTCCGCCATGTTGGATTCAGAGTGAAGCCATATAATTTTTTGCATTATTCTCAGCAAGCCCTTTCATTTGATACCCATATTATAGGAGTACATTAAAAAAATAAGTAGTTCGCCAGGACAGTTATACAGAATAGTACATGACAGTACAGTCCAGACCAGTCCAGTCCAGTTCACTCCAGTCCAGTCTAGTCCAGTTCAGTCCAGTGCAGTGCAGGCCAGTCCAGTCCATTCCAGTCGAGTCGAGTCCAATCCAGTCCAGTCCTGGGTGTTCCGCCATGTTGGATTCAGAATGACGTCATTTCATTTTTTTTAATTATTCTCAGCAAGCCCTTTCATTTGATATCCATATTATAGGAGTAGATTAAAAGTAAGTAGCCCGCTATCTTGGGTGTTCCGCCATGTTGGATTCAGAGTGACGTCAAACCATTTTTTGAGTTAAACTCAGCAAGCCCTTTCATTTGATACCCATATTCTAGGGGTACATTAAAATTATGTAGTTCGCCATCTTGGGTATTCCGCCATGTTGGATTCAGAGTGACGTCATTTCATTTTTTGAGTTATTCTCAGCAAGACCTTTCATTTGATACCCATATTATAGGGGTACATTAAAAATAAGTAGTCCGCCATCTTGGGTGTTCCGCCATGTTGGATTCAGAGTGACGTCACATAGCTGACCATGTATTGTCATCCAAAGTAAACATGTATACAAAATTTCAGCTTAATCGGTTGAAGATGTAGCTGTGGGGTGCCGGCTGTAGAATGTTACCCCTCCTCTCATGCCCGTGGATGCAGTAAGAGCCTGCTAAGGGATACCTCCGGAAGATGGGCAGCAGCGTCTTTCCGTGTATCAACATCCCGTACCTGCGCTCGCCAACACGCATGCCAAGCGTGGTGAGTATGGCAAATACCCCTCATGGACCTCTATGAGGGAGGCTCGTGTTCAGTAGTGGACGTTTACGGCTGAAACGACGACGGTTGAAGATATCGGCTTCAAAATTGAGTTGCAAGATTCCGCGAACAAACATAGTTACATACATACAGGGCAAGCTAAATAAAAGCTTGTAAAAAACACCAACTTCTAACGGGTAACTACGGAACCCTATACAGCGCGGGGCCCGACACTCACCTGGCCTAATTTTTATTTATTTTGATGATTATTTTTCTGAGGTACCTAGGTCATGTTTTAAAGGTGGTCGCATTTTTAAAAGCACGATTCTGACCCAGAATTATTATCACAGAATATTATTATCATTCTGATGAGGTTTCCAGAGGAATTAAATAGTTGTAATAGTGTCTGCTGGCACTAGAACCCGCGATCGGGATTTTGTTTCACTTTTAAAATGTTTGCTTGTTCCAAACTCAGTTCTGATGATGGGATCTCTGAGGAATCATGGGATCTACTAAAATACATGTATAATAGGAGTACATTATAGCGATTTGGGTGGTTTCAGCAACAAGTGAAGGATTTTATCATACGAAGTCGGTTTTATTTTTTTGATAATAAATTAAAGAATTAAGTACCTATAGTTTTTAACTGCCCTAATAAATAATAAATAAATAAATAAATAATGCTGGACAAATCACACAGCATCATCTAGCCCCAAGCTAAGCAGAGCTTGTGTTATGGGTACTAGATGACTGATATACAATACATTATACTACATGGATAGATATTTTTATTATATATAGAAAAACATCCAGAACACCCTGAACAAATATCTGCAGATCGTACAGACATTTGTCCCGAGGCGGGAATCGAACCCGCAACCTCTTGCGTCGCAGGCGGACCTTCGCCCGCTGCGCCACAGAGCTCGTCAATGCGAGACCCACCAACACAGTGCTCCAAAGTCGATCTCTCTGAAACTTCTAAGCAGCAAGAAGCTCAATACCTGAGATCTCACCTTACCACAGCCGATACTGATAGCTTATCGCAACTTATTAGAAACGCGATAAACGCTACGAAAGCCGGCCGCGTGGTGGGGGCTGCCACAGCAGCCAGTGCCTTCTCCAACTGTGAACGGGCCGCGCGTACCGCGACCGCCCGCAACTTTGCCGCGATTTCTATTTACCGACGTGTGCTATGTGATTGAAAAACAGTGTATTTATAGTCACGTACAGCTCCGTGCTAGTTCTAACGTTCATGCTCATGTCTTTGGTTGCGAAAATGTGACTGTGCTTGAAAATGGGTAATGTACAGTGACGTCAAAATGAAAATGCGAGTGAGGATTTTTGTGTGCTTGTGCGTGTTTGTGCTTGTGCGTGTGGGTAGATGTGAGGACGACGAGGAGAGGAGGGAGAAGGCTGCTCATCTTCCAGGTAAGCCTTTACGTTACTCGTTATTTACCTTAGAAGCAGCATGTCCGCAGCTTCGCTCGCGTCGTTCCTGGCCTATGGCCCTGGCGTGATGTGTGCAAAGTTTCATCTTGATCTGTTTAGTAGTTTTGGCTTGAAGAGGTAACAAACATCTATACAAAAAACTTTCGTTGTAAGAGTCGGAAGGTCTCATGTAGCTCGTAATTTCACTGCAATTCCACGTTCACTGCTGGACACAGGCCTCCCTCATGGATCTCCAACATAAGGGGTTGTTGGCATACTCGCTTGGCGGGTGGGTTGACGAGCGCAGTACGAGATGTTGGTACACGAGAAGACGCTGCTGCACATCTTCCACAGGTATCCCTTGGCAGATTCTTATAAAATCCACGGGCATGAGGAGAGGTAACATTCTACTGCCGGCACCCCACGGCAAGTTACTTTGAACCTAATGACATTTGTCTAACTTAGGTCACATATATGTAACAGAAGTTGTTGACATTTGTAGTCATTATAATGGCATCAGGTGACGCATGGCTTTGTTTATAATCTTACTTGTAGTTAGTTGTTTGTTATGAAGTGTCAAGATGTTTCTACCTAATATGCGTTATTAGAGAATAGGGTAGAATAAGGTCAGGATATTAGCAAAAAACAAATGGTTATGTTATGAGGTTTTATACTTTTCATCATAAACATCATTGTCATAATTTCAACCGTAAAATGTCCACTCTGAACATAGGCCTCCCGCATGGATCGCCATGAGGGGTAGTCGCGTCACCACGCTTGGCAGGCGGGTTGGCGAGCGCAGTACGGGATGTTGATACACGGAAAGACGCTGCTGCCCATCTTCTGGAGTTCCCTTGGATTCTTCTTATGCATACGGGCAAGAGGAGAGGGACAACATTTTACTGCCGTCACAACACGGCATCATGGATACCTTCCATCAATCACTATCAGGTGAATGTCATGTTATGTCCGATAATGCCAACGGTTTGCGGTCGTTAATATTCAATTTCACCGCTTTCTTATCGTGGAAAATCGAAAAGAAATCGATTCAACGATTCCGATGAATTTCTTTAACGTTTTGTAACACACAAATAGTTGTTAAACGACATCGTTTGTTACCTACTAATTGTTTCATATGAACCTGCAATCAAAATTTAGTTTTTAATTACTTAGCGCTGTTCCACGGTAGCCCTGCCCTACCCACACTGTGTCTCTTCCCACATTTTATGTACAGCAGTCACAATGTGCAACTATACTGCGGCCACTTTCGCTGCAGAAAACTAAACTAACTGTAAAACTTGATATTGAATTTCTTAACCCTACAGTGGGTACTTGGTGTGCCAGATGTGAGACATACCGAAAAAGTTCAATTATTTTTATAGATATAAACTACTTTCGCCATTTAGTAATGAATGCCGAGGGGTGCCGGCAGTAGAATGTTGCCCCTCCTCTCCTACCCGTGGATGCAGTAAGAGCCTGCTAAGGGAAGCTTCCGGAAGATGGGCAGCAGCGTCTTTCCGTGTATCAACATCCCGTACTGCGCTCACCAACCCGCCTGCCAAGCGTGGTGAGTATGGCAACTACCCCTCATGGAGATCCATGAGGGAGGCCTTAGTTCAGTAGTGGACGTTTTACGACTGAAATGATGATGATGATGAGTAAAACTATAATGTCTAACAATGACATTTGACGGTTATTCAATCTGATAAATTAGCGCCGATGGGAAATGTATCTGTTTATTTTTAAATTTGCGGGCGGTTCGAAGAAAATTTTCTTTGTGTGTATTCTCATACTCATTTATTTTTCCATAGGGACACTTAAGAACACTTGGATACGTCAAAGTTACACACAATAAATTAAAAACTAAAATACTAAATTTATTTAAAAGCCAGTCCAAAAACAGACAAGCCAAGCATAGTATCATATCAGTATAAAGTAACACTTACACTCTAAATAAAATAAAAAAAAAATCCGCTGTAAAGGGGCATTGTCAAATAAAACTTACATTAAAAATAATATGCTAAAATAAAATGCTTAGTTATAGTAAGGAAAAAATAATAATGGTGTTATGTCTAAAATAAAGAAAAATAATAATAATATGATGTCTAAGATAGCTGCTGTAAAGGGGCATTGTATAATTTTCTAATAAGTACATTTTGCATGTCAAATTGTTAATAAATAATTGAACTGAACAACAACAAACAACAATATAGATCTATAACTAAAAAGGTACATCAGGCAATGCTTTCGTCGTAAAAAGCTTCTCGTAAAGTGTAGTAACTGTTTTGAGTTATTATTTGTTTCATTTTGTTCATAAATAATACACAGCTTAAATTACACAGTTTTATACCATTGCAGAGGTGACTTTTTAACACTTTGCTTACAATTTGGACGCTGAATGTTGCCACCATGCCTAGTATAATACTTACGTGATCCTCCCAATGTTGGTAAGGTACTTTGATTTAGCTTTACATATTTAAGACATTGAAGTATATATGCTCCAGTTAAGGTAGCAATATTTAATTTGTTCAATGCCATACGACATGTGTCCCTTGTTTTAAGTCCTAAAATGTATCTAACAGCCCTTTTTTGTAAAATAAAAATTCTTTGAATATCAGCAGCATGTCCCCATATTAGAAGGCCATATGTCATTAAACTGTGAAAATATGCAAAATAGACCGATTTAGCAGCCTTCAGTCCACAAAGTTCCTTTACCTTTTTAATAGCGTAGCAAGCAGAGCTTAATTTACTGGCAAGTATACTCAACGTCAATGCTTTCCCAAAAAAAATCATAAATGGGGTAACAAGCTACTAGTATTTTCCGATGACAGTATAAACCACTGTTGTCGCAAAATACTAGTATATCATTTTGAAGTATACTCAGGATCAGAAAACGATTCTAAGTTGCGAACATCCGATGAACCAGATCTAGGTGCAAGAAAGTTATTTTTAGATTAAGCATTGACAGTTCGTTGAAAATCTTTCTACATCGAAAGTACAGATTTGCCGGAAATATTATTTTGAGCAGGATTTCAAAATCAATTTGGGGCCATAATATTATTAACCGACTTAAAACACTGTTATTATCAGTCCTTAAACATGTAAACATTAGTAAACAGCCTTCACAGCATCCCAAAGCGTATGAGTACCACTTTAACCACGTTCCGCCAACAAAGTGTTTCGTCAAATGCTCGGGTCTAGCTAACAATGTCGCAACGCGACCTACGACTATTAACTTAAGCATAGTCAAGACGTAGACGCGACAAAATCCGCAACGAATACATCCGCGGAAGTCTGGGTGTGCGCGTCATTGCCGACAAACTGCAAGAGAGCGAGACTTCGTTGGTATGGACACGTGAAAAGAAGGCCACCAGTACATATAACCCAAAAAATGACAACTGAACTTGCCTGGGCCCAGACGTAGAGGAAGACCAAAAAAGAAGAGGATAGACGTCATTATAGAAGATCTAATAGACTGTAATGTTTCCCAAAACGACGCGTTGGATAGAGCGAAGTGGAGAGAAAAGACCAGAAATGCAGACCCCACCATCAGATGGGAATAACAATTGCCAAGGAGAGAGAGAGAGTCGCTATTACTTATTGATAAACATGGTTTAAGTTAAATTGAAATTAATGATAAATTGTTATTGTTAATTATAAGTTGTAATTAGTAACAAGAAGTTTGTTAACCCGTTATTTGAAAATAAATATATTTTAAAGTACCTACCTACTCATCTAAACTATGAAGTACCTACGCGGATAATAAAATAAATTCTCTTGGTGCTCGGAAAAAAGTTTAAAACTTAAAATTTCGCAAACGAAACACTGAACCGAAAAATTGTGTTCGCAACCCCTAAACGATTTTACCTAAGTGACGGAAAGAAGCGAAGAAGAAGCCTCACGATACTCACGACGTGCTTATAAACAAGACTCGCTGAAGTAAATCGTATTAATATCTTTTCTGATAATGATACCTTGACGCAATCCGTGGCGCAATAGATCGATTTTTCTATGTATATAAAAAAAATATCCTAACATCCATCTGGCACCCATAACAAAGTTCTGCTCAGAAGAGATTAGATGGTGCTGTGTGTAATGTCCAGCGTTATTTATTTTATTTATGTTTGTCTGTAGTCACGACCATCATATATCAGCCGTAGGACGTTCACTGCTGGACATAGGCCTCCCTCATTGATCTCCAAGTACTGCGGTTGGAAGCTGTCTGCATTCACCGCCGACCAGCGGTTCTCACCAAGTCGTCTGCTCATCTTGTAGGTGGACGTCCTACGCTGCGCTTGCCGGTCCGTGGCCTCCACTCGAGAACTTTGCGGCCCCATCGACCACTTGTTCTGCGCCCATTGCCACTTCAACGTGCTAATCCGTTTGGCTGTCGGTGACCCGAGTTCTTCTACGTATCTCCTCCTATCTGATTCAAAACCCAGAGCATAGCCCTTTCCATTGCTTGTTGAGCGACCTTGAGCTTAATCATAAAGCCAATAGTGAAGGACTGCGTCTCGGTTCCATATGTCATATCTGTTTGTCTGTAGACTGAGCTATAATTCCCCCTATTCAACACAGACAGAAAATAATTTTCCACATATATACATTCTTCATTTTAATGTTTTCTTGCAGGTTTCAAACCCTTTCTTAGTTTGCATTTACGACCTATTAGAAGCAATATACGCAAAACAAAACTATCGACCTTGTGTTTCATGCGGTATCGCGAGTGGCATTTACCTTTTAACATATCGGTTCTTAGTTATATGAATAGCTTAATTCAAAGGGATTTGAAGGCAAATAATCAATTTAATGAGCAATTAAAGTTCATCGGGTCAAAGTGGCAAGGTTGAAATTATAACTCGCCGGCAGATGATGGGTTAGTAAATACAAAGTGCTTTGTTCGAATGTGCGCTTCGGCGTTATCACTACCTCTCACAATTATTTTCACAAAATCTATGCAGGAAGGTATATTTCCAGATTTGTGGAAAATTGCTAAAATTACACCGATTCATAAAACAACAAAATGATGTTACCAATTATCGTCCCATTAGTATTTTAAATTGTTTCGCAAAAGTATTTGAAGGGCTCGTATACAAGCCTCTTTATAATCATTTTAAGCATATATTAAGTCCTCGACAACACGGTTTTATAAGTGGAAAGTTTACTGAGTCTAACCTGCTTACCTATAGTAATTATTTATGTCTAGCATTCAATAGAAAGAAGCAAGTCGATTCTATTTATACCGATTTTGCCAAAGCGTTCGACCTTGTGGATCATACAGTTCTTTTAAAGAAATCTGATCATCTTGGCATTCATGGAAATCTTCATCGATGGCTTCGATCATATTTCTTCGAACTCAAATTGTTTCTCTTTACGGGTACGATTCTATTCAAATAATCAAAAATTAAATATTTCTTTATCTTTCTTAACAAAGTAGGCTTATAAATAAATTATTACATATACAAAATGTATGAGTACTAAAGCTAATTAATGAAAAAAACATAAAATAGGGATTCCAACGCGCGTATTCCTATAAATCCAACATCAGGCGTAGCGCAAGGTTCCAATTTAGGATCTTTGCTATTTTTAATATTTGTAAATGATCTTACTAAAACGATTTCCTGTCATTGTTTGGCCTACGTTGATGATATAAAACTCTTCACGGAAATAACTTCAATAAACGAGTGCTTGCGTTTCCAGAATGTTTTGAATTTGCTCAACACCTGGTGTAAAGATAATTTCATGTCCCTAAATATTTACTAAGAAGAAAAATTATATCAGTTTTAATTATAGCATGGATGGAATTCATTTGAATAAAAAACTAATTCGGTTCGCGATCTTGGAGTTATCTTTGATTCAACTTTGTCTTTCAAGTTACATTACAACTCCATTTCAAGTAAGGCAAGTAGAATGCTGGCCTTTGTCATGCGTACTGCGAAGCCTTTCAAGAAATTTGGGACATTAAAAACATTGTACCAATTGTTAGTTCGTAGTCTGCTGGAATACTGTTCAACAATATGGCCACCCATTTACACGACTGATATTAATAAACTTGAACATGTCCAGGAGCGCTTCCTAAGGGTCTATTAGCGCAAAATTTGGTCTAAGGAAAAAATTGCCAGAGTACAATGTTCGACTTAATTATTTCAAGATTGATGGTCTCGTACAGACAAGTGTAAAGACGTTTTAAGTTGACATTAAACTTTAATGGAAAATGTTTATTTTATTATATTTAGTAGGTACGTTTTTAAATAAAAGCTTGTTTGTAAATTTTTTTTACTTTTAATTTATTTTTTACATTTTAGTTATCACTGGACAGTTGGTTTCTTGTCTGTTCATATCATGCCCGCCATGTTGGATTTAGAGTGATGTCATTTAATGTTTTGAGTAACTCTCAGCAAGGCCTTTCATTTGATACCCATATTGTAGGAGTCCATTAAAAATAACTAGTCCGCCATCTTGGGTGTTCCGCCATGTTGGATTCAGAGTGACGTCATTTCATTTTTGAGTTATTCTCAGCACGCCCTTTCATTTGATACCCATATTATAGGAGTACATTAAAAATAAGTAGTCCGCCATCTTGGGTGTTCCGCCATGTTGGATTATACATACATACATGCATACATACATATAGGTTACAGGGCAAACTAAATAAAAGCTTGTAAAAATAAATTTAAGCCTACATATTCATTTAACTAAGCGTCAACGAGTCGGCAAGATGGCTCCGCGGTCCACCGCATCCATGCAGGCCGCTTTCAGCCGCAATATCTGTAAATCTACGAGGGGAGGCCTATGCCCTTCCCTGTTGCGTATTGTATTCGACATAGTTGCACCAGCGGACGTCCTACGGAATGATGATGATTAATGTTAAATGGTTTATTCATTGACTTAGGTACAGTAGCATCAGAGCAGTTATAGAAATAGAGTGGTCATTTAGTGTTTAATTTTTAAAGGATATAATTATATGTTGGTATATATCGTTAGCCTTATATATCAACAATTGACTTTAACAGTGACCTGCTGAAAGCACACTTTGTTTAAAAGGTTGAAAATTTGTCAAGTATAAAATGTATTCACCTCGTTTACGCATACCTACTGCGATTCTGAGTCTAATATTTTAAAAATTTATTAATTTATTTGAACAATGTGGGAGCATATCATACCAAAATACTTGTATGAGTTAAAAGCTAATACATAGCATTTTCTAGCAACTTATCAACGGACATAATCATTAACCAAATCGAATGATTAGCAAAACTAAAGATTAAAATTACTTAACCACTTGCCCAATCAAGGCGAAACGATTTGAATATTTCAAACGATTCCAACCACTATTATGTAATTAAAGCTAGAATTCAATCAACTTTCGATTGCGGATTCATTGGATATACCTACCTCATTGCAGTTTAGGTAGGTAACTGTTTACTCCAACGCCATTAACACACATTTAAAGGTCAAAGACACTGAATTTAATTTCGCTTGATCGTGGATTTATAAAGATAATTTTGAGTGAACAGAGACTACTCCAGATATAATACATCCAAAGTATAATATCTGGAGTAGTCTCTGTAACTATTCATCTGATTTCTATATTTTCACTGATACTATACCTTACAATATATATAGGTAAATGCACTTTATAGATGAACTTAAAGGTTGCTTTTCATTCCGGGTAAAACGCGTGCGAAGCCGCGAACAGAACCTAGTCAGATTTTGATTTTAAACGAATGAGTCTCTAGATACTCTAGAATCTGTTTTCTTTTCTGTAAAAAATGTAGCGTTACCCAAGAGTGTGTTATTTGTATTGGCAAGCGCATGGATTGATACCAGTTTAACTTATAATTACTATCCCTGCATGTTTTCTGTTGAGAAATTTTGATTTCAGGACAATTTTCCTTTATCGTTCTGTGCTGTGCTCTAAGATTTAAAGAAATGGCGACGAGATCTCAAAGTTAACGAACGTCATATTACTGTTTCTCACGTTCCCTTTTAGGTTCTGTTACAAACGCGTATTGTGTGATTTGTGCGTTACGTACACCAATGTAGATCCGATTGGCAAACAGTTCTGCACATATAAACTAGGAAATCTGAATTACTAGTTGGTTCACTAACATCGTAGTGAGTGTAGGTTTCTAACTCACTTTTCGCAATTGAAAAAGTAAAACTCTAATTCATTCGCGCACTAACAATTTCCGTTAGGCTGATCGTTTGTAGTCTTTAATTTTTTGTTGAATTTAATAAGTTTTCCAACCAGTTTAATCATGAGCTCTTTGATATGTAGAGTCTAGTATCCCCAGGATTTCTTTTCTTCGTAAGTTTGCACGTTATTTTGTGTTAAACAAGCATTGGTACGGGGGTCTAAAATTGACATGTTTTTCCGGCAAAAATGCTTTTATACTTTCGGCATGGGAGGTCAATATCTGCAAGAACAGCGTTCCAGTCAATATTCGAAATGTTTTCCTTAAAAAGAAATTTACATTTTACGACCATAAATTCTACCGATTTCCGACGCTGCCCTTCTACGCTTACTCGCTTCCTACAGTCATGAACATATCACAACATCGTGGTTTATTCATCTTAACTGTGACATTGTGGCTGTATTAACTGCAGCCAGATTGCCTTGCTTCGCGGTCAGATTGCAAAAAAAGCGTGCGCCAATCGCGGCTCCATGTGAGCACCATTGTTTGTTATTGACATCGTTTCATCTACCTTTATTACTAATGCGGTTTGTGGCTTGGATTTTTTATGGTGCTCATATTCTTAATAAAAATTGGCTTTTATATTGTTGTGTATTTGTCACCAGAGAAGCATGGTAATCACGCCATGATGTAATTGCACCAGAAAGTTTTTTCCTTCTAGAAATATAAAAAAATATCATTGGAACGTTTAGGATTCTACTAACAGTCAGAGGATCATAATCATAATTTCCCCATTCCACTATAGGTGGGGTCAGCACAACGCGTTTTCTACTCCAGTCCCTCTGTCACTTCAACACGTTTTTCATTTCCTCCTTTCTACATAATTACTATTAGGTACCTACTTACATAGTGTTTTTCTCTTTTTGTTATTATGTTTAGTTTAAGGTGTGCAATAAAGCATTTTCTTATCTATCTACTATAACCGTGTAACCATGTCAATACGTCTGAAGCTGACTAAGCCGCGGGCGATGTTTTCCTTCTCCGTTAAAGCACGTGTTAATTTTATATAGCGACTAGCCGCACCCCGAAGTTTCACCCGCGTAGTTCCCGTTCCCGTGGGAATTTCGAAAAATCCCTCTTTAGTGCACCTCTAGGATACTCAAGGTATATGTGTGCCAAATATACCTTGTCAAGTCTCTAGGTCCAGTGGTTTAGGCTGTTCGTTGTCTGTCGGTCACTCAGTCAGTAACGGAAGAGTTTTATATTATATTGATTATGTAATTCTTCACAAAAAAAACGTTTCTCAACTTTATTCCTCTGTCATACCTACTTAAACTCTACAAACGTCTGAACATCTTTTCTTTAGCCTTCCTCTCTCTACACACATCAGACAATCTCTACCTATGTTAAGAAATATATCTACTCATATAGTAGGCATATATACCAAATTGTTTGACAAATTTCAAAATTGACATGCTCAATACGATCACCTTGTAAACCATTTGTAAACATGATTTCTATTGTCCATCAGTGGTCAATCTAAACCATAACTTGCGACATGCCTGTAACAATCCAATCGACAAGCCATTGATACCTGCGCAATATGTCGATGGTCGTCAAACGGAAAAACGACCTCCCTTGGCCTGTCACGTTGAAAATAGCTCTTTTATTTTCACTAAAGTTGCATTAAAACTTGCGACACGCTGATTGTGACTGACGGGCGATATGATTTATCATCACACCTTAGAATTGTCTGACGGGCGCACTCAATTCTTTATAAAAACATTTATTCTGAGCTTCAACTTAAGTTTTGACAGTTCATTAAGCTGAGTCGTAAATCGTGCTTAGGTACTTATTGTTACCAATCTTGTCAATACCACCAATACTTCCAATAGGAGCATCAGTGACATGATTTTGGTATTTATTGTTGACACAGTTGAAGCAGACAAAGACCAAAGTAATTTTCTTTCATTCTACACGAATTATGTAAGTACTAATGTGCTTTATTAAGAACGTGCAATAGCGCCGCTCGAGATGGATTTTGAGCCCCACTTCCCTTCACCCTTGCAAAATACGCTACACCGCCGCCAATGCGGCCGAATGCGAGAGTTCAAGTCGCGCTCGTTTGCTGATGTATTTTGGTCGGCTAACTTACCTACGTATGTTAGGTAGTGTGATATGATGTGATGATGAATATTATTTATTTTGTGTGTGTGTGTGTGTAATAAAGTAAAACACGATTGGAAGTGGCACTGGATTATTTTAGATTGCCTAGCAAGTAGGTAGGCGTAAAATACAGGCAGGGAATAAGTACTTACTAAAATGTCAGCATGAAATAAAAATAATTTAGAAAGCTATGTACTTAGCTTATGTACCTAGAAAGGTGTGGTACATAATTAAATTACCTGAGTTTGTACCTTTATTGTACAAAAGTCTGAGCGAAAAATAAAATACTGCAAGATGGGTAAAAAGTATATTTTCGCAATCAGTCAAGTCCGGTTACAAACACGCGTGAGGGTTCCGTGAAAATATTTTATATCTACAATTCTTCTCTCATCCGATGCTTCTACAAACTTAGTCTCCAGTCTTTATCTGGAATCCTAAAAGAGAAATAAATTATTGTTTAAAATTGTAAACAACGTAAACAGATTTACGACAGTATCCCGAGGCACGATAGACATCCTCTTTTATCATCACTAAGAGAAATGTAAACATGAGTAGTGTGCCAACTCGTCCACTCTAATCTTATTCGCACCGGACGGGTTGACACAAAACAATTAAACAATATTTCCGTTCGTCAACTCGTCCGGTCATCTTTTAAAACAAGTTTTTTTGCTATAAATTACGAAAAGTGATGTTACTAAGAAGAGCGTAATGTGATATAGGAATAATATTGGAAAATTCTATATTGTTGTTTTAAGCGGAAAAAATCTTTGTAATTGGCAATTTAAATAACATCTAGTCTAGTACATCATAAAGTATAGAAAGTTTAACAAATAGTTTTGTAGTATTGTCTATTAATTGCATAAATGCTATATACACTCGGTATTTGATCAACAAGAGACGTTTCTAAGGGCACGATTGCCCCTAAAAACAGCTAAAAATGGGAGACGGGGGATTGAGGAGACCGACTTACACATAAAACTTTGTTAGTAAGTCTCCGTACTCCATTTTTTAGGGCTAACGTATATTTGGTTTTGAATTAGTTAATTGTCGATGATTTATGTAGATTACGAAAAAAGAGTAGGCATTACAAATCCAAGATTAAAAAAAAGGGAATAACACTTTTTTTAATTTATTTCATTAGTATCGTTTTTGACTTAATCGAGTATGTAAATTAAATATATGACGTTAGTTTTGAAATGTAAGGTGGCAGACTATTTTTATTTAATTTCTTGGATGGGTATCGTTTTTAACGAGAAGATTACATTTATTATTAGAAGATTACAATTATTGCGCTATTTTTGAAGATAGCGGATAATATTTAATTTAATTAAATAGTATTACATGGTCTCTTTGTTTTAAAACCACGCCTAGTGTAGGTATTGCTTCTATATATTACTACCACTCTACAAAGTGTATTTTATCATGTATACTAAGCCGAAAGGGAGTAATTCTGACTCCCCAAGTATTAACGTTAGTTCTACGACTATCCAGATTTTGATGATTTTCATTCAAGAAAAGACCAGCAAAGATTATGCGTAATCAGCTAATTAATACGACGATGACAACCCTAATATCAGCTGACTCTTGACCTGGGTAACGAGTACCTACAAGTACCTACCTACATAGTTATGCATTTCAAAAGATCTTTCATTTAGATGAAAGACGCCCGGGAGATGATGTTCCAGCAGAACGGAGCGAGTTGTGAGCCGAGGCACACCTCGCTCATCGTCTGTTCTCCTAGACGATGAGCGAGGTGTGCCTCGGCTCAACGCCTCCAGGTGGATCAGCCGCGGGGGTACTGTCGCCTGGTCACTACAATCCCCAGATTAAGCCCCACTTAATTTTTTTATGGGGCTACCTAAAGTCTAGTTTATGCGACTGAGTGAGACACAGCCACCAGCTCTGTTGTCAAACGCAGCAATCTATGCGTCCTTCACGGAGGGCAGCACATCAAGCCGTTCCTGTAATGAGTGAACTTAACAACTTGTGCATCGAGTGACAGTGACAGTGTGGAAGTAGATACTACCGAGTACACTTATTAGAATTGTGTATGAATGTGGTGAAATTGTGCAAACGTTGACACTGTCTTCGACCTTTTTCATTTTAGCTTTTTTTATATAATTTTATTTATTTACCACAAAAAGAAAAATACAATTTAGGAACATACAATAATGACTTAAGAATAAGAACTAGTAGTAACACAGATAATAAGTATACGCAGAAAAACTACACTAAGATTAAAAATCTTGTGCTGTAGTTCCTCTGCCCTTCCTAATAGGCATAGAATTGTTCTGTCATGATAACAATGTGTTTGTGTATGTAAATAAGTTTGTACACATATGTTGGATTGTGTATTTGAGTGTGTAAATATATATATGTATATATGTGTGTGTGTGTGTGTAAGTGTGCGTGTTTACGTGTGTGAGTGGGAGTGTATGTATTTTTTCCGCCCATTGTGCTACTGATTTTAGTTAATTACACTAAATTTCCTTTGTTATATTGTTGGTGCTAGAATAAAGCTGGTACAATAAAGAGTTATCTATCTATCTACTTTTTTGGCAATGTGCTTTAATGCCAGGATATAGGTACATATCAACAATGTTTAAGTACATTTTTGAGGGTATACACATTGAAAAATAAAAGCTTTTTTGTATGGAAAACTCGAAAAACGAATCCTTGATAATTTCCCCCGTACAAGTACTTGTTAATCATGATCATCATTTCAGCCGTAAAACGTCCACTACTGAACACCGGCCTCCCTCATGGATCTTAATGGGGGGTAGTTGCCATACTCACCGCGCTTGGCAAGCGGGTTGGCGAGCGCATTACGGGATATTGGTACACGGAAAGACGCTGCTGCCCATCTTCTGGAAGTATCCCTTAGCAGGCTCTTACTGCATCCACGGGCATGAGAAGAGGGGTAACATTCTACTGCCGGCACCCCACGGCAACTACTTACTTAGTACTTGTTCAAATGGGCTGAAATTGCCCCTCTTGGGGTAGTACAGATGTTATAGTAACAAACAAATATATTTATACTTACATCACATTACAAATTTGTTGGTAACATTACTTTTCGTAATTTATTGCAAAAAACTTGTCATAAAAATTGACTGGACGAGTTGACGAACGGGAATATTGTCATTATTTTTTGTGCCAACTCGTCCGGTGCGGTTGAGATGAGCGGACGGGTTAGCACACTACCCAATAAAATATGGATAGTGTCAGTTATCCATATGTACTATGTAGTAGGTACAATGTGACGCTGAGATGGCCAACTACACAACGGTAGGTTCCTAGGCGCCGGCGCCGTGCCGACCATCCCGTCGCCAATGACGGCAAATGTGACAGGAAAACCAGCCTAACCCGACAAAACAGTATTTGCAAATTTAGGCACCTATTCACTCACCTTGATGTATGTATATTATCAATTATTTCCATTCGCGAAGGATTCACCGCTATCGGTGACACGGCCATCGTTGACGAATCGTCTATGACATCGTCACCAGCAGCGTCACAGCGGCAAACCGCTTGCGGGATTTTCTTCCACTTTTAAAAGTTCTATGAACGAGTGGTTTTCCGTTCTAAAAACAACAATTAAATAAAAAAACTAAATTAGAAGGAATATTTGTAGGTACCTACCAGATGTAGGTAACATTAGTTTGAGTGTGCAAAAAGTAATAAATACTACTACTAGGTAGGTAAATAATACGTTATGAACATACGTTTTTATTTACATTCAATACATAATAGAAAGGTAAGCACTTACTTGTTTTTTTTCCTAATTTCCTGCTTTTTTTCTTCATACATTTTTTGTACACCCGACGTCCCATTTTATATTTGGGTTTCACCATTTAATTAAACTAGTATAATACGATACCTAGTGAGTATCTCTAGTAATAGAAATGTATCGAAGTCAAGCACACGTCCGTCCTTCTCGCAATGCCGTAGCCAACTGACAACAGAGCGTCGAGCGGAACGACAAGATATGGTTTTCTCGCGAGTGAGAAGTACAGAGCGATAGACCCACACCGTATTTTCTAACGACGTAAGCGCCAAAACAGTTTTTACCTTATAAAAAGTTAATTAAACAACCAATCAAAAAAATTAAATGACAAACCTAAAGAAATACTTCTAGGTTTCTTGAAAAAACAAATATTTAACAAACAAGGTGTGCTGTTCCTGAGATAAATAGCAAAATTTGTGCAAAACATATAATTTAAAAAAAAATATATTATCGAGGAAAAATTCACCAATCGCGTTTTTAAAACACTTAATTCAAGATAAAAGCTTAAAGTATAATTTCCCCAAATATGAAGGTGGTAACTTTCACAGATTCTGAGATACATAACGATTACGAACTACAAAATTGCCTAATGCGCACTCTTAAGAATTAATTTAACTATATGGAACAACTTACGGACCCTCGACTATGTCCTGCAGTATTCGGGCTGATGATGATAATGGTGCTATATTGTTTTCAAACTCCAAAAATGACGGAAACGACAAACAAAACGAAAAAAGTAAAAGCAACATAAATATGATCATCTGGTCTAATTTATAGAATGTTCACACTTCACACATATTGCAGCCGCTAAATAAACACTAAAAAACACGGACAAACGGACAACACAATGGAAACGGAATTTCCTTCGAACAATACAGGTGCGTGCATGGGAGCGTTTTCACTGGCCTTTACAGCGCGCGCGCAGAATTCCGCATTATGTAAAATCTTAGGTAACCTAGGGCTGTACTTCGTACCTTCGTAACACCGAGTTACCTATTATTATCGACATCTTTATAGGCAGGAACTTTTGCCTTGATTCGTAATAAAGTAAGAAATTGTAGAACTAGCCAAGAAATGAATATTTAATGATCTACGGTACTTACGGTATTCAAAAAATTGTTTCTAGTTCACCTGCTTTTTTATATATCATATCTATAAAAGTTACTCAAAACTAATATGTGAAGTATGAGTTACCATACATATTAATTATAAAGTACTTATAAAAGTGATTTAGCCTGCCAACTCAATGTATTTTTGATTGAAAACCTATGTCCTTTGTCGTATTTAACGAGTCACAAACTTACAGGTACTTATTTTGATAATAAAGAACTTTGAAAACCAAGCAAAGACCTAAGCAGCATAAAGCGACAGTAATCGCAACACCAATCATTCACGCTTTTTAGAACTTTCCTGACATTTTTTTTCATATTTTATGTAGAGCTTTACTATTACTTAATTTAGGTTTTTCAATTCTCAGTTTGCTCCGGACCGCTAAAAAGGTGAATTTCAACACCATTTTCACGGGTTTTATCAATGTTTAGTGCCGAATCAACGCGTGTAATTGTAAGATTACCAGTTTTAGCGTATAAATCAAACTGACACCTTATACTGACTCTTGACGAATACTAATCACTATGTATTGATATCAGACAACACAACTTGATTTTCAACTTTATTGCGACTTGCGATGACCGAAAAAAAATTGAAAACTAGGTATTAAACTAGAATGCGTTCCGCTTGTGAGCTCCTTCTATGGACAGGTATGTTACGCAAACAGCTAACTTACACTCAACTAATTATGGACTCTATGCATTACTGCATATGGAATAAAACAGCTTTGGGAAGGAAGTTTTAACTTGCTTAGCAAAACAGTGTGACTGGTTTTAACTAGGAGAGAATGAACGCTTGTTTCCAAATCGTTCGTGGCTATGGTTCTTACTTGGTTACCATGCTGGTGACTTAGTTGTGGTCTATTTATAAGAAAAACATATGAGACAATAAGATTTACGAGTCTGTGGCGTAATATGACTAATTTAACTTTGTTTGCCTAAGAATTCTGTTTTAAACTATTTTCCATCAATAATGCAAAATAGTATATTTGTATTATGTTCCAAGGATGGATTCCTTATTGAAAAACGAAAACAATATTTTAATAAGGTAAGTACATAAAGTACTATAACATCCTTATTTTTATTTCATCATTTCAGCCATAAAACTGATGAACACAGGCCTCCCTCATGGATCTCCATGAGGGGTAGTTGCCATTCTCACCACGCTTGGCAGGCGGGTTGGTGAGCGTAGTATGGGATGTTGATACTCGGATAGACGCTGCTGCCCATCTTCCGGAGGTATCCCTTAGCAGGCTCTTACTGCATCCATGGGCATGAGAGTAGGGGTATCATTCTACTGTCTTGTTGTATTTTGTAAATTTGCCTATTTAAAATATAAGCAGATACCTTGGATCTCGAAACCCCGCCTAGGCTAGTTCAAGATCCTAAGGAATCAACATATAGGTAAATTTGTAATTTTTATTATTAACCTATGTTGTCCCACTGCTGGGAAAAGGTCTCCCCTAAAGTTTTCCAACCATCCCGATCCTTTGCAGACTCCCTCCATTCTCTGTCAAAGGTAACAAGTTCATCCCGCCAACGCTCCCTCGGTCGACCCCGACACCGCCTTCCCTCATCAGGGAGCCAAGGTGTAACACTGAGCCCATTTCTACGATGCCATTCGTCTCACGTGGCCCGCCCAGTCCCACTTCAGAGTTGCAGCCTTCTTACTGACATTTATGATGCCAGTAAGGGAACGCAGCATGGCGTTACGAACTCTGTCGACTCGTTTAAACCCGAGAATGCTGCGTTCCATTACCATCTGACAAATCTTGAGTTTGCTCTTCTGTAACTCAGGCAAAGACCACGTCTGAGCACCTTAGGTTAGGACGGGCGGGATACACATGTCGACGAGTTTGCGTTTTAGTGATATAGGAAGGTCACCCTTCATGAACGCTATTAACGAACGCTAAAAATTGTAATGATAAATGTAGAATAAATAAAAAGTATTACGTTAAGATGCCCTTGCGGTATCTCTGAATGAAGGCTTTTTGAGTTTGATGCGCGAAGTCCCTGAGCAGTATCGTCGTCACTGAGGTAAAGCAACGCTTACAACAGTTTCAATTACAATCAGCATGTGGTAACATCCTCCGGGTACGCCGGAATAGAGGCGGTAATTACCAGTGTGGTAACTAGTAAGGAGCGATGAAAGGACACTCGAGTGACCGTGGCGTTGCGTGAAAGTACGCCTTTCCCTTGATATTTGCTAACGGATTTGCCGCGAAGAATTCGAAGATAACAGTCTTGCGGCTCGCTCCACATTACAGGCGTTACCATTAACACGTAAGAAGTATCTTTTACATAATAACTCCTAAATAGATGAAGAACAACAACTTTCCACTATAGTATTCTTGCCTTCTAGATCGGTTCGAAAATTCAATAAATATCTGCTGTAAGATTCTCAAACTAACAAACATAAACCTCTTTTGAATGAAACCCTTGGATCTATCCTGTTTTTTCAGCAACCAGTAAACCTAACGAAGCCATAGTCAAATACCCATTCGCTCACCCAAGTAGGCACACAAAACGACAATGTACATGGCTGATGAATTCATTTGTATGAATTGTATGAAATCACGGCGCAAGCGATGACATTCCAATCCGCCCATCCGTTTCGATTGTTGAGGTACACACAACGCTAACTGTGGGCGTAACGTAGATATGAGGCTTTCTGAATAAATTAATGGAGTTCTTCAACCACGAACAAAAATCTATGCTTCAGCCAAATTAGAGAACAAGAAGCAAACAAACTACCAGTAGGTACATAACATTAAAATAACACTTTTCTTGTTGATTTTTGTAAAGACCTTTTATTAATTGTGGATTGTTGACCACTCCCATGAATGTTAATTGTAATCAGATCTGTCAAATAGGCTGAAGTAAAGTTTTGATAGAAAAGATTCTATGACCGTAACATCATTGCTTCCGGAATATCAGGATGTATTGTGTTACATTCACTCATTAGCTTTTGCTCGCGACTTTGCGTGACTGGCATCAAAGAATTCCTTAGAATATTTTTTAATGGATATTTCCTAAGCGTTATTCTAAGGAACAGGTCTAGAACAATTTCAAGGAACAGGCCGCGGGTGTCCTCACGATGTTTTCCTTCACCGTTAAAGCACGTATGTATGTGCACATCAATTTATAAGCTGAGAGGATTGCACAGGTGCTGGGCTAGCCTAATCATCTAACAATGTCCCAGGCACTGCAGCGTCCTGTACATCATGCTTGCCAGTTGCTAACGCTGTATCAATCAATCAATCATTTTTTTTTTTTTTCATTTTTTTGAAGGCTCAGGCTTTTTTAGGGTTCCGGACCAAAATGGTAGAAGAGTTTCTTTGTTATCTATCACCATCTAAAGCCCCATCTACAGTTTATCTCTTTTAGCCATAGCCTTGCCATCTTTTAGTCTTGTGCATCTATTGACGCTATTCTAGTAGATTTGTAACATATATTGACATTGCCAGATTTTTTAATCACCTATTCAGTCATTTGAATTGATCACTGGTAGCACTTCATATACAAAGAGTTAATTGTAACATTAAACGGTTACTTCCCGCTCATAAAGTTCTCGTAAACCTCTTGGCTGTGCGTCCGTAATCTTCTAGAAGTTTAATTGTTAACTCATTACAATATTCTCACTAAGTTCAATGACTGTAGGTAATTTCAGACGTATGAGAGAGTGAAGTTACTCATGCGTCGAGTGATTGTTAGGATAGCAACATTCTTCGTGCGTTTGCTTCATGTGTGCGCCTTTCTTAACGTCGTTCGTGATGAGATGATACAAATTACCAGTGATCTGAGTTTGTGGTCATTTTAGTTGATGATTAAGTGGATTGAGTTGTTAAATAAGTGCATCGTTGCTTTGAGGCTATATCTGTCGCTGTAACTTGGACGTATGTTGGAAAATTAAAACACTTGGTGTTTAATTCTTAAAGATCGACAGTATAAATATTGAGAGTGACAAAGGTGCTTAAAAATAAAAATAATATGGTGGTATCATAAGCAATTTTGGAATAAACTAAAAATATGTTAAAACTGATTGATTTCAACGAATATGGTGTCGGTGCCGTAGGATTTCGGCAGTAGAATGTTGCCCCTCCTTGTCGTCAATCTGCCAAGGGCCTCCGGAAGATGGGCAGCAGGGTTTTTCCGTTTATCAACATCCCGTACTACGCTCGCCAACAAGCCTACCAAGCGTGGCGAGTATGGAAATAACCCCCTCATGATCAGTACTTGGAGATTCTAAGGGACCTATGTCCAGCTACGGCCGAGATCATGGTGTCGGTTGGAGTATAATGTTGATATGGAATACAGATATGGAATAATCATTCTTTGCTATTCACGAAGGATGGAAGTGTAAAGAACTTAATTAACATTATCTTTTGTTTTAACGCGGACTCGGGTTTTTGTTGCTTTTAAACAAATACTAGTCACCCAGGTTTCTGTAATAAATTAAGTTATTTATTCCGACATTGAGGTACTCAGCCGTGGAGTACCGACAGTGCCTCCTACGCATAATAATTTGGCCTCAGGTCGTGTTTAATTTTCTGTTAATAATACATTTATAGTGGGCGACGAACTCGAGGCGACTCGTCATTTTAAAAGGAGTTCGTTTATTTGAAGTATTTTGATTGAAGATTAGTCGATTTGACCATGACAGGTGTCAATGTGGACATTAAACTTCACAGAATATGTGATTATGTATATTATCATCATCATAATCGTCTCCCTGCCTTTATTCCACTTTATGCGGTATCGGCACATGTTTTCCCTATCATTCCCTATCCTTCCTCAGTGGCCATTTCATCACTCACTTCTTTCTTTCTCATATCTTCTTTCGTAGAATCCATCCATGGCTTCTTTGGCCTGCCTCTTGCACCCCACCCATACATTCATTCTTAACATTTTTCGTAATATTTATATTAAATCGGCCTTTATTAGCCCGCGGCCAGCTTGACCAAATAAGCTGTGTACAAGCTGCTGGGCGAGCTTATCCATCTCATCAACTTACTACGAACTGCAGCGTATAGAAGAGTAATATGAACAGATTACAGAACCTAACAAAAAAGGATTTCCTAGTTAGGTTCTGTAATCTGTGGTTTATCTTTTTTGGGGGCCACAGATGTAGTCATGTGTAATATTTTGTTATTGATCAATGAACGTTTACAAAAAAAAATAATCATAATAGATCGCATATATTATCTTCCATGCGTGTGTAACTGCGCAGTATGTATGGAAACAAAGCGATTTGTCTTGGAATTTTCGGGGTATCAACCGGTTTCATATGAGAGGTATTGGGTGATTTGCATTATTCTCAATATTAAGGTATACAATAGTTTCACATTCGTTAGTTGTTTTGAAGATCGTTTATTATGAAAAGGATCGTCAACATAACTCGCTCACATAATAATTAATATATAAAAAAATCTTTATTTTAAATAATATTATTAATTAAACGAGTCGTCGACACTGGGGCGAACGCAGGCGCGGTGTCGCGTGTCAGCCTTTCTATGAACTTTCTCAACACGATACCCTTCGACCAAAACCGGAAAGACGCTGCAGTCCATCTTCCGCAGGTATCCCTTAGCAGGCTCTTACTGCATCCACGGGCATGAGAGGGGGGGTAACATTCTGACACCCCACGACCTAATTATTATAATATTATATCAAAACTATAAAACACCACGGCTATAGAAATACGTTCCGGTGTTACGTTTCACGCCGCATGCATTTCCATAACCGTCATTTTCACCATAAAAGTCCGCGTTTCGAAACTGATATAACTTTACATAACTGTTACATAACTAATGTAATTAGCCAGCCAGGTATCAATCTGATCGTGTGCGTAAATAATATGGTCTAGTTAACGTTGCGAAAGATGTTCCAATTGTACGTTTACAAGGTTTCAACCGCAAACTCGGCTACTGCTACTGGATACTGGGCTACTGGAGGACTAGCAATTTCTTCTAGTCGACAGAATGGCAAATGTTAAAGTAATTAGTGAGGTGCATTTTTGTAGAGCGCTTTACCGTTTGGCATCGGACTCCTCAGCCGTGAAAAGTCCACCACTGAACACAGGCCTCCCTCATGGATCTCCATTAGGGGTAGTTGCCATAGTCACCACGCTTGGCAGGCGGGTTGGCGAGCGCAGAACGGGATGTTGATACACGGAAAGACGCTGCTCCCCATCTTCCGTAGGTATCCCTTAGCAAACTCTTACTGCATCCAAAGCATGAGAGGAATGGTAACATTCTACTGCCGGCACCCCACGGCTTCCTTACGTATTATATAACAAAGTTCTCCGCAACACATATGATATAAGTATGAGAAAATTAATAATATGAAACTAAAAACTCACTTTTATTAACTGTGTTGTGATACGTGTTTTATTAGCTGATTTCGGTCTTGTTTATCTTTAAATTGTGGTTAATTTTCCTGTATAACATATTTGACGTTGAGTGAGTTTCTTCAGTCCTGTAAGTTTAGGATAGTACTTACGGGACTCGAGGAAGTAGGTACAGGATAGGCAAACTGTTCTAGATAATAATTACAGATATTCCTTCTGTAGTTTTTACTTCTCTCCAAGAATTCCGTAGGTAATGGTAAAAACTTTAAGAGCTATGTGCTCTCTTGTATGCACCGAGTCGTTCAGTCATGTTGGAGTACCGCAATTACCTACTTAATTATTCTGTTATTAAGTATGGTAAACTACTTAAATAATATTGAAAATAATTTAAAAATAATTTTAATAAATTAAGTGGTTATGTCCACACCCCGTCTATAAAAGTCTGTTACGCACCTTATTTCAATTTGAAGCGCTGGTAGACCAAATCGTATACGGGCAGGGTCTCCTAAAATTTAAAATAGATTATTTTAAATTTTACGAGACCCTGCCCGCACTCATCGCAGCCCCAAAAAGAAGAAAACACTTTCAATTTAGATAAGAGTTAAGACCTTATTAGTTTCAACACTAAGTTTCCCAATTTATTTGCAAAATGTATTACATCTCAAGTGTTATGCGTAACTTTAATCAGATAAATCTATAAAATAACTTCATGCTGTTGCCATAATCTTTACGAAGCCCAGTGCCTACATGTTAACCTATGCGAATAATTCAACATAGATTTAAACCATTCAATTTTCCTTTCTATTCCATTACTATAAAGCATATTTTTCAGCAACTGTTACTAATTTACAATCTTCAATCATTAAGAATTCCTAAACACAAGCGGAGAAGTAAAATCTAGCGTATGCATTGCGTCCGTAGAACTTAAACTAGTAGATGCAAATGAATAGCACTCTTAGCGTGTACGAAATAAGAACTATGTGTGATGCAAAGGTAAGATTGTTTGATGAAGATTTTATCAACGAGGTTATTCAGCGGAAAATAAAGAGGCAACGCATAATGTTTGAGAATACTTTGTGGACGAGGAGGTATTTTGCAAAATGTTCAATGGCACTAACCGTGGATAAAAAATATAGTCATCATTATTATAGTTTTAGATAGCAACTTCTTTAAAAATACCGGTAGACTAAAAATGCAAGTAAAAATTTGCCCGTGTGTTAATGTTATTGTTAAAATAAGTATTTGCCAAGTTTAATTGTACACCCAAATCATTTTGTATTTGGGACGTTAAGGCTTAACGAAACTCTTTTCAACAATTCTCGCTCGATTAAAATATCAGTTGGATTAGCTTGGTAATACTGGTAATACTAGAAACTTTCCTTTCGCCGTGGGTTGCTGGCAGAAGAATGTTGCCCCTCTTCTCTTACCCGTGGATGCAGTGGGAATCTGCCAAGGGATAGCTCTAGAAGATGAGCAGCAGCGTCTTTCCATGTATTACCATCCCGTACTGCGCTTGCCAACCCGCCTGCCAAGCGCGGTGTATATGGCAATAATCCCTCATGATCAGTACTCGGCCATGAGGGAGGCCTTTGTCCAGCAGTGGACGTCCTACGGCTGAAATGACGACGCTGAGGTATGTTCCACTGGGTATTAGGGGGTGAAGCCCCCTATTATGCATAGCGCTGTCTGTCTGTGCATGACACGATTACAACCGAACGCGTTGACCGATATACATACATGAAACCTTTTTTGTTAGCACTAATCTTAATGAGAGAAGGGTACTGATTGATTTTGGTGACCCTAGACAGGTCACAGGGACCGGAGTTATTGTGACCTCAGAAGGTCACCAAAGGTCAAAAATGGCATTTTTCGGAAACCTTCGCCCCCTTTTCTGGTACCCCCGTACCAATGCTTGTTCAGTAATAGGATACCTTAAACCGGATACCTAGGCACAAATAACAGCAAAACAGTGACTTTATAATTCTCTCGGAAACTTCCGAAATGGGGTCCTATAAAAGGCGGCTCCTTCCCCAAAAGCCGGCAGCGCATCAGCTCCTCCGGAGTTGCAAATGTCCACGAGCAACGTCGACTACTTACTATGAGGTGGCCCATCTGATTATATTGTTTTATATTTTAAAAAGCTAAACTACCACTGACTCACTCACTGACATCATTGTTCTCCCACTTCCAGTTGGAATATTGAAAATCTGAAAACCGGGTTGTGTAGAGGTTTGGGGGGCGAGTACGAGAAAAATCGAAAACTACCCCTTTTCCACCCCTCCCCCCCTTTTTTTTAAATCTTCGCGCAACCTACCCTCTAGTTGCCTATATAAAACTAAACAGGGTGTATTTGTATAAGATGGAAAATTTTAATGCTACGATTTGACGTTCGGGTCATTTTCTAGACTTCTGGCGAGCATACCGTCAAGAAGTACATACGCTTCGAAACGAAAACCTAGAAAAGTCTACACGGGAGCGTGTCCTGCCAATTCAAGCAAAGCGGACGGGTGACAACGCAGCTGTGTAAGGCGCTTTTGGTCCCTTCATTATTCTAAATCTATTAAACACATACACGTGAAATTTTCTACTAGTGGCCCAAATATAGCGAGATATCAACATCCAAAAATCGGCATTTATCGAGATAGATGCTAACTAGCCAGCTATGTGCTGGTTCAGCGTTTTTGATAGGATTTATTTTCCGCAATCAACTGTTTCGTTTATCAGCATACAGATTAAGGAGGATTAGAGGCAAGTCGTGTTTGAACCTCGTTAAAGCGCGTCGTGCAGCCATGAAACCGGCCTTCAAAGTAATCACGTTCAAGCGACCTGTAAATTAGACGGATGATTTTATTAATGATGTATGTGATTAATTAGATTATAATAGATTATTAACTAATTGACGATTAGTTAAACCTATAATACTCGTAAGTTAAGAATATTGAACATTTTATAATAGTTGCCACCTTGAGATAGGTTGCTTATAACTTACAAGTAAGGTGTTTAATCTTCGTCATAGCACTGATAACAGAACCAAACCCGTAGTCTGATTACGTATCTAGCGACAGGTTTGCAACAGGCGCAAATCTCGTGATGATCGCTATCAAGCGTCAAGTTCACGAATTGACTTTTGACAGCTATGATTGCGAGATTTACGCCTGTTGCAAACCTGTCACAAGATACGTAATCAGACTGCTGGTCATAGTTTTATCTATCTTATCAAATCTTTACAGCCCGCTGCGCGCTGGATCCTAGCGCTGGGCAAAGGCCTTCCTTATTCTCTTCTACTTATCCCGGTCTAGGGGACAGATAATATATTACACTCTAGGGCTTCTGCGCAATGCGCATCCAGTTCGACCCGCCATCTCTGCCTGGGCCAACCACGGCTTTATAACTGTAACTAGCGCACTCCGGGGGTTTCACCAGCGTAGTTCCTGTTCCCGTGGGAATATGGGAATTAAATATAGCCTATGTACATATGTTACTCAGGGATAATGTAGCATTCTAATGGTTAAAATCAATCCAGTAGTTTCGTAGCCTATACAATGCATACAAACAATCAAATCTTTACTCTTTATTATTAATGTAGATGTAAATAAGAAATTGTATCAACATAATTATGTGGCAAGCCGTGGGGTGCCGGCGGTAGAATGGTGCTCCTCCTTTCTTGCCCGTGGATGTTGTGCCCCGGAAGCTGGCAGCAGCGTCTCTACGTGTATCAACATCCGTGCTGCGCTCGCCAACCCGCCTGCCAAGCGTGGTGGGTATGGCAACAGCCCTCTTATTGTTAGAACTTGGAGGTTCTTGAGAAAAGCCCTTGTCTAGCAGTTTGCGTCATACAGCTGAGATGATGGTGAAAATTATGCAACATAATAATTAAGATATGCAATCTAATTTGTAAGTTTTGGTAATAAGAATTATTTAAAAATGTATGAGTCAACTCGCTATGGTTTTAATGAGTTCTCCACACCTACAAGCGATTAGTTGCCTTAGTTTAAGAAGTCATTCATAAAACCACTTCTTGTTGGTTTTATTTTATTTTCGTCGTCAATATAGACCATTTTAAAGTAGGTATTTCGTAATATTGTCCCTGACATTCTATGATAATATTATATAATATCGTTCTTTCCGATTGTCATAATGTAATACTGTTATGTTTTTGTAATGTTTTTTTAAATTTTTAATATTAATTTTGGTAAGAGTCAAAAGCGATGCGAGGTTAAGGTTAGTCCGCATGCTTGGGAATAGTTTGCTAGTTGAGTAGACCCCAGGGAATTTTAAGACATAAAATTATGTTTATTAAAACATGTTCCAGATAAAGTATTTTTTTAAATTTGGTTCTGCCTTTACATGTATTACACATGAAAAGGTAGAACCAAATTAAAAAAAAAAAACTCGTCATTGTCTGTATTAGTACAATGCTGTACATAGGTTTCTCTCTTATTATTAATTAACTGAGCCACACGAATTCGTCTTCGTCATAAGAGAGAAAGAGTTAGAGTTAGTGGACTGTAGGCACCAATAATACGATTCTAAAGGAGCTGAAACATATTTGTTATTGATCCAACTTGAGAATCATTAAAGACAAGGATAAAGTTTATAGTTCCCTAATAATCTTATTAAGGAACTATAAACTTTATCCTAGTCTTTATAAGGCAGTAGAAAGATTCTAAGAGTCCTAGTGTAGGGAACACGTGTTTTTGGTACTTATATACTTTTAGTTTGTTAATATATTCCCTACACTAGGACTCAATAGCCTGTATGTATAGCAGGTGAAAAAAGTCATATACTCTGATTTCGTCTTATAGCATCTACCAGCGACCGATCGCAATGCGTCACATCCTCACTTTACCTTCTCAACTCACAAAATGCCTAGTCCAATTGTTAAATAAATAATGCTGGACACACATCAACCAAAGATGCTCGCCAACCCGCCTGCCAAGCGTGGCGAGTATAATAAGCAAACTCTCATGATTGGAGATTCATGAGGAGATCTATGTCCAGCAGTGGACGTGAACAGCAATCCTATGGATGAGATGATGATGATTTACCTTCTAATCTCAAACTAAACAAAGCTTGTACTAAAGCAACCAGATGATTGATAGCATTCTTAAACACATATTTTTTTATATTATCATACTCAGAAACACCCGAGAATAATATCATAAGATTAAGTCAAAGTTTTGATTTTGAAAAGCAAACATTTGATTATCGCGAATCGTACCCGCTACCTCAGCGTCGTAGCCGGCTAGCAGAGCTACTGAGCCATTGCAGTACTTTATAAGGTTGCTCTAATATACAAGTTGCCGTAGAGTGCCTGTAGAATGTTACCCCTCTTCTCATGCCCGTGGATGCAGTAAGAGCCTGCTAAGGGATATTTCCGGAAGATAGGCAGCAGCGTCTTTCCGTGTATCAACATCCCGTATTCCACTCGCCAACCCGCCTGCCATGCGTGGTGAGTATGGCAACTACCCCTCAGTAGTGGACGTTTTGCGGCTGAAATGATGATGGTGATATACAAGAGAAATCAAGATAATAACATGGCTGTGGAAAGAACTGGTCACTACCGGGTTCGTTCATCAGACACCGGTTCGCATTGACGACATTCTTGCGTTGCGGCCATAAAGATTGCTGGCTGTTAGCTGGTAGATAGTATAGCTTAGCTTATCTCTCGTAATTTATATTTAAGTTTACCATATAGTGCGCTTCAATGTTTTGCTCCATTTTGTTAATGTTCTTTTTATTCACTGTGTTGCTTTCCGTGACGTCACCGAACGAACGGCTCTGTCGGAAGTCCAGCGATGGTTAAGATAACCAACTTCTGCTGAGACGAATGACTGAGAGAAATGCTTGTTTTTACAAATAAATAAATAAACTTATCTACTATCCTAAGTAAGAAAACTAATGAAAGCCATTCACTTTGTAAAATTTTCGCAGTCAGAAGACATCATAAATAATTTTGTCAATTTATAGATCCTTTTTCTGCATATAATTATTATAAATAGAAGTGTGACTTGGTGTTTTTGCATATGTATATTACATTTACCTTAACATTTTAACACAAACCCTCCTTGCGTTATGGACATTAGTAAGCACATTTTAATATCTATCTCAAGGTCAATCCTCGTAACTAACTAAATACCTTAAAATGTGTTTCAAATCAGTCCATTCTAACGTGATCTTACCTCTACTCCATGGCTCTAATCATTAGAAAGTCTTTGCAAACTGCTTGATTCGTTATTAAAAAACAACATTGCGTTTTTTAATTAACTTAACTAGCTTTCACTGGTTAATCATTAGTCGTCCACTGCTGGACACAGGCCTCCCTCGTGATCCAAGTATGGGATGTCGCCAACTCACCGCGCTTGGCAGGCGGGTTGGTGAGTGCAGTGCGGGATGTTAATACACGAAAAGACGCTGTTGCCCATCTTTCGGAGGTATCCCTTGGCAGATTCTTACTGCATCCACAGGCAAGAGAGTGTAGCCCAAATACTATACTCCACGAAAACTTCGCTGGTTTCCCGCAGGGTGATTACGTATCTCGCGGCAGGTTTTGCAACAGGCATTTGACAGCAACGATTGCTGTCAAATGTCAATTCCTTGGTTGCTGTCAATGCCTGTTGCAAAACCTGTTGCGAGATACATACGTAACCACCCTGCCGATTTTATTCGTAGTGTTTTCACAGCGCAGCTAACATACGTGTCTTAGCTTCCGGTTGACACCGGCTTTATCGCTGACAATACGTTTAAACAGCTAATAGGTTAACAGTTTATTTGGCTGTGAGTGGGTGTTCGTATAAGGTCGTGGAAATGTTTACGATACGTTAAAGCGGCAGTAGCGTGGTGTTTCACTCACTCGGTATGTAAATAATTAACTTTAATGGTATTTTAATAGTTGCTGCTATGAAACTGTCGTATTGAGTTGCTGCATACAATAAGCTTTATCATTTCACAGAGCACCATCTAGCCCTAAAGTAAGCAGGGCTTGTGTTATGGGTGCCTGATGGTTAAAAGAATTCATATTTTTTTAACTTACTAGTGTAATGTCCCAGGCACTGTAGCGCCCCGTACAGCATGATTACCAGTTGCTGACGCTGTATAAATCATCTATAATAGATGCAAAGGCCTTACTTAATCGTACATGGTTAAACACCCAGACTTATTTCTGCAGATAAAGCAAACATTTTGTCCCGGCGGGGATCGAACCCGCAGCCTCCTGCTCCTCAGCCGGCTACTAAACCAACTGCGCCTCAATCGACAAAGCTTTGGTTCTTGTGATGGCTGAGAAAGAACAATCCAATGGTGAAAGCAACTGCTTTGAGAAAGTATTTTTATTAAATGTAGCTATTCAATGGTTGTTGCATTTCACTAGGAACATAACTTTTCGGTTTCCGGAATTTCGTTTTGTTTTAAGATAACCTTAATAAGTATAACTTTTGAAACTATTATAGTTGTGTTCATTATTGCAATATTAACGGGATATTTACCAATTTATTCAACAAAATCCACAGCTCTTAACAGTAAACAAGTAAAACTGATTTGAGTATTTTCTGTCGACGTGTGAAACTGCGTCGAAATATCGGGAAACACAAAAAGACTCAAATCATGGTAAATACCCGGTAAGTATTGCATATAATTAATAAGTTGGAGTCAGTTCGTTCTCCCCCGTCCAGTATTCACACGGTCCTTTCTCACCCGATTTAGTTTTGGTAAGATCAATTGTTTTCGAAGCTATTTTATAAGCAAAGTACTGGCAGACACAAAGAGTCTCTTATTGTCGTCCTCTGTGAGACTTTACATCCTGATTATTTAATGCTGCTACTGTGATTTTAGTTTTGGTTGGGTTATAATCATTTCAATAAATCAAGGATTATGTACGACCTCCAAGGCTCAGTTGGTTTAAAGCCGGCTGAAACGGGTTGTGAGTTCAATCCCTGGGGACATTGTCTGTGCTTTTTCTGCAGAAACGTATTCTATTAACCATCTAGTTTCCATAACTAGCTCTGCTTAGTTTGGGTTCAGTTGGTGCTGTGTGTCGTGGTCCAGCATTATTTAATTTGTATAATTTATTCAAATCTACCGGAAGCTGTAACATAAACGTGTAATACCAACAAGAATCACTCACACCCTTCCCGGTTCCAACCTGCAACAAGCGACCACGTATTAAGTGGGTACCGGCTTTCTCTGCGCCCGCGCCGATGGAAAGTAAAAGCGGTGCGGCTCATATCGGCCGCTATGATTCAATTACCTTTCGCCGGATTGGATAACTGTTAGCTAATGCTTGACAGCTGTCTTTTGGATACATTTTTTTGTTTACTTGATGTCAATATTCCGACTTAAAAGCTGTTTAAAGCGAGGTTTTTTTTATTCTCTACTGTCCCACTGCTGAGCAAAGATCTTCCCCAATGTCTGGCAACAACATGATCTTGGAGATCCATGGGGGAGGCCTATGTCCAGCAGTGGGCATCTACTGCTGTGCTACGTCTAATATGGAAGAAATAAACTGACTCTATATTTGTCAAGTCCATACTTACGTCCATTGTGCCGTAGGGTACCGGCAGTAAAATGTTGCCCCTCTAGCCCGTGGATGCAGTAAGTCTGCCAAGGTACCTCCTCCATACCTCCGGATGAGCAGCAGCGTCTTTCCGTGTATCTTGTACTGCGCTCGCAACCGCCTGCCAAGCGTGGTGAGTATGGCAACAACCCCTCATGATCATACAGAGCGATCAATGAGAGGTCTGTGTGAGCAGTGTGAGCAGTGGAGGTCCTACAGGTGAAGGGGATTCTTACGCTTTTATTGTAGTTAGTATTGATTGAAACTACCCATTGTTTGATACCTTACAAATAGCAGTGTATAACATTTTATTTGTTATTAATATAAACTTTATCTGACACGCGGAAACATAAAACAATTAAGAATATGTTCAGATTTATTGTACAGTGGGCGGTCTCACCTTTCTGTGGAGTTTTAATGCGTTACTACAATTATTAGAATATAATAGTACAATCATCATCATCATCATATCAGCCCGTTGACACCAGTGGGTGCTGAAGAGGAGGTCTATACCCAGCCACTGCTGGGTATAGACCTCCTCTTCAGCACCCCAACGTAAGCACGCCAACGTAAACGGCCCTGTGCAAGTCTCATTCACTGTCGTCCGGCAACCCTGGCTAGATAATTATTATACTCCAATCGTGGGGTGCCGGCAGTAGAATGTTACCCCTCCTCTCATACCCGTGGATGCAGTAAGAGCCTGCTAAGGGATACCTCCGGAACTTGGGTAGCAGCATCTTTCCTTGTATGAACATCCCGTACTGCGCTCGCCAACCCGCCTGTCAAGCGTGGTGAGTATCGCAAATTCCCCTTAGGTTGACCCATGAGGGAGGCCTGTGTTCAGTAGTGGACGTTTTACGGCTAAAATAATGATCTCCCATACACGTACACAATTAACTTTTTTTCTTGATGATCCCATCGTGTGGGGTATCGTTGAAAAGGTATTTTAAAACTATTTAAGGGTTGCGAAGACCATTTTTCGATTTAGGGTTCCGTTTGTTTTTAACTTTTTTTTGAGCGTCTCCCCCTATAGACTAAACAGCTTTACAAATCTTAAAAAAATCATGAATACAGTTTTAACCATGTTTCGGAGAAATCGTCTTTCAATTTAGTGCGATTTTCCAAACATACTGGAATACTTTTAACCACTCAATGAATACCCGTTAATATGTTTAAGTAAAGGTAAAAAATATACCCCAACTAACAACAGGTATAAGGGCCACTATGGAACCTTTCAGAGCGCTTGGCCCGACACGCGCTTGGCCTAATTTTTACTATTGGGACAGAACTGAACTTTATAAACTACCGCCTACCTCCTAATATTTACGACGTCTATACTACATAGTATGCACCTTTATAGATAGGCAAATAGACTTTAGTCATTAACAAAGTGTCAAGAATAATTTACTGCTGGGAATCTAAGCCGTTTTAATTACCACTGAGATAATTAATGTAATTGCTTTGTCTTAAAACAGAATGTTGGGCTATAAAAGTGACGAATGAAAGAAGAGTACATTCAGCAGAGATAAGGATGTTGAGATGGATGTGTGGGGGGACGAAAATGGACAGGATTAGAAATGAGTATAAAAGAGGAAGCGTGAAAGTAGCCAGTGGTAGAAAATATCAGGAGTAATAGATGAGCATGGCATGGCCATCTGATGAGGAGGGATAAATCGCACTTAGGAAGAAGAGTGTCAGGAATGAATGTAGATGGAGATGGTACGAGAGGTAGGCCAAAGAAGCGATGGATGAATTGCGTAAAAGAAGATATTATGCGAAAAAAAGGAGTGAGTGTTGAGATGGCGGCTGAGAGAGGAGAGTGGAAGAGGAAAACATGCTGTGCTGACCCCGCATAAAGCGGGATATGGGCAGGGAGAATAAGAAGTCTTAAAACATACATAAATTTTATTAGCGGATACTTCAATAGCCGTGGGGTGCCGGCAGTAGAATGTTGCCTGTCCTCTCTTGCCCGTGGATGCAGTAAAGTCTGCCCAGGAATACCTCAGCAAGGTGGGCAGCAGCGTCTATCCGTGCATCAGCATCCAGTATTGCGTTCGCGAACCGCCTGCCAAGCGTGGTGAGTATGGCAATAACCCCTCATAATCAGTACATGGCGATTCATGAAGGAGGCCTGTGTCCAGCAGTGGACGTCCTACGACTGAGATGATGATATAATTAAATAATGCCGTTAAACAATAAAATCACACGGTTTAAACATATCGAAAATCGAATTTAAAATATGATTCCTAGATATATTAAATTATAAACATACGTAGTGTATAACGCTAAAAAATTTTGAACGAGTGGTATGTACCCCGAAGGTCGTGGGTTCGATACCGGCCGTACACCAATGGAATGTTATTTCTTGTTAACTTTATGTGCACAATTACGTGTTTAACGGTGAAGGAAAACAGCGTAAGGAAACCCGCGGCTTAGTCAACTTCAGACGTATCTTTCTTTCTTACCTGTTCTTTACTCTGACTAAAAGCCGACTAAGCTGGGAGGATGGTATGAGTACTGGGCAAGCCTAATCTATCTCACAATGTCCCAGGCACTCCAGCGTCCCGTTAGATTGAGTATAAATCATCTATTTAATTGACCAATTTACTACTTCATTAAGTACTGACACAATTGAACCTGGTAGATGGCGCTGCTGTCAGCATGTCTACATAACAGCGAGCAGGACGACGTCTGCCATGTCCGCTAGTATAGTGATAAACGTTTCACTTCAGCTTTCAGTTAATTTTCTTTTGTTTCCTTTGTTATATTGTTTGTTTGAATTAAGTTGGGTACAATTATAAAGTTATCTACCTATTTATCTAACTGCCTACAATGGTCATAATCGTTTCTCCCCAGCTTTGTTCGAATGAAAATGACGACCTCTGTGGCGCAGCGGGTGAAGGTCCACCTGCGACGCAAAAGGTTGCGGGTTCGATCCCGCTTCGGGACAAATGTCTGTACGATCTGCAGATTGTTCAGGATGTTCTGGATGTTTTGTTTATATGATAAAAATATATCTATGTAGTGTAATGTATTAAGTATATCTGTCATCTGTATATTCTTACTGCATTATCAGGCAAGGGAGAAGATACATTCTACTGCCGGCAGCCTATGGCAGGTACAAAATGTTTATAAATGTGTAATTCCATAACGGAACATTATAGCTGCATTATAAACAAGTGCACTTGTCAGTTGGTAAGGAAAGTGGTTTGTGCGCCTGGGCAGGTGTAGCAAGGCCGACGCCTGCGACGTATTTGGGTCGGTATCTGCGCGAGCGCAGGCTAGAGAGCTGACTACTAATGTAGAGCCTTCTAGGTTGATCGCACTTAATTACATCGCAAGTATGTAAAGAAAATAAATAGCGGAAATATTAAGCCAGAGCGAACTATCTGTCGTGGTGAGCGGGCAGTAGAATGTACCTCCTGTGCCAAAGGATACCTTCGGAAGATGGGCAGCAGCGTCTTTCGTGCATCAACATGCCCGTGCTACGCTCGTCTATCCGCTTTCTACGGCTGATTTGATGATATCATTATCATTATTTTATATTCGACTCTACGTCTATTAATTTAGCCTTAGAAAGGTAACCCAGAAATTTAAACGCACACCTTCATTTCAACTGTTAAAACAAAGCACGTACAAAGCCCATAATGCCTAAACCAATAAACCTAACAGCCGACTGCAGTCAACGCTCTCAGTGCATCCAGGTCACGATAGGTCTCAGTGGGCCGCTTAGAGAGCTATCGTGACCTGACTTCCGTGATGTGACCTTCTTTTTTCGGAAGTTCTGAGTATTGAGTTGTGTGGGTACGGTCAATTATTTGACTCGTTAGATACGCCTTTACCGTAATAAGACTTTTGTTTCTTTACAAAATGAGTGAGCTCACTCATTTGGAATCAACCTCTAAACACAGTATAAACCGGTGTGTAAAAAGTTTGTGCAAAATGATTGCACAATAAAAATGGTAACAGTAACATTTTGGTTTATTGGCAAAGCCAGTGTGTGTGCGTCGGCATTATTGTTAACGACGGAACGGAATAAAGACAATGCGACGGTTTTTGGTGTCAGGGCACATCTAACTATTTAAATCTTTGGGTACGGCATGCTTCTTGGTAATGCGACATGACGTAAAATTTTTGTTTGTTTGTTACAGGTAATTGTGAAATGCAGTGTTTACACTTCACATGCTGGTAACACATTTTATGTATGATAAGTACATATGTACCTACTTACAAAAAAAGCGTAGTTTATATCTCAACTAATGGTAGCTTAGTCGGCTACTAGTGAAGAGGAAAGAACGGGCCTATACGTCGATGCTGACGAAGCCGCGAGTTTCCTCACGATGTGTTTTCTTCACCAATCTGACGTGTTGAATGTGCACTTAATTTTCCAATAGAATAAAAACCATTGGTAACCCCGATATCGAACCCACGACCTCGCATCGAAAGTCAGGGGTGCATACCAACACGGCTAATTAGTAAATTGACTTACACCTTTTCGATTTTCGCAGTCCGATTGATGCAAAGCAACCAAATTACCGTAAGGTGCTGGCAGTGTGATGTTGCTCCTCCTCTCTTGACCGTGGATGCAACTAGAGTAACCTAAGGCCTAAAGTAAGCTAAGGGATTCCTTCGGAAGATGGGCGGTAGCGCCGTGTCTTTAACTCCCTGCAGTACTGCGCCCGTCGTCGTGCTGTCGTCAGTACCCCTTTCTGGGGTCACTGGGTGGGGCCTCGAGGTGGGACCTCTTTACCCCGGCTTCTTCTCCAAGGGTTACTACCCCTGGGTAATTTGATGGCGCCTTCTACGGCTGGCGTTCGGTTAGGCGTGTTAGTTATCCTCGCTTGATGAGGTATGGAAGGTCTCGTGGCTGTGAGCGCCACTGACCTTTGTGGTCCGGCGGACGGGCGTGGAGGGGTGCGAGGCCATTTAGGTGGGGGTGTGGACCGTTGTCGGCGCGGTGAAACATTCGACGCGCCGTGTGGACCACGAAGTCCTCTATGGAAGTGATCTGCACGTCGCGGGCAATGACGTCATTCCTGACATAGCGGACTGACTGCGCCCGACAACCCGCCTGGCGATGGCCAGGCCTGAGCCTGGCGAGTCTGACAATATCCCCCTCATGACCCATTAGTACTTGGAGATCCATAAGGGAGGCCTGTGTCTAGCCCGTGGCCGTCCTACGGTTATGATGGTGATAAGTAACCGAATCGCTAGAACGCGGAAGCGTTGTGAAAACGTGATGTTTATTAACTTGACCTCTGATTGTGCGACTCGACCTTGACATGGGGTTTAGTAATGATTAAAGCTTCTTCAGCGTCAGCATTATCCATATAATTAACTGACTTCGTAATTATTACACGATTGGTTATATTATATTTCTCAATATTATAAAGAGGAAAGATTTGTATGTTGTATTTTGTATGTTTGTAACGAATAAACTCCAAAAGGACTGGACTGATCAAAATTTTTTCACCATTCATACTACATTATCCTTGAATAATATAGGCTACATTTTATCCCCGTATTCCCAGGGGAACGGGAACTACGCGGTTGTAACCGCGGAGTGCGGCAATGAGTGTCATTAATATTATCAGATGTATATTAATGCATATAATTACATCTATCAAATCTTATTAACATTGTGTGTTGTAAAAACGTATAGCCAAATTTAAGAAAATTACAAAATATGTATATGTTTCGATGTTTCCAAAAATCGTATTCTTTCTTTCGAAAGCCTCTATAGAAGGTAATTCTTAAATTTTTCAACAAAAAAACCGACCTCAATGATGAAATCTAAAATGATACTGAAAATAGTCTTTTTTAAACTTTCGCGATCACAACACATTATTAAAATATGGGATTATCGGGTATTTATCGCGTTTTAACCTTTATTTTTTTCCCGACGTTTCGACCGGATTGCACCTGGTCGTGGTCGCGGGGAGACTGTACTGTCTCCCCGCGACCCGATAATCCCATATTTTGATACTGAAAATACCCAAAACGCAATATGTATGTATGTCTAAAACATCATCACCACAATCATGGATCCCATCATACAACTGATTTCAATCAGAGTTTCATTTAAATGATTACCTTAATTATTACTGAGAGCAATGCATTAAGACCGTGCATTTTCCCGCCTATATGACCTCACCAGGTAAGCCAAACAAGTAACGCTCCTTCCACGAATTTAATGACCGCATCTAACTAAATGTTCTGACTTTTTCTCATGATTTCATTATGACTGCTAGCTGACTCGTGCCCACTTCGTTTGGCATTAAAAATCTGACTGCCACGAAAAAGACTTTTCAGCCTATGACACTCACAAATAATGTGGCTTTCTATTAGTAAAATAATTTTCAAAATTGGTTTAGTAGATCCAGAGATAGCCCTCTATAACCTCACAAACTTCCTCTACTCCTTTACCGTCCTTCATCATTTAAGCCATAAAACGTCCACCAATGAACAAAGGCCTCCCTCATGGGTCTCCATGAGGGGTAGTTGCCATACTCACCACGCTCGGCAGGCGGGTTGGTGAGCGCAGTATGGGATGTTGATAAACGGATAGACGCTGCTGCCCATCTTCCGGAGGTATCCCTTAGCAGGCTCTTACTGCATCCATGGGCATGAGAGGAGGGGTATAATTCTACTTCCGGCACCCCACGTCATTAAGTAGTACAAAAAAATATATATTTTGTCCCCTGCGAGGATCACGCCCGCGACCTCCTATCTTAGCCTGGTACCAAACCAACTACGCCACAGCGGAGAGGCTTCTCATGTGTACAGATTAGGCAATCCAACTTTTCCGTTAAAAAATAAAGGTTGCCTACAGTTTCACCACGCATGCATGTTAACCCGTAACAAAGATAAATTATTCAACGTAAGTCACTGTGCGTTGACCCTAAAACCGAGATCGTGCGTGATTCGGAACGGCCGAGCACGTTTCTTGGTTATTGGTACTAATGAGCAATTATGAGATGTCGGCGTGGATGTAGAGCTATCTGAATGGGTGCTGAGTGCAAGTCTTGTGGTTTTGGACGCAGGGATGGTGGGATTCATAAGAACCATATGCAGACCACCAGCCAGATGGATTGATGATATAGTTGCCGTACAGCAGACCTGGATGCAGAAAAACCCAGAGTAGAGCTGGAAGTTAGAGAGGAATGTGCTGTGTAATGATGGATGGATGGTAGGTATACAATTATTTTTGTGGATAAACAAATATTGGAATTTTGAGAGAGAGTACTCTCCCTCATGGGTCAACAATCTCGCATGTAGACCCATGAGGGAGGCCTATGTCCAGCAGTGGATCTCCTTCGGCTGAGATTATGATGATACATGGTACTTCACCAAACAGATTGGCATTTATTTTGGTGAAGTCATCATCATAGTAGTAAAACTAAACAGTGATAACTTAAGCTAAACGACTTTTAATCGAGATCCGGTAAGCTGCAAAGCTTGACTTGTTAAATTACCTAGTCTTTTAGCCTCATTAATTAGAAACTTTCCTACAGAAGGGTTTCAATGCCCGACCTTCGAATGGAAAGCCATTTCCACTACGCCAAGTACAAACTAGTGTCGGTGAAGCAACTCCGCTAAAAACTAGTAAGATAAACAAATTACGCAACGGAGGAAATGACTCCGGAACATTACAAGTACAGTACACTCAGCTACATATATACGGTGATGCTATTTTTACGGCTGCCAAGTGAGGTTGAAGTTCCATACTCTTTTCAGTCCATCAGTTAGATAATACAAAAATAATAGACACGTATTTTTGCTTTTTCAAATTAATGAAACAATACTTAGATAAAGCGACTTGAAGTTTTGGAGTGGGGGCTCGTGACGTCATAATACTGTACCGAGGCACGTCCGTACCATCGTGTGACATCACGTGAAGTTTCGATTAATTGTATCGCGGTTATTTTGGATTACGTTAAAAAAGAAAAAATACGTGGCCTAGACTAAAAATTAAAATTTAGTCCTCTAGCCTATTTGTATCCAGCCTTTCGGCTTCAGATAGCTATTGATGCTGCCCCGCAACCAGCGCATCAGGTCTACCATGAGTTTTCACAATCTACACTCGCTAGCGACCGTTTTAAAAAAATATGAAAACTTGTACAGCGCCTCTAGCGGATAGTTTGGTACTAAAAAACGCAGTAAACTATACTACAGCAACTGTAGTTCGGGCTTCATTTGCTTAGAATTTGGTACCATGAGTTATAAATCTGACATATGTCATAGTACCGTACTATTACTATTGTTGTAACGGCAGGCGATCTAACAGTGACAACTCATGGTAGACACACAGGTACACGTGAGATCTCCAGCCGACAGTACCGAAGCACGTTTCGGCATACTTCGCAACGAGTTGAGCAAATCTAGATCTGCGCTGTGGCGATGATTAATTAAAATGCGCGTTTGGCAATCATGCCAGTTAACGTTTATATTTACCAACTGGCAAAACTAATTTGGCCGTAGGGTGGGGGGCGGTAGAAGGTTCCTCCTTTGCCCATGGCTGCAGTAAGAACAACCCGTCGTGATCTTGGAGATCCATGAGATCCATGAGCGAGTCCTGCGTCCAATAGAGGTAGTGGACGTGGACAGCAGTCCTACGGCTGAGATGATGATGAAAACTAATTTGTAAGGTTGGGTCGCCTAAGATCGGACGCATTAGCCGAAAATTTTAGACGTAGGTACTGCATTTTTATTTTATTCCTCATGATCGTGTCGTTTTTCTGTTGCGGTCTACTGTAAATTGATTACAAAGAAATATTGTTTAACCCCTATTTTTATGGTTTGCGTAGATGCTATCTATCTAAGCAAATTAAGAGCTTAAAAAGCAGACCTTTTTCAACTTACCATAGTGAAGAAAATAACATTTCGGCCGAAAATCGTTCTACGCAGTATCTTCACTTCTATACGTTTAATAATAAAGTACACATTAGGAAATCAGAATTTACGTTCATATATTGAGTATCAATGATCCAGTCAGGAAATTCCTCAGATTCCTATCAGAATTGACTGAAACGATGGTCGCTGGCCGGCCGCAATGTCAGGAGAGGGGCAAAATAAAATCTACTAGTGTTGCCAGCAGTAGAAAATATTGCCTAGTTTGTGAGTTATTCCGTGCATCCGATCTTATGTCACATCCGATCTTAGGCGACCCAACTTATATTTAATTTATAAGTGGCGCCTGCCCGCGGTTCTTCCTGCGTACAATAGATAGGTAGATAGTTAACCCTTTGTACATAACTTAATACTAAAACAAAAATAATATAACATCGTCAACAGCCTGTTACAACAGTAACTACTGTTGGTTTTGGTTTCTTTGACGTGTGACGACCTCTGTGGCGCAGTTGGTTTCATAGCCGGCTGAGACGCAGGCGGGTTCAATTCTCGCTGCGGGACAAATGTATTTAACTTTTCTTATTTTTTTAGCATTCGTAGACTGCGCATGACGATGCACATAATTCGGTATCTGTTTTGTTCCGATTCCCCAACTGACTGCCACAGCGAAGGTCTCTAAATGATTCCTTCACGAAAAATAACTAAAAACTCCAACAAAAAGCTGAATAGTTTGAACAGACACGATCTTCATAATTAGTGGGTGAAGAAACTAATTTTAGTTGGAAGCTAAAATCACGGCGCAACAAGGACAAGTCATACTAACTTTGCTTTATTCTGTTACTGTTTATACTAACTGCTAATCATTCCTTGGTTCTTATTATTGTGTTGGTATAAAACAAATACATATTATAAAACCAAGTCGCTTCCCGCTGCCTGTCTGTCCCTATGTTTGCTTAGATCTTTAAAACTACGCAACGGATTTTGATGCGGTATTTTTTATAGATAGAGTGATACAAGAGAAAGGTTTGTGTGTATAATACATGCATAATATAGTAGAAAAACACTGATAATTTTAGAGGTTTCTAATGTGAGGTCGTAGATAAACACAATTTTTTGCGCTAACATTGCAAACGCTGGCTGAACCCTACGAGATAGATCAAAATAATGTACTACAGTATTGAACACCTTAAAAAGGTCTTTATAAAAGTCCGTGATGGTATATTCTGTAGTATATTTAGTATCAGCATTGCACCAGTGCGAAGCCGGGGTGGGTCGCTAGTTCTGTACCTCTATAAAACTCAATTCTCTGGTTGGATCTATTAAACACTGCAATATTTTTCTACGATGCTGGAATTTAAGAAACACTTTTTTCATTTATTGTAATCTGCCACGGAATACCACCAGAAGATGGGCAGCAGCGTCTTTCCGTGTATCAACATCATGCGCTCGCCAACCTGCCTGCCAAGCGTGGCGAGTATAGCAACAGGATCCAGGATCCTCATCATCTTTGAGATCCAGCAGTGGACGTAAAGAGCAGTCCTACGACTGTGATGATGATGATGGCGGCGTCGACTAAGGCCTATTACCAAGAATAGATGTTAACTTAAACAAATACTTGGTCTTGACCTGTTTCGACGTAAATAATAGATTTCCTCCACGACTCGCCTCCGACGGAGAGGTTATTGAAAACTGATGATTTTGTTGAGGTCAAGTGTACAGAAAAACACTACGTGGGAACAAACACGACATGCATAGAAGGACTTATCTATTAGTTAGTTGGTTGGAGAATTCTCACATTGTGGTGATAAGAGAAAATTCTTTATTTTAGGGTTAAACTTGACTCGAGCCCTCCGTCGGTAGATCCGAGATTTTTTATTTTCCCTTTCGACAAATTTGCCAAGTTCTATATAAATAATAGTCAATTTACACGATAAAAGCAACACATCTTTACATTGATTATACAGATAGTTGAACTTTTTTAAGCTTTCGCGACCACTATCACAACAGATTAATATAATACACGTCTTGTCCTTGTATTTATCGCGTAAATTACCTTTATTATTTCGCGACGTTTCGCCTGGATTGCACAAGCATGTTAACCGAATAAATGTATTTTAATAACACATAATTGAATGAATTTTATTTTATTTATCAAAAATTTGTGTCTTACTGCAGGGTAAAGGCCTCATTTCTGTCCCTGGGACACAAATAGCTGAAAAATAAAAATAATATAAAAAAAAAATTGAATTTGTCGCTTCAGAATTGATGGTTTATTATACATCATTCATGAGTGGTATCCTATGGGGGAGGCCTTTGTTCACTTCACTAGTGGACGTTTTACGGCTGAAATGATGATACTTCATCATTATGAACTTGACACGATTAACACTTTATTTCACGATGAATATATCCCAATATCATTACCTATTATACTTAGTACCAATGGATTTTTCTTTCTTGAAAAATGTATGTGCACACTTAACACGAGCTTTAACGGTGAAGAAAACATCGGGAGGAAACCCGCGGCTTAGTTAGCTTCAGACGTATTGACCTGTTCTTTCCTCTAAATAATAGCTGACTAAGCTGAGAGGATGGTATAGGTGCTGGGCAAGCCTAATTTATCTAACAGTGTCCCAGGCACTGCAGCGTCCCATACAGAATGATTGCTGACGCTGTATAAGTCATCTATAATAGATGCAAAGGCCTTACTTATGCTTAGTACAAATCTTTAAACAATTTTAATATTCCTAATGAAAATGATCTACTCCGTTTCATCTGTGGGAACACTTCAAAGCCGTCAACTCGTCGAGTTAGAGGCCACACCACAAAGTAAACCGTTTAAAACAATTGTAAATTTATTAGCTGAGGCCTTAACAAAGAGTGGACAAATTAGTGCCGTGAGTGGAAGGCCCTGATGTCTGAAGATAGTGGGTTATTTATTTAACTTGAGGGCCAAGCTATGATGTTTTGATGGAAAAGGTTTTGGGACTATTTTATCATCATCATCATCTGATGTTTTTCAAAGAGTATGTAGATACAACAGATTTTCACTTGATCTTGTTCAAAGATCTTGATATTGTTCAAAGATCAAGTCTATTAAATAACTTTTGAAACTTTTAAAAGCAGTCTGAGTTTTACCGCTACATACTTTTGTACTTTTTATGGTAAATAAAGAACTTTGTCTTAACATTATTTTTTACTTTAGCGCTTGAGCCTCAAAACAATATCAAAAATAATAGGTGCGTCATCAGTAATAGTTGAATCAAGAATAAGAGCCGTTGCCGTTCCAGGGGACTTAAAGATTTAAACATGATCCAGGCAGTTATCAAGCCTAGTGGGTGTAACATAGGCCGGAACCATTCCGTGAGAGGATATAAGATTGAGATAGTCATCGTAGTAAGGATGAGTTGAACTTGGGAAGATATTTATGTTGATATCACCCGTGAGTACTTAAGTTGAAGTAGGATGCCGTCAAGATCGTCAAGAAAAGCTACAAAAGTTTTTTAATTCCTGGCGAACGGTAAATAGCGAGCATTCCAATTTTATTGTCGATATTTATTGATAAAAAGTTTGAGTCTGTAAGGGTTTGAGTAACGACCGTGCATCTGTGTGCCGCAACTCGTAACGTTATACATACCAATTTTCATCGAAATTAGACCACCTAACCAAATTTGATGTGATTGTATAACAAAAACGTGCCCATAGTGCGCAAGTGTTACTTACACTTGGCCGTTATTTATTATCTTCGTGACTGCGACGTTGCCATATAATATAACAGCATTTTTCATGCTCTATCATTATTTAATTCGCCTGAAGCAAAAATTATCTACAGCCATAGCACACGAATGTTTGTCTACCTCTGTTATGTAAACGCAAATTACTTAAAATTATAACTGCCAGAGGAAACGGATATGGACAATGGACTGACAGACAATTGTGCAATTATTATCTAGTAGTTAGTGCTGACAATAAAACTACGCGGCTTTGTATGCGCTGATACAAAAAAATATTATGATTTTATAAGCCTGTTATATAGATAGATTGCCGTGGGTGCCGGCAGTAGAATGTTACACTTTATCTCTTGCCCGTGGAAGCAGAATCTGCTAATTATTTCTGCGTATCAACCCGTATGGCATAAATACCAGTTGCTGACGCTGTATAAATCATCTGGAATAGATGTGATAAGCCCTACTCCCACACCAAGAAAGAAAGAAAGAATAAGTTAGTAGTTTTGTGTTTTATAAAAAAAATACTCAGGTACTCTTCAAGTTCTACTTACTTTGGGACTACACGGGTACATTGCGTGATGTCCTGCACCTATTGTACAATATTTTGTAATGTGCAATAAAGTTTTCAAATAAAGAAATTAATTTATATAAAACTCCCGTTTTTTGTATTCTACCTTAATTTTTGTTGTTGCCTCGCTGAACTGACTTTTCACAACAAACATCTAAATACCAGTTAAATTAACTTAATGTGTTCTGACACGAATAAAAAGTCTATAAAACGAAGATAAGAAGCTATATACTGTATCAATGGACTCCCATAGACAATTAATCACAAACAATACAGTTACAATAAGCATAATACCACCACGTGATAGAAATCTAGTTTCTCTTAAAAACTGGTTGTTCGTCTAGTAAACACTGCGATTCTGTTTTTGCATCATCATTATCAGCCGTAAAACGTCCACTACTGAACACAGGCCTCCCTCATGGATCTCCATGAGGGGTTGCCATACTCACCACGCTTGGCAGGCGGGTTGGCGAGCGCAGTACGGGATGCCGATACACGGATCGGCTGCTGCCATCTTCCGAAGGGATCCCTTAGCAGGCTCTTACTGCATCTATGGGCATGAGAGGAGGGGTAACATTCTACTGCCGGCAATCCACGCCAATCACAAATATTACAGTTACAATAAGCATAATACTAACATGTGATAGAAATCAAGTTTCTCTTAAAAACTGGTTGTTCGTCTGGTAAACACTGCGATTCTGTTTTGCATAATTTACGGTAAACATTGCTAGTATGCCGTGGGGCGCCGGCAAAAGAATATTGCAACTTCTGTCTTGCCCGTGGAGGCATTAAGCGATAAATAAATAATGCAGCTAATGACGACCTCTGTGGCACAGCGGGCAAAGGTGCGCCTGCGACGCAAGAGGATGCGGGTTCGATTGCCGCCTCGGTATAAGCTACGAGTATGTCTCTATGATCTGCACATAATAGTTTAAGGTAAGTAGGTAGATATTCTTTTATTATATATCGAAAAACAACTTTCGATATATAATAAAAGAATATCTATCTATGTAGTATAATAATTAGTATATCAGTCATTTAGTACCCATAAAACAAGCTCTGCTTAGCTTGGGGCTTGATGATGCTGTGTGAATTGTCCTGCAATATTTTATTTTATTTATTTAATGCTAGACACTACACACAACACCACCTAGTCCCAAACTAAGCAAAGTTGGTACTATGGAAAACATTTATAGAATGTTTTATTTTGTTTTGTAAATAAAAAAAATACAAACAAGAAAAATACCCAGACACGGGCCAAGTATCTACAGGACAATTGCAAACATTTGTCCTGTGGCGGGAATCGAACCTGCTACCGATCAGTACCTCCTGTATATCAGTTGCCTATGAGGCCAACTGAGCCACGGAGTCCGGCAATACGCCACGGGATACTTTGGGAAGATGGGTGGGGATGAATGTATAAGCACCCCGTACTGCGCTCGCCAACCCAAGTAACAAGACCCATAAGATCAGTTCTTGGGGATCCACGAGGGAGGCCTGTGTCCAGCAGTGGTCTAGCTGAGATGATGATCATTACAAGTGTTTCGTGATAACAATTCAAAGCGAGCTGCCGTTAAGAAAACATATATCCACGTTTCTTAGGCACAAAAAGTAACAAATTAGAGAACTGTGTAACTTGTAACTTAAGGAATTTGGGGTTTTATTTATGTACGCTTAAAACATAATGTAGGCAATATCCTCTCCAAAGACTTTTTAAATACATAAAGCCCTGGTCCAAGTTATTTCGAGTTTGTCGTAAACACGCAAATTAATGGTGGTAATAGTGGGGTCCTCTGATACGCGGGCATAATCTGTAACCTTGGAGTTTTTGCGAGTTATATCTAAATTTGCCTTTTTTGTGACCCCAGGGGTCTATGCCCGATGCCTCGCGGTTGAAGCTTGTTGAGTGGCAGAATCACAAGCAAAAACATTCCTTGGTTAAAACATGTTGAAATATAAATTATGCTACAAGCTTAAAGCACTCATTTTAAGAACTGGATGATAACTAGGCAGAGTTCAACAAAACCTATTTATGCCTTTATATTTTCTGTACACATAATATATATACAGTTTTCAAAATGGCGGTTAAATTTTATATATTATATATACAAAACTCACTGGTAAGCAGACTTTATCGAAATTTTAATAAAAGATTTGATACTTTGGACATTTTCTTTGGTGGTAAGGAGAGTTTCAAGCGTCAAATCACTCAATTAATGTCAAAAAGTTAGTTTTATGGTACATGATCTGTGTATAATAATTTTTATATGTATATTTATCATTACATTTCATTGTAATGAATATTCATAAATCATAAGTCGTAACGTGAAACATAGGATTGGAATTTAGTAAAAACATCTCTAGGAATAAGTTTATACAAGTAATATACTTATTATCTTGTTCATAAGTTTGTAATTTAGTATTTATAATTTAGTGATTGTCGTATAAGTTAAACCTTTAGAATGTAAATCCGTTATTGGGTGTCAGTGATACATATTAGTTTATTTGTAATAATTAAGAGCTGTGGATTTTGATAATAAATAATATAAAATAAAATAAATAAATAATTATGAATAGTTTTTAACAACCAGGTATTGCGGTTGGAAGGTCCAACCGCAATACCTGGAAATTCATACGGGAGGCCTATGTCCAACAGTCGTCCTACGGCTGAAATGATGAATAGTTTTTGTTTTAAACGAGAGTATCTGTTTTTGCGCTTAAGACTTTTTATTTTAAGTTAGCTTTTCGCGCCAGTTTGTACGCAGGCGACCCTTTTCAGTCCATTTTCGACCCAAATACATACAAATTTTTGTTTATCAATGCGTCGCCTTAATGAGTATCGCTCTTGCAGTGGACAGCAGGTTAAGTTTCCAAAAATATATTTTAGTAGGTAATGTTGTTATGTAAAATACAGAAGAGTTTAACAACCACCTTGGTCATGATTCTTAACAATTGAGAGAACGACTATAAGAAGATAAACCTGAGCAACACATTTTTTGCGCAACTTCACTCGTCAATCAAACAATCATATGTTTTTATACCTCCTAGCATCAACCGCGGGTAAAAAGTAAGCTTTAAGATCTGCGCTGATTGTATTAGCTATTGTATCGTAAACAATTACGATTCTCAGAGATGAGTTAGGGGTTACGGAAGGTCTCCTTTGACTTTCAAATGTAAAGACAGAAAGAGGAGTGTCTGACCTTGCCTTCTACAATTTTGTATTAGTACTCTTAAGGAGTCCTATGTCCCTGATGAGGGATAACAGGATGCCATTACCAACATCATCATCATTCTCATCACTCGTCCATCATTCATAAGGATTACGAGTAAAGGATATATGGCAGTTTTACACTACTACTAAGGCAATCAGAAATTATAATGATTAGATCGTAAAGACATCTCATAGATTTTTATTTTTGAACCTTCAGCCGTGGGACTGCTGTCGACGTCCACTGCTGGACTAAGGCCTCATGGATCTCCGAGATCATAAAGGGGTTGTTTTCATACTCGCCTCGCTAGGCAGGCGGGTTGGCGAGCGCAGTATGAGATACAAGAAAAGGCGCTACTGCCCATATTCTTGAGGTAGTCCTTGGCAGATTCTTACTGCATCCACGGGCAAGAAACGAAAGGCAAAATTTTACTGCCCGCATAGCCCACACGGCGCGGTATTTAACCTTACAGTGATTTAAAACTCTTAAACAACAGATACTTCGATAAGTTAAAAGCAGAGATCCTGTAGGCCATGCCAGCCAGCTAGTGAAGCAGAAAGTTAAAGTCAATTATTCAATCAAAAATTAATATAAAGTTCTTATAGCAATACCACTTTTAACAGCCATTTGTCCATTCTGGTAACAAAAGTATCTCTTAAAAATATTAAACGCACTGTCTCACCCGATCTAAACATATCCTAAATGTCCATCAACATCGCCAACAGATCTCTAAATTTTGCAAATATCTAACAATAGTATCTATCAATATTAATTTACACCGCGTCCATTATGGTTATTTCAACCCATTAAATCTAACGATGGAACAATTACCGAGGCCTCAGGTCATACAAATAATTGAATAAAGCCTCGAACCATTTGTCTTAAGATCGTTAGATTTATATTAATTACATCTAGGTACAACCTTCGAAAAGTATTTGATAACAATCCAAGCGCCCACACCACTATTAGTTTGTTTTGTTCAAATTCCACAGTGGTTTTTGTGGGGTCTATATAAAGCATGGGAAGTAATGTTGGGTAATTCATTATAACTTAAGGTTACAGCTTATTGTTGCAGACAATGTGTTTGTATTTCTAACGATTTGACATGATCATCTACTGCAGAAGTTACGTTGAAGTATTGAAAAACAGGGTTAATCATCGTGAAATAAGTAAATTGGTGGCCTATCGGTTTTTTTTCGGTATTTTTGACGTGGAATTGCCGAAGACCACAGATGGCCATAGAAACTCTTCAATGTAAAAATTCATGAGTGGTATTATTGAAATATAAATGTTATGACTAGTAGTTTTTTTTTAAATTGATTTAAGACTTTGCTTAACGACCACATATCCCCGTGTAATAAAAAGAAACGAAACTAAATCACATAAAATAGCAAACTTAATGCTTAACTAAACCTAAATCTAATAATTGAATCAAAAGCTCTACCCCTTCAAAATAAGGGTTGGATAAAATGCTATTTATAATGCCTACATCTTGTTGACGGATATTATTTACACAGGAGTGGTTCTAAATGATTGGTAGTTAATACAAGTAAATTTCTTACTGGCCTTTTTGTTTACTAATTACATATGTCTTTTGTTCGTACCAAGAACCGCAAGGTTTTTTTAATTCTGGAAATAATGATGGTTAATGATTTTTTTGTGTACATCAAATTGATTCTGAAAAATAAAGTTACTAAGTTTTTCTGAACGTATCTTGGGAACAAAATACATAACTAGCTAGCAAAAAAGCCAGTACTATATTCAATAACTACTAATCATAATATTTAGATCATACGCGGAAGTGAGGCGTCGTGGTTTAACTATCAGTGATGTATCGCACCCTGCAGCGACACGATTAGCAACCTAATGCGGGTAATGTTCGTGTCGGCATTATCCCACGCCTACTGCGCCGCCCATGTACTTAGAACTTTGTCCTTCACTTGAAGACGCTAAACCGACTGTTATACTAATTAGGCCTCTTGTCTTGGGACACGTACAGGTACGATCAATTCTTACATAACTTCTGCTTACTTTCCTATCACCTATACCACCCTCCCATCTTAGTCGGCTATTAGTCAAAGGAAAGAACAGGTCAATACGTTTGAAGCTTACTAAGCCGCGGGTTTCCTCGCGATGTTATATTTAATCGTTAAAGCACGTGTTGAATGTGCACGTAGATTTTTCATGTGTCCCGACAAAATATGGATTGATGATCAACTGTCCCGACAGATGCCTATCACGTGTTGCATGACAAGACATAGCAACGATGTTGACGTGATGAAGCCTTCAATCTTTTTACTTACTTTTTTGCAAAAATAACGTGACTCAAATTCTTCAGTCAAGTATAAACAAAAACTTTAGACCTTATGTTAAACTGCTCCATCACGGCCGCGCTAAACAATGCTTTAACTGTAAAGCAATACGGTTGGTTAACGATTTCTTCAGTGCACATTCAGCGGATGCTGTCCGCTGGATCGAGGGAATCACGAATGTACCTAATATTAAATTTACCGATTGTGTAGATCGTCAAAACCATATTGATTGTAAAAAGTATGTCCTTTGATATCTATTACAGATGATTTACGCAGTGTCAGCAACTGATATCTATGGTGTACAGGACGCTGCAGTGCTTTAGTCATTGTTAGATGGATTAGGCTTGCCCAGCACCTATACCTACCATCTTCCCATCTTAGTCGGCTTTGCGTCAGAAGAAAGAGCACGTCTGAAGCTAAGGCGTGAGTTTCCATACGATGTGTTCCTCCACCGTTAAAGCACGTCTTAAATGTGAACATACATTGTTCAAGAAATAAAATATATTGGTTTATGGACGGTATCAAATCCACGACCTTTGGGTCGAAAGTCGGTAGTACATACCATTCGGCCATCTCGGCTTTTTATTGAGTGTATGTTTTTGTAAAATGAATTCGTTCAATTATATCGAAACGATAAATTTGTGCTCATGTGCTTTAGATTTTATTTGATTTCATTCTATTTCAGAATATAAGTTTATTTTACTTATCTGCTATATTATTAATATTTATGTTGACAACTTCCAAATGTATAAAATACCTTGTAAACTTTCGCGATTTGTAGAGACTATATTTTAAATGGGACGTAATTGGGTACTTACCTAATTCTTTTTCAAAGAAATGAATAACCTTACCAAAAATTTCAGCGGGTTCAGACATGGGTTCTGTAGCTTAGCGGTCAAAGCACTTCCGGCTTTAGGAAACGTCAAGTATCGATTTGACGGACGTGGCTTCGAATCCCACCGGAATCGTAAGATTTTTGATAAGTTTATTAATTTCTTTGAAAATGGTCTACCTAAGTGTGGTTAAACACCATAAAAATAACAAAACTACCTAATTCTTTTACTGCATGCCATCATAATATTGCATGCCAACTGTGTCAATAAGTAAAATTGCAAACAATCCGCTAAGCTCGTCCGCTACAAGTGAGTACCACCCGATCGTACGGTTTACGAGTATTACGTAAAATGCGCTCAGCACCGATTGACCTGGATCCAATATGGACGCAGTTACGACTACGTTATTGATATGTACAAGTTTAGGTGAATTATTCAATAGAACTAAAAATCTTACGATATATTACGAAGTTAATTGCTGAGCAGTTTTGTTTTCATCATCATTGTAACAGCCGTAAGACATCCACTGCTGGCCATAGACCTCCCTCATTGACTTAGAGATCCAAGTGCATGAGGGGTTGTTGCCATACTCACCACGCTTGGCAGGCGGGTTGGTGAGCGCAGTTCGGGATGTTCTTACACAGAAAGACGCTGCTGCTCATCTTCCGGAGATATCCCTTAGCAGATTCTTACTGCCTCCACGGGCAGGAGAGGAGGGGTGACCTTCTACTGCCGGCACTCCACGGCAGTTAGTAGTTTTGTTTTAATGACTATTTATTTTACGTTGTTTAATAGGATTAAAAACACCCTTACCCATTTTATCGAGCTTTCTTTTTCGCTTTCCCTCAGTCGGAAAAAAAGCTTTTTGAAGCAAGAAATTTAATTGTATGCTTTATAAAATAAATAAATGAATCAACTCAATTGATTTAAAGTCAATAAGTGTATATCGATCATCATCATTATCTCAGCTGTAGGACGTTCATTGCTGGACATAGGCCTCCCTCATGGATCTCCAAGAACAGGTCAACAGATCAAGTAATAATAGTATTATGATAGTTAAAAGGTTGTAATGTACTCATACAGTACACGCCTAATAAATTAGAAGGCCTACTCACGTTTCAACATTTAAACATACGGGTCAGTGAATTTTACTCATCCTCTTTCATACCCACCGGTTTTTTAATTGTATGATTACATAATAGCCCTTAATTAACAGTAAGTTATTCGTTAAACGTACACTTTTACTTAAACACTTTATACATTTATGAAATTTGCTTATATAAATTCAAGTTCCTGTGATATAACATAGGTAAAGTTTAATTAAAGTTAATCTCTCTTTCTTGCCCTTAATTATAGATTGCCAAAGATTTCTTTAGAAATCTTTTAAGGGATGCCTCCGGGAGATAGGCAGCAGTGTCTTACTGTGTTTTCCGTACTGCGCTCGCAACCCGCCTGCCAAGCGTGGTGAGTATGACAACCACCCCTCATGGAGAGTCCTGAGGGAGGCCTGTGTTCAGGTGTGGACGTCTTACGGCTAAGATGATAATGACATGTCTATCTAAAAGTCACCGTCAATAGCTTAAAGTCCACAAAGTGTTGGAAAAGCTAATTTAGTTAAAGCGTGAATTTTGCCATCCTAATCTCCACTCATGGCAGATGGATTCAATACAATGTATCCTACATTGTATCACTAGAATTACCTGTTTAAACACGTTATCCACCACGTGTAATTATTTATACTATTATATGATACTGTCGTCGCCTGCGATAAAGTGGCGTTAGGACTATTCTTATTGTTATTTATTTAATGCACAATTACAAAAGGCGGGCATAATGCTAAAGCATTCTCTATCAGCCATACTGTAGTTTAGAGTGTCACACTATGAAATGCGTGCCGTTGTCAAATAAGCCAACAACAATGGTAAACAACAAAAAAAAATGCTGCCTTCTTTTCAGTCCGACGAGATTAATTATTGGAACCATATTCGTGTCGTGTCACACTGTAGAACCTAGGTAAATTAATATTTTCCCAAGTCCTCTTTTAAGTCCAATCTTCATTGGTTTGCCAACCCGCTTGCCAAACGTGGTGAGTATGGCAACTCTACCCATCACGGAGTTCCATGAGATCCATGGAGAGGCTTGTGTTCAGTAGCGGACATTTTACGGCTGAAATGATGATGTTATAAAATCTTAGACTAGTGCTGGGTGGTGCTGTGTGTAGTGAAGCTCAAGAATTCTACCAACAATTTTCTAGCTCTATGATTAACCACCATCACATAAATATATTAACTTGTCTTTGTGCATATTCATCAGTTCCTCACGTGAGCGCACATGTGCGGAAGGAAAATCGTGAGGTAAACAATAATATACATATATGTATAAATATAATTGGTATACATTTACTAGCACGTGCTAGTTGTCTATCAGTACCTCTTACATACATTAGAAAATAACTCTTTTGAATGTATTTTATAAAGCGCTGGCCACCTTAAAAAATAAGAATATAACTTTCGCTCAAATCAAGATTTACATTTTGCAAAAGAAATATGCCTATAACTTAAAAACGAATATGATAAAATCAGAACTTAAAGCCCACGCAATGTACTGTGGTTGATCTTTTCTGGTTCTATTTATATTATTATTTTTAAGGAAAAATTAAGTAATCTTTTCACGGGATGAGTAAAATCGCCTCTCGAGTGCTATATAGTATTTATCAGATGTTTTAAGGCTGTTTATCCACATCCATAAAAAATAATAAATTACTTTCCTCCACTTATTATAGAAAAATACGAAGACCCGGCTTCACTATTTGCAGACCAATTAAAAACATTTGTCCCGTGGCGGGAATCGTACCCGCTCCTCCTGCGTATCAGTCGGCTATTAGACCAACTGTGCCACGGGGCCAGTCGCAAATTTACCTATCATCTTCAAATACTGAAGTGCTGTGGCATCCCTACGGGCGGAAGGGGCTCCCCATTCAACCCTATAAAGACAATTTTCTTGAAAAATCGAAACTGGTCGGAATAAGCTTCCACGTTGTAATACTACGTGAGTAATACTCGTATTTTACAAAATGAATCTTCAAAGAAGTTTATCTTAAATCACTTTACTCTGCGTTAAAGTAAATCAAAAACCCATTAGTCAGTGAACTCTTAAAGTTATGTAAGAAAACGTTGGATAATTCTCATACAAAAACGGAATTACGCGAACCCCTTGCGAATAACCGCCAAGCATCAAGCACCATGTCAAAATATTCGAGAACCGTGACCTACCCAAAGACAAAGCTGCGATAACACCGCTTGGTCACTTAATGCAGCTTGATTATAACTATTGTCAGCTAGTTTGATGTATGAAAGTAAAAATAAGATATCATTCTTAACACAAATACAGTAACTATTATTTACGTTCTCGAAAATGCAGTCACAAAAACGGCCACCACTTAGTAAATCCTGTGGCACAACAGATCGCACCACAGCACTGTCTTTTGTGGTTCCACGCAAATGCAAGCTCGCGCAAATGGTAGCTACGTAGCGGTTATACCTTAAACATTATATAAGTATTTATCAGTCATCTCTTAGAACAAGCTTTGCTAAGTTTGGGACTAGACGATGCTGCGTCTAATCATCTCAGCCGTAGGACGTCCACTGATGGACATAGGCCTCTCTCAAGGATCAAAAACTGATACTGCCATACACACCATGCTTGACGCCTAAAGCGCAGTACGGGATGTTGATACACAGAAAGACGCTGCTCCATCCGTAGATATCACTTTGCAGATTATTACTGCATCCACGGGTAAGAAAAGAGCATACTTCTGCCGGCACTCCACGGCAGTAACATCCAGCACTATTTATTCATTTCAATATTAAGGTTTGTGTTTGTGTCAGCTGTCCTTTCAAGGCTATTTGAGACCATAGTAATCACATTATGATTGTAGTCGTAAAAAGCGTCGTCGTTGCGTTGACCCCGGCGTGCTAAATGGAGCAGCGGTCGGTCCTATTTGAACAACTTTTTTTGGCTTTCTCGTTTATTACAAGAAATAAGTGGCCTGGCAGAACCGCAGGGCGGCGGAGGATGTAAGAATTGGCAAAGGGTTACCTCTGGAAGATAGGCAGCGGCGTCTATCCGCGTATCAACATTCCGTACTGCGGTCGCTCACCCGCCTGCCAAGCGTGGTGAGCATGGCAACAACTACCTTATGATCAGTACTAGAATATCCAGGGAGGCCAATGTTAGGCAGCGGACATCCTACGGCTGAGATGATAATGATGAAATAAGATCATGTTAAAAGCTAGTTTTAGTATTATCTATTAAAACAATTAAAAATAGATAGCCAACGACAATTCAATAAACAATTTCAAGCGAAGAGGAAAAATGCTCTATCAGTATTCTTATACAAAAGACTTCAACGCGCTTGGTGTTGTTGGAACATTTTCCTTAAATTACCTAAACAGCCGGAAGGTGCCGGAAGTAGAATGTTGCCTCTCCTCTCTGGCCCGTGGATTCAGTTAGAATTGGCCAAGGAATGCCTTCGGAGGAGTGTCTAACCGTGTATCAACATCCCGTACTGTGCTCGCTAAGCCGTCTGCCGTGGCGCGTATGGCATTAAAGCCCCTGTCATCTTGGAGATCCATGAGGGAGGCATTTGTCCAGCAGTTGACATAGACAGCAATCCTACAGCTCAGGTGACGATGAAGACCTAAATAGCAAGTTGGATCCCATTGCTGTGCAAAGGCCTCACTTCTTCGCTACTTCATAATAACGTCTCGCCAAAATGTCACACCATAAAATAAAATTAATGGAATCAGGCGTTACTTTGCGGAAATCCATGACAATAAAATGCAATAAAAATATTTAGTTTTAATTCCGCTTATGCTGAGATGCAGGAGCACCGCCCTCCCGCCCTTTAATTATGCACATGCAGTGAGAACTAGTTTGTCAGTACAGCATGCACACCCAAACCTATACAACGACACGTGTTTGGCCTCTCCGCGAGGCATCATCAGGTGAGACGCTGAGGCCGCTGGAACGAAAGTTTCGTTCCAGCGGCCGACCAGTCGACACAGCGTCTCACCTGATGATAGCGATAAATATTTTTATTGCATTTTATTGTCACGCCATAATACAAGTAATCAAAATATTGAAAAGGTTCTATAACTAGTGAAAAAAATAGTCACTCTTTAGCATGAGCTGTTCCGAACGGATCGTACCACAGGCTGGTCTTCCTTATTAACCTAGAGTAATTAAAGTTTTATTATTGAATCAAGTTTGATACACACAAGCGAACAAACACACTTCCTATTTTTTTAAATAGAAAGGTAACTTGCAAATATATCGGACATAAACGCTCACACACGAACACAGTGTTTAAAAACACCAAAACTTCCTGCTTCGCACGGATGACACGGCGAAGAGAAAGCGAACAATGCATTCGCTGTATATTTTTCTGTTACGAATGAAATAAACCATTGTGCATAATAATAATAACATAGTGTCGTGGGAAGGTACCGGCGAGGTTCACTCGCTGGTGAGTGTGGTGCTGCATTTTTGAAGTATTTCCTGAAAGTCATTTGGAGGCGAGAGATACTCTATTGTGAAATGTAGGCGTGTGTTGATGTTGGCTGCATTGATATCTGAATGCGTTCGGATATTGATAACTTATCTCACATTGTGATGATGACATATGTAACAAATATTTAAGATTTAACAATAGTGACCCCTCTTCTCTTACCCGTGGATGGAGTAAGAATCTGCCAAGGGATACCTTCGTAAGATGGGCAGCAGCATCTTTAGTACGTGTACTTTACGTGTACACGTAAAGATACTGCTGCCCATCTTACGAAGGTATCTCTTGGCAGATTTTTGCTCCATCCACGGGTAAGGGTTACCTCTACTGCGCTCGCCAACCCACCTGCCAAGCGTGGCGAGTATGGCAACAACCCCTCTCGTGATCTTGAAGATCCATGATGTGGTTTATGTCCAGCAGTGGACGTGGACAGCCTCCTACGGCTGAGCTGATGATGAGTAGTGACCTTGATAGAGTTTGAGTTGTTAAATTATTAAAAATATTTCTGTTACTTGTATATTTTTCAAAATGTGTGTGTGTGCGCTTAGAAGGCAAATCTAAAAATGTGTGTATTTGTTTGACCCTACTTTTTCCACGTATCAAAATGTCAACTTACTATGCCGTCCTAATTCAAGACGTTATTACATCAGTGTATTTCAACATAGAGGAAGTATTTAAGAATACATGTCCATATACTAAATTCGCCTTTCTTTTACAGGTAATGATCGGTAACACCTACTTTTAAGGCCACTTTGGTAAGTGATGTAATGTGAATTAGAGCTATTACCAGTAATAATTTAAGTTTAATTTTAGTGGTTTCTCACGATTTGCTTCATTCGTATTATAATAGTTAGGCTCAGTTGTCACTTAAAATCAATGCATCTAGATCTTTCTTACCGCCATGGGGCAGTAGAATGTTGCCCCTTCGATCTTGTCAGTGGATGCAGTAAGAGCCTGCTGAGGGATACCTCCGGAAGATGGGCAGCATCGTCTTTCCGTGTATCAACATCCCATACTGCGCTCATCAACCCGTCTGCTATGTGTGGCGAGTATGTCAACAACCTTCTTATTGTCAAGGAGATCCAAGAGGAAGGCCTTTGTCCAACAGTGGACGTTCTATGGCTGAGATGATGATGATGAAACCTTTTCTAGACAAGACTGATAAAGCGAGCTTTCCTAGAAAATGCCTATTAACTCTGTTCTTAATTTAATTTTGATTATAAGAGACACACATAGCGATCAAACTTATAATATCCCTTTTTTGTGGGGGGTTATAAATACGATTTAAAGCGTTTAGTTCTCAACTTTTATTTCAATGATAGTTACCACACTTACTGGATTCACAAGAACTCTACTGAATGGACGAAATTTTACTTAAAGGTATGCCACTGAATGATTATTATTTACTTAGCGATTAAATTATTTCTGTGACCTTTGTTGTTGAAATGCGGAAAAATGTAAAGAATTTAATGTTTCTGCAGAACCTCATACATTGTATGTCATAAATCCTTATAAAGATAACAATTGAATAGACATTTCTTAATCAATGCTGTCAAGAACACAGGTTGTTTTAAAATGATGTGGCTTATAGACCTCAGAATTTTAAGTACAAGGAAATTATATTACTTTCGAATACCTATTCGTATATTTATTTTTGGGATTAACGGAATTAAGTCTAGTTTACTGTTTATGACCGTTTAACTGTAAAGTAAAAAAAAAACGATTAACAGGATATATACCTAATCATAATTAAAAAAAAAACTATCTAATTGACCTCTTAACAGCATATTGAATCCCACTATTGGGTAAAGGCCTCCCTTCCCTGTCTTCACATTTTCTATAAAACGTTGATCGACCAGTCAGCATTGTTTGAAACTGTAATATTTGAAAACGTGTTTTGTTTTGAAAACGTGTTACCTACGTGTGGCGAAGCCCCCTAATATGCATAGCTCTGTCTGTCTGTCTGTCTGTGCATGAGATGATTACAACCGAATGCGTTGACCGATTTACATGAAACCTTTTTTCTTAGCACCGTCTTAATGAGAGAAGGGTACTGATTGATTTTGGTGGCCCTAGGTTCACAGGGACCGGAGTTATTGTGACCTCAAAAGGTTACCAAAAGAAAGTCTTCAAATGGCCAACGTCCAAAAACCCAAAAATGACATTTTTGACCTTTGGTGACCTTTTGAGGCCTTTGCCCCGTTTTCTGGTACCCCCGTACCAATGCTTGTCCATTACATTATTATAGGGTAAAAATTTACATCTTTTCTGTATTAAGGTTATTCATATAATAAGTATCCCAAATTATAATTTATCCTTACTCATTTCGAAGTTTCGTCATATCAGAAAACTTATTAAGAGTAATCCTATTTTTTTTAAAAGCAATAACGACTAACTAAGAAACTAAGAAGATTCAAATGTTTTTTTTTTAAACCAAAAACAAGTAGTGATGTGATTACATGCGTAAACGTTCTCAATTCTTGCGCTACTGACCCGTCTCTGACGAATTCTCATCGTTTCGGCTTTGCAGATTCATCGGTTTCCCATTATTTAACTGAACCAATCAATTCGCCATTGGCCAATCAGCAATTACCGATACAATTGAAATTCATCGCGTGACGTAATCGCTGATTTTGCAACTTGTCGAAAGCATTGTTAGCGAATTGATATGATAATAGTTCAAATGTCAGGAAACAATAGCGCAGACAGGTGCGTGAAACGGTTTATTTGTACGTGGTGTTAGTGCGTGCTTGATTGTTATTCAATCTGATGTTGGAGTGTGGATTTGCGAACGATTGCTGGCAGACGACAGGCAGACTGACAAGACAGGGTAAAATGCCGTAAATTGGCAATTAAAGACAGGGTTTTAGCTCACATCCAGCGTTATGAATCAAGGAACAATAATGTTAGACATTACACAGCATCTAGTTGATAGAATACTTTACATAGTTATCTTATATAGAAAACACCTAGACCGGGGACAAATACCTGCAGGAAAACTAAAGACATTTGTTCTGCGGCGGGAGTCGTCGTCATATGGACCGATGATGATGATAATGCAATCTGAAGATTCTAGTGTGTGTATAGTGGCGCAGTATGCTAGTGTGTGTAAAGTGGCGCAGTATGCTAGTGTGTGTATAGTGGCGCAGTATGCTAGTGTGTGTATAGTGGCGCAGTATGCTAGTGTGTGTATAGTGGCGCAGTATGCTAGAGTGTGTATAGTGGCGCAGTATGCTAGTGTGTGTATAGTGGCGCAGTATGCTAGAGTGTGTATAGTGGCGCAGTATGCTAGTGTGTGTATAGTGGCGCAGTATGCTAGTGTGTGTATAGTGGCGCAGTATGCTAGTGTGTGTATAGTGGCGCAGTATGCTAGTGGTTGAATATGAGTCAAGAAGATTTGTGGTCAATTCCCGTTACGGAAAAATATTTACGTGTATTGCATTTTACTACTTTACATTGTACTAACGCTCTCTACGTATTACTATACAACATGTAACCCGATATTTATCTAGTTAATTACCTTAATTACTTATAATACCCGGTTATATGTAATAGCAATAATAATGTGTTGTGATCGCGAAAGTTTAAAAAAAAATTATTTCTATGCGCCAAGAAGATATTGTGAAGAAGGGTTACTCGAATGAAGTGCCTGACGACCAAATATTTAAAAAAAAACGCAACGCGTACGTAAATTCCTTTAGAACTAGTAGGTATGACAGTTGACTTATGATTATTGTCATTAACACGATACCTCTCCAGGTGTGAGGCGGAAATCAACTGGTCCGTTCTATAACGCTGTATGCAAATTCTCCGAACACACTTTGTATATGAGGAAATTCTATGGGGAAATCTAATAGGTGTTTTCATTATGTTAACTTAACATAATTGGTGTGAATTCCAAGTAATAACTTTTATTTTATTATTCATCATTTCAGCCATAAAACGTTCACTGATGAACACAGGCCTCCCTCATGGATCTCCATGAGGGGTAATTGCCATACTTACCACGCTTGGCAGGCGGGTTGGTGAGCGCAGTATGGGATGTTGATACACGGATAGACGCTGCTGCCCATCTTCCGGAGGTATCCCTAAGCAGGCTCTTACTGCATCCATGGGCATGAGAGGAGGGGTATCATTCTACTGCCGGCCCACGGCGCATTTATTATTATTATTTATTAACTGGGCGGATTTCTAGAAAGTTGTCCGTTATGCAATGGAATTCCACAATTTAAATCCCCCTCATCCCTTGTAAAACGTCCTGTAATGGATGTGACGTATTTCTGGCGGTCGGGAATCAAATGTAAATTACTCCTGTACTAATGATAATGTGAAAAATCTACTCATACTCATCATAACTAAGGAACACACCTTACATTTAGCTTCCAAAGATCAACCTCAAACAGTAATATTCACCTTCAAAAACAGCCGTTTGTAATGGAATTATAAAAGGTGACACGTGACGGCGCGACCACTTTACGGCGTTTTCTGGATCGAATGTCGCCAAAAGCAAATATCGTGGTGGCCGGATGGGTATATATACTCGTGGATACAGTAAGAGCCAAGGGATACCTCCAAAAGATGGGCAGTAGCGTCTTTCCGTGTATCAAAATCCCGTACTGCGCTCGCCAACCCGCCTGTTAACCGTGGCGAGTATAGCAACAACCACCTCGTGACCTTGAAGATCTCTGAGGGGGTTAATGCATCCACGAGAATAGAGGAGAAGCAACATTCTACGTCCAACACCCTGCTTTCTTTATACAGTTAAATTTGTATTCTTGATAGCTGTATTTTAGTAGCAAAGTTTCCGATCAAGATGGTCCTAAACCGTTATTCAATGCATTTCGCGACCGCCTCCACCGTCCGCTGTCTGCGTGAGAGCGTAATTGCTAAACTGTTTCAATTAGTTCCTGAGAACTTGATACGTTTCCTGTTGGCTGGTTGACCGGCCCGTTTGGTACTGTTATGTCATTCACGATTTACGGTATCTGTTTGGAATACTTCTCCAAAGTACACTAAGAATCTGCTAAGTGATACCTTTGGAAGATGGACGGCAGCGTCTTTCCGTGTATCAACATCCAGTACTGCGCTCGGTCGTCCGTGAATGATCTTTTATTGATCAACAATGATCATTAAAGTTAGTTGTAAGTACATTACGAGTAAATATTACGTAAATATCGAGCAGAAGTTAAACAGGATAGAAACGCGCGGAAACGTTCTATACTTAATATAATATGACATCATAACATTGAGCTTGCGTTATATTACCAACTTTCCCTGCGCGCGGGCATGTAATTTAGATCGTAGATATAAAATGTAATATGTTCTGTAAATTTTTATGAATGCCATTAAAATGAAGAGTTTTCCAAATTAATTGAAAATTTAAAAATTCGAAACCGACAAGACATACTTTATAGAAGAATGTTGCCCTTCCTCTCTTACCCGTGGATGCAGTTGGAATTTGCCAAGGGATACCTCTGGAAGATGGGCAGCAGCGTCTTTCCATGTATTAACATCCCGTACTGCGTTCGCCAACCCGCCTGCCAAGCGTGGTGAGTATGGTAACTACCCCTCACCCATGAGGGTGGCTTGCGTCTTTTTATAGGTCTAATATCGACCTAAAGATGTTAAAGGTACGTAATTAAGAAAGATACGTAGATATATACAATCTCTTAAATATTGTTTACACCGAAATAAACATGTTTGACTAACCTAATTAAATTATTTCTAATTGACCTTTCATAATAATTACCTAACCTTCTCACGGCTGCGATTGAAGACTGGTCCAGGTCATCGATCATCTTTACGATCATCTTTTATTAAGAAAGATACGTAGATATATACAATCTCTTAAATATTGTTTACACCGAAATAAACATGTTTGACTAACCTAATTAAATTATTTCTAATTGACCTTTCATAATAATTACCTAACCTTCTCACGGCTGCGATTGAAGACTGGTCCAGGTCATCGATCATCTTTATTGAGTGCTTACGAGCCGAGACATTTCAACCTGCGCAAGAGTTTGTCCTTTCTCTTTGTACGCTGTACTTTGTTGCAAATGAAAACAAAATTTAGGCTAAGAGATAGGGAGTAAGGCCTTTGTATCTATTATAGATGATTTATACAGCGTCAGCAACTATTTATCATGCATGTACGGGATGCTGCAATGCCTGGGACACTATTAGATGGATTAGGCTTGCCAAGCCGAATCCATCTTACTACATCACCTATATCATCTTCTCAGATTAGTCAGCTATTAGTCGGACGAAGGAACAGTTCAGTACTTATGTAGATAACTAAGCCGCGGGTTTCCGGACTGTGTTTCCTTCACCGTTAAAAAATAGGTACTCGTAACACTAACGGAAATTGGTAGCTAAATTAACACTAAGATGCTACAGAATTACTTTGGTAATAGAGAATGAATTAAAAAATACTGTCTGCTTTAAAACACGAATGATATTGATGATTCAGACGAATCCAAACACAAATCTGGTCTAAATTTATCGGGTTCGATACTTTATAAACTTTTTATAAACTAAATATTTGTATATGTATTTTTATTTTTTGACTTACTATTTTTTTTACTTTTAAATAGCATGTATTGTATTGTACTTATATTTATTTGTGAAAACACATGAATTGGACTTACAGTATATAAAGCAACCAAATGTAGTCACCACCTATTTATACTTATAACGACAATTAGACAAGTATTAGTCTTTCTTAAACTTTCGCGATCACGAAACATTATAAACAGATATTTATCCAGGTATTTATCGCTTTACATACCTTTATTATTGCCCGAAGTTTCGAAAGGATCGCACCTATCTTACCTATAATATACTATATACCTATCATATATACGATAGGTACTAATGTGTAAGTTTTATCTGGGGTAGTTATGTTGTGTGATCAATTAAAGAAAATTGGCGTTATTGTCATATCCTACGCCACTCAGATATGGCAATAATTTAGGCCCGTTCTACGTATGTCGTTTTCTTTCCTCTTGTGGGCAGCTTACGACAAAACCTTCCTTGTAAATGAGGCCGTGTTACCCGCAATAGCATCCTATTTCATAACCGTCGTCGATAGTAACGGGTAACGTAACGGTGCAGCCGTGTGACAGTACTGACTCGTTGGCAAGCTGTGGTCGTCGCGTACGCAGCGGTCAACTGCACTGTTAGTGAATTGTGACGTTCTTTGTTGGCTTGCTCCTTGTCTTTGGTTTGGCACGCTTTGTGTTTTTTTACTTGAAATGCAATAAGGACGCGGTGATAGCAGGTGGAAAACCACTAGTCCCATAAATAAATATCTTAAACGCAGCGCTGGCAGAACATCTGGCCTCAAATTTAAGCTCTGTCTCATTAGAGATGCTTTTTTCTTTCTATTATACGTAATTAGGATTTTTTCTATTAGGAAGAAATCTTTTGCGGTGCAATGGGACAGTACAGGCTCTTAACAATAATAATAATTATTATTATAATAATCGTAACAATAGTTTTATCAACTACCATTCATTCCAAATCAACTATTTACATCTTTAGAATATCTGAATAAACCCAAACACACATTAATGTTCTCCACAAAAAGCAGTGATTCGAAACACCGGTAGAATAGTCTGTTGTGTAAAGTTTCTGCAAACAGAACTCCCTCGTGAAATCACCTCCTCTGAGGCGCACTTGACTTAGACCCGTGCATTTTAGTTAACCCCGATTTCCATGAAACCGATAAGATAAAATCTTAAACTTCAATAGTAATAATAAGCAATAAATAATAATTTGACCCAAACATTACGAGATGAATCACAATTCATCTTGTAATGTTTGGGTCAACTTAATCTACATACTAACAAGAGTTTGATAAAGTGGTTGATCGTAAATAATTTGCTTTGACCTCAACTGATTTGTCAATTCAAAAGCTTATATCAAATGCAAATTAGTTTCAAGCCAATAAATAAATTAGAAAACGCGATTAGGACTTAGTTGTTATCAGTTGAACCCAGATAGAAACGCTTTGCCTATTTATAAAATTGTGCAAAATTTTGCAGCAGACTACATGACAACAAACTAGGTGCAATTTAGTACTTGTATTAGTCAATGCGATTATGCTAGATTATTGCAGCTCGTTTAAAATCTATTACCTAGATATAACGAGCAGAGCTAGCCTTCATTAGATTAACTTTTCCACGGTTTTCGCAAAACGATCTTATAAATTTTGCAACCTCAACAATTTTATTTGCGTACCTAATCTATGAATCTGGTTTGGATATTTCGGAATCAGATTGGGACATCCACTTTGTATGTTAATAGATTCTGAATATACTCAACATAATGAAGTGAAACTTGGTACTTGTAAATAATTTTACAGTCTACCTTAACAAAATAAGTAAGGCCTTTCAAAGTGTGTGCGGATCGAGCCACAAAGGTGACATTTTTTGGCAGAAATATGACACAAGTCATTGGTTTTCCAAATAGTTAATGTTAATTACGTTGGTAGAATTAGGACTAGATGAGAATTAAGTTATAAGTTTGTTGTTTTTTTGGATTTCCAAGTCCATGAGGGTGGCCTTTGTCCAGCAGTGGATATTCTACAGCTCTGATGATGATGATGATTGTGTAGCCTTTTCGGGCGATATGGTCGATGAGCGACTACGTCCTTTTGTAATTGAAATAAAAAACAAAGGCCTTTCAACACTTACAATGCTTTGTTTTTCGCCAAACCAAAGACTGAGCAGTTTGTGCTCTACACTACACCCTATTATGAAGTTTAGCTAAGTTTGACTTGTTACTTCCTAGTCTATTAAAATGCCGCGTCTTGTGTCGCCTTACGCAACCGTTACGTGGCCTGTCGTTCTTTGGAGCTAGGATCCTGACGAATATTATGGGCACTGACCTAATACTCGGTCACTGGAAAACTTTAATGACATTAAGTTGATTATTTGCCAGAAGTTATACACAAAACGCCTATCACATCCATTACACGTGATAGGTTGTATATAAATTTATAAATTAAATTAGTTTTAGTTATATCTAATCTTTGGGTCGTAAAATAAGTTATTTAAGATATTTGTACTTTTCTATTGTTGCCTGAAAATAAATAGATAGATAGATAGATAACACTTTATTGATCACCACATGTAACATAAAATATACCGAGGTATAAAAACAAACAGAAATATAATAAAACAATTTTGGGCAATTCAACGGGCGGCCTTATCGCTGGAAGCAATCTCTTCCAGGCATTATTATTATTAAATATTATTGAATTGAATTAAATTAAAGGTTATTTACAGCGTCAAAAACTGGTATACATGCTATACGGGACGCTGCAAAGCTTGGGGCATTGTAAGATGGATTAGGCTTGTGAGACCCTTAGACTACTGTAGTGATGCGAGATTTTTCTTTCCAATTATGAGTCGTGTTTTGAGTACAATGGTTTCACATAGTTTATGGTGCATCGTTATTTCTCAAACAGTTCAATTAGCGGCTTGTTTGAACTAGTAAGAATATTTTGATTGAACGAGTGAGATTGTTCAATAATGACAGGGTAACTATATAAAGAAAGCGCGAACTTTCCTGTTTAACTGTTTTATTTTCCTACGACTAGATTACACTAGTCGAAGGTTTTATATTATTTCTTCCAAGTAGTTCAACAGTCGAAAGTTAAAAAAGAGTCCCTTTCTAAGTTTTGACTGCTTCTATCTAAATAATTTCTTTAAAATTCCTTAAAACATTATATTAATAAGACTATTTTAACATTTCATCGCTTCTTAGGCGCGGTGATGCTATTTTGTCATATTTATTATATTTATATTCGAATAGGCCCGAGAAAAACAAAGTTGAGCAATCAGGAAGGGTTTCTAACTATTTCACTATTCATTGCTGTTGCCAATTCCCTTTGGCAGGTTTGTATGCACACTTCCGTACTCGCAACTTTGTTTGTCATTCAATCAAATACTACCGTTGCGAGTGTTTCCTAGAAACCTAACATAAACATGTGAATAGATAATTTAATTTTATATGTTATAAAAACAAACAAGACATAGGTGTACTGTTGGTTCTTTGTATTTTATGTTGATAATGTTACTTTGTTATAGTTAATAGAAAAAATACATTTTAACGTCCCTGTTTATAAATAAATTTACCGTATTAAAAAAATAAACTATTCCACCTTAAAAGTATCTGGTATGGGACTTATCACAAATGGACACAGTATAGCCCAGTACCACTTCACTCCAAACACACCCACCATATTTTCTTTACACTTCGACCAGTCCAAGTATTCAAGAGAGACAGTGTGTCTATCCCTACTGGTTACTCCTTTAAACACGTTCCGGAGATGGAAGAAGAACAGCGCAGACGACCAGATAAGTAGACCTCCATTCATGATCCATAATAACACGTAGAGATCATCGATTCCCATCGTCTCAGTTGCCATGAACCGCAGAAGCGGATTGAATATACGAACCATAGAAAGTATCAAGGCAATATCGTCAAACTTCGAAGATATAAAGAGATAGTTGTAAAATACAATGTACGCCATAGATATCATGATATAGCCGAGGTAAGCGACGTAGTAGCGTCTGTTGTTGAGCCCGATGCAGCGAGAGAAGAACACGCAATGATGGTCTCTTCTCATGATACAGGTGTTGCAAAACCTGCAATGCCAGCTGTTTGGAGGTCGATAAACCGAGCAGTGTTCACAGAATGTGCCGTTTGGGTCGGATTTCTTCAAGCGCGTGTCCGTCAGTATACTCATCATCATATTCCCAGTGATATTCACGAACAGAAATATCGGTAAGATTGTATGGAACCACTGTTTGACTGGTCCGAACTGGTACTGCTCAATGATCTTTGGTCGGACGAGTGTCATCTCGAAGATGAAGATGAGTGGAGTGACGATGAACACTATTACATAGCATAGAACCTTTTCATAGTATCTTGAAATGTGTTTCATTGCAAAGTCAAAGATAAATAAAAGATTCATTTTCGTCATCAAGGTACAAGCAAACACGATTCGCAAAGTCTGAGTGACGCTGACATTTTATTAAGTTTGACTTTTCGGAGAGCGAGATTACTTTTAAAGAGATTGCATTCTTTGCGAAGGCTTTATGCTACGGGTAAACTTTAGAGTTATGCCTTAATTTAATCCCAAAATCATGCGATAAAATCCCGTATGTAGGTAGAAAGAATTGTGATCGCGAAAGTTTGAGATATGTTATTTATGAACACATTTTTCTTGACAAGCTTTCTCAAAAACGTAGGCTTTCAAAATATCACATTCATTCAATTTATTTCCGTAGTTTAAAATTACAAAACATAGAAACGTCCACTTACAGCATGAAGAAGAGATAATTATTTAATCTTATGTTAACAAGATAAGGCACATGCATTTGTTCGCTCCCTGTCCCTGTGTCCAATCCCTTCTCTTTGATAACAAGCGATTAGAAAACACAGCTCTAATTGTTGGTATTTTAGTAATTTCTTTAAGACACTAGTAGTTACCTATAATATCAATAGCTTTCTCTAACCTTTGGCAACATGCAAAATGAGTGGTCCTGTGTGTACCCCGCCATGTAAGTAGGTATTACAACAACAAGGCAGCAGCATCACGACTCTGCCCTTTACGCCCTTCACATCCGTTGGTAATGAACGCAAAAGGTTTTAATATCCTTAGTATTTTTATGGTCTGTTTGCTTAAGCTTATTTAAGCTATGGTCTTGTGACATTTTAGTTTTGATATTTACTCTTACGTATTACTATCATTATTTCAGCTGTAAAACGTTTACACATGCCTCCCTCATGAGGGGTAGTTGCCATACTCACCACGCTTGGCAGGCGGGTTGGCGGACGTAGTATGGGATGTTGTTGATACACGAAAAGACGCAGCTGCCCATATTTCGGAGGTATCCCTTAGCAGGCTCTTATTGCATCCACGACGTATATTCATTAAAAATAAGTGCCTAAAAGTTTGTGCTAACGGAAGAATAGGAACGTAAATACTTATAAATTCAGTTTTTAGCTTCGTAGTTAGACCCCTTAAGGAATCCTTATAGTTTCGCTTTGTCTGTACGTCTGTCTGCGGCTTTGCGAAGAGACTATTACTCCTCGAAAGCTGTAATTTAGCATGGAAATTTTATAAAATAATGACTACGAGGTAACGCTTAAACAAAAATATGAAAAATAATTAATGATACCTCCTATACAAGTGGGAATACTTCCTATACATTTTTTTTCTTGATTCTCTCATCGTGTGGGTTACTATTTGTTAAATTTACGGTTCCGTTTGCGAAATATTAAAGTTTTAAGCCGTACCCCCTCTCTCAAATCTATCTGAATCTTTACAAATCTGAAAAAATCATAAATATACTTTTGAATATATCCATGTACATACTTTCTAGGAAAACTATAACGGTTAAACTCATAACTTTAGTTTCGGAAAAGAGATATTTCATTAAACATACCTAAATACCTAATTGAAAACGAAAAGTTAATAACTAGCTATAAATATGTTTTGATAAACGTAAAAAAACATTCACCAACTTCTAATCTCAAGTCTACGTAACCCTTCATAGCACGTGGCCCGATACGCGCTTGGCTTAATTTATTATTTTGAGGCAATGTCTAACAACTTACATAATGTCATTGAGGTGTGGTCAAAATTCTTGTATGACAACTTGCCCTTATTTGGGATAACTAAATACACAAAGTATTCAACTAGACATTTATTTATTTTCCACAGAGCACACAGACAACCTTAATAAATGAAAACAATCCTTCACAAATTAGTTAATAAAAATAATACAAGAAATAAAAATAATACAAGAAATAAAATTAAAACAAATATGAAAACTTTTACAAACAAATATTAATCCATATGCTACAGTAGGAAATGAGTCCAGACTCAGAATTGTGTCCACTGTCTTAACAGTGTTATTCTGCCGACCACTTACGAGTTTTAATCACAAACTAAAACCACTTAGTCACAAAGTATCTAAACGTCAAGTACCACACTTTTTCCTCTCTTTAGAATAAGTAAAAATCCTCTCGTATGTTAACGCCCACCTAAGTGTTTATATTTTATTACAAAACCTCGCAGTAACAATAGACATTTATATGAATGACTCTTCTAGTTTTATCATAAAATAGATAATAGCTGTTCCCAGCAATTTCGATGTTTCGCAACTATTAGGCTGCTGTCACATTGGTTGCGATTTATTAAAACTTTACTTGCTCGTCTTGCTCCAAAGTTGCAAGATTTGAAAAACATTTTATGGTACTTTCGAAAGAGGAATACTAATTTTAAAGCCGGCAGCCCTATGTTGCCCCTCGTATCTTGCCTGTAGATGCAGTAGGATTCTGATAAGTGATACCTCGGGAAGATGGGTAGCAGGGTCTTTCCTTGTATCAACAACCCGTACTGCATTCGCCAACCAGCCTGCCAAGTTTGGCAAAAACCTTGGAGTTGAGGAGGTTTTTGCTTACAAATTCATTTTTTTTACCATGACAAGGGTCATAAGGGATGTCCAGCAGTGGACGTCCCTCCCTTATGGCTGAGACGAGACGAAAAACAAATAAATCGTTTTTTTACAAATCAAATTCAAGCGTCAAGTCATCGAACTCAAAAGTCAACTCTATTAAAGCTTTCCTAATTTTTGAGGTGCTGTTCTTGGGCCTAGGACGGCAGGCTTCGTGTCCCCATTGTGGTCACGCCCTTAGGCCATTAGGATCCATTACTCTCTCGATAACATACGGGTATGATCGATAGAGTTTCGACAATCTAGCATTGTTCCAAGATGTATTGGTTGCAAATGTGAATCTATTGCGTTGTCTGCAAGTCGGGGCCGCATGTGTGCTGTGATCCTCGCAGACATATGGTTTTTTTTTAAGATTACGTGAAATCCTTATGTTAATCCTCATCATCATCACTATGTCAGCCATAGGACTGTTATCCACGTCCAGTGCTGGACACAGGCCTCCCTCATTAAACTCCAAGTACTGATCATGAGGGGTTGTTGTCATACTTAGTACAATTCCCACGCTTGGTAGGCGGGTTGGCGAGCGCAGTACCGGAAGTTGAGACACGGAACGACGCCGCTGCCCATTTCCGGAGTTATCCCTTGGCAGGTTCTTACTGCATCCACGATCCAAATATATTTATGCCTGAATATCAGCGCCGCAACCTCATAGATTGCGGTAATACTGGTAATATACTGACTATACTGAATATACGGAGTCCGTTTTTTGACCCCACGCAAAACGTTAGAACTTTTACTAGTACACCTAATTTGTTTCTTTTTATGCGTTTATTTATATAATTTGTTCGTCAAAAATAAATGTATTTTCTTTTTTTATCTAGTTTTTACTTTATTAATAATAAAGTAATAATTAAGTTTATAGGTGCCGGCAGTACCAAAGATTTTTCTTAAATAATACAATGGAACATCTTACCGTGTGGAATTATAAAACTAGAATAATAAAACTAACGCAATCTCATTTGATCACTTAAACTATGGTGTTAATTCGGTAAAATCATGTACAATTACAACGGGTAAGAACATTATGTCTCTTAACGCCCATAAAACTTTCTAACCTACTTTACCCGCTAATTGTACTGCGCATGCGCTTTCGCCTATACAAATTAAGAGATATGCGGTCCGCTGTCGTTAAAATACGTGTGTGTATTTTGACTGCCTCCGTGGCGTAGTTGATCTTATTGCCAACTGATACGCAGGAGTTAGCGGGTTCGATTTCCGGGACAAATATTTGTAACTGCTCTGCAAATATGTGTCCCTGGCCTGGGTGTTCTTCTATACTGATAAGTATGTATGTATTTAAAAAAAAAACGTATTTAAGTATTCCATCAATCATATTATGGTTTCCATAGTACAAGCTTTGTTTAGTTTGGGACTTGATGGTGTTGTGTGTAGACATCAGCATTATTATTATTATATTCAGAAAATAATATCATCATTTCGTTATCTCAGCCCGTTTGCACCCACTGCTGGGAATAAGCCTGCTCTTTTATGCGCCATCTTTCCGGTTCCTTGCAATTTGTGTCCACCGGTTTCCAACGGAACTAACGATGCCAAAATCTTCGGGTCCAGTGTCAAACCCGTGCTGCTTTATGGGTCCGAAACTTGGAAGCTCACGAAATACATCTCTCGCAAAATCCAAGTCTTTGTCAACCGCTGTCTCCGTCGCATTCTCTGAATCTACTGGCCCGGGATCTCTAACGTTGACCTACCAGAGAAGTGCCACGAGTGCCCGATCGACCACCAAATTAGACAACACAAGTGGGGATGGATTGGCCACGCGCTTCGAAAGGATTCTTATCATATACCAAAGCAAGCTCTTGATTGGAATCTCCAAGGGAAAAGGAAGCGTTGCCGTCCTCGACAAATCTGGCACCGCCGCCGAACTGTGTTAGCAGTAAATCAAGAACCAGTGAGCGGGTGGTCTGCCTCAGTTACGGCTTTCGTCCATCTCCTATCATCCCTTCGAGCTGAGTGTCCCGCCTATCTCCATTTCAACCTGGCTATATTCTATGGCTATTTTAAAAGAACATAGTGCTAGCAAAACCAGCAATGCTCAAACAGGGATGATAACACTGTTATGTATCTCTTTATAGACATACAAAAAATATAAAAAACTCTTAATACTTAAGTCTATATAGTCAAAGTTACAGAAAATAAACACCCATAAAATAAAACCGGGCAAGAGCAAGACTCGCGCACTGATGGCTCTGAGCCATCATACAATATAATTTGTGTTAGGGGCGGTTTCTGTTTATTGGAGAACCTTAACAGCGCCATCTTTTGTCAGATAGCAGAAGTTATGTAGATTTCTTAAACTATCGATGACATCTAAAATAAAACCGGGCAAGAGCGAGTCGGACTCGCGCACCGAGGGTTCCGTGCCATCATACAATATCATCATCATCATTACAGCCGTAAGATATCCACTGCTGGACATAGGCCTCCCTCATTGACTTAGAGATCCAAGTGCATGAGGGGTTGTTGCCATACTCACCACGCTTGGCAGGCGGGTTGGTGAGCGCAGTTCGGGATGTTCTTGCACGGAAAGACGCTGCTGCCCATCTTCCGGAGATATCCCTTAGCAGATTCTTACTGCATCCACGGGCAGGAGAGGAGCATACAATATAATATATGACAAAGGCGGTTTTATATTTGTAGGAGAACCTTGACAGCGCCATCTCTTGTCTGATAGCGGAACTTATGTAGATTTTTTACACTTTCGATGATTTCTAAAAAAGTATGCTATGTAGAGAGATTGTAATAAATTTCCTCTAATCTTTACATATATTTCTAATAGCAATAATAGTTTCAGAGGTTTATCTTCGCAAACTTCGGAGATAAGGGGGGGGGAACGCTATTTTTTTCAACATTTTTGTAAATAACTCAAAAACTATACAATTTAAAGGAAAATTAAAAACTGTTTATTAATGTGCAAATAAATACCTTTCATATGATACCCCACATTACCTAGTAACTTTCCAAAAATTTTGAAAACGCCCCTTCCACCCCCATTGTCTAAAAAACTATGCAAATTAGAGTGTTCGCTATAATTTTCCTATAAAGTTTACATACACTTCTATGAGCTATAAAAGTATCACGGGTTTATCTCTGCAAACTTCGGAGATAAGGGGGGGGGAACGGTCAATTTTTCAACATTTTTGTAAATAACTCAAAAACAATACGGCTTATAGAAAAATTAAAAACTGGTTATTAATGTGCAAATGAATACCTTTCATATGATACCCCACACGGCCTAGTAACTTCACTTAAAATTTTTGAGATCCCCTATCCGCCCCCCTGCAATCAAAATAAGAATATTTTTTAACACTTTTAAATATGCTATATTAGTAAAAAAGTGTTGTCTTTTACCATTTTAAATTTCAAGTCGATAGCATCAGTAGTTCTCGAGATATCCATGTGTGACAGACAGACAGACAGACAGACAGACAGACAGACAGACAGACAGAGTGATTCTATAAGGGTTCCTTTTTACCATTTTGGTCCGGAACCCTAAAAACTATGCTTATTATAGAAACTGTTTTAATTTTCATGTAGTAGAAACACTGAATAAAAAACATGATATAAAAAAAATGAAAGTAAGAGTCTCCTCCTTCAAATAAATGAAAAAAACCTTATCAAATTACGATTCCGGCGGGATCCCACTTTAAATAATAATTAATTTTTAATTAATTAATGAAAATGGGCAGCATTGTCTTTCCGTCTATCACATCGCTTAATGCGCTTGCCAACCCGCCTGCCAAGCGAGGTGAGTATGGCAACTATTCCCCTCATAGAGATGAGGGAGGTCCGTGTTCAGTAGTGGACGTTTTACGACTGAAATGATGATGATGATGAATTAATAAATAATTAAGGTTTCTTGATCGTGTTTTACCTCAGTGTGGTTTAACTCTATAAAATTACCAACCTATTTTGTAGTCTAATAAAAAAAAACAATAAGTATGTTTTTTAATTATTGTTTATTCAGTTCAGTGGGCAATATGTGCATTCGTAAACTATGAGCAGTTGTTATACTTTACAAGTCGCGTGCGCACTTTCTCTCCTCTATTATGTACATATGTATATGTCTATTGAGTGGTTGTATGTAAGTGTGTGCCGAACTGTTTGCAGTATTCTAATATTAGTACAGGTGATCAACAATACCTCACGTAATACGAGCAGGAAATCAAATGAACTCTCTGTTTAATTTTGAACACATTCAAAAAAATTGAGATCATTACAACTAAGGCCATTACATCTATTGTAGATGATTTGTACAGCGTCAGCAACTGGTAATCATGCTGTACGGGACGCTTTTTTTTTTTATGTTAGATAGGTTAGCTCTTGATTTCTTCCTTGCTATCGCAAGAATGAGATCGACGATGGAGCGAGCTTCCCTAGAAAATGCCTATTAACTCTTTTCTTAAACGTAATCGGGTCATAAGAGGTTGGAAACACAGACGATGGTAGTTTGTTCCAGTCGAGAGCAGTGCGCATTATAAAAGACGCTGCAGTGCCTGGGACATTGTGAGATGGATTAGGCTTGCCCAGCACCTATACCATCCTCTCAGGAGATTCTTAAGTCGTCTGTATTTTTGTTGTATTTTCTGTCCTGGCGGAATCGAACCCACCTCTTGCATATCAACCGGTAACTAAACCAATTGGACTTTTTATTAACACATATTTAACCGGGTATTTATCGCGTTATTTATCTATCCGATCGAAACGGCGGGCAATAACAAAGGTAAATAACGCGATATATACCCGGTTAAATATGTGTTAATAATGTGTCGTGATCGCGAAAGTTTAAAAAAGACAATTGGACTATAAAAAAAGAACTAAATCCACAAAATTTACGAAAATGAGTTCAATATGTCCAAGATAGTTCTTATGGTCAATAAGTTCGATTATAACTACATATTACAGCCTAAAACCAGATAAATTGTCATTTATCTGTTAACTATTTGTCAATAGTAGTAGCAGTTTGCTTCTCATATTTACATAGTAACAATAGGTACATTAGAATCATCATCATTACAGCCGTAAGTAAAGGATATCTCTGTAAGATGCCGCTGCCCATCTTACAGATATATCCTTTGGCAGATTCTTACAACATTCACAACCGGCGGGGTTCTACTGCCGGCATTCCACGGTTAAGCAGAGTAATCAGGAGCAAATCTCCTTTAAACTTCAATCTGCAATATTTCAATTATCAATGTGAAATGGCTTTTTCCTTAAACTAATGAGACACGGAGCTATTCAAAACATTGTTCAAAAATTCATAATATTTGTATTACAGTCAGCTTTACGCAACTCAGTCAGCTTTAGACGTATTTTCCTCTGAAATTAGTCTACTTTGCTAAAAGGATAATATATTATAATTTTTGAAATATATAACTGATTATATGTGCACCTAGGGGTGCACATATGGATTAGGATCCATTCTAACAATGTCCCAAGCACTGCCAATACCAACTACTGATGCTGTATAAATTATAGCAGTTAACATTTCCGCAACTACAATCATTAATTCTTATACTCATATAATCCCACTAATATTATAAAGCCGAAAGCTTGTTTGGATGGAGGTTTGTTACCTCTTCACGCAAAAACTAGACTACGGATTGAGCTGAAACCTTGTACACGTATTGATGTTGACCAGGATTAACACATAGGCTACTTTTTATTCGGGTACAACACATGCGAAGCGGCGGGCAGAAGCTAGTAATTCATTTAATGAAGAAGGGCCTCTAAATGGTCTACGAAACTTCAGCAAGATGATAGTAAGTTAGGTACGTGGTGAAAGCCGTATTTTGTTGATGAAATGATATCAAGCCACGATAAATCCAACATGCAGGGGTACTTACTCATATTACTTTTCTAATCATAAAACAATCAAATAAATGTATGTAGTCAATTTAAAAAAAAAAACCTTTGTATTAATTATGTGCCTTCTCGTTTTTATTTAGCTGGACTTTATCAGCCGGTTCCTTATAGGATTTAATATAGAAGTCTAAGAAGAGGACGATGAAAAGTAGACAGTTTGCTACCATGGAGTACGCCGTGGCGAATGTTGGTGGGCAGTGCGATAGGTGGTAGCTTCGTAGCAGGTGCGCTATCATTATCACGAACTGGATCTGGAAAGAGAGAATACTCTTTTAAGTACTCGTAATATATTTACTGAAGCATGAGATAATCGTTAATCTTAAACAGGCATTGGTACGGGGGTACCAGAAAAGAGGGCGAAGGTTTTAGAATAAACAAAAAAAAATTAATTAAAATACATTGAGGTCACAATAACACCGGTCCCTTTGTACTGTTTGATTACGGTACTGATTGATTTTGGTGACCCTAGGGGTGACCCTACCGACGGAGGAGTACGGAGAGGAGACGGAGGACGGAAGGAGTACCCTTCTCTCATTACAAGACAGTGCTAACAAAAAAGGTTTTTTGTAAATCGGTCAACGCGTTCGGTTGTAATCGAGTCATGCACAGACAGACAGACAGATAGCGCTATGCATAATAGGGGGCTTCGCCCCTAATAAAAACAAATATTTAATAACAAATAACACCTATATCTAAGGGGCGCTTGAAAAAACTCTCAAAAATAATTCGACACGTGTTTCGCCTCTCTACAAGGCACCTTCAGGAGATATCGTCTTCCCGTTCGTCACGGAATACACAAGAAACATCAAAGACGCAGAGGTAGTTTGCCTAATATAGAACAATACCACGGCTCCCTGGACGTCATGGGTGGCAGCAGCATCTTACCGTGTATCAACATACTGCGCTCGCCCACCCGCCTGCACAGCGTGGTGATTATGGCAACTACCACATGGATAACCATGAAGGAGGCCTGTATTTAGTATTGGACGTTTTACAGCTGGAACGACAAATAGATATATTTCACTTTCAAAATTAACGTGAGATATATTTACTATTCATTGAATGTCGAACGTGAGATATACTATTCATTGACGACGACGTGTCGTGTCGGCCCCGCGCGCGGACGGGCATTCAATCCCATGATGATGATTTTCTTGAAAAATCGAAACGTGTCGGAATAATCTTCGACGTTACAATACTACGTGAGTCATTCCCGTTTTTACAAAATAAATAGATATATATTTATAAATGAATAAATACACTTACCAACTGCATAGCAGTGATATACTTCTTCCACCACAAATATTTAGCCAACGCCGGGAACGCGGACAATCCATAGTACGCGTACATAACAACATGCACGATCGAGTTCAACATGCAAGGTAACAGGATCGCGTACGTAGGATCGTATCTGAGGACGACCCAGGTGGAAGTCACCATGTACGAGTGATGGTACACGTGCAGGAATGTAGCCTGGTTGAACTTCTTACGGAGGACGAAAAGCACGGTGTCGAGGAGTTCTGTCAGCTTCAGGAGGTAGTAGAAGTGGAAGGCTCGTAACTGAAAGTTAACAACGGTTCGTTAATAAAATGCAATGAAAATATTTAGTTTTAATTTCGCTTATGCTGAGATGCAGGAGCACCGCCCTCCCGCCCGCTAATTATGCACATGCAGGGAGAACTAGGTTGTCAGTGCAGCATGCACACCCAAACCTATACGACGACACGTGTTTCGCCTCTCCGCGAGGCACCATCAGGTGAGACGCTGAGGTGTTGACTGGTCGGCCGCTGGAAGTTCCAGCGGCCGACCAGTCTAGGTATAGTAGGTATAGGTATAGGTACAGTATACAGTGTACAGACCCACTGGTCGATAAAGGCTGATGATGAAGATGATGATGATGAAAGGGAGGCCTATGCCCAGCAGTGGCTGGGCATTTGATTTTGCCATTCGCCTCTGTCATAAGCTATTCTTAGTCAGGTGCAACCCACGGTCTTCCGAACATCGTCAACCCATCGGGTTGGTGGACGACCCCTTTTTCTGAGCCCTTCTCTCGGCCACCACTCAGTCAGCGTTTTCGTCCACTTGTCGTCATTTCGTCTGGTCAAGTATCCTGCCCCATTTGAGCCCTATTATTCGCTCGCCGACATCCTGAACCTTAGTCCGCTTGCAAATTTCGACGTAGGGGACCCGGTCTATGAGTGTGATGCCGAGCCTGGCGCGCTCCATGGCTCTCTGCGCAACGCTGATTTTTTTTCTCCTCTCAGTTTAGTCATCTATTATTCAGAGGAAATAACAGGTCAATACGTCTGAAGCTAACTAAGCCGCGGGTTTCCTCACGATGTATGTTTCCTTCACCGTTAAATCGCGTGTTAATTGATAATCCATCTAACAATGTCCCAGGCATTGCAGTGTCCCGTACAGCAGGATTACCAGTTTCTGACGCTGTATAAATCATCTATAATAGACGCAAAGTTCTACCCTTCCTTATACATATATAAAATGAAGTATGCAAATAAAAGTAAATAATTGAATTAGTTATTTACTTACGTAGCCAATCTGGTCCTCAGTGTTGTCTAGACAGGGCGGCATGAGTCCGTATTTGAATAATATTGGCACACCCTGTATATCACAATACAATTTTAATCAAGATGTTCGCAGTAAACAGTTTGCAAACTATTGTACGAATAAAATGTAAAAACAAAATATATATAAACAATAAGTGTAATAAAACGTGCCGTCGGGTGCCGGCAGTAGAATGTTGCCCCTCCTCTCTTGCCTAAATACCTTAAGAATCTCGGGAATAATCAAAGGTATTACGCGATAAATTCCCGTGTTTTTGTTATTATATTAAGAATCTGCTTATGGATACATCCGGAAGATGAGCGGCGGCGTCTTTCCGTGTATCAACAACACTTACAGCGCTCGCCAACCCACCTGCCGTACGTGGCGAGTATGGCAACAACCCCTCATGGTCAGTATGTAGTGATCCAAGAGGGAGGCCCTTGTCCAGCAGTGGACACCCTACGGCTGAGATGATGATGATGAATAAAACTTTATAGACTCAACCTAAAGTATAAACCCGGGTATACAAGACTCACCATATACGCCGAATATACGGACAAGCCAACTTGAACAATGTTATATACCATCAGTGGACCGTGCAGTTTGTACGCAGGTCTCGACCTCATGAGCCAGGGCCCAAGTTTCAGAACGAAGATTAAGTACAGCAGCCATATTGCGAGTATCGTTGCTGGTGTGTCCATTAGAAGTAATCTGCTAGTGTATGTCCCTACAATACAAGAAAGTTTTCAAATTGGATTATACTAAACACCTCTCTCTCTCTCTTTTCTAGCCTTAAGAAATTCACTGCTGGACAAAGGCCTCCCTAATTGAAAACTAAGTAAATTTAAATGTTCGTTCATTAAGGTCCAACTAGTCGCAGAGGCAAAGTCGTCAGTGAGCGCGGCCTAAATGTATGCTATCTCACCTGACATAGTGTGTTTACCCGCGTGCTAGAATGAAATGCACAATGATTCATTCCTAAACCGACCGCGCAAAAATATGTGAATAGACTTTTAGCACAAGGGTCATATAGAAAAACTTGAGTGTAATCTTTTCAAAATAACATTTATTTCAACTTTATAATAATTAAACTATGTCGGAACGGCATTTATTTTTGAGTTTTCTTTCTCCGTATATTATTTAGTGTCGTCCAAAGTTGGGCTAAAATCAGTGTTGAAATACGAAAGTTTAGAAGCTTGTATTTTTGAAATAAATACTTTTTTTACGGTTTGGGGTGTATACAAACATAGATTATGACGAGATAAATTGATATAATCCTTAATGTTGGATGGTTAACGTCAAACAGTGGAGTAGTTGCCCTTCCACGTTTGTACGGAAAGATGGGCGACTCGTTCATCCTTAAAATCGGTTTTTAAACAACGCCGTTCTGAGGTAACACACTATGAGCGATCCGTGCCTACGGTATTTTTCAAGATAACCCAAAAAGTACCAGTACATAAAAGATGAGTGCAATTTGTAATTATAACCAGTGTTACAAGATTTTACGGTATAAACCCTTCTAATGAATCCTCACATGATACCCCCATAGAGATAGAGGGCAGACCCCACGTAATCTTGTAACTCCACTGAAATGTTTCGATGGCCCTTTTCAAGAAATAGGAACATATTTTAATTTTCAATATGTATGAAGTAGCGTCTTTTAAAACTATTCTATATATCAAGCCGATAGCATTCGTAGTTCTTGAGATAAGTAGCTGTGACAGACAAACGGACGTACTGACGGACAGACAGAGGTTCCACTCCATAAAGGTTACTTTTACCACTTTGGTGAGGAACCCAAATAATAGAAAAGATTTTGTACACTTACGTTCACTTTCGTAAAAATCCTTCAAAATAGAATCATGTTTTGCTGTCATTTTGCACATAAACTAATTAACTGATTTTGACAAAAACACTATTTAATTAGTCAATCCTAACTTTATAATGATCGTCAGCGGCAGCTTCAAACTTATTTTTGGCATGATATGGGTTTTAGGTTATCATATTTAGTTAGAATTGTTAATTTTTCAAAAAATTAAACTATCTTGAGCTCTCTCAAACCAACAACTAAGTAGATTTACAAGGGTCGCCATTTATATGCAGCAGTTCAAAATAACGTTTTATACATTTTTACGATCCAATTTAGTATTTAATTACCTGCAGTTAACCTAAGATGTACGTAGATAGCCTAAAGTTCAATGACAGAAGACATTAGGTAAAATAAGGTAGGTTTTGTGATTATAATTTCATTAATGAACCGTTCAGAGTAAAAAATAAAAAAGTGTTTTCTACTAAAAATAACGGATGAAGCTGGCAAGCGGAGAAAGCAAGTTTGTGATTATTCATAATTGCTGTCATTGTCAATAAAAACATGTTTTTGTTGTTTGGTTAAAGCTAGATTTGACTCACTGAATAATAATTTATAAATTAACTTGATACTGGCAGAATTGTGTAAAACCAAACACAAAAAGCCATAAAATAAGAAGACAAGACAAGATATTAATGATGTTACAAGCTAGTCAATTTCGAGCTTAGATCGCACACTAAATATTAGCAGTCTTATGCAATATCATCATCATCATCATTACAGCCGTATGATATCCACTGCTGGACATAGGCCTCCCTCATTGACTTAGAGATCCAAGTGCATGAGGGGTTCTTGCCATACTCACCTTGCTTGGCAGGCGGGTTGGTGAGCGCAGTTCGGGATGTTCATGCACGGAAAGACGCTGCTGCCCATCTTCCGGAGATATCCCTTAGCAGATTCTTACTGCATCTACGGGCAGGAGAGGAGGGGTGAAATTCTACAGCCGGCACCCCACGGCTGCCATAGTACGTTTGTGGCTTTTGTGGTTACGTGGTCGAGCTGCTTGCTCCATAGGAGTTTGCTGTCTTACCAAATTCCGAGATATTAGACCTCTTTACTAAGTATCAGTTTTGTTCCAAACAGGGATGGGAGTTCTAGCTTAGGTGTCTTTTTCTTCCTGGTGAACAGTACCAGTTCCGTTTTGTTGGGGTTTACAAATCAGCTTGTCTTTTTGGCACCATGCTTCCACAATTCGGAGTGCCTTCTGCATCTTCTCACATAGAGTCGATTCGATGAGCCCCGATATCATGATTACTAGGTCATCGGCGTAGCCTATTGTGAGGATGCCGTCTTTGTTTAGGGAGTCAAGGAGTTCATTGGCTACTAGCACCCACAGGAGGGGTGATAGCACACCGCCTTATGGGCAGCCAGGAGCAACATTAAATATAAATTGTAACCTCATCATAGTATAAACAGCAATTTTTGATTTAATACTCAGAATTCGCATCTCACAGGTACATAAACTTTTCGTGTATCGTGTATGAGAAACAACTCAAACAACCTAAAAATAATATATAAATTAAAATATCCACAATCAGACAGCCGCAATGCTACCACCCCTAATTATTTGAAATAATACTCGTAGTCTTGATAAGTAATACTTTGAAATACCTAAAGTCATAACTGGTAAGTCTAGAATTAGTAGTAAGTCTAGTATGTAAACGTAGGCGTTTAAGATTCTGCAAGAATCGTTTAATAATTATAAGCCTTTGTTAAAAACAAAGGGCTCTAAGAATGCAAGCAAAGTAACTTAATTAAACACGTAAATAAACAGTAATTGGACGACCCGGAACATTTCGGTTGCATCCGCGATCCGCCGTGGAAGGAAACGATATCTTCCTCTAACATTTTATTTGATTGCTTCTTATGAAACAATACTTATAATATATAGGTTTATGATATATAGGATATTAGGTACTTATATTATTAAAGGTTACTTTGTTTTGTTACTCGTCACTGTTGAATGTAAAACTTTTAATAAAACCTCCCGGCTGTAGAATGTTACCCCTCCTCTCATGCCTATGAATGCAGTAAGAGCCTGCTAAGGGATACCTCCGGAAAATGGGCAGTAGCGTCTTTCCGTGTATCAACATCCCATACTACGCTCACCAGCCCGCCTGCCAAGCGTGGTGAGTATGGCAACTACCCCTCATGGAGATCCATGAGGGAGTTCAGCAGCGGACGTTAAGCGGCTGAAATGATGATTCTTCTAGTCTACTGCGCAGTAACAAATAAATCACATATTCTCATAATTCACGTCTCCATCATATAAATATTAAAATTTACTTCGCTAATAGCAGATGTAAATAATACGACACTATTAAAAATGTCACAACACAAGTTTGGCAAATAAATGACATCACACAGTGTGGGTTGTGTCAACGAACTGCGAAAGATTCCAAAACACGAAATGCAATGATGATTCAATAATTGGTGATGGAAAATAAATAAGTGAAATCGGCCTTCAATTAACTTCATCAGGTAATTTTATTAGCTAAGTTGTATATAATGATCTTACTAGAAATCACTTTTATACATTTAGTGGTATATATTGTGACGAGCTCTGTGGCGCAGCGGGCGAAGGTCCACCTGCGACGCAAGGGGTTGCGGGTTCGATTCCCGCCTCGGGATAAATGTCTGTATGACATAGGTGTTTTTCTGTATTATAGAGGTAATAAAAATATCTGTCTATGTAGTATAATGTATTAAGTATATCAGTCATCTAGTACCCATAACACAAGCTCTGCTTAGCTTGGAGCTAGATGATGCTGTGTGATTTGTCCAGAATTATTTATTTATTTATTGTTATAAGGATTTATATAAACAGTTTTTCATGTTGGAGTGAACATTTTCCACCTCTCTAGAGTTATCTAACGTTTTCTGTTCTTCAAGATATTGAGCTTTAATATGATAGTTTCAATGAGGAAGAAATGATACAAAAACGCTTTTGTACGTTTTTGGGATGCTACTGTTACTCATCCCATCCCCGGAACCGCATGAGTTGGCGTTCACAGGGCTTGATGCTACTCTCTTAACCATTTTACGAATTTTCATCTGGGAGGAAATGAGCGACGAGATTTGTATCTGGCTCGGGGACTATTTATTTAATTCCATTGATCCGAAGATAACTAAAATGAGAATCGAACATGAGATTCGTAGAAAACATAGAACGTAAAAAACCACGGAGTAATCGATTACTCCGATTTGATGTTAAGCATTTGCTAGGTGTACCTATTTGTATGCGTTTCGTAATTATATTGATCTTATAAATAAATTGTCCTTTCTCATCCATTAATGATGTTTTACACCGTGGGGTGGCAGAAGAATGTTGCCCCTCCTCTCTTACCCGTGGGTGCAATAAGAATCTACCAAGGGATACCTCTGGAAGATAGGCAGCAGCGCCTTTCCATGTATTAACATCCCGTACTGCGCACGCCAACCCGCCTGCCAAGCGTGGTAGGTATGGCAACTACCCTTCATGGTGGCCCATGAGTGAGGCTTGTGTTCAGTAGTGGACGTTTTACGGCTGAAATGATGAAAATGATGTTCCATCAGTCTTTACTCTAGGTGCCAGAAGCCCACAGGCAAACACGTCTTCCAAACTGCTGGTGCATCATTTCTATTGCTTTAATAAATTACCTATACTGTAATGGTTTCTTTCGACTGAACATCTGACAGCCATTGGAGCAGAACCACGAGATCTGTCGAACACGAACGCAATAAAAACAGTATGCGGTTCTACGACCCCGCTTGAAAGCTTACATTCATTTGTTTTTATAGAATTGGCGTGGGGTGCCGGCAGTAGAATGTTACCACTCCTCTCATGCCCGTGGATGCAAGAACCTGTTAAGGGATACCTTAGGAAGATGGGCAGCAGCGTCTTTCCGCGTATCAACATCACATACTGCTTTCGACAACCCGCCTGCCAAGCGTGGAGAGTATGGCAACTACCCCTCGTAATCTTGGAGATCCATCAAGGAGGCAAATGTCCAGCATTGGATGTGGACGGCAGTCCCACGGCTGTGTTGATGATGATAGTTGTACGTTTATTAAGTTCTGTATACTTTATAATTATATTATAACTTTGACGACCTCCGTGGCACAGTTGGTTTAATAGCCGGTTGAGACGCAGGAGGTTACGAGTTCGATCCCCGCCGAGGGACAAAAGTTGCAACATATCTACAGAAAACGAAGGCTCTATGTAAATTATTAACATATTAGCTGCTGCCCGCCGGTTCGCATGCGTTGTACCCGCATAAAATGAAACCTATGTGTTAATCCTGGTCAACAACTATACGTGTGCAAAATTTCAGCTCAATCCGTAGGCTAGTTTTTGCGTGAGAGCAACAAACAGCCATACTCGCAAACTTTCATAATAATAGTTGGAGATTTAACCGGGTACTTATCACGTTAATTACCTTAAGACAATAAAAAAGGTAAATAACGCAATGAATACCCGCTTAAATATATGTTTATAATGTGTCGTGATCGCGAAAGTTTAATAAAAAAACTCTAGATTTCAAATGTTTCTCTTACTCCTTTTATGTCTGATCGCCTTCCCACGAGCCGTTCCGCCACGTAATATCAATTTGTGTCCATAAGCGCGGGCTGTGGGGACCATAGAAGTGAAAGTGGGTAATTGAGCCAATTTTGAGTTCGCATAACGCACCTTTCTTAGGGTTTCGTTGTACAACAAGAAACCATTATTATTATTATGATGAGCCATTTGCATCCCACTGCTGGGCAAAGGCCTCCCCCAATTCCCTCCATACATCCATTATTTTGTATAAATTATCTTTATACTTATCTTATCTTATCATTATAGTTTCGCTTTGTCTTTCTGTCTGGCTGTCCGTCCGTCACCGGCTTTGCGAAGAGGATATTAGTCCTAGAAATCTGTTATTTTGCATGGATATATAAAATAACAACGCCGGGATAACGCAATAAAAAATCGTGAAAAAATTATTAATTTGGGGTTCCTATACAAGTAAAGTGATGCACTTTTTTCGCTTGATTTTCCGATCGTGTGGGTTATCGTTGAATAGGTATTTTAAAACCGTTTCGAGATTGCGAAGACAATTTTTCTATGAATTTACTATGACAACTTTAAGGAATAAGCTAGATTTTTAAGTTTTGGAGAAATAGTCGCTCATATAAGTAAGAATACTTTCAACCAAAAACTCAGTTAATTCCTGTTAATATGTTTTGGTAAACGTAGAAAAACATACATCAACTTTTAACAACAGGTCTACGGCTAACTACGGAACCCTACATAGCGTGTGGCCCGACACGCACCTAACCTAATTCATTGTGATTATTGTGGTTTGCATTGTCTTAGATTTGCTGTAATCTTAGAAAGTAATTTATTCGTATTCAGTCAAGTGGTAGGTCACCAGCAAAACAATTTTCTGATCTTATTATTTTCAATGCTCTTAGTATTTAGGTGCCGGAGGTAGAATGTTTCCCCTCATTACTGGTCCGTGGATGCAGTAGGAATCTCTCGCTTGATACCACCGAAAGACAAGCAGCAGCGTCATTCCGTGTGTCAACATCCCGTGCTGCGCACGCCAACCCGGCTGCCAAGCGTGGTGAGTATAGCAACTACTCCTCATGGAGATCAAAGGGAGGCCTGTGTTCAGTAGTGGACGTTTGACGTTTGCTGAAATGACGTAAAAACATTATATTAATCCAAACACCTTCGTAATATGTTCATTGATCTGTGTCTCTGATTTCACTTCAGGGATCGCTTTTACTTTCAAGGACGACTACTTTCTATGCGTCACCGCAATCGAATTGGAGCCCAATGCGGTCGGGATACGGACTGGAATCGGCTGAATACCGCTAACACATTCCGAAGGCCAGAGTGAAATAGAGTGAGATTGATGCGTTGATGTTACGTTCTTTGTCTCTTTATATTGTCTAAGCGCTTTCTCTATGAAGCCGTAGGGTGCCGGCAGTAGAATATTGCCTCTCCTCTCTTGCCCGTGGATGCAGTAAAAGCTTTCTTAGGGATAGCTGCGGAAGATGGGTAGCAGCGTCTTGCCGTGTATCAACATCCCATACTGCGCTCGCCTACCCGCCTGCCAAGCGTGGCGAGTACGGCAACACTATTATTATTATTATTTATAGTAGGTGTAGTGTTTTACGGTGAAGAAAAACATCTGAACGAAGTGTGGTATTAACATAATATTAATTACGCCTTTGTAATCAAATTAACACATCAAATACTTATAAGAGCTGAATAATACTTAATATTTTCAAGGTAAAGTATCTCAATTAAACACTATAACTTTAGATAAGTACCTCTTCATCTTAGTTACTAGCTTATAAAAACTATTTCCCGGAAAATATATCTACGTCGTATCCATATGTAGATAAATTATTTGTCTTGTTTTTTGTGCTTATTCCATCTGTTGTTTAATTACAACATTTATAACAAAGTTAATAGTTGTGACATTTTGACATTATGATATGACGCAGAAAGTTTTTGTGTTACGAGATGACAAGTTAGAAGGGAAAAATAATAATGTAGGATTCAAAAGTAACAATTAAAGTATTATATTTATCAACTCTTTCAGCTTTATACGGAGACTAGAGGGTAGGTTGTGCGCGAGCTGCAAAAATATTTATTCACTTTAAAAAAGGCAAGATCACAGGCAGGTAAATCGTCTGAAATTGACGCAAAAGATTATTTTGATTATGATGAATGATAAAATCGTCCGTCATGACCTACGGTGCCGAAACGTGGACACTTACGGTACAGCTGGTCCACCAGTTTAAAGTCGCTCAGCGAGCTATAGAGCGTGCTATGCTCGGAGTCTCTCTGAAGGATAAAATCCGCAACGAGGTTATCCGACAGAGGACCAAGGTCTTCGACATAGCACATAGGATTAGCAAGCTGAAGTGGCAGTGGGCTGGCCATATCTGCCGAAAAACCGATAACCGGTAAACGAGTTCTTGAATGGAGACCGCGGCTAGAAGGAGTGATGTGATGACTTGCAAACGGTCGCTTGTAGACGCTGGACGCGGCATGCTGAAGACAGGGTGAAATGGCACTTATTTGGAGAGGCCTATGTCCAGCAGTGGATTAATATAGGCAGATGATGATGATGATGATAAAATCGTCTGAAGTTGCAATAATCACCTTCTTTCTATTTTAGTGACTCCGTTACTGGAGGTTAGCTGTAATCTGGCAAAGTGGAAGGGGGCAAAATACCTGGCAAAAGAGGGGTCCATCTTATGCCAGTATTTTGCTCATTATGATCAGTTTGTTGCGCTCGTGTCGTTATGTAAGACCCATATATGGTATTATATAATATCCTATAATCACCATGTTTAACAAAATGCATACTTTTTTAAAATTTGCAAAAAAACCTACTTTAATGATTTCGTTCCTATGGAACCATCTTGGAAGTAGAGTCTGCTAAGGGATACCTCCGGAAGATGGACAGCACCATCTTCCCGTGTGTAAACATGTTGCCATACTCACCACGCTTGGCAGGCAGGTTGGCGAGCGCAGTACGGGATGTTAATACATGGAAAGACGCTGCTGCCCATCTTCCGAAGGTATCCCTTAGCAGGCTCTTACTGCATCGACGGGTATAAGAGGAGAGGTGACATTCTACTGCCGGCACCCCACGGCAATACATAGATGTAGTTAAATTTTTGTAAATTTCGAAACTAATCCACTGAGAGTACAAACAGATAAAAACTCTCACAAGATCCATTATTTACTGCTGTTCTAAAAACTGGATCTAGTGAAAATTTTCTAAAAGGAAAACTCTTACTAGATCCAGACTGGATCTGCTGAGAGTGATACCACAGTTCTCGTCTCGCGGCCCTCATTCGTAACATTCTACTGCCGGCGCCGCCCGGTACAGCCGCAGTCTTTACTCCGCCGGATGTCACTTGCATTAAATCACTAATCGAATCCGGCAGAATAATAGCTTCGGAAATAATTTCAACTGATAAACAACTAATATTTATCATATGACAGGATGTTCTTAAATGCTGCGGTAATAATCATGAGACGTATAGAGGTGTATAGCGACAAAACTGATTGTTGTCGTTTTTAGGGTTCCGTAGTCAATGGGTAAAAACGGGACCTGATTACTTAGTCTCCGCTGTCCGTCTGTCTGTAACCAGGCAGTATCTCATGAATCGTTATAGCTAGACAGTTGAAATTTTCACAGATGATGTATTTCTGTTGTCGCTATAACAAAATAAAATAAAAATTTAAAGGATGCAACAATACAAGAAACGTGATTTTGATTGAATAATTGTGCGGAACCCTTAATGCGGGAATCCGACTCGCACTTGGCTGAGTATTTGGTAGAGTCGCATGACCTATGTTTAGTGACATCCTGTATTTGATATTTATGTTTCAGGTAAATAAATTACTTATTTCCCGGTCGTAATTAAACGCTTCTTCCTTTTTACAAGTGACCACGAAAAAACAATGTTTTGTTCCATTTTTGTCTTATTATTATCACTGCTGGACCTAGGGCTCCCTCCCTACAGGTTGGTACTGATCATGGGGTTTTTGCGGTACCGCGCTTGGCAGGCGGGTTGGCGAGTGTAGTACGGGATTTTGATGCTAAGACGCTGCTGCCCATCTTCTGGAGGCATTCCTAGAATATTTTTATTCACAGGCAAGAGAGGAGAGGCAATATTCTACTACCGGAACCCCACGGAAAGGTCTTATATCTCTACGAAATTGACACAATAGTTAAATTTATCAAAATTCCTCATTATAATAGCCTAAGCGTTTTTATGTCCCTTCAAATTCCGTTTTAGAGACCTTCAACGAGGTAATTCTTGATAGAATTATGAAAAGGCTACATTGCGACACCGCGGTACAGTCAGCTCTATACAGTGTTGTTGATCATTAGGGACCGAGTTTAAAAATATAATAAATAATGCCGTGCCGTGGGGTGCCGGCAGTAGGATGTTACCCCTCCTCACATACTCATGGATGCAGTAAGAGCCTGCTAAGCGATACCTCCGGAAAATTGACAGCAGCGTCATTCCGTGTATAAACAATCTTACTGCCATAAGAGGCCTGTGTTCAGTAGTGGACGTTTTACGGCTGAAATGATGATGATGAAAATCGGTTAAGTAGTTTACAAGATATGAGGGGGTGAAAGAGGGGTAATAATCGAATGTCTTCAGATATACCCGAGTTTGATATCAAATAAAAGGAAATTATGTGTAGAATGCAACACTGAAGGAGGGGATTACAAAATAAATTAGATAACCTCCGAAACTAAGTAAAGGGTAGGTTACTTAAAATTGTTATTATATAAACTTGTTAATCTAGCAATGAATTATTAGTATCCGCAATCGGATCCGAATCAATACATACATACTGTGTCGACTGTCCAACTTTACCTGCTGATTGTACATCAGAGGAACTCCGACCCTTCTTTTTAGACAACAGTGGATGATAAATTATTGATTATTGATGCTGGTATCGGACCACCTGCCTGCAATTACGGATTGTTATTGCCGTGGGGTGCCGGCAGTTGAACGTTGCCCCGCCCGTAAGGGATACCTCCGGAAGATGGGTAGCAGCGTCTTACCGTGTATCAACATGCCGTACCGCCTGACAAGCGTGGTGAGGCATCAACCCCTCAAGATCTGTAGATACTAGGAGACCTATGAAGGAGGCCTTTGTCCAGCAGTCGACGTACTACGGCCCTGATGATGATGATGATGAATTTATTGCCAAATCTGTTATACCATTAGTCGGCTTGCACCTGTCAGATATAAATTTTGAACGCAAGAAGAGGTTGCTTGAGATAAATGAAGTGACTTAATATGCTATACTCGTAGTAAACATTAACCTAATGTTGACCTAGGGTCACGACACTATTCACTGTTCGTTAAGTTACCATATTTTAACCCGAAGACTTATTTAATTACTTTTTTGTGAAATCCAGGCAATAAGTCTTTTTGATGTCAAAGTGTCAATAATAGCTGACTTGTTTATGTTATAAGGTTTACAACACTTTGATATGTAAAGGAAAGGTCTCATCATATCAGCCGCAGGACGTCCACTGCTGGACAAAGGCCTCCCTCATTGATCTCCAAGTACTGCGGTTGGAAGCCGTCTGCATCCACCGCCGACCAGCAGTTCTCACCAAGTCGTCTGCCCATCTTGTAGGTGGACGTCCTACGCTGCGCTTGCCGATCCGTGACCTCCATTCGAGAACTTTGCGGCCCCATCGGCCATCTGTTCTGCGCGCTATATGGCTTGCCCATTGCCACTTCAACGTGCTAATCCGTCCGGCTATGTCGGTAACCCGAGATATTCTACGTATCTCTTCATTTCTGATTCGATCCCGTAGAGAAACCCCGAGCATAGCCCTCTCCATAGCTCGTTGAGCGACTCTGAGCTTATTCATAGGGCCAATAGTGAAGGACCACGTCTCGGTTCCATTAATCATCACTAAGGCCATATGTCATCATATGGTCATATGTCATTGGTTCCATATGTCATCATCAAGGAAAGGTCTATTTCAACCGAATTCAATAGGAGGAAGTTCTCAATTCGTCTGTATACTGCGCCAATTATCAATGGATTTTGATGTACAGCAAACTAGCCGCACTCCGCGGTTTCACCCGCGTAGTTACCGTATCCGTGGGAATACGGGGATAAAATAACATTTCTGTTACTCAAGGATAATTTTAGCTTTCTAATTGTGAAATAATTTAGAAAATCGGTCCAGTAGTTTTTGAGTTTATTCGTTACCAACATACAATACGACATACAAATTTTTCCTCATTATAAAATTAGTACGTACATATATGTATATAAACACGCCATTTCGAGTCCACGTGTGGCCTCGATCCTTTCTACTCCGGCCACTGCGCACCTTGCCAGTGATCTATTATAGCAAGAATATTGAATTATAAACCGATCTATTACTGCACTGGTTGACCAGTTATCGACCTCTGGTGAGTTGGCATTCGACTGGAATTATGAATGGGTTGTACGTTTAAACGGGTCATTGTTTTCTGACGATGAGGTAATTTAAACTTATGTGTTTTTTTATTAGGTGCTTTATTACCTAAATTGCCCTGCAGTGGGACACAAATGGCTGAAAAATAAAACAACTTCTACACGCTTCTTTCTGTTGTAACAGATTTGATAAAAAGCCTTTTTTGCCACAGAGTCTGGAGTCTTTTTTTATGCAAATATTGTGTTAGAAGACTCCGCTTGTACCTACGTAGGTAGGTAGGTAATAAGATAAGCTTCAACAACAAATATTTTGATTTTAAATTATGTTTTAGATTTGAAATACCTCAGATTTTACCTGCGGATACTGATCTAATTTCTAGATTAAGTAGAAATTCCTTTGCAAATCCGTCTCTGCCCGCTCCAGTTACGCGCTTGCGCCAGCGCCTGCGCACGCCTTAATCACACGTCATTGCGATAATTGTTTAATTACTCACGTAATTCCATGAATTCGCTCGAATTTTACAGTAATTTGAAAAATTCACTTGATCTGGATTTAGATAGACGTTAAATATGTAGTTTGATATCGGTATTTATAGAAATTTTAAAATTACCTTTTTTGTTACAGTTTTGCAGTTTTGTTATATACTACTGTGTACATGTGTACATCCTACTCTATATATCCTACTATATATACCAACAAACCTGGTGCATAATCTGATGAACAATTATTATAATAAAATCACAAAACTATTAAATCTTCTTAAACAATTAACTCTCCGTAAATTTATTAATCTCAAAAACCTTTAAACAGAACTTGTCTCTGATTAAGCAAGCGCTAAACCATGACATCGTTAAAACAATGGAGCGGGATCAATTGTTTGCTAGATTGGGATCTTTCAGACAAATATTTATGAATACTGCCGCACAATAGACCGCGGCGAATTGTAGACAACGGCGACCTAGGGGGATCGGAATCAGGGAGTTTGTTGCCATCAAGGTAATGGCGTCTGCCCTTCCTGATTATATTTATATGTTATGTTTTTAATTATGTATGTATAGTCGCTGAATATAGGTTCATACTTATATATTTAATAAGTACTTAAGTTTAAATATTTATGACGACACCGTGCCTTTTTCATTCTTGTCGATTTTAGCCATCCTAAGGTTGCCTGGCAGAGATCGCTTATAGTGATAAGGCCGCTCATTGTACTTCTACTTTTAGTTTTGTAAGTTTCTTTCTATGTTAATTTTTGTGTTAGTATTAAGTTAAGTACAATAAAGAGTTATCTATCTATTCTATCTATATCTATTGGTGGTTGAATTTGACCGCCCGCAGATCGTCGGTGGATGCAGGCCGCTTGCAGCCGCAGTACTTGGAGATCAGTGAGGAAGTCCTATGACTGATGTGATGATGAACATCTATTATAAATACCACAGAGCACCATCAGCACTAGTTACTTTAGCAATACAACAAAACTACAACCCCTAATAATTAGCTATCTCAACTTTCTACTAATATCATAAAGTTGGTGATAATTTTTGTAAAGTCCACATTGGTATTAAGTTTTTGCCCGACTTATTCACGACTTGTCGACGGAAATAACTTTCATAATTTTGTATAAGATTGTTATAAAACCTAGGATAGGCGTTAACACAAGAACGGATCCCAAAAACCCACATTTCACTCTCCATGAACCAATTTTCAAGCGCATAATATACCCGCGGGCTGATTACGTACCTGGCGACAGGTATCCAACAGGCGTAAATCTCTCAATCATCGCTGTAAAACGTCAATACGTGTGCAAAGATTTGCGCCTGTTGTTATAGATACGTAATCAGCCTGCCGGATTGTCGTGGGGTGCCGGCAGTAGAATGTTACCCCTTCTCTCATGCCTCTGGATGCAGTAAGAGCCTGCTAAAGGATACCTCCGGAAGATGGGCAGCAGTGTTTTTCCGTGTATATCTTGTACTGAGCTCGCCAACCCGCCTGCTGAAGCGTGGTGAGTATGCCAATAACCCCTCATGTTCAATACTCGGCCACGAGGCCTTTGCCCAGCAGTGGACGTCCTACGGCTGAGGTGATGATACCCAGATTACCCTCCATCTAGTTACGTGATTGTGAGTTCGTCTCAGCAATCAGTGTTACTAAAGCTGACCCAGTGTGACCAAGTCTTTAGCGAATTTGCTTTCTAAACGCTTATGAATATTGAAGCTGATGACTGGTACGAACGTGAGGTTAGTCTTAGTGGATTATCTAGGCAAAGTTGTTATTTTCACGCGGCGTAAAAGTAACTTCGTCTCGCAATCACACTTCGTTATGCGCCGTGAAGTTCCTATTTGCATTACGTTCTTTGTTCGCCGTCTAGAGAGTATTTTAGTTAGTGTGAATGTTAATTTAATTTTAGCTGTGTATTTTAGTTTAATATTGTTTTACGGAACTTATGATTGTCATGTCAACTTATGATTGACGACCTCTGTGGCGCAGGCGATTGTCCGTCTGCGATGCAAGAGGTTGCGGGGTCGATTCCCGCCTCGGGCCAAATATCTGTGCGATCTGCGGATATTTGTTCAGTCTGGATGCTTTTTTTATATATAATAAAAAAATAGCTATCTATGTAGTACTTATAATGTATTAATTACATCAGTCATCCAGTACCCATTACACAAGCTCTTGGGGCTAGATGATGCTGTGTGAATTTTCCAGCATTATTTATTTATTTATGTTCAGAGTAGGACTCTGCAAAACAGTTCCATTAACTTTTTCAGTAGTTCAACGTTCCCATTGTTTTTCTGACACCAAGTTTAGTTGGACACGTATCTTCTTCTTATCAGCCGTAAAACGTTCACTACTGTACACAGGCCTCCCTCATGTATCTCCATGTGGGGTAGTTGCTATACTCACGACGGTTGGCAGGCGGGTTGGCGAGCGCAGTAGCAGATACTGTAGAAATATTGTTCTTTATTAACTTTGTAGATTCCGTTGGGTTTTATGACCTTAATTGGTACCTAGAAAACATTTTCACGACCACGTTTTTTCATAATTAACACAGGAAGTAGACATAGTGTATTATCAAAGGGTTGTAAATTTGTTATATTGCCGAAATACTTAGTGCTAAATGTGCTCTAGGTCTTATATAATGTTATTATTATATACTATTGTTTAGAACATTTACCGTAACATTGAGCGTTGACCTCCGGCTTGTGTGAAAATTTTCAGCTGTTGTATAATAGACTATCGAGTGTTTTTGTTAATATTACGTTCGATTGTTTTATAATAGAGGTTATTGGTTCTTTTTAGTAGACCATGAATTGTCTTCATTTCAAGATTATTGGTCTTCATTTCAGCCGTAAAACGTCCACTACGGAACACAGGCCTCCCCCATGGATCTCCATAAGGGGCAGTTGCCATACTCACTTGGCAGGCGGGTTGGCGAGCGCAGTACGGGATGTTGATACAAGGAATGACGCTGCCGCCCATCTTCCGGAGGTAGCTCTTAGCAGGCTCTTACTGCATCCACGGGCAAGAGAGGAGAGGCAACATTCTACTGCCGGCACCCCACGGCAAATTGTTTGTAATGTATTGGTCTTATATTGCTTATAATATAAATTCGGCACAGGCCGTTAGAACACGGCACTGATTTTCAGTGACGAATGTTTGTCTGAACCAATGATTTAAATCCTTAGATGTGCCCTGACAACAAAAACTGTGGCATTGTCTTTATACGTGTGTCAAACTGTTATTGTTACTATTTATTGTGAAATCGTAATGCGCGACTTTCATTGAAAAAAATAACACTCCACGTCCGTTTTACACTGTATTAAGAGGTACACTGATTCCAAATAAGTGATCCCACTCATTTCGTGTAATAAAGTTAAAAAAAAATTGCTGGACAGTAAGAAGAGATTGTCTTATACCAGACGACTGACAAAACACTCAACTTATTTTTTATGTAAATAGATAGATAGATAACACTTTATTGATCACCACATGTAACAAAAAATATACCGAGGTATAAAAACAAGCAAAAATATAATAAAACAATTTTATAATTTTTAATTAAATATATACATAGAGCCATACACAGACCCGAGACAAATATCTGCAGAAAAGGACATGGCCAATTTCTGTATGGGCGTTGGCAACATTTGTCAAACAACAAACATTTGTCACGTAGGAATCGAATCCTGCTTCGTATCAGTCAACTACGGAGCCACAGAGTCACAAATGTTTCTAAACATATAGTACCAATTTCTTCTATAACTACAAGATACTTTGAACTATTAAGCCCAACAGTGAAATACATACAAAAACTGTTAAGTCAACTCCGCAGCCAACCTGTATATGACATGCCTTTGTAAGGCAGAAGGTTCTAGCATTTCGCAAGGGTGGTTGCGCAAGCGCAGGCCCGTGTCATATTCGTATGCAGGGATGTCGCGCCGTGTAACAGTTAGCACACTGGACGTGCACGTGCTAATTGTAACACGCACTTGGGTTTATGAGGTGCCGACTGTAAGGTCAGATGAATGGAAATGCGAATGTCACCCAGGTCATAACACCTTTTAGACCTTTATTTAATTACTAGCCGCGCACGGCAGTTTCATCAGCGTAGTTCCCGTTCCCGTGGGAATACAGGATTAAAATATAGCCTCAGGGATAATGTAGCATTCGAATTGTGAAATACTTTTTCAAATCGGTCCAGTAGTTGCGGAGCCATACAATGTATACAAACAAACAAACGAACAATTAAATCTTTCCTCATTATTGTAAGTGTAGGTAGATTTAGATAAGGTTAAACTGCAGGGCAAAGGCCTCCCTTTCCTCTTGCCACTTATCTCTATTTTAAGCTCGTTGGAGTCTTTACTAAAGGAGCCAAGCTACACCTAGAGTAGAATAAAAAAAAACTGCTGATGCTATACACCGCACCATCTTAGATTTTTCACACGGAAGATGAGCTTGCAGATGTATCTTTTGGCAGATTCTTACTTCATCAGCGGTCAAGAAAAGAGGGGCAACATTCTACTGTCGGTACTCGACGTCAACTACTCTGAAAGTTTAATTTATTAACCTCTTCATGCTTATTAATTGATTGGCCCTTTATAAGATGTTCAGTTTAAGTCTGGTTAGCTACATTTTGTCATTGCAAATTGTCATAGAATCATCGGCCTACATTGTTAATATAATAGTTATGAAAGTGATCTGGTTTTTGTCGCGTTTCGTGATGCTGCATAGGATATTGCACTTAATGCAATAGTTGATGTTGTAAGCTAGAAACATTATTAGTAATTTACCAACGAAGAATCCTTTGTTGATACTAACAAGGAATACATATTTATACAATGGAACGTATCATTTTTTAAATAGGAAGGAAGGAATAACTTCAATAAAATAAAACAAAATGTTTGGTAGGACGCCTAAACCTCTTTTGTTCATAAATTTTCCTTCTTTATGGTTTTCTTTGACTCATAAAATCAGTATCTAAGAGGTTTAATTGTTCTCTTAAATATTTGACTTTTTCAAGTAAATTTAAAATAATAAAATATAAAGTTATCTAATTACCAAAACGCGTGTCGTTTTACGTTTTATTACGTTTCAAAATGCACGGGGACTATTGACCAATAACACTAAAGATTCTCCATAAGAAGAGAGTACGTGCTTGCAACTGTCATGTCTATTGCGACACCAACAGAACCATGGCCATCAAACTCAAATCTGTTATGAACCCAATTTCTATCGTAATAAAGATCAGGATAAACGTGATAAAACGTGAATAGCGGTAGCTATGTACTCCGAAATTCTGGCAAAAAAGTTTGAGCCCTAGAGTAACGGACATAAAGTGTAAATTATATGTGTGTAGTTGAGTAATGCTCGGAAATATGAATGACTGAACGGCACTCGTGTGGTTTTCGATAACCGTTATGCTGCTTGCATAATCGAATTTCGAACAGCTGTAAAATCAAAACACGCGACTTCTGTTACGGTTAGTGGTATTTCAAAATAATCACAGACATTATCATGACTTTGCAGTTATGTACGTTTGAAAATGGAACCATAAGTGCCTCTTATGGACTCATGGTGAAACAAAATTCTACGAACAAACACATGGACTTATCAGTGGAACAAAATAGTGGTTTATTTATTTATTTTATATAATTATATCATTACAAAGCTTATTGTAAACTCACTTTCTTAATAGTAATATAATAAGTTAAACATCTAAAAAATACAAAAAGAAACTAAATAGGTAGGTATTACAAAACTTGCACTTACCTAACACAACATAACATCGAGATCATAGAAAATATAACATATATATATATATATATATATATATTCTGGTGACTTGGTACCTATATACAATAAACTCGTTGAACATTTGGTAGGTAAAAATAAATATAGCAAAGCAAATACAAAAAATAATAACAATCAGGCCTACGTAACTCAGGAATGCACGCTCAGTCATCATCCGTCCATCTACAAATAAATCTAGTTGAGGATGCTGGGCAAGGAGCTTATTGTCTTTGTGCACGAGGCCTTCCTTTTTCCGTAGAAACGTAGAGTATGAATGTAGGATACCTATGTAAGTATCCTATATTCAAAATCTACGCTCTTTTTGCCACTTGACAGTTATCCCTATACATAATAAGATTTTGTGAACCACTAATGGTTCTATGAATGTTCTACGTTTGAATCGCTCGTCTATGACTTGACTATTTCACTGGAATCGAGTGGTATCAACCAATCGAGTCCCTTGGCGAGCAATTAATCGAACAAAAAAAACACGCGAGTCATAGGCGAGCGATTATAAAATAAACTTATTGACGTGTTCCTGAGTTAATTTTGTAAACGCCGGGATATCGCTTGCGTTTCATAATGAAGTTCGTAATATTACTTGTCGGTGTTTTTATTGACATTAATATAGGATTATTTGCATTTTTTAAATGAACACAATAGTTCTGATGGTTTGCTCTAAGTTATGCACGGTGGAGACAATGGCGTTGTGAACAATGAAGACTTTGTACTTGCCGGTGCAGTACCGTAATACTTGGAAAGTGCTGTCTGGTGTAATGTTTTATTTATAAAATAAGTTTAATATACCATGTTCTTGGCTGATATGAGTATCATCTTGTAGAAATTGATTGTTTGGAATGAAATAAGAATTGTGAAACTATACAATCTTGGAAGTCCATAAGGTCCAACAGTGGACTGCGAGGTCTGTAGGCATACGATAGATGTGTTTATTTTATAATTCTTTAATAAAAATAAACCGACTACACAGATAAAATCCTTGACTTGTTGCTCAAAATACCTAAACCTCAAATAACCTAAGAATTTCCTTCGATTTATCATGGATCCCATCATCAACTCGATGTTAAAACAAGCAATGTAATGCCTTGAGTAATTCTAGTAGGTACGATAGATGTGTGTATTTTATAACTCTAGTAGGTACTATTACAATTATTTAATTCCTCATGAGTCATTATCATTAGAATCGAGTTTTGAAAAAATTGCAACCAATATGGAAATATGTTCTTTCGAACCCAAAAAGATTTTTCCATATAGGTTCATAAGCTTCGGAGTTCTGAGTTTAACCAAAGATTAAATAAAACTACAGACGATTTAATGAAAACCTCGTCCTTTTTTAATGCTGGACGGAGGAGTATGGAACAGTTACTTATAAAATTGCCCTTGTTTCAGGTAATGAACCGTCTCTTTACTGGCCCGGACCGTGAAATCCAGAGCCTTGAAGCAGAGGAAACGCTCACAGAAATACAGAGCGAATAACAAGTTTGGTACCATCTCAGCCGTAGCACGTCCGCTGGTGGACTGGTTGAACAAGTTGGGTGCAAAAAGGTATTTTAATAGTATTTTTTTAAACTTTCACGACCATAGCGCATTCGTTGTGTAATGGGTGTTTATCGCTTAGTTACTTTTATGTTTATGCCGACGTGTCGATAGGATTGCACCTATCGTGGTCGTGAACAGAAGTCTTATCATTTCAGCCATAAAACGTCCACTACTGAACACAAGCCTCCCTCATGGATCTCCATGTTTTACGTTCTAGTTACCATACTCACCACGCTTGGCAGGCGATTTGGCGCTGCTGCCCATCTTTTGTAGGAATCCCTTAGCGGGCTCTCACTGCATCCACGGGCATGAGAGGAGGGGTAACATTCTGCTGCCGGCATCCCATTTACACGGAAAGACGCTGCTGCCATACCCACCATGCTTGGCAGGCGGGTTGGCGAGCACAGTACCCCCACGGCAATTAATTTAACATGATGTATAGAGGTACAGCGTCATGAACTGGTATTCATGCTGTACGGGACGCTGCAGTGCCTGGGACATTGTTAGATGGACTAGGCTTGCCCAGCAACTATACCATCCTCTCAACAAAGTCGGTTATATTCACTCGAAAGAACATGTCAATACGTCTGAAGCTGACTAAGCCGCGGGCGATGTTTTCCTTCTCCATTAAAGCACGTGTTAATCTTATATAGCAACTAACCACACCCCGCAGTTTCACCTGCGTAGTTTCCGTTCCCGTGGGAATTTCAAAAAATCCCTCCTTAGTGCACTTCTAGGATACTTAAGGTATATGTGTGCCAAATTTCAAGTCTCTAGGTCCAGTAGTTTAGGCTGTGCGTTGTCTGTCAGGTAGTCAGTCACTCAGTCAGTAACGGTAGAGTTTTATATATATTGAATAATAAGATATTGGTGGAGTTGGTTTAGCTTAGTTACATCCTTGCAGCAGAGGATATCAGTCATATATAATAACGTGGATCGACCGGCAAACCGTATATGGAATCAGACAAATTGTACTTTAATTAGTGATTTATGCTTTTCGACGTTTTTAATAGAACCGACATAAATATTTATCATAATATGAACGAATGGATTAATGATTTCATTTATTGCTCCTTTCGCAAAGTTGTTTACAGATTTTTCTCTTTATGTAACAGTTATCTTTAGGTAATATACATACTTATGTCCGCACGCGCTGCTTTGCTCGCGTTGTACGGGGATAAATAGTAGCCTGTGTTAGTTCTGGTACATCTTTATATACTTATAAATTATAAGACGTGAGCCGGCAGTAGAATGTTACCCCTCCTCACATGCCCGTGGATGCAGTAAGAGCCTGTAAGTAATCCCTACAGAAGATTGGCAGCAGCGTTTTTCCGTGTATTAACATCCCGTACTGCGCTCGCCAACCCGCCTGCCAAGCGTGGTGAGTATGGCAATAACCCCCTTATAATCTTGGAGATCCATAAGAAAGGTCTATGTCTAGCAGTGGACGTGGACAGCTGTCCTACGGCTGAGATGATGAAGCTATAAGTCATCATTTCAGCCGTAAAACGTCCACTACTGAACACAGGCCTCTCCATCCTCATGGATCTCCATGAGGAGTAGTTGCCATACTCACCACGCTTGGCAGGCGGGTTGGCGAGCGCAGTACGGGATGTTGATACACGGAAAGACGCTGCCGCCCATCTTCCGAAGGTATGCCTTAGCTGGCTCTTACTGCATCTACAAGTATGATAGGAGTGGTAACATTCGACTGCCGGCACCCCATGGCAAGCTTAAAAACTTAAAATATTACGAAACAATAATGGTCTAAGTCTCAAAAAGCTTAAATGGCGTGGTTTAAAATTTAACGAGAGATGGACACAATTAGTGTGAATTGCTGGCAACACACTTCCGGTGCGAGTGAAAGCGACGCGGCTACAGAAATTATAAATAACAATGGACGTGATGTGGGAACCATCGTATTGTGCAGATCTATGCTGGGTAGGAAGGGCTGGTACTGAGATAATTTCATAATTTTTCATTTCAGTCGTAAAACGTGCACTACTAAACAAGCGTATGGCAACTACCCCTCATGGATCTCCATAAGGGGTAGTTGCCATACGCTTGGCAGCGGTTGGCGAGCGCAGTACGGGATGTTGATACATGGAAAGACGCTGCTGCCCATCTTCCTGAGGTATCCCTTAGCAGGCTCTTACTGTATCCATGGGTATGATAAGCGGGGTAACCCATTTACACGGAAAGCATAGTCCGGTAACGTTGTCATGGCCATCTGTGGTCAACAACATATATTGTCAATTCGAAAAAAAAAACACGGAAAGACGCTGCTGCCATAATCACCACGCTTGGCAGGCGGGTTGGCGAGCGCAGTGCGGGATGTTGATACACGGAAAGACGCTGCTGCCCATCTTCCGGAAGTATTCCTTAGCAGGCTTTTACTGCATCCGCGGGCACGAAAGGAGGAGTAACATTCTACTGCCGGCACCCCATGGTACCAGTTTATATAAATATTTTAAAACTGTTAAAGACATCCTCCATTTTAACAGCTACGATTCTCTTAGTAGGAGTGTTCTCCTAGTGAGGAGGTAGCTTTGTAGGTTTACTGGCCCATTTATTTTGTCTTGCATTCATAATTAATATTGTTTGAATTTTCTTTTCTTCTTTTTTTCAACTAAGCTTCACTTAACATGACTCCTCTCATGCCCGCGGATGCAGTAAGAGCCTGCTAAGGGATACCTCCGGAGGATAGGCAGCAGCGTCTTTCCGTGTATCAACACACCGCACTGCGCTCGCCAACCCGTCTGCCAAGCGTGGTGAGTATGGCAACCCCTCATGATCAGTAGTTGCAGATCCATGAGGGAGGCCTGTGTCCAGCAGTAGATGTCTTATGGCTGGGATGATAACATGACTTGTATTGTAAGTTTGTTATGTACACATGAGTTTCGATTCAAAGCAGATCATTTTCAGTGTTTTTATTATTATTTTTGTATTACTTGTTTTGTGTTAGTTAAATAAATAAAATAAAAGTATTCTAAGTTCTGTTCATAAATTTCGCAGTGTTACAAAACTTTTCGCTGATAAGGCATACTTTCGGTTCCGGAATGAACGTGGAAAACGGAAACCGAGATAACTTAATTCGTGTGATTCAGGTTGAATCACATAAATCAAGTTATCTCGGTTTGCGTAATTTGTTGGTTACGAAACTGAATTTTAAAAACGCAAAAAGAGCCTAAATCACTGCTCTACCTTTGTACTCGATATTTTTATGTTGAGAATATGTTTATTTTCTTCAAAAATATTGTATGATTAATATCACTTTATGCCTTCGGGAGATGGGCAGAAGCGTCTTTCCGTGTATCAACATCCCGTACTGCGCTCGCCAGCCCGCCTGCTATGGCCAGTATGGCAACAACCCTCTCATAATCTTAGCGGTGTGCTCGTGGGAGACCTATGTCCAGCAGTGGACAGCAGTCTTATGCCAAGATGTTGATGATGAGAGGTAAATGAAATCGGCCAAGTGCGAGTCGACTTGCGCACGAAGGGTCCCATTAGTCTGTGAAAATTTCAAGCGTCTACCGGTTATTGGCAACCGGTTAAGCAAAAAACGGCAAAAAATCACGTTTGTTGTATGGGAGCCCCCTTTGATGTTTATTTTATTCTGCTTTTAGTATTTGTTGTTATAGCGGCAACAGAAATACATCATCCTGTGAAAATTTCAACTGTCTAGCTATGAAGGTTCTAGAGATACAACCTAGAGACAGACAGACGGAGTGACGGACAGCGGAGTCTTAGTAATAAGCTCCCGTTTATAGATAGATAGATAACTCTTTATTGTACTTAATACTAACACATGACATAAAATAACAAAGACAGAAAATTGCAAAATTAAAAGTAAAAGTACAATGGGCGGCCTTATCACTATTAGCGATCTCTTCCAGGCAACCTAAGGATGGACTTAACCAACAAGAATGAAAAAAGCACGGTGTCATCATAAATATTTAAAGTTACGCACTTAATAAACTTTATACCCTTTGGGTACGGAACCCTAAAAAGGATACCGGAATCCATAAACGAATTCTAGGAGCCTGAGCGCCATTTTTTCACGAAAGTTCGTGCACTATGATTGCTCAATAAATAAATGGTAACAATTTTTCGGATTCCGGTTTCCGGTATCCTTTTTAGGGTTTCGGATTCCGGTATCCTTTTTAGGGTTCCGAATGGTAAAAACGGGACACTATTACTAAGACTCCGCGGTCCGTCTGTCTGTCCTTCTGTCTGTCTGTCACCAGGCTGTATCTTATGAACCGTTATGGCAGAAAATATATATAGACAGTTGAAATTTTTAGAGAAGATGTATTTTTGTGGCCGCTATATCAACAAATACAATAAATATTTAAGGGGGGCTCCCATACAACAAACGTAATTTTGATTGAATAATGGTACGGAACCCTTCGTCTATGAGTCCGACTCGCACTTGGCTGATTTTTGACCCCTGACGTAACTGTCCGAAGTGGACTTGACAATGCGTAAATGCAACGAATCACAAATTATTCTCCTAATAGTTTAGCCTAACAAAGGCTGTCGGATGAATGTATGTCGCATGTGGAAACCTGTATGAATCTGCAGCTCCATCCAAGCGTAGCATCCGGCGTATTGTGTGATTGTATGTGGACCATGTAATCAGAGTCTCCACCACTTGCAGGTTGAACTTGGTGATGTGTTGTCCATGAGCATGTTTTACGTTTCCGGACCAAAATAGTAAAAAGAACAATTGCACATTAATAAACCGTTCTGAGTTTTCCTTTGGCTTTAGAAGAAAGTATAGTTTTTGACTTATTTACAAAAATGTTGAAAAAATACCGTTCCCCCCCTTATCTCCGAAATTTGCGGAGATAAACCCCTGAAACTTTTATAGCTAACAGAAGTGTAGATATATAAAGATTACAACTTAATTATAACGAACTCTCTAAGTTACATAGTTTTTAGATTAAGATGTATTTTGTATGTACATATATCTAGGGAAATAGTAGTAAGATTTATGAGGGAGACCAATGTCTAGAGTGGACTTCCTACGGCTGTGATAATGATGATGACCATGATGATGATGATGACGTTTCCAAGCTCACATTCAGCGCGATTGGAAAGCCGTCGGCCCACACGCTCGCGCCCCTGGTCGATGTAGTGTGAACGCTGTCCCCCTTACTAATTCGACCATTTACTAATTGCCTAGATACATTCGCTAATTAATCAATGCACTTTCATAGACGTACTAGATTGTGTACGCATTTTCACTCATATTAGCTGATATTGCTCATATTATAAGGTATAACGGCAGGCTGATTACGTATCTCGCGACAGGTTTGCAACCAGACGTATTCATCAAATTCATCTCGCGATCATGGCTGCAACAAGTGTAAATCTCGCGAACTTCGCTGACAGTTGTCAATTTTGTAGTAAATAAAAGCAAAAAGCAAAAATAAAAGCAAAAAGCAAAAATAAAAGCAAAAAAAAAGATAGGAATGATCACGAGATTCCCGCCTGTTGCAAGCATGTCGCGAGATACGTAATCAGCCTGCGGATTGTTACAAAAGTGTTGCAGATATTTTTCTAGGTGTTGTTTCGATGTAGTAGGTATTAATTGAACTGCCTTGACTTCTTATTTAGTTTTAAAATGACAGGATTTTATCGCGTAACTTTTTTATTATTTTATCGACATTTCGAACAAACTTCAGCGTTCAAGAACAAGCGTTCTTGGTCGCGGGAGGATTCTGACTTTGGCTAGATTTTTTCTTCTTTATTTGTGCTCTGTAATACAACAAGTGGCAAGGTGAAAGAAGCAGAGGAAGACCAGCGACACGCTAGAATGACGAAATTAAAAGAACAGCTGGCCCAAACCTGGACTAAATAGCACAAGACAGATACTTGTAGGCATCTTTGGTGGAGGCTGAACCTAACCTGGGGTTCTTGCAAAAATAAATGTTAAACGCGCTACCGCAAATGTTCGTGACGTAGCCTGCCATTGGACTGCACTGAAGACCAGCGCCGAGTAGACGCACTAGTGTCTGCCCAGCACAATGCTGTGTGCAGGCCATAATTGCCCTGAACTCTGCTACGCACAAAAATAATCAGTTAGGCCTAGGATTAATTTAGTGTCTTAAAATAAAATTATTTCATTTCATCCATTTATATCAAATGGTTGAATGGAGCAAAAACAAACTGACAACAATTTAAAATGTATTATTAACATACATATAACCGGGTATTTATCGCGTAAATTACCTTTATTATTTCCCGACGTTTCGCTTGGATTGCACCAAGCATGGTACATGGCAACGTCGGGAAATAATAAAGGTAATTTACGCGATAAATACCCGGTTATATGTATGTTAATAATGTGTTGTGATCGCGAAAGTTTAAAAAAGACAATTTAAAATGTAATTAACCTGTAGTATATAAGAAATAAAAATTAACTGTGCCTAATTTATCTGATGTAAGAAATGAAACGCTTTCTTAATTTATTTATTTAATACAACAATTTGTTTTTCTCTAGTTGTATTTAAAGTCGGCACAACACGTTTTTATCTTCAATTGTTCTTTTTCCTCTCTGCCATATAGATTTAATATATATATTGTATCATCATTTCAGTCATAAAACGTGCACTACTGAACACAGGCCTCCCTCGTGGATTTTCATGTGGCGTGGTTGCCATACTCACCACGCATGGCAGGCGGGTTGGAGAGAGCTGTTCTGAATGTTGATACACAGGAAGACACTGCTGCCCATCTACCGGAGGTATCCCTTAGCAGACTCTAGCTGCATCCACAAGCATGAGAGGAAGGGTAACATTCTACTGCCGGCATCAGGCTTTTCTCTCCGCCCTACCACAACAACAAATATAGGTTTAATAACTATAACTACAAACTGTGGGAACAGACTTCACGAGCCGACTGCGTAATGCCACCAGACCTACAACTTCGATTGCAAGATTTATTGGTTGTCCTCAAAGAACAGCCGCCAAGATAAACATATCTCATGCAAGATGCAATCACTGCAGATACTACTTCCCTTGCAAGAGAGTCTATATTGCAATAGCAACAGTGGAGTGTGTTGCGATAGGTTTAACTGTTGCTATTATGCAATGTTTAAAAGTATTTTTATTGTCGTAGTAAAATCCCCACACGCTTCGTTGAAAAATTAATTAATATTCCAGTTTTGTAGTTTGAGGAAAATGTATTGCTCCGTAAATTGTTTAACATAACAGATATACTTAACTAAAAAATCGTTAATTCGGAATAACTGAAGGATAACAGAACAGATAACGATGATAATCGGCGCAGATAATAAGTAGCACAGCAGTAGTACGAGTAGAATGTTACCGCTTCTCTCATGCCTGTGGATGCAGTAAGAGCCTGCTAATGGATACCCCCGGAAGATGGGTAGCAGCGTCTTTCCGTATATCGACATCCCGTACTACGTTTGCCAACCCGCCTGCCAAGCGTGGTGAGTATACCGCTCATGGAGTGACTACCGCTCATGGAGATCCATGAGGAGGAGGCCTGTCTTCAATAGTGGACTTTTTACGGCTGAAATGATGAAGATACATTAACAACACATGCATTTTAGTCTGAAAAATTATCAGATTATGAAATTATTAATTAATGATTAACACTAACATAACTTTTTCAAAAAAAACTCAATTCCACCTACCGCATACGAAGCATGCGGCACACCTATTTATCAAAAAACTTACAATGCTGTGTCGCGATAATCAACGCCTTCCATACAAAGACAGGCAGACATAGTACCATTTTTAGATTTACGAAAGTAACATAAAACATTTACGTACTAAGAATGTGAAAAAGAACATGATTATAAATCTCTCAAAGGCACACTTTGAGACTCTTTTTTTCTCAATGGAAAATAGAGTCTGTGCCTTTGGAAGTTTCCTCGTATTTATCGACAATTTAATACAATGGTGGCGATTCTGTTATACATAGAACTAACTAGCTAAAGTTAATTGACATAAAACGAACTAAAATGATATAGCTATTCGGTTAGTGCCGTTCAAAAATAAAAACGCAACAAATAGACCCAATGTTACACTGACAGCTCTATATTTAGAAACGTCATCTCCTAATTATAGTTAGTTTTAGGTGTTTTAAGTGTATCAACAGACAGAATCAACACCAAGCTTTAAAAATCATTAAAATAGTAAACAATAAAAACCACCATATTATTATCAAAAACAGGACATTAGTGCTTCCGTAGCCTCGCGTGCAAATCTTAATGGCTCATAAATTTTATTACTGATGTTTATCATCATAAACAATCACCGTAATTGGAGATGCCTGAATGGGATGTGCTCATTGACGACGTATTGACGTGTTGGGTTCAAGGCGTTCTGATGTGTTTTTAAGTAGCGATAGCTTTTAAAGTCAAGCTATATTGAAATGAGCCTTTTCCTGGGGAAGCTCTAGAGCTTATAACCGAAGAACCGAAACTTAATAGGATCACTCGTCTGTCTGTTTTTCCTTTTTTCCGAAACGGCTAAAGGCAAGTTGAAAAAAACATACATCAAGGTCTTTAAAATTCTACCTCAAAGTGTTCAGAAGCTATCAACAAGTGTCAAACTGTATGAAAATGGTGAAAATGGAAAATCTCTAGTTCACTACCAGAAGTTTCAAGTTTTTGAAATTTGGAACGCTGGGAGCTTTTGTGGCACAAGAAACGGAAAAAATTCTGAAATTTAGTCATTTTGTTTTTTTTACCCCGTAAAAGCAATAAATAACAAATTTTACGCACCTGACATGACACTGACATGACACCAGTATCATGTCGACCCCACGTGCGGACGGGCATTCAATCCCATGATGATGATTTTCTTGAAAAATCGAAACGTGTCGGAATAATCTTCGACGTTACAATACTACGTGAGTAATCCCTGTTTTATTAAATGAAAATAAAATTTGTTTTTGAATGACTGTTGAAATAGTATAAAAGACTTCAAACATTTAAACTAGTCATGCCTTTTACGGAAATGGTAAATTGACTTCTGATTGGAATTAAACAATTTTCTTTGTTATGTTATGTAAATAAGTACATATTTTTTATATTCCTTTTTCTATAATGCCAAATACATAAAAGTAAATATAACAGTCGAGTAAATTGGCCTTTGACATCTATATAGATAAATAATCATCATCGTCATCATTTCAGCCGTAGAGCCGTAGTAGGTCCTCGTGCAATGCTAAATATAGGCCAATAGGCCATGGCCTCTCTCATGGATCTCCAAGACCTGATCATGAGGGGATTGGTGCCATGTCGAGCGCTGTACGGGATGTTGATACACGGAAAGACGGTGCTGCCCATCTTTCGGAGGTATTCCTTTGCAGTTTCCTTCATTCATGGATAAGAGAAAAGAGGCAAAATTCCCCACTGAGACCGTAGTACTACCACGTAGTTCAACTGGTAGTACAAATGATACACCGTATGGTTACTAGTACTACCAGTAGTACTAGTGACCATAACAGAGGACCGGTAGTACAAATGTACTGTAATGCTCTACTGCCAGCAAAAGTGCACATATTTTGCCTAAAATAAAAATCCATTCAATGTGGCAGTTGTAACACCCAACCTACCTGCCGTCTAGCGTTCGGTAATTGATATCCCCTTGAACCAACGAGTACTCGAAATAATTGACAACATCCTTTATGTCAGTGTTTTGGCTCTTTTAAAACACAATGTGGCTACATAGCCATAAGTTAGGTAGGTACCTCTAGTATATACTCGTGGCTAACCACGCAACTTAGCAACTGCTTAGGTAAAACCTAAGCAAGTTATCTTAGCGTTCTTGGACGCTGGTTCCATAAACACTGAAACGCGTTCGAAACGTCGGGAAAATAATAAAGTACGCGATAAAATGCTGTAATTTAAGACTACCTAAGTAGCGGTTAAATGTAAAGTATACCTTTTTAGGTATAACAAACCTTGTTTATCAGGCGTAGCTTAAGTTTAATTCGTCTATTTAAAATGATCGCTAGGATTGTTGCTAGCTGAGTGCTGTCCTTACAGATAGCATCGCCTGTTATACAAGATGTTTTAAAATATGTGCACAAACCCGAAAGGGGTGATTCTGAACCTCCTAAGAAAAAACTTCAGTTTTACAAAACATTTTTTTTGAGATATACAAGCTTTATTATTATTATATTTGTAACCGGGTATTTGTCGCGTTAATTTCCTTTATTTTTTCACGACGTTTCGACTAGATTGCAGGCAGGCAGGAAAGATTCAAAGGTCGCTCGTCTTCCCGGGACCACGCCTGGTGCAATTCAGTCTATGTTAATAATACCCACTTTCTTATTCAGCTAAGAAAAAAAGAAGAAAAAACATCGTGAGGAAACCCGCGGCTTAGTTAGCTTCATTGCATTGACCTGCTTTTCCTTTGACTAATAGCCGACTTAGCTAAGAGGATGGGGAAGCCTAATCCATCAGTGTCCCAGGCACTACAGCGTTCCATACAGCATAAATACCAGTTGCCGTCGCTGTATAAATCATCTGCAATAGATGTTATATTCAGCTAATATTCAAAAGTTAAAGTTTACACGCATTTTATTCTTGTCTTCATTATTGACTCAGTGGGCCTACTCTTGAACGCAAAATGCGATGAATCGAAATCGTAATCTAGCCAAGCTAACTCTTATGGCCGTACGTAAAGATTGCCATTCTGACGAATATATCGTAATCGTATTCTAGAGTAGGCGCCCAGGCCAAGAGCAGCATTCCTACCAGCAGTTGTACAAGCGCATACAAATTGCATTGCATAACATATTTGGATAGGCCATTATTATTCGAGTCCAAATATCAGCTAGTATGTAAATAGCAGCTACTGTTAGATATCGTTTCGTTACTGGCTGACTAATCAACCGGTGTACCAAGGCTGATGTATTAAAGAGAGGGGAAATGTCGTCTGTAGGTCAACCATGAGTTTTCACAACCTATAATCGCTAGCGACTGTAATTAAAAAATGTATGGAATCTTGTACAGCGCATCTAGCGGATAGTTTAGACTAAACTTCGCAGTAAACTATACTACAGCTACTGTAGTTTGGGCTTCATCTGCTTAGAATTTGGGATTTGCACGACTAATGTCAAAAAAGAAAAATGACCAAAGCCAATGTCCATAAGTAAAAATGTCCGATAATAAAAATGTCTTATAATAAAAATGTCCATGTAAAAGTGTTTCATAATAAAAATGAACATAAAAAATCAGCAAAACAGTGCATCCCGAGCAGCCATGGATGTCCTGTTTAGCCCATAAATATGATCGCCCTTTAGAAACCGACATACTACCCTTTAGGTGAGTTTCAACCGGACCGCGGTTTATGTATCAGTGAGCCTTCCAGTTTAAGAATTCCTTGGGCGGGAGACATTTTTTAAATGATTTCAAAGATGAAAAAGATTTGAAAGTAGACTGTTCCACTCCAACGCAAATAGTCTATTTTTGCTCTAGATAACAACTTGTGCAATGTTATAGAAATGAAAAATGCAATCAAAATTTTGTCTGTCTCCGACGGGACTTGAACCCGTAACGTTCAGACGAACACCTTCACCTTCCTTGTGCAATGTTGCTAATATTTAAATAAATAAATAAATAAATAATGCTGGACAATTCACACAGCATCACCTAGCCCCAAGCTAAGCAGAGCTTGTGTTATGGGTACTAGATGACTGATATACTTAATACAATATACTAAATAGATAGATATTTTTATTATATATAGAAAACATCCAGAACACCCTGAACAAATATCTGCAGGTCATACAGACATTTGTTCCGAGGCGGGATTCGAACCCGCAACCTCTTGCGTAGCAGGCGGACCTTCGCCCGCTGCGCCACAGAGGTCGTCAAATTTAATTCTTTAGTCGTCTTTAACGTCGTAATGTGCGTGCATCTTCATACATTTCCACGGATAAATTGGTAAGAGTGACAAAACAGTCACGTTAACAAAAGTCACTGCTCTCTCTAAGTTTAGCTTAATTATATTTTTTTTTAATATCATGCTTTTAAAGGACAATTAGAGAGGATTGGTTTAGTCCTCCCGCGACCATGACCAGGTGCAATCAGGTCGAATCGCCGGGAAAATAATTAAAAAAGTTAAGCAATAAAATCCTGTATTTTAAAAACTAATAATATTTTAACAAATCGCGAAAGTTTAACAAGTTCTAGAGAGGATAAGTTCCATTCTACCCCAAAACCAAAATGTTTCTACATATTTTAACTTGCCTTATCCTAGCCTTTTTTTTTTTTTAGGTGTGGAAATCATCTAATGACTTCTCCCGCTCTGGGTGGAGCGGGAGGGCGTGTCAGACTTTTACTGACTAAAACCACACCTGTGTCCTTCAGTTGCCCCTTGCGTTCTAGGACTACGGGTTTCCTTTTCAGAAATTCCCCGCGGTCCTAGCTTGCGGGCATCGGCCCTATCGGGCCCCTACGGTTTGTACCATCTCTTTGAGGAGCGCGTGGATCACTACGCGCTGTTGACGACTGGGCTTGGTCTGGTCGATTACCGGACAGCCGGACGGCGAGCTACCCATTGCTCGGCGTCCGCAAGCCCGCGTCTACCGTGGCTGGTAGTCGGGGTCGGAATCTCGGCGGCTGGGGCGTGAGGACGCTCGTTCCCTCACCCAAGCGGCCTTCTCCTTCGCTAGCATTACTGCTTCGCAGAAGGAGGCCACCGCCTGCCACTCCTCCTCACTCCGGACCATAGCCTGAACCAGGGCCCGGCGCGAGAGGTCACTACCACCGATTGGACCACTCCACGAACCCTTATCCTAGCCTGCGAATTTTAATAGACGATGACACTGGTCATCGTCTCGTAAACAATCGCACTTTATAATACACTTTTTAAGGTTAACAGAAATGTAATGTAGAGTTTAGAAAATTGGACCTCACTATAACTTAACTTTGAACAAAGTAACGAACGTTTAACTGGTGTATAGATCCATTCTTCGGCCTCGAATTAACCAGATTCACAATATTCAAATTAGTAGAAGGCTCCGAATCAAAATAACCCACTTGAGATTTATTTCATCATGTTTAAAGGTGTAGGTTAGTTTGTTTAGGTGCATATCCAGGGACTTTTTTCTAGGAAATGACCTATATGTTTATGACTGCTAAGAAATTTTATAGTTTTATTTTATTTATTTTGAGAAACCTTTAAGAATGCTGTTTGGAATTTTAACGTGCGTGATTCCTTGATTGTTGATGGATTGCTGCGGTGGTGCTTTTATTTATGGACTTCTGATCGCAACTTCCTTAAAATTTTAGCTATGTATAGCATTTAATGCGACAAGAATTTTTATCGCCGTTGTTTGTAGAGCAAATGCTTCCAAAAAGAAACAAATACACTGTCTATTTGTCTGTGTTTCTCTTTGTGGAATTTATGTTATATGGTGAATGTACACTAAAGAATTTATCTATCTATGTATCTATCTAGGACGACAGGACAAGAACTACAGATGATGATCTCGGAATACTATGATCTTAACCATGATCTCATATATACAGAAGCCACATACAATGAACTATTTTGCAAATGTCTTAAATCAGACAAACCTTATATAGAATTAAAAAGAATATACAAAACATGTAATATTTCTGTATTTTTGGTAAATAAATAAAAAAAGGGAACAGGACTAAATCGAACCCCGGCGACAAGGTCAACGTCAAAGTCAATAAGTGTTTATCAATGAGGCGTTTTCATTAAAAAGTAAAAACTTCAAAAATAGTTCCCTCGAAACTTATAGATGGCGTTAGTTTTTCTATTACTGGTAGGAAACACAATTTTACAATGACGGCAATTGTAATTAACCACAAACTTGCTTTCTCCGCTTGCCAGCCCCATCTGTTAGGTTTAGTAGAAAACACTTTTTTCTTTTTTACTGAAAACGTCTCATTAGAATAAAAAGCTACGTTGAAAAGTCAATTTAAAAAAAAAGAAAAACAAAACACATAAAGCGCATAATTAAATTCGTTCGCTTTATAAAAAAAAATCCAAGTGAGGAAGAGAAGCGTAGCAGAAACCTCACTTCTCTTCATTGTCGCAATTTTTGTCTTCATATCATGGTTAATTCAACATCAGCATCCCCTTCAGGGTTGCTCATAGAATGCTTCGTTATTTTAAGAAGTTGGGCTGGCTTGATATCACGGGGACAACTCACAATACACCCTATAAGTGCAGATCTGGTACCCCTACCAAAATGCAGCTGCGGGGTAATAAGCCTCCTCTTCAACACGCCAGCGAATTTTATTGTTTATAAACATGTAAATGATTCTAACTTGAAAGAGTAACAAATGAACCAACTGAAATTTTTACTCGTTTTATATAAAAGTAGATCTAGTTACATGCACATCAATCATGAGTCTAAATGTGAGATTATAATTTGTAACACCTTATCGCACCATCATTGTATTGTATGTATATTACCAATGCCACTGTTAGACGTATCTAAACTTTAATCTAGCTTGACATAATTTGCATGATCACTACCTCATCATCATCACAGCCGTCGGAAGTCCACAGCTTGATAAAGGTCTCTACTATTCAAGAGGGGATTGTTGCCATACTCACCACGCTGACGCAGTACGGGATATTGATACACAGACGCTGCTGCCCATCTTACGGAGGTATTCCTTGGCATATTCTTTCTGCGTCCACGGGCAAGAGAAGACTGACGTTCTATTACCGGCAGCTTACGGCTGGCGCGGGTGCTCTTTATGTATATTACCGATGCCACTGTCAGTCGTGTCAAGCCGTGGGGTGCCGGCAGTAGAATGGTACACCTCCTCTCCTACCCGTGGATGCATTAAGAGCCTGCTAAGGGACACCTCCGGAAGATGGGCAGCAGCGTCTTTCCGTATATTAACATCCCATACTGCGCTCACCAACCCGCCTGCCAAGCGTGGTGAGTATGGCAACTACCCCTCACGGAGATCCATGAGGGAGGCCTTAGTTCAGTGGTGGACGTTTTACGGCTGAAATGATGATGATGACTGTCAGTATCTGAGCTTCAATCTACTTTGACAGTTATTTGCATGATCGCTACCTACCTACATCCAAAAGTCGTCTTACAAGGTTCTCACGGTGTATTGTTTTGCTTGACAGACTGGTAACGCAACTTGACAGCTTATTTTGACGGTTGTTTAGTTGAATGTTTTCAAATTATCACTTACTAGCTGCTGCTTGTGGATTTTTCCGCTTGCTTATAGCCTATTAAATATAATTTAAATAAGAACCTGTTGTTCCTGCGATTAGCGAGTTCAAAGAAACAAACTCTTTCTAGACAACTTGATATGTATCAAGACGAAGGGAGGTCTTGATAGATAACATATGTATATCATAGACGGGAGTCTAGTTGTCTAGAAATTATGTAATTACGATAGATAATAAATGTGATAAGGTTAAATAAATGATAAATGAGTAACTAGATGCTAACAAACTGAATGTAATATTATTTTAATTTGAATGTATATTTGTTTAAAAGTTTAATTTGTCTAGTTCTCAGTTCATTAAAACATATTAATTAATTTAATTCTCCGTATGATTTCGTTATGTGTGTTTTAATGTATTTACAAAAAAAATAATTTGCTTTATAAAGTGCAAGTTTTGCTTAGTTTTGAATCAAATAGCATTATTAATTTATCTCTATATCTTTGAAAACTTTCGTGTACATTAGTGTAATAGTGCAAAAGGTCTCTTTTGGTCCACATATATGTTTTGTTTTACTTTATACTTTTATAGTTTAACTTTGGATTGTACTTGTAGATTAATAAATGTGTTTCTAATTTACAAAACTTATTCGATGCTCCTTTTCAAAAAATATCAACAACAGATAGGTACATACAGTGATCAACAATAATCTGGAGCACCACCAAAGAAAGACTAAAGGAATTCTAAAGGATTATTCAAATATCTATACTAATTACTTCTATAAAAAACATTATAAAGAGGTAAAGTTTGTGAGTTTGTTATGTTGTAGGTGGTAATCTCTGGATCTACTGAACCGATTTTCAAAATTCTTTTACTAATAGAAAGCCTTATTTGTGAGTGTCATAGGCTATAAATTACCTTCCAACGAAGTAAGCACTGGATCAGCTATTTTACAATAAACTTGCTACCTTTCGAAAATGTAGCTAATAATGTCATTACTGTTTGACGTTTGTAGACCGACTATGGTCAATATTGAAGTCTCACAATGAAAACACGCACAGTTGAAGTCGCACAAGTTTGGGTTTGGAGAAAGTAAACGGATGCAGAAATGACTTGCGAAATCTTTCCTTAAAATAAACGTTGTTACTCACCTCTTCTTCTTTTAATGACGTAGTTTAGTATATTATACTGATTATACTGATTTTCGTCATCGTTTCTGTCGAAAACGAGCACTTTCCTAATCCTCATAATATCGATTGACTAATTGTATTAAAACATAATGTGTGTACTTTCGAGTTTTTATATTTAAAAGTGAAAGTTTGCATTCTCTAGTCCCAAAACTGCTGACACTATAACAATGTTTATTGTAGGAAACTATGGACTCTACTCTGATGGAAACCTACTATGTTTAAAGGAAAACCGCGGCTTAATTATTTTCAGACGTACTGACCTGTTCTTACCTTTGAAGAGAGGATGGTGTAGGTGCTGGGCAAACTTAATCCATCTAACAAAGGCGCTGCAGCGTCCCGTACAGCATGAAACCAGTTACTAACGTTGCGTAAATCATCTCCAATAGATGTAAAAGGCCTTACTACTCTGTTAGAGTAACTAGAAAAACTCTATATTGTGTAAACCATGCAGAAATAGTGCAAAATTACTAAAATGAACTTAAACAACAGAAAAACCCAATGGGCGGTCTTATTGCTTGTAGCGATATCTTCCAGACACAAATATTATGCACGCCGAAGTAAATCAGTCATAAAGTTTAGCGTGCACAGTATGTTAATTATGTAACTCGTACACGGCTGCATGTTAGTACACATGCCTTTGTTTGGTTGCGTTATAATGTACGCACAAGGTTAACTCTTTGTTCTTCAAATTAAATCAGGTTGTGGCTGCTACTGCTGTGTTAACTGCCTTGCAAATATTTTGGCTGTAAAGGCTGAGGAGATGAACGATAAACAGCATGTATTTTATACCTAAGCAATAATCTCAAAATTATGAGAAACACAATCTAAAAGAAGAACTACTTTACTTTTAATATAATAAATATAATTACTATTTGTATTTTTACATTTTAAATTTAAACTTCCTCTTTGCCTTAATTCTTTCAAATTTGCAATTGCATTCCAGATTTGGTACCTTAAGGATCACTACCTGTCCTGCCAATATAATGGAATATTCCCAAAATCGTTAGGTTACCACGCCGCCTAATAATACCAGCATCTTATTGGCGGAGAATGCGAGCCTCATTGGTCGGATATTCCTTCACCAGTCAAGAGACATCGGAAGTAGCAATTGTTTATTAGAACTTATTATATACGAAGGTGGATATAAATCATTGTACCAATATTAATAGTAATAATACAATACTCGATTATTACAACAATTATACCTCTACACATTGTTTGCAATTTACAACCACATTGGCAATTCCTTGTCAATTCATGGTAAACGGAAATACAATGAATGTAGAGGTATTTACCTAAAACTTGTCTTTAACATAGTTGCTAAACAGCATACCTTTAACTTTACCTAATAACTTTAATATTCAAATAGTGATTATAGAATTTGTTATATTAATTGTTACACATCAGACTAGACAACGAACCTTGTGATACGACGAATTTCGATTAAATATTTGGCATCAATTACTTCAGAAATGTGTATTACCATTTGTAGAGCCAATTGAACGCGGTACTTGTTAGTAGGTCTTTTCTGTGACAATTTTCACATGTACATCTAACATGTTGACAATATTTTTCTCTACAAAATTGAAAGATACACAGTTTTTTTGCCACTCAGGTTTGCCATAAGGTTGCATATTTTGTATTAATTTTATTGTTCCCACTCTGAGGTAGTCTATAAATCCCTGAGGTAGTATTTAAATCTATTTTTCTTTGTTTGATTTTGTTTTTCTATTGTTAATTTAATCACTGGCTAGGCATTCCACTCGCAGATACGATCAACATGAAGGTTCTATGCCATTCGTAGAATAATAACGAGCTTATTAGTCAACTGGCAGGCTATTCTATGTTATACTTATTATGAAATAGCCGTTGGTGTATGATACAGAGTTTTATCCATAATTTAACACAGCACCATCTAGCCGCAAAGTAAGCAGAGCTTTTGTTATGGGTACCAGATGATGGAAAGAATACGAACGTTTAACTATAAAAATCATGAAATGCCCAGCATTAGACGAGTCAAACTAGCGTCCTAAATTAGGCCAAAGTTTAGTCTCGCTGTCTTAACTCTGTACCTGACCATTTTTGGCATTGACTTACTTTAAAAGTTATCTTTTACTAGATGTCCCGGCTAACTTCGTATCGCACCCACTACAACCACTACTTACAACTACCCTACAACTACTCTACATCTACACTACAACTACCCTAAAACTACCCTTAAACTACCCTACAACTACACTACAACTACTAATTATTTACGCAACGAAAAGTAGCCTATGTATGTCCGTCTCCATAGTTTAATCTACTCCTATACTAAAATTCATCCAAATCGGTTTAGCGGTTTTGACGTGAAGAGGGAACATACATACATTCTTACTTTCACTTTTATATATTAGTAGGAAGTAGGAAAGGATCTTCAAACAAGTGACTCTTTATTGCCAATATCTTTGACAATTCGTCATATATCATCATTATACAGCTTTAAGGCGTATCTCCCACTGGCAACGCGTGCCGCCGCGGCGCGCGGAGCGACTGTACAGCGCTCAAGGGCGATGAAACTGTGCTCAAGTTTCGAGAAGATGATAAAATGTCACAATAAATATTTATTGTAATAACCATCAAAATAATAAGATATTAATTGATTCAGGCGTGACTGCGGAAATCCATCAGCAATCTAAATGAACAACAAACATTATCAATAACAAATGTAACAAATCCCTTAATCTATATCTAATGAGCGCTTGAAAACACTTAAAAAGAATTCGACACGTATTTGTAGAGGCGAAATACGTTGTTTGTCAATAATTTGTGTTCATTGTGTTATGTACATATGTCATAATAATGTAGAATTCAAAACAATTTTGACAGTTTTTATGATATTTTTTCTAGGAAATGAAGAACCTTATCAAAATGTACGATTACGATGGGGTTCGAACCCACGTCCGTCAAATTGATCCTTGACGCTTCCTACAATATTTGATATGGTTTTTCATTTCCTAGAAATGTTCTTCCTAAGCGTGGTTTAACACTATACAAATTACTAACTAAGATATTCATCTATTGTGATATCTTATCATCTTCTCATGTCTTCTCAAGAATTAGCCCCCGATCCGCGGCGCGCTTACCGACGCGTTGTCAGTGTGTTGTCATGCATATTTTCTATACAAATTGAGATGTCTCAGACGCTGCCGCTCCGCCCGTCACGCGTCGTTTCAACGCAGCTCCCTTCCCCACCTCTCGCCTCCCTCCTCTTCTTGTGCATCGCGCGTGCGCTGCGTCGCCTTCCGTCATTACAACGCATCGTGTGGTATGTCGTTTAGCTTTATATGTAGAACGACGGAGCGTCACCGCTCACTCGACGCAGCGCTAACGCAATGCACAGACATCTCTTTGTCCTTTACTTTTCGAAATTCGCTTGCAAACATCCATGTGAACATAGCAATTACATGGTGTGAAACAACGAACATTCGAACACGTAATCTAGATTGGATTAGCCAATTACTAAAATTGAAATGATTATTTTAATTCAAATTATGTCGAATTATGCACTTTTAAGTTTAGTGTGCTGGCCTCAATGTGTGTCAAAATTATATGTTCGGTTTTAATGTAATGCGGCATTACGTTATAGTGTTTAAATAAATGGACACACTTGATTATTTATGATGCAATTGACAGGTTAACAAAACACAAAAAATCTCAAAAAAGTGTTCGTTGGGATTGTGAGTCGAGAAAATAGTTGTCCAGTCACAACTAAAGGGTCGGAATAATAAATAATGCTGAATACTACAAACATCACCATCTATTTACAAATTTAGCTAAGTATTTGATTGCGAAATATAAACTTATTATTTATGCTGTGTGATTTGTCCAGTGTTATTTATTATTTATTTATTATTATTTATTTATAGAAAACACTTGGGTCCGAGACAGAAATCTGCAGAGATACAAACATTTGTCCCGTGGCGGAAAATTGAACCCACAACCTCCTGCTTCTCAGCTAGGTTTTAGACTCAACTCAGTCACTGAGGTCGTTGTAAAAATTGTATAATAAAAGCTACTAAGTAGCTATTTAACGTAACGAATTAAGCTAGCATCAAAGGTTATAAGGTCCATAATAATATGAGGTAATTAGATAAAATGGCTTTTGACAGAGACATCCTCCGGTCGACCTCCAAACAGCCATCTTTTATGACAAAATACAGTCGAATGCCAAAATAATCACTCAAAGCAATTATGGTTTTGAATAATGTATGAGCGTCGCGCATACAGCTTCCGTTGGCGGCTTCACACGCTCCGCACCCGGATAATAAAATACGCAGGATACAGGTAATAACGAAGTTTATTTACAGGCATCCTAAATTATTATCTGTCTGCAAACAGCAGATCCATTCTGACACAATCAATTAATAATTGACCCCGTATTTCTTTTAAAGGGGTTAAAACTAAGATTAAGGACTATTCGATTATACGAACATCTATTAGAGGTTTCAAAATAATAATCAATATAAATAAATAAATTAGTTATAAATTTAATTGTCCAAAATCACATTATTAGGGAAATTCATTCAAACACAACATAAACACACATAGGTACTCTCTTACTTCACTTTACACATCTAAGTTACTTAAATAAATATTTTGAAATATATCAGTTGTGATCGCAATAAAGAGCCTATTTTTATTTTTATTTCTTTATTATATAATTTAAGAACCTTTTTTTTTGTATAAATGCATGTACATTTAGTCTGGAACTGTACTTATATTTTATGATGCGGAGGAGGGCAATGGTATCTGCGACACAGCTTTTGCTAATGCAGGTACCATGGTTTCCTTGTTTTTATTGTACCCTAAATTAAGTTCCGAAAATAAAGATTTTTATTATTATATTATTATTATTATTATTATTATTATTCTGTCTTAAACGAGCACGAAAGAGCAAATAATACTGGTGCACTAATGGTTTTGTACGATAATAACAAACAAGCTCCTTTCGTATCTTCTAGAGATGATTTATACAGAAATAATGAAATGAAATTAAATATTTATTTCTCCAAGTGTATAGATTCATAAAATTACTTAGGTTGTTGTTTTTTTAATATTTATTTCTATTTCTACCTAATGACGAGACAAGCCGAGGGCCCACCTGATGTAGAGCGGTAACCTCTACCTATCACCACTGCTAAAGCGCGGTGATCAGTACGGGATGTTGGTACACGGAAAGAAGCTGCTGCCCATCTTTCGGAGGTATCCCTTAGCAGGCTCTTACTGCATCCATGGGTATGAGAGGAGGGGTAACATTCTACTGCCGGCACCCCACGGCGTTTACATACACTGTATCTAAAAACTTGAACTTCGTCAGTCAGCACCACAGCTCGTTGCGCCGTGCATAATCACTTTGTTCCGGCACTTATGTCGAATATACTAGTCTCCATGGTACAGCACGAGGCCAATTAACATCGGACATCAAGGCTGTGATACGGGGCTATAAATGTCACACGAGTCATGATACATATCTGCTGTGTTTATTAATACTCGGATATATAATGCTTCGGAGATTAAACCGACTACACATAGAAAACACCCAGACTTTTGGTCTGCGTCTGGCGTTTCTACTCAATAATGTCATTGATTACCTTGCAATTATTAAAGATCATTACCTTAAACGAAAACATAACGTATATAAATACATAGTTTTTACATAGTTAAGTAATCTTAAATGGCTTAAAGTCACCTAAACTATTTTTTTACCTTCTCTAACTTAATTAAAAATGTGAAGGGAAGAGCGAGATCCCCAAAGATATCATTTTACATAAAAGAGGATTTCAAATACATTTTTATTTTATGTAAAATTTGTAATAAAACAAAAGACTGATACCAAGTGATATGATAACCATCGCCCGTCATAAAGTATCACCTTTCAGGTCAGGGCACTCGTAAGATAGTCGGGTTGGCAATAAAAGACACGACATGTATTTGTTAGATAATGGTATTTTATTTTATGCGTCCACTAGCATCTACTTGTGTGCATCTGTATGTGTATAGTTCTTATTTTTGTCTTATTATTTTTATTATTCACTTTTTATTATTTCGCACCACCACGAAAACTTTCCACACTACGCAAAAGTTAGCTAGATAGTGCTAAATAGCATTAAGTTTGCCTATGTACACGTTTTATTTTAATGAAGATATTTCTTATCTTAGCTTGTCCTAAGACATCCAAGTACAAGTGATGGCGGTCAATACGAACACCAAAACCAATTTACCTTGACAATTATAATATTTAGAAGGCGTCTATGTACTTACTAAGGCTGTTTCTTGTTTGTAGATTATGTTACGATAATTCCGCAATAAATTGATGTATGCGCTTCGTGATTTGAGTTTAACGTAATGGCTTCTAAAACAATAAAAATTATCACCTTGACTCGCATAAACCGTAATTATTTACACTTCAATGCAATAAAGATAAAAATTGTTAATGATAACATCGGTGGATACGCTTCTGAGCTATTATTGTCTAAAGAGTGTACTGCGGTGTTAGTTCCATGTCATCATTTTAGCCGTACAACGTCCACTACTGAACACAGGCCTCCCTCATGGATCTCCATGAGGGGTAGTTGCCATACTCACCACTCTTAGCTTAGCAAGCGCAGTACGGGATGTTGATATACGGAAAGACGCTGCTGCCCATCTTCCGGAGGTATCTCTTAGCAGGCTCTTACTGCATCCACGGGCAAGAGAGGAGGGTCAACATTCTACTACCGGCACCCTACGGCATGTCTCATAACGTAAATATGCTAATCCTTTTCCCACTGAAATCGAAAATATTTATTTAGGCTTTTCATTTCCTTAAAGAGACTGTTGCAGCGGGGTGGTGAATGAAAACTCAGGATCTTATAGATATGCGGTATAATCTTATATATATGCGGTATAATATCAGTTCTTTTAATAATACATATGCGCTTTCTTCGTGAAATTCGTTAGAGTATAAAATTGATGCGTCAGCGTTTCATATACTAAAAACGTTAAGATATAACACTGACATTTTGACACTTGATTTGACACTTGATATGACTTGACATAACATCGAACAATAACCCACTTAATAATAATAGTAATAGTCTTCCTTGATTTCGGCTACGGCGACCTTTTATCTGCTTAGGAGTGTGGCTGGACTCTAAGATGACTTAAGTAGCCAATTTAGGCTTTGAACGGGTGTGCCCAAATAGCGCAAATGAAAAGTGTGGTTTCACACTAAAAAATGACAAATTATCTTTGCAAACTGGAAAATGTAATGGTAATTTTTTAACCCCTTTATGTTTTGCAGCCAGCTTAAGAAAAACATTCGTTATTAATTAAAAATGACAAATAAAATATATAACAGTTGTTAACATAGGCCAAAAATATTAGTAAGAACTAGTCACCAATATATTCGAATAGCATTATGCATACCTTGATTTAATAAGGCATATTTATGTACTTAGCTTTTTCGAGTTGACATAAACCTTGACTTGCTCATAAGTGGCCGGAATCGTTCATATCATAACCACAAAACATGTTGCGTTCACAACACAAACAGTTTGTGTTTATTATAACGACACTCAAGAACCGACTCCATTGCTTGGTGATACTCCACTTAACTACGTACTTATCGTGTGAAGGAGTATGTGTAGTTTGATGGCTATATTTTTATATTACTTAATGACGAGACAAGCCGATGGCCCAACTGATGTAAAGCGGTAAACACACTATAAAAATTACAAACTACAGAATAATAGCATAATAAAGCGACATCTCTAGTCATTGCTACTGAATGCAACTTCAGACAATGAACAGGTAAACTCTATTAAAACATATATAACCGGTTATTTATCGCGTTATTTACCTTTATTATTGCCCGACGTTTCGACAGGATTGCACCCATCGCGATAAATACCCGGTTATATTTGTGTTAATAATGTGTCGTAATCACGAAAGTTTAAAAAAGGTAAACTCTAGTAGTTACCTGTAGGTGTCGCCCTTATCGGTGCCGCTCACCCGATATCACCTTACCATGAATATCAGCGGTGCCCGACACTGGTTCTGTAGCTTAGTGGTTAAAGCACTTTCGGCTTTAGGCAGCGTCAAAGATCCATTTGACGGACGTGGGTTCAAATCCCACCGGAATCGTAATTTTTTTAAAGGTTTTTAATTTCCTTGAAATGTTCTAGCTGTGGTTAAACACTATAAAAATTACAAAGTAAAGGTATAAATCTCCGTATTTCGCAAGCCGGTTTCTTACAACAAATAATTGCATTGTCCGAACATTAATAATCTGTTATCTCCTAATGGAATCCTGCATCCACAGATAATTATAATATCGTGACTTATAATAAACAGCATTATCTGTAGTTAATAATAAATCTAATAGTATCGACACTTTGGGCGTGTCTTCTCTACAGCCTACAGGAGATAACCTTTAGCATTCAGATCAAATATTGCAGCATCTGCTACGCCCATTGTATATTGTAAGTATATACTTAGTACATACCACTCGGAAAGAAGGTCGTAAGTTCGATACCGGCTGTGCATAAATGAATTTTATATGCGATTTAACGGTGAAGGAAAACATCGTGAGGATACCCGCGGCTTAGTCATCTTTAAACTTATTGACCTGTTTTTTCCACTGACTAATAGCTAATTAAGCTGGGAGGATGGAATAGGAGTTGGGCAAGCTTTATCCATCGAACAATGTTCCAGACACTGCAGCGTCCCGTACAGCGTGAATAGGTACCAGTTAGTGACGCTGCATTATTCATCATCATTTTATTCATCATAGCCATGTTAATGGCTAAGGCCCTTTTCTAATCACATACAAAAGATTCGAAGTATATTAAGCTTTTGTATGTGATTTAGGAAGGTATGTTTTTGATTCTTGATCTGTAATTCGTTTCTGAAAATATCTTATGAATGAATGTTACCCCTCCCTTCATGCCCGTGGATGCAGTAATAGCCTGCTAAGGGATACCTGCGAAAGATGGGCAGCAGCGTCTTTCTATGTATGAACATCCCGTATTGCGGTCGCTAACCCACCTACCAAGCGTGGTGAGTATGGCAACTACCCCTCATGGAGTCCATGAGGGGAGGCCTGTGTTCAGTAGTGGACGTTTCACGGCTGACGCTGAAAGACGCTGCTGCCCATCTTCCGGAGGTATCCCTTAGCTCTTACTGCATCCAAGGGCAAGAGAGGAGGGGTAACATTCTACTGCCGGCACTCTACGGCAACGTTGATTTATAACTTGGATACTGTAGCGTACTGTGATGACAGCTTTGTCATAACCTTTGCTAGAGGTCAAGATAGGGCAGTTCAATTATATTTTTCAACGAGCCAGCAGTCCATGCGATGACCTTTCGCGTTCAGCTCAAACATCGCAACATTCGCTATGATAGCGATGGAAATTGAAATAAGCTTGGAATTGTTTCCAATCAACTCGTGAGAAAGGGAATTGGGTATTGAAATACTGTGTTTGTAGCATTGATGCAGTGTTCTGTAAGAATGGAAGAAGTACTGTGTTTAGTATAACTACAAGTATATAGTTATTATACGCAGTTCGATTCACGCACTGCTGTTCGCCTAAACCAACTGAGCCACAGATATCGTCAAAAATATTCATCTCAGCCGAAGGACTGCTGTCCACGTTCACTGTTGGGCACAGGCCTCATGGATCTGATCTCCAAGATGAATGAATGAATGATTATAACTTTATTGTAAACCATAAAATAAAAGAAATAACAGTAGAGGATAAGATACATGAGGGGGTTTTTTCATACTCACCACGCTTGGCAGGCGGGTTGCTAAGCACAGTTCGGTATGTTGATACACAGAAAGACGCCGCTGCCCATCTTCCGGATGTATTCCTTGGATTTTACTGCATTCACGAGCAAGCGAGGAGGGGCAACATTTCGCCCGGCACCCCACGTCATTAAAAATATTGTTTTATTTAAAACCAATATTATGTTGTACCATTTGCATTGTTCTACTTAGATATTCACTCATTTGTCCACGTCCTTTCAGTTCGTGATCGATAGGGCACGCCGTCGCCAATTCCTGTGGAGCAGTCATTGTTGGAACGAGACGTTACCTCATTCAATAGCTGCTTGTTGAGGTCATCAGTTCTATTGTAGGTGATAATGATAAGAGAACTTATGAGCAATGTTTTGCACTTTTCTAATGATAATTTTTGTATCTGTCAACACAAAAATACCAACTTCAATGACAAAACATATGTTTCTGCAAATACTAAAACCGGATGTTGTATTCATATTACATTTGAATATTTCCCAGAATTTATCATGGATCCTATCATCAGATGTGGGTTTAAAAGCAAGCCAACATTATTCAGTAAAACAAAAATCTGACCGTAAGTTTAAATTAAAGGTAAGGTAAGGTTTAATTAATCACCAAATCACATTTTCTGAATGCAAATGCTAAATATGAATCGCTATTATGTTAACCTTCAACATTTGAGGACCCTGAATTCCTCATGGATCCGATCATCAAAAATGTGTTTAGAAAAGAATGGGACCCATTTCAAAGTGTATCGAACTCAAAAAGAATATTACAAATCGGTTCATATGAACTCAAAATTTTTTAGGATAAGAAAATACAGACGACTTGAGAACCTCCATGTTTTAAGCAAAATAATGTCTTAAAATTAACGATGTGTTCAATTTTCTACAAACTTTGAGATATTATTTGTTAAATGTATTATTTTAGTGATAATCAGAGTGTAAATAATTTAAAAAGTAAGGGGAAATGTCGGGGCGTTTCCGCATTTTAATTTTATGGCGGATGGTTCCGAGTCTTGATAAGTTTTGCAATTCTAATATTCTGTCGTTGAGATTGCAAATGTAGTTTTTTGTTGACTTTCAGAATCATAAGTAAGTAAGCCAGTTTTCATTTTGTGATAAATTAAAGGCGCGGGTATATGAAGGTTTTGTTATTTTATAGATTAATTTCATAAAATATCATGAGAAAACACTATCGTTCAAGTCATAAAATGGAAAAACAAAACGACCTTAATTTAGTAAGTTACTTTAGCGAGTATCATCTTTTTTTAAATTATTTGTCTAACTGTTATTGTTCCAAATCAAGATTTTTTATTTTGAGGTTAAAAACCAATATCTACCTAGAAATGACGCGATGAGTGAATGAATGAATTTTTATTTCTGAATGCTAACTTTTTCAAATAATCTACGTTCAGGGTTTTATGTTTACATTATCAAAATTAAGTATGCTGCGTTAAAACGTATTGGAATTTAAATGAAATTTAAATAACACTCTTGATTTCTTACCAACTATCTAAGTAGAACTGCTAGGGTTGCAAATCCAAAAGCCAAAGTTTCATAAACTAAAATACTATAGCGAATCGATAAGGAAAATAGAAAATCAGCGCATTCTTAGTGCAAACGCGTTGTGATAGTAAAACAGTTGCATGCGATATGTGCACCATGCGGCCGTGCTTTGGGTGACAACGTATTTATTTTGTATTAACCATTTGCCGTAGGGTGCCGGCAGTAGAATGTCACCCCTCTTCTCCTGCCCGTCGATGCAGTAAGAATCTGCTAAGGGATATCTCCGGAAGATGGGCAGCAGCGTCTTTCCTTGTAAGAACATCCCGAACTGCGCTTACCAACCCGCCTGCCAAGCGTGGTGAGTATGGCAACAACCCCCATGCTCTTGGATCTCTAAGTCAATGAGGGAGGCTTATGTCCAGCAGTGGATATCTTACGCCTGTAATGATGATGATGAACCATTTGTATCAATGTTTCACTAAATGCCGTGTTGGACAAGTGTGCACCCACGACTTTCAAACAGAAGATCGTAGGTTCGATACCGGTCGTGCAGCAATGGAATTTTATTTTCTGAAAAATGTATGCGCACTTGTAACGGTGAACCCACGGCTTAGGCAGCTTCAGACGTGTCAACCTGTTCTTGCCTCTGACTAATAGCTGACTTATCTAAGAGGATGGTATAGGTGCTAGGCAAGTTTCATCCATCTCACAGCAAAAATACCAGTTGTTGACGCTGTACAAATCTATAATAGTATTAGATGAAGTAGATTTTACTTCAACATTAATTCTTATTACTGATAATGACCGTTTTAGGCCTCACTGTTGTGTAAAGGCAACCCCATTCCTTCCATGTATCCCGGTCATAGCTATTTCCTCCAGTGAATCATGTACTGATCAAGTTCGTCCCGCCATCTACTCTTCAGCCTGCCTTCTTGCCAGGTCTGACCTCTAGAAGTTATTTTTACCATTTTGGTACAGGCCACTAACATTCACAATTGATGCTTTAATCTACGCATTAAATTAAACATTAAACAATTAAATTACCGGTAAATAACTCTGTATTGACCATTTTAATTTTATAATAACCGAAGAAAATAATTAGAAATATAAATTAGAGCATTGTGAAATCCAATTCAAGTCAGTTAATTCAAAGAATCGGTCCTTGGCATAAATATATCACTCCAATATAATTGAACATTCAATTAATTACTACCTAGCTAATTTTTCCAATCGTGTTATAATTATTTTTAATTGACTTCGTCGTCACTTCGACTAAGATGTAATTATAAATGTTAATAAAAGATTTGAAACGTCATCATCATCATCTCAGCCGTGGGAATGCTGTGCACGTCCACTGCTGGATAACGCGACTGCCACGGGGTGTCGGCAGTAGAATGTTGGCCTTCCAAGGTGGATGAAGTAAGAATCTGATAAGGGATATCTCCGGAAAATGGGCAGCAGCGTCTTTCCATTTATCAACAACCCGTACTGCGCTCGCCAACCTGCCTGCCAAGCGTGGCGAAGATCGAACCTGCTACGTGGCAGTCGTCTCTACGCCCGCTACGCCACTAAGGCAGTCAATTATTCCTTTGCTAAAGTCGTATTTAGTGACACGCGCGCTTATGGAACACACTAGTCAGTGTTATATAAATATATGTATATACAAAAAATCTGTAGTGTTTTACCGTGCCAATATCGATGCCGTGGGGTGCCGGCAGTAGAATGTTGACCCTCCTCTCTTTCCCGTGGATGTAGTAAGAATCTGCTAAAGAGTAGCTCCGGAAGATAGGCAGCAAAGTCTTTACATGTACTGCGCTCACCAACCCGCTTGCCAAGCGTGGTGAGTATTTATTTATTAATTTTTATATATTTATTTATTATGGTTAAAGAACATACATTATTTCATACATAGGAATTAAAACTAATAATACACAAGGTACACTATTACAGTTCAATGCACAACTACCTACAAGTTAAATAATAATAATAATAAAAATCGTTTATTTGACATAAGTATTTTCACATGAGGTGATTGAGTCCATAGTTCCCGAACTAGCCTAGGCTGTGTTTCAGGATCCTGTGGCTTCTCCTTCTTATCTTATAATTACAATTTCACTTATGTCTAATTAATATTAATATTTTAAATCATTTACAAAATAAAATCAACTAAAATCAACTACCCAAAATAACTAACTAAAAAAAAAGAATCAAAAACAGGGGGTTAACACCAATATGGACATTCTACGGCTAAATGACGCGAACATTTTGGTAGCTAGATTGTCAATATCAACTTTCCATACAAAAGATTTCAACGCGCTCTCTCTTCATTGACACACTGTCTCATCACTAACCTCGCAGACTGCAGCTTAGTGATGAGACAGTGTGTCGATGAAGAGAGAGCGCGTTGAAGTGACCGACAATAGGGTCGTGCATCGGCGCAACACTAGGCAATGACTGTTCATGGATTTACCCGAGGATTACCCATTGGTGGTGCCAAGGTTTTAGGGGATAGTATGTCATTTTGATATCAATAGCTAACGGTTATAAGGTTACTTGTAGTAATTTGTACAGTGCAACACATAATACAGTGCCTAAGCTTCGCTAGCGGTGTTGACCTAATTGTGACGAAATATTTGTTGTGAACGTAATTTTTAATCGTTTTGTTATTTGACATGTAATATTCCTTGACATTATAGTAGTCAGTTTCAGTCAAAATATAACTATACATATTACATTGATTAAAAATATATTATAATATATATTTGTAATTCATTCATTTTCTTCCACCAGACATTTCTATTGAAGGATGTTGCAACATCAAACTTATTTTTTTTCATTAACTTGTTTTATCCCACGGCAAATGTCTCTATCAAACTCTTCTTCTTCATCATCATCTCAGCTATAGGCATCCACCGCTGGATATAGGACAATCATGGATTTTTAATAATGTGGTGTTGTATCAATACTTCGCAAACTCACACCAACCAGCCATTCTAAAATGACGATACCATCCCAGCAACGATTTATCAACTGCAGGCGGCATAATAAATTACCAAGTTATAGACATTTATTCCTACTATTATCGGTTAAAATAAGAATCAAAAACAGGGGGCCAATCCTGGTACATCATGTCATAAAAGCTCAAAAACAATAAATTTCACAAGGACTGAAAAATACTCTCTTGACAAGAATTTTCTGTATTCTCGTAACCCCACGATAAACAAATGTCAATTGCAAACCGATCGAGATTCATTTCGAGATGATAATAGACTTTTGCAGTGATGTGACAGACACGTTTGGAGTAGACACTGAGAAGTGAGATGAAACGAAGTATTACGCAAAATCACGATTCACGAGAATTAGCCTCCTGAAGCCAATATCACCCAACACTATAATTAACAGGCGCACCTGTTAAGGATACCACGGTATCTACTGCATGATGCAATCAGCCAGTTAGCCATTCTTCGTCCACTAGACAGTTCCATAGCGGATGTTGCAACGTCGGATTGGACCGAAGGGCCGAAGGCTGGGAAAATTCTGCATTTCGCAACTTTGAGTGCGCTGAAATCGCTAAGATGCTTGTAGTTGAAACTATAAACTTAACTAAAGCTTGCCGACTGAGAAACTAACTACATGATTCAATATTATGTAGTAAGTTTTGTTAGAACATCTAGAAAATTTTGTTTACCGAATTCGGTAGAGCATGTTATATAAATTACCGCGCATGAAAATGTAAACACATGTTTTTGCTAATTAATTATTTATCTTTGTTATGGCTCTTCATTAACAGTAGCGCCTGTCACATCTATTATAGATGATTTTTACGGCGTTACAAATTATTACTCATGTTGTACGGGACGCTGCAGTGCCTGGGACATTGTAAGGTGGATTAGGCTTACCTAGCACCACTAATCTGTCTGAAAATACTAATTGTTAACGCAGATATATATTGGTTCCCCTCCTCTCATACCCATGAATGCAGTCAGAGCCTGCTAAGGGATACTTCCGGAAGATGGGCAGCAGAGTCTTTCAGTGTATCAAGATCCGGTACTGCGCTCGCTAACCCGCCTGCCAAGCGACTACGAGAGATGAGTATGCCAAATACCCCTCATGGGAGGGAGACCTGTGTTCAGTAGTGCCCTGCAGTATTTTTTTTTGGGAAAATTACAATTAAATTTTTTGCGACAGTTACAAATGCAATAAAAAGTTTAATGCCTACATGAATAAACTTTATTCCATTTTCGTGCTAAACGCTTAATGTAAAATACACATAAGCTTAAGCGCCATTTTAAAGCCCATAGAATCTTAACCGAGCGGATCTGGACTATCTATTACTGAGCACATACCACTACCAGCTACCATTACCATGTAGGTACCGGTCCGGTCTGCCAATCTCCATCTATCTGAATTACCCTTATCTAGAGTCCGTGTTGCGTTTATGGCTTCCGTAAACCTTAAGGCTAAGTACAGTACGTGGATTTCACTGAGTATATTTACGGCATCCTGGCTTTTACAGCGTAAGACGTTTTCGTAACATGGTCATGATACAAAAAACCTCATCCGTTATTCACAGACTGATTCAAACCACTCAACAAAGGGAGACCTTTAGTTTGTACTATTCACTTTAGTACCTATGCTAAAAAGTTAATCTAACAATAAGTTTCACAAAAAGAAAAAAATAATCCTTCCGATACTGGAAACCTAAATGTTGACTTAATTGTTTAAATATTAATTTAAAATAAGCCTATGTTTTATACGAGTAATAATAAAAGTTTTAGTTTTAGCCAAGTTCTTTATCTTTCTGAAATGATTTAAACACATTAATCATTATAATATGTATAAAAAATATTTCATACTAAAACTTTTATGATTAAAATATTCCGCGTCCTTTTGTATTGTAGTCCATAACTCGTGAATACAGGAGCCTGTTTCATTTTAATATGCATTACGTAGGGTAATGTTGCAAGTTAATGGTAATGATTGTACGTATTGCTGTGCCCGCAAGATAAGAGATGAATACCTACGAGTAAGACGAAGGATAATATTTTTTTAGGAAGAAGGGTAAAATTTAGGAAAGCTTGAATAAGTAAGCCGTTTCTAATGAGATTTATACACGCGTTAGCACGCTGTATTGGACGACTGCGACGCTTCAGTGACTGAGTCGCTCTAAAAAATTGAATAATTGATTAAATTAGTTAAAAAACGTATTTAACAAATATCTTTGAACAATTTTTGGATATGTATGTATGAGTTTTGACTTTGGTTTACATTCAAATTGTGACAAAACCCGTGGTTTAATAACTAAAACTGTTTATCCCTTATCTAATTTATTTAGGCCTTGTACTGTTAATTGTACTGTTTATAACTTGCCTGAATTAATGATAATTGAGAAACAAGCGGCTATACTAAACATACTCATAAATACACAACTATAATTGAAATGGCGCTCAAGAATAAGGCTCAGTTTCAAGAGTCCAGGTCAATTATAATCATTTAAAACATTTGGCAAACATTGCCAACACCTTGGTTTATAATACACAATGCAGAATGCAGTGGGTTTTTTCTAAACGATTTATGTGGGAACCTAGAGACAGGTTACGGAATAGTCGCTATGTGGCGTGGGGTAATTGGACATGTTACACATTCATTAGCGTAGTTCCAATGTCTCATGGTATGATTGAAACTAGCAAGCGTGTACTTCTGGCAAACGAAATGTCTTTGATGGCTTTATTTTTATGAGCTTTAACAGTAAGAGATATGTATTTTATTAAATACTTATTTAATACTGGGTTGTCTGTTTACACAATGGTTTTTAAAATTTAAATAAAATAAAGTGTTATTTAGTAGCCATAAAATAAAAATAGAAACAGAAATTCGACGCCGCACAAAGGTGTACGGATTGTTAGGCTTAAGTGGAGATGGGTGGGACACTAAGCGCGGCGGGAAGATCATAGATGGACCAAAGCAGTCACCGAGTGGAGGCCAAGAGCAATGCGGGGGCCTCGGGGCAGACCAGCTGCTCGCTGGTCGGATGATATTGTTAAGGCAGTAGGGGAACAGTGGATCCGGCACAAGACCGCCAGGAGTAGCGTATAAGAGTAGAGGCCTTTACTCAGCAGTGGGTGTTACCGGCTGATTAGATAGATAGATTAGTAGCCATGGTCGTGTCGTAAGATTTTTAGAATACTATCGCTTTCATTTAGCGATCCACATGCTATCACCGTTGATCCACGGAATTATAATCGTTGTGCTTATGTACAAGGTAATCTAAACCTTCAACTGTTATTTTAAAAAATAGCAGATGATGTTTCACAGTTCACTTTTGAAAGTAGCAATAAATAGCTAAAATTCAATTAAGTCCGTCAGTTTGTTAAAACAAAACTAATAAACAAGTGTTTTTTGCTTTATCAATTTATGAAACAATACCTAGATAAAGTGCATTGAAAAAAAGTATAGGAGTGAGGGCTCGTGACATCGGACCAAGGAAGTGTTTATTTATTTATTAAGGCACACAAAACAGAACATATTAAAAGATAAAAAAAAAGCACAATAATGATCTGCCGTGAGGTGCCGGCAGTAGAATGTTGTCCCTCCTCTCTTGCCGTCGATCCAGTAAGAGCCTGCTAAGAGTTACCTCCGGAAGATGGGCAGCAGCGCCATTCCGTGTATCAACATCCCATACTGCGCTCGCTAACCCGCCTTCCAAGCGTGGTGAGTATGGCAACTGCCCCTTATGAAGATCCATGAGGGAGACCTGTGTTCAGTAGTGGATGTTTTACGGCTGAAATGAATGATCTAGCTTGTATCATAAAATATGTGTACACAGCAATTTACTATTTACTTAGCAGATCCGTGTACACAAATGAGGAGAAAAACATGAAACTAGAAAAGGTAATAATATAGTTAAGTAAACAAAAAGTTACAAACATGTTTCTTCATTTGGACCCAAGGACCACATAAGTACCTAGAAATGTCAATTATTTTGTAAATCGTCAAAACACACTTAAATTAAATATTGCACATAATGAAATTGGTATTTTTTTCAAGTGAGGGAAAGAAGCCTCACCCTTTCACTTCAGACCTGGATCAAACTGCCGATCTTAACATTTGTCCCCGGTATCAAACCTTCTGCATCTCAGTCTGCACGTCATCTCCTGCGCCACGGAGGTTGCAGTTGAAATGTCATATTTCAGTATATTATCTGTAATCCTTTGTTTGTAACTTTATTGTGTCATAGAACATCGCAAGCAGCGCCGTGCTAAATGACTGCAACACCAATTAGATAAATAACAAACACGAAATGTCAGTGTGTTATTTGCATTGCGATGCAGCGAGTAACTGTGGCACGTACCGCGCTGAAGTCATGTACTTTGATGAATCAGTACCTTGTAATATTCAAATAATACCCTAGACTAGACTTGGACATCAGTATAGAGAGATAAATATGTTACATCTATTATACTCCAGCTACTTTCGATGTAGAAATGTTTGTCAACAAACTGTCAATACTTAACTTGAAAGTAACTTTCTTTCTGTTGGTTTTTTGGGGATTTGTGTTCACTCCCTTCAATAAAAATTACTATTAACTCAGTCAGAAACCTTCCGACGCATATGACCAAGAAAACCAACCCTTAGGAAGCAATTAAATTTTAAGTTTGACACTTGTTAACAAACTTTCTACATCGAAAGTGGATGCAGTGGTCAATCACAAAACATTTATAAATGTATCTAAGTGGCTTTTGTTACCGTGATAAAAAATCCGTTAAACACAAGGTCTCCAGATTTTCAAGTCGTAAAAAAGGTCTTTACATCTGTTATAGATGATTTATACAGCGTTAGCATCTTTCTGATGGACATTGCAAAGCCTGGGACATTCATCATAGTCAGCTATTAGTCAGAGGAGAGAGCAGGTAAATAGGTACGTCTGAAGCTAACTAACCCACGAGTTTCCTCAAGATGTTTTCCTTCACCGTAATGTTATATGCATATAACATACAAGTAGTGCCGGTATAAATTACAAAACAGTCACGGTAACAAAAGTCACTTCGCGTTGTCTTTAAGCAGATTATGTTGACCAACAAACAGACAGAAAATGACTGCCCAAAAGTAAAACAAAAACAATCCGTCAATCGATTAACGACAATAACCGGTGTGACAAGTTGCCAAAGTTATCAGGCGATTAATCAATAATATTGACACAATGCATGATGGCCACATGCCGGGTGTCGTCGGCTTTCTCAAGTCAAGGCAAAGTTGAACACTCTATTGCTATTGTCTTAGCGACGGACACAGAGTGGGTGAGACAGTGGGCTAAGTTCTGCTGAAAAGCTGCCTATGTCTGCCTTTGTATTGATTAAGTTTTGTACCTATTAGATATTTCCTTTTGAGTTATGTTTCACTGCGTATATGTTTTAGCGACCAGTGGAAAATTAATTAACTATCTAAGTCTATGTCTAAGTACAGCTTTTGAATTGCTTGACGAAATTCGGTTGGCAATATTTTCTAAGTAAATGACATAGCTAATTTTAGTTGTAAAAAAAAAAATGCAATAAAAAATATCTAGTTTTAATTCCGCTTATGCATAAGCGGAATTAAAACTAGATATTTTTTATTGCATTTTATTGTCATGGATTTCCGCAAAGTAACGCCTGATTCCATTAATTAATTTTAGTTGTGTTTAAATATCTTATAACTATTAATTGCATAAAATTAATACCAAATATATGTATATATATATACATATACATACATATATGCATTTGTGTAAATCGGATTGAAATATCTCGCAAAAATATTAATGTATATTTTGCTAATATTAAGGTTACTTTTTACTTAATTGAAAATATCATGTTTGATAGCTTCAATTTTAAATTCACTTGAGACGAAATCTTCAAGAAGCTTTGCTAGTATATATGTATGTATAAAATAAATATTATTTAGTACTTATAAATATACATATCTCATACCATTTAATTAAGATAGGCTCTATTGAGTACGTCTAAACATTCATAGAGTAGTCATACTATCAGTATCTACACTGCGTAACACTTTATAGGTGAAGGTGACGCGACGGATCATAGGAGTTGATCGCAGCTATTACACGCATTGTCGTTAGCATGCCATCTGACTCTTACCGTGTTAGCAATAGACACGGTTAATCCAGATTTTGTTAATGGTAGACAGAGAATAGAAAAGCAAACGAAAAAGTGCACGTGGTCCATGTTTGTCTGTGATAGATAACACTTAGAATGTATTGGAAAATAATGAAAATTAATAATAAACATATAATCATATATTTATCGCGTAAATTACATTTATTATTTCCCGACGCTTCGACTGGACTGGGAAAGAATAAAAGTAATTTACGCGTTAAATCCCGGTTATTTGTAGGTATAGTAAAAATTTCTTGTGATCGCCAATGTTTAATAAAGACATAAATTTAATGTGTGATTCTTGTAGATATAGTCATAGTCATATTCATTTATTGCAAGCATGTTGAGTTACAAGGTCTTAAAATAATATAGGAGTATCAGATTTTTTATATTAATAAATTTTATATAAGTTAGAATTACTTTTATATTACACCTAGTAATAAACATATTTTAGGCAATTAGTTAACGACCTGTGATTGCACAAACACTGGCCGCGGCCGTGGACAGCCACGCAAAGTTTGAGCTATAATAAGCATTTTTTATTTCTAACGCAGCAGATTGTACCATCGTCGTCAAAGCCTGGACAGATAACAGATGATTTTAAAATTGACCTTCTCTCATGCCCGTGGATGGAGTCTGCTAAGGGATACTTCCAAAAGATGGGCAGCAGCGTCTCTCTAAACGTCTCTGCAAACTTTGCGTACAGCGCTCGCCAACCCGCCTGCCAAGCAGAGTATGCCAACTACCCCTCATGGAGATCCATGAGGGCGGCCTATGTTCAGTATCTAGTGGACGTTTTACGGCTGAAATGATAAATGATGAATTACTTATGATCTTCTGTGTAACTATGTAAATAACTTGGCAATAATACATATTCAGAGCTAGGATGCTACATATGAATGAAAGTTTCATTAAACTTGGGACATCGACCTTATCTTTGCATTCATCACATAAGCAAAATTTTAATTACGACACTAGTCTTTATTGTACATGTTGTATTATATATTTGATCAAATACATATTTTATGTATTTGATTGTGTTTGTTTGTAAGTTAAGACGACGTACGATCGGGCGTTTTGAAATCATCGACATTAACCGATCATTAAATCTATAGCTTGCAATATCGAATGAAGATGCTGAAAATATTTAAAAAAACGGAGTCAAAACAAGACTATGAAAGACCAAGGCATAAGAAATAAAACATTATCTATCCATTCCAGGCTCAATACGGCGGACGACGACGCAGAGCAGCGTGAACGGAACCCGGGACTCCCAGTTGCTATCACTGCTGGCGGCGCGGCGGCGGCAGCTGCTGACTGAGCGACTGACCACGCATGTGAATACGCTGGCAGCACTGGGTCATAAGGCTAACAAGTTAGTATCTATCTCATACTTTAAGAGAGAACGCGCAGTAGTGACTTCTGTTGCCATGATTATTTTATGAAGATGCATATGCATCTCAGCATTAGCAGAATTAAAACTAGATATTTTCATTGTTTGTCATAATAATATGGATTTCCGCAAAGTAACGCCTGATTCTATTAATTATGATTATTTTGTCACTCTTAGAAAGAGTGTGCAATAGTGACTTTTGTTACCGTGACAAAAAAGTTTTTGTCCCTGTTACATACGAATTCTCCAAATTATCACGTATCCAAATGCGCGCTTGCTTCATTAGGGATAATGTACACGGTGACAGTAATGCAAAAGTCACGGTACCAAAAGTACAAGAAGCTTCTAACTTTAAAGGTGCCAATATTACAAGAGGTGCCACCAACTTTAAAACAGCAAAAAACGTGCGAAACGTATCATCTTAAAAATGTTTTTGGTGAAAACTAGCTTTTTCCTCGTATAAAATCTACGCGCACAATTGTTCTGGCCTAAAACCATTTATTTTCTAATTTGCTTGAACAAAGCCTAAAAAAGCCAATAGAACTGTGCCGGTTGTGCATACTTTGCCATTGTGAAGGGCTTGCATAGTAATGCCGCGAATGTTTCATAAGGCAATATGGTCTAGTGCCTATTGTTGACGCGATTCGAATAGCTCGTGAGGAAACGCTGTGTGGTGGGAATTTCAATGTTGTGTTTTGCTTTGTCGTTAAACACCTTAATTTATTACTCTATTGAAGATTATCGGGTATTTACATATTACCTTTAATTTTATCCCGAAGTTTCGATTGGATTACGATAAATAGCCGATAATCCAACATAGTAATAACGTGTTGTGATCGCGGAAGTTTAAATAAATACTTCATTAATTTATTATATTCTTAACAACATCACCTACATTGCACTATATAACGCCTTAACAATGGGACACATTTTTTTTCCAAACCTAACACGAGTTTTCCCTCATTTCAGATCAAACACAACGTTCGCCCAGTTAGAAATAAGAGACTCAAACAGCACGCTGGTGAAAAAGCTTGTTTATGAAAATGCCAGTAGTGAGTCAACGCCCACGTTCAAACTCGTCAATTCAGACGGCTCAAAGGAAATAAGACAAGAAATCAAACCCCATGAAATACGACATCATTTTATTCTCAAGAATCCCGAGAACAGAAGTCGTGCAGCATTTGTAAATAATAGAAGAAAACCTATTAAATCTGTGACACTCCCCACGAAAGCTACCGAGACTAGTATTTTATACGTCCCACCTGATAAGTTAGAAGAATTCGAAAAAGAATTAGAAATAGACCCAGATGAAGAATTTCAAGTAGATGAATCAAACCATGGATTATATTTACTCAACTATTCAGATACAGAAAACGTTACTCAAGCTCCCGAAGTAAATATTACTACGACTTCAACTGCTGATGTCAAAGAAAATATTACTACTACTACTGCTACTGAAATGACACCGGCAAGCAATGGTTTTAGAGAAACGACAACTGTTAAATCTGACGAAGAGGAAACAAATACCATCGCTAATAGCACAGATAATAGAGCCAAAGTTGAAAATGAAAATAATCAAACGCTTTTTATGTCTGACGAAATCTACAACCACTTCAGACCGTTAGAAACTGAATTACGTGGCGAAGATATGGCCCCGTTCAAATATTTTGGTCAGAAACTTGGAGGTGCGGCTTTAAACGATAATATGACAAACTCACCATCATTATCTGCTTCTACAAAATCTGTCAACTACATTGGAGCTCCATCTGACAAAAGGAAATTCAATTCACGGTATTCCGCCACCGAGAAATACAAGAATACAAGTACTGATGAGGAGGAGATTAATGAAGATATGGATGTTTCGGTAGTTAAAAATGTTATAGAGAAAAATAAAATAAGAAATACTGTAAAAGGTCCTGCTCCGGCTAGGCATGTAGGCTTAGTGAGTGCCTATAGAAAATATTCAAGCTCTACACCAGCAGCGTCTACCAAATCTCCAACAATAGCGCAGCTGAATGTGACTGAGCCAATGATTACTAACATTACCCCTGTCATCAGTGATACTAAAGGAGTTAACAAAACATCTGATGTGACAAAAGACGGTATGCCGAAATTTGTTGTGAACAACTCTACAAAAGAAGCGTCCAATAGAACAGTTACAACACCAGCACCAAGAAATTTCACAAGATCATATTTAAATATAAGACGGAAACCGTCAAACCGAGTAGCAGCTTCGACAATCAATGAAAATATTTTACCTACAGCAATCATAAATACAACAACTACTGAAAAAGCTTCCACAGTGTACACAGCTGTAGTAACCTCTATATCTATAACATCATCAGTAAAAGGTCTAAACAAAACTGAACCGCTTATTAAAGATGTAGAAACCAACGCAACCATACCAGAATTACATGTGAAAAATATAACAACTACATCCACAACAGAAGCAGTCAAAAGTGAACCTGAAATACCGACAACTTTGAAACCAAAAACAACTACAACAGTTTTACCATCTTTCACAAGAAGCAATAGACACAGGTTTAGGATAAAAACCTCAACTGTAGAAAACACGCACATCCCTAGCCCAACTGCAAACCCATTGACCAGTGAACCCCCAAAACAAGCAGCGGTGAAAAATGAAACCGCATCGAGATCCGATCGACTCGCTAGTCTGTTCGGTTACATCGAAAATACAACTCCTGCAATCATAACTGCTGGATCTCCAATTCGAACTAAAGACATCGTAAAAAGACGACGACCGACGACTACGACTTCGACCTCAACTACCCCATTACCTGCGATTTATTTCCAAACCATTTCTTATACTCTGCCTTTGACCACAGATAAAATCACAACACAAAATCTTGAAACTACGGAGGCTATCAAACCTATTATCACTTCGAGATTCGGGGCATCTAGTTCTGTTCCTAAAGCTATCCCACGTGATTCAAAAACAGTTAACACAACTGAGAAAGAAAGCCCAGCTAATAATGAAGAAGTAGTTATAGAAGCTGAGAAAACGTATACTGCTTCTTACGTTCTAGCCGGGTTAGGATTTCTACCAGTTGCAGCTATAGTAGCATTTGTGCTAAGAAGTGTACTGAATAAGAAGACCAAAGAGATAGATGCAGAATACGAAGAGTATTTTGATGATAGCGGTGATTTAAAAAAGGAATCTCCGATTACACCCGTAGCACGGCCACCAATACCAACACCGGCTAAATCTGACACGAAATGGGAGTTCCCGAGGAATAAACTGAGGTTGCAGACGTTATTAGGGCAAGGCAACTTCGGCCAGGTTTGTATTTTAATTGTTTTTTTTTTAAATTGTCATAATAACAATAATTTACATTAAATACATAAATAAATAATGCTGGACAATTCACACAGCATCATCTAGTCCCAAGCTAAGTAGAGCTTGTGTTATGGGTACTAGATGACTGTTATGCTTAGTACATTATACTACATAGATAGATATTTTTATCATACACAGTTAAACATCCAGAACACCCTGAACAAATATGTACAGATGGTACAGACATTTGTCCCGAGGCGGGAATCGAACCCGCAACCTCGCGTAACCTTGCGTAGCAGGCGGACCTTCGCCCGCTGCACTAAATATTCAGTCCAATTTCAGTGTCACTTCTGAACTTTCAGGTTTGGAAAGCGGAAGCAGACGATTTGAACGGCCACGACGGTCTGACTAGACTGGTTGCCGTTAAGAGCATCAAGGAAACAGCATCACAGAAGGAGAAACAGGAGCTTCTGCATGAGATTCTGATCATGCAGAATATCGGAACACATCCCAACGTGGTGACTCTCCTGGCTTGTTGCACTGAACTTGGTTAGTAACATTGACAATTATTTAAAATAATCACGATTATAACTTTTAGGTCACCAATACAGGCCTTAAAAGTTCTTTAAAGTCGGATAACGTATCTAATACATTTATTATGCAGGTTATTTTTATTATGATCCGACGCTGCTATTAAACTTGAAAATAATCGGACTTTCACATCTAAGAATATCCCAGGCACTGCAGAGTCTCGTTAGCTTCAGTTAAGCGTTGTTGTTGACGCTGTATAAATCATATGTTAGTATGATTATACAGCGTTAGTAGATCTACGTATCTGTAGATCTACGTATCTGTAGATCTACGAATCTATATGATTATCTATATGATTATACAGCGTTAGTAGATCTACGTATCTGTAGATCTACGTATCTGTAGATCTACGAATCTATAGATACGTAGATCTACAGATACGTAGATCTACTAACGCTGTATAATCATACTAACATATGATTTATACAGCGTCAACAACAACGCTTAACTGAAGCTAACGAGACTCTGCAGTGCCTGGGATATTGTCAGATGGATATGTCTTGATCAGGACTAGATGGAATATTCCTCTGAGGCTACGTTTCATAATAATTAAATATATATTCTTAATAATTAATATTAAATGTATTTTTGGTCACATCATTTTAACAGGTTAGTCTCCATCTAACCAAGTTGTGAGCTACCAACGCGTGGTCATGTCTGTTTTTCTTATAGAAAGGGGTATAGATTAACAGGTCTACAGTAGGAAGCGTTTTAGAACCCGTATTGTAATATTTTTTCTTTTGTTATACATAAGTTACCTAAGAAATGTTACCTTGATGTTATCCTCACCTCTAATTATGCCATTCTTGTCTTCTTCTTCCTGCCCTTATGCCACGCTAGGAGGTGGGATCGGCACAAGCTGTTTTCCTCTTCAACTCTCCGCACTTAGTCGTCGTGTCATCACTAATTTCTTTCTCACATCCTCATTCACACAACCCACCCATCGCTCATTTGATCTACCTCTCAGACTCCCTCACATTCAAGCCTACATTATGAATGAATGATAATAACTTTATTGCACACCAACTTAAAAATAACACAAATGCATGAAAAATAATATCAAATTGATGTTTAATGGGCGGCCTTATCGCTAATAGGGATCTCTTCCAGGCAACATTTGGATGGTCAGGATATGACAAAGTATATGACGGTGGCGTGCTAATAATATAGAATTGGAAATAGAAAACATATATATTATTTATTACAATAAAAAAAATTGATTTGATCCATTCCAGAACCATACCTCCTGATAATGGAGTACGTGATGTGCGGCAAGCTGCTCACGTACCTGCGCGAGCGCCGCTCCCGCCCCGACCGGTTCAGCGGCAGCGGCGCGGTGACGTCGCGGGACCTGACGGTCTTCGCGTACTGCGTGGCGAGGGGGATGGACTACATCGCTTCTAAAGGGGTACGGATTTCTATATATCTTCTTCTGTAAACGTTATTGTCCCTCCGTTGGAATTGGACGTATTCTCAGATGAGAAAATCTATCCAGATTAGCTACTCGACAAAACGTGTAGAGTCCGTGACATAATTAATAACGTTTTGGTCGTTTATTAAGACGCAAGACTGCTGTCTCTTAGTTAGGACACTTTAAAGTTATGGTCAATATGGTCTATCTTCACATTAGACGTGTTATAGGTAGAGCAACGTATGCTTTATATCTCATATCTCTTATGAGAATTATTGTTTTCCGGAATGAGTACGAAATCTCGTGCCTACAATTGTTTGGTGTGTCGGTCACAAGGAGTATTGTTTCCACAGTGATTGGCCTAGGGCCGCTGCAATTTTTTATCCATAAAATTCTAAGCCGCATGTTTTTGTGCAAGATAGTACTCACTATCAATGATTAATTATAATCCTGGCCTATATGAATGCATTTATTAATGCCTGTTGATTGCCGGCACTTCTCCATAAAACTTTCCGGTGTGTATAGGCACGCCATCATACAAGTTACTTATAGGTAGTTTGGGTGGCTATGTAATATAAGTATTTTTCTTGAATTTTTCTAAGGTGTGCAATAAAGTATTTTGTATTGTATTGTATTTTTTCTGTGTTCCGTTCTGGATAGTTTTTATTCTAGTAGAATTAAGAACTAAATTGTACTTGTGATGTTTGTAGTATAATAATTATCTTTATCTTATCTTATCTTTAACTTTCACCATCTCTTCTTCAGATCGTCCACCGTGACTTAGCAGCCCGCAACGTGCTCGTCGATCACAACAAACTCTGCAAGATAGCTGACTTCGGCATGTCTCGGAACGCCGGCGCCGCAGCCCGGGCGCCCCGCGGAGCCCTGCCGGTCCGGTGGATGGCGCCCGAGGCTCTGTTGTACAATGTGTACAGCCACCACAGCGATGTTTGGGCGTTTGGGATCCTGCTGTGGGAGATTGTGACGCTTGGTGAGTAAAACTGGTCCTTAAGTTTTTAAGACGATGTAGTATGTATGCGGGAAGAAAGGCGATCTACCGTTGACGACCTCTGTGGGGACAAATGTCTGTACGATCTGCAGATATTCGTCCAGGGTGTTCTGGATGTTTTACTATATATAATAAGAAATATATTTCTATGTATTGAATATATCAGTCATTTAGGACCTAACACAAGCTCTGCTTAGCTTGAAGTAAAATAATGCTGTGTGAATTGCCCAGATTAACTTATTTATTTAACTTCCTGTTCTTGACTTCAAACCCTCTCATTCCAGGTTCAACGCCCTACGCAGCGATGTCAGGACGCGAGGTGCTCACAGCGGTGACAGAAGGCTACCGCCTAGAGCGGCCTCCCCACTGCAAGCCTCAGCTGTACCACGCCATGCACGCGTGCTGGCACGCCGACCCCTCGCAGCGCCCGTCCTTCGCGACCCTCAAGTCGCAGCTAGCCGAGCTCCTGGACAATGAGCCTTCCGAAGGGAACTATGTAGATCTGGACTCGTTCTATCAGGAGTCGTCGGTGTACAGCGACCCGTCGGCGATCATCAATGATGAGGAGGGGCTTAGTGCGGAGTATGATCGGGAGAGGAGTTGCTTTAGAGAGTGAGTTGTTTGGTTTTTATTTGGTGTTGAGTATTGGGCCCTTTTATAAAAGTGTATGAAAATTCATCCTCACCAAATGGCGAAGGATCATCCGGGTGCTTTTTATCAGAAACGATGAATTCTAGCCCAAGGAATCATTTCAGCCGTAAAACGTCCACTACTAAACACAGTCGTCTCTCAGGGATCTCCATGAGGGCCAGTTGCCATACTCACCGCGGTCGGCAGGCGGGTTGGCGAGCGCAGTACTGGATGTTGATACACGGCAAGATAATGCTGCCCATTTTCCGGAGGTATCCTTTAGCAAGCTCTTGCTGCATCCACGGGCATGAGAGGAGGTCCACAATTGACAATAAATAATATTACTATTATGACTATTGTGTTCAACTGTAGGTATATTTATTTTAATATAGATTGTATAGATATCCACTGCAACATTTCAGACTCCACATAAAACTTTGTTTATTTGTTTACTGGGAGAGAAATCAGTGTCAATGTTTAGTTAATGTTTTTGCTCTTTTCAGACTTGCTACGAGCCAATCGAAGTTTGAGAACCGAGGTTTCAACCTTCGCGATGAAGAACTACGAAACAAATTCGGCATCGGAACACCCCGGATGGGCGGCTTCGGCATCAGAGACCTCCACTTCAACGAACGAAACTTTTCCGACGGAGAGTTCAATGAACGAACCTTCTCGGACAAAAGTTTTAATGAAAGAAATTTCGCAGAGCAAAATTTCAATGACAGAAATTTTGTTGATAAAAATTTTAATGATACAAATTTCACGGAGCGAAAGGACGGGAAACTATCCACATCTAGCTTCCACAGGGAAAGAGAGAGGGAAAGAGAAAGAGAAAATCCTGTAGTTAGTAGGAATAGCTTTAATGGTTTCCCAAGGATAGGTACGAGGGATGGCCACTTTCAGATGAGCCCCGATGGACGAAATAAAAGGGTGCCTGAATTTGAGTGTGACATTTGATCTGAGACCATTGTTTACTGGTTCTTTGAATGCATGAGTTATACCTACTAAATTTTCTCAAAGGAAGTAATGATCTGAATACACACAAGTGCTATGTGTCATTGTTAATAATTTGATCTGAGACCATTGTTTACTGGATCTTTGAATGCATGGGTTATATCTACAAAATTTTCTCAAAGGAAGTAATGATCTGAATACACACAACTGCTATGTGTCATTGTTAATAATACTATCCTCACAATCAAATAGTTTAAAAAAAAATTGCCCGTATTTACTTTACCTATGTAGTTGTTATCTTCAACATGATCATCACCATCAACGCCGGCCTATATGAGTCCACTGTTGGACATGTGCCTCCACGAATCTGCAATTTTACGCAAGAAAATGGCAATATCTTTAATCTACATTATTTATTTCTTAGTAAGCTTGTGTGTCTGCACTTGCACGCATTTTGTTTTTTGCAAACACGTGTTTACTTTTAGTGTTATTTGATCATTTTGAGAAATTTTAATTTTTAATGAAGGTATGAATTTTGTGGATAATGTAAATAGAATTATTTATAACAGTATTTTAATGAATTATTTTGTATATAATGTAACAAAGAACTGTTTGTGTTAAGAGTTGAAAATGTATGTTTTGTTTATATTAGTGTACGATATGTAAGAGAGAAGTAGATTTTTTATAAGGATAAGCACGTTTCTGATATATTTTATTCCTATAAATAGTTGGATCACAATGGTGCTTCTAAGTATTTTGGTTATGAAATAGATATATAATTCAATGTTTATATAGAAAAAAAAATTACTAATAATTTCACTGACTACATTTACTTTTATAGTAAGACTTGATCCGTCTATTAATTGAAGAAGATTTGTTACTTTGGCCCCTTTATACCTAGGTATCCTATTTTATGGGTTTCGGTCCCTTCCTAATCAAGATGTATTTTTATTTTTAAAAAATTATCACTCGCCAAACATGTAGGTATTTTTTTATAAAAGTGATTTAATTTGCACCAGATTTTTCCTTGGTTTGATATTACTCTCTAGTCTCTAATAAATTGTAATAATTATTGGTTAGTAAGATCTGAATTATTTGTAAGTTATCAAGAATTATTTTATTTTAATAATAAAGTGATTTACAAAATAATGTTTTGTTTTATTTTTTCACACAGTAATGTCTAATAAAATTTGACGTTTTATTAAATGTGTGATAATCATTTCTCTTTGTTTCCACTGAGGTTACCACCCTAAACATTTATAATACATTAATTTCATTCAGATTCTCGGTTTATTTCAGATTTTCTATTCAATCCAAAAATATACTATTCATCATTCTTCATTACAGCCTTAGGACTGCTGTCGACGTCTGGATATAGGCCTCCACCATACATCTCCAAAATCATGAGGGGATTGTTGCCATACATTTAATTTTTAAGGTTACAGTCGTTCATTAATTAAATAAGAACTTAACTTTGGCACTTTTATACCGAATTTTCTGGTTTTGTATTTTGTCTGCGAAATTCAATGTCCCTAATATAATGATTTATAAATTGTGTTATCTTATTAATCGTTTGCCTGAACAGTAATAAGGATCCCCTATATTAATTATTATTACCACTAATATCCATAATGATTGAAATGCAAATAGATGCATAACTGCATTCGAAATGAATAATGAATTCCACATATTAAGTAACTCATACACATTATTTTCCTAATAAAACTATTTATTAGAATTTAGTTTATAGTATTTTTTTGACGGCCGTCGGTCGCAGCGCATATTTTTGGAGTTTACCTTTATATAGGCCGCAGCGCCGTGTTGGCCTATGGAAATTGGCCCCCGACGAAAAAACCGAATAAACAATAACTAACTTATGCGGTCTGTTTTACCGGTTTTGATAAAGGCTGAGTTTTCGGTTGGATAAAAAAAAACAATAACCCACTGTCTGTGTCACATGCAGTGTTTTCGGATACTTGTAAAAAAAATCTTAATAATAGTCCCTCTGCCTCGGTTCTGTTACTGGAAGGTTTTATAATCGTTCGAAGACATTATGAAGAGTAAGAATATATAATTATATAAATAAATACATTTATCAGGTTTCAACTAAAATAAGTTACAGGTGGTAATAAACGTGTTCTACGGCCCATATAATTATTATATACCATAAAGTCTAACATACATAAAACTTATTTACTAGCACGCAAGGTCGGACACTATCGGATATCAATATCACTTTAGCAAATATAAGTTGTAGTAAAATTAAATATTTAGTAAAATTATATAATATACGGTTTGGTTCGGAACAGTGTAGTCAGGTACCTACCTGAATGCACTGATTTGAATTAGGCCATCTTTATAGTAGGTATAGGTTGTTTCTTAGGCATTTAATTAAGATTTTTTTCTTTGTGTTTCTATTTATAAGTGTTTTTTGTTTTGTTAATTAGTCAGAGCGACATAATCACTTTGTGACTAAGCTCTTTAAATAAAGAAAAAAAAAAAAAAAAAAAAAGGTCGGACACGTGACACTCGATCGCGCTATGTCATATAGCCGCCCACGAAAGCGACGATACAGCACATTCTTCGGCCAAAACGTTTCTTTGGTAAAGGTTGATATATCGGCAGTTGGAACTAGTACCACAATAGATTTAAAATCTAAGTGACGCGAGCCCAACTGTTGAACCCTTAACAAGTAGTTGGTTTTCCGCTTTACATATTCCACCAAATCCTCAGCCTTTGTGGAATGTGTCAGCCTCGATACATAAAGCAGCGTCGTAGGTACAGTCGCAGGGGTAAGGGCTTTACAGAAGTGCGCAGACGAAGAAAGCCCGCACGCCGAAGTCAATCGGATAGCACAAAGCATGATCCCGGAAAGCCTTCATCATAACGCTATAACATAACGCACTTGAGTAGCCGGTGCGGTTGCAGCAATGAGAGCATTATTGCTTCGTTGCTGCTTCCACTTGAATTAAGATTCGATAATATTATGATTATGACACATAATGTATGTTAATAATGACACATAATGTTGATAACGATGAAAGTTATGTGTATTAAGGATATTAGGTAACGTAAGCCGTGGGGTGCCGGCAATAGAATGTTACCCCTCCTCTCATGCCCGTGGATGCAGTAAGAGCCTGCGAAGGGATACCTCCGGAAGATGGGCAGCAGCGTCTATCCGTGTATCAACATCCCGTACTGCGCTCACCAACCCGCCTGCCAAGCGTGGTGAGTATGGCAACCACCCCTCATGATCAGTTCTTGATTCTCGAGGGAGGCTTTGTCCAGCAGTGGACTTCCTACGGCTGAGATGATGGTGATGATGAGGTAACGTAAACTTATGCGTAAAGAGCATTAAGAACTTATTATTATATTTATTGGAACTTGCTTTTGCCGTGGGGTGACGGCAGTAGAATGTTACCCCTCATTTCATGTCCGTGGATGCAGTAAGATCCTGTTAAGGGATACCTCCGAAAAATCGGCAGTAGCGTCTCTCCGTGTATCAACATCCCGTACTGCGCTCGTAAACCCGCCTGCCAACTTGGTGAGTATAGCAACTACCTCTATATAGATCAACGAGGGAGGCCTGTGTTCAGTAGTGGACGTTTTACGGCTAAAATAAATAAAATAATGATGAAATTTCCGGACAATCGATTTCGGAGACGATGGGCATCCGAATCTAGTTTTTTTTTTAATTTGTATGTTTACAATGTCGAGCGCCGTTTCCCGCAGATCTCTGGGTGAAGTCTGTGTTGAGTTTATCTTAGAATGTCATTACGTATATTAATATTTGTCGTTCAAACTCTAAGATCCAAATTACTTTCACTTTGTTTACTATTGCACATATAAATTGAAAACAAATTAGTGAGGAAACAAGGAAACCATTGTGACTGCGGTCGGCAGTCATGACTTGTACTTTCTTTGTGATCGGCGCTGCGCTTAGCTGCATGGCGTTGCATTGTGTATACAGTGTGTAAGGAAAGGATACTCATTCTTTTATTTATATTATATTGACACAATGAGCAACGTGAGGCCGGCAATATAATGTTGCCTCTTCATGGATGCAGTAAGAGTCTGCCAAGAGAGATGGACAGCAGCGTCACCGTCGAGTATGGCAACAACCCCCTCATGATCCGTTGGGTTCATGAGGGATGCCTTGTCCTGGAGTGCATGTAGACAGTAGTCCTTGGCAGTGATGATAACTGCTGAGCAAAGCCTATCCCCTAATTCTTTTATTCAAACCTTTCTGAAGCGATGTACCAATCCCATTAATATTATTTCATAAATAAAATTCATGAATTGAGCTTTCATTATTCCCCACAGCAATAAAATTCAACTCAAATCTTACTACATTGAGGTTCACGGTTGTTAATGTTATGTTAATGTTGTTGTTAAATTTTCATTATTGGCTCTTAAAGATGTTAATATTTGAGTGCATGTATTGTTTTGTTATTTAATTTTTTTTCGGCACTTTATTAAGATAGTAAATGTTACCGTGCCCCTTTTTAAATTACAAATTTATTATTATCCAAAGCTATTAAGCTGCATACTTGAGGAGTACTCATGTTAGTTAGTTGTTGTTACGGGCTATATTTTGTCTGTGATGGTTAAAAAAACAAAAAATGTTACTGTGCCAGATAGGACTGTCCGTCAACTTAAAAAAAAAAATCAAGCATGGATCTAGTGTGAGAGTGATCTATGAATCACAATAATTCATGGCACCACAAATAAAACCTTGCCGTTTGCGTAGATAGGTAAAACAATTAAAAAAAAACATCACTTCAAAAGTACTAAAAATTGTCAAACTTGACGTTTGATAACGATGGTCACGAGATTTGCGTCTGTTGCAAACCTGTCGCTAGGTACGTAATTAGCCTGCAGGTCACAAAAAGCCGTGCGGTTTCCAAGGAAGGTTTTGCTTTGCCGAATACAAGGAGAATAGGCTTGACACAATTAAAATTTTTAGTCAGTCATTTAGATTAACAAAAACTATTGGACACGACACGTAATCTTTCTTTTATAACGTATTACAAACATATGTACTTATACATTATGTCGAATTGTAGCGTGACGTCACGCGCCGGTACAGTTTATGACTATGCTCTGACGTCGCGAGCCTCCACGCAAATTGTTTAATTAATTAGTAAAAGCAAAAACTAGGTGTAATTTTGATTTCAGACCCTGTCAAGTTGCCTATTGTCTTACGAAATAGACTCATAGTCTTTTGTTTTAAACTTGGTTTGTATCAATTTGGACCCAGAGGCCACAAAAAAATGCCAAGTTACAAAAGAAAAACATTTTAAAATAAATTTAAATCGAATAAAGCACACCACTGAATTAATTCCTTTCAGAAAATTGGCGAAAAATATTGAGAGAGAGACAATTTTTTTTTTTGAGAACGAATAGTGTCGTACTGTTCCAACATCATTTCAGCCGTAGGACGGCCCATGCTGCAGCAGCCTGTGTCCACATGGCCTCCCTCGTGAATCTACAAGTACTAATTATAAGGGGTTGTTGCTATACTCACCACGCTCGGCAGGCCCGTTGCCGAGCCCACTACTGGACTATATACGTAAAGAAGCTGCGGCCCTTCTTTCGGAGGTATCCCTTGACAGATTCTCAATGCATCCGAGCAAGAGAGTATAGTCAACATACTACACTGACGGCATCTCACGGCAGCGACTGTGCCCTGTTTTGATTCAGTTTAAAATGTTTGTTTATAAAACTGACTACATATAAGATATGCGGGGAGCTTGACCCTGTTCATAAAATAACGGTAACGAACTAGTAGGTATACGCAAAACCACCAGGTATTTGTGTGTTAGTTGATGTGCGCCACAGTAACCCCAGTTGCCATAGTCGCCACAAGTCCGTATAGTAACCACAGGCACTACACTCGCTACAGTCACCACAGTCGCCTCAGGTACCGCATTCACACAGTCTAATAACTAGTAACTCGAACACCTCTCCTCCGATCGGTTTCACTCCCTCTAAAGCAGATGTTTCACATCAAAAAAACTGTCGGAAAACTGACAGCGCCGTAATTTCCTGTTCAGATTCAGTTTAAAATATAAGTTTGTAAAACTGTCTTTTCCTACATAAAAACTTAAGATAGGCGAGCACCCTGTTCATCAAATGACGGTAACGAAGTAGTAGGTAGGTACGCAACTTAGCCCCGTCACAAAATGCCGTGCGGTTTCCAACGAAAGTGGCGCTGTGCCGTTGATACAAGCAGAATTGTCTTACGAAATAGATTTTCTATTTTACATGCCTATTCATAATTCTGCGGTGAAATATTGAAACAGCCAGGTAATTGTGCGTTAGTTGATGTGCAAACGAGACGGTTTTGTCTTGTCATGTTTATGCGAAATGATGGTTTAAGAAGTTGGAGTTACAAAGTTTACCTCTATGCTACCCGTTCGCCGAAAATCAGCTTACCTAGTCGGCGGAATACGGGACAATAGCAACGTTATCCTCAAAAGACTTTCTGACAGGCACTGATCATTGCTATGGGTAAGCCTTGACTGGAGTGATCATCATCATCATCTCAGCCGTAGGACGTCTCCAAGTCTGAACCCATAAGGGGTTTGTTTTTATACAATGCTTGGCGCTTAACATCCAGCTTCCATGCCAGATGTCAACCTGCATACGTTGCTGTCAACCACAAGAGGTTTACGGTGTTGAGTTGCGTTGATACGTGGATAGGTGTCGTTATAGTTCTGAACAGTAAGGCGGTTAACACACTGCCACGCACCACGCTGCATGTTGCTTGAATGCGTCTTCTAATGTTGCTTGTAAGTATATCCGTTTGTATAAAAAACACGCACAGTCCAAAACACAGAAAATGCATCCACGCGCGTACATGCAGATCACGCACTCAAGCGCAGATAAACATGCACCCACGCGCGTAGGTGCGGGGCGAGACGCAAGGTATGGCACACCCGAATCCCGCAGGTCTAGCGAATAGCTTGGAATGAAATGAGTCAGAGCCACCGTGAATCCACAAAACGCAACTATCGACCGGCTGCTACGGCTCAGTGCGGACGTGTTTTGCGAGCACCCGTTTGACTCATTTTAATACTCGAGTTAACCCTTTATCGTGTCCAGCGGCTATCATGAGTGTGCAGCGATCACCACCACTGACTCCTACCATTCTAGTGGAGGATACGATGAGGTCGGACTCTGATTCGACTTCGCGCAACGAGGCAAGTGAACCCGTTCAGCGTCCCTCACATTTGCAGCGGTGCAAAAGGAGAAAAGTTGCCGATGACAACATCAACGACTCGCTGGGTATGGTGAAGAGAGAATTGATGGAACTTATAAATGAAAAATTTGATAAACTATATGCGGATATAAATGAACTAAAAGACCAAAATGCTGAGTTGAGTAAAAGCGTAGATTTTATGTCTCAAAAGTACGAAAGTGTGAAAATAAAGATGGAAGACCTGGAGAAATATAACATGAAGCAAACAAAATACATCCTTGAACTGGAAGATAAAATAGAAAACTTTGAAAAAAATAGTAGAAGCACTGCTATTGAAATAAAAAGTATCCCAAGGAAACAGGGAGAAACTAAACGTGATCTACCGCATCTAACCCAATGCATTGGAAAAGCCCTTGATCTTGACATTCCAGTATCTGAGATTTACGATGCCTATAGGGTCAACGTCAAGTCTAATGGAAATCCCCCTATCATCGTAAAGTTTACCACCGCTTACCGGAAAGAAGAGTTTATTAAGAGAGCCAAGAAAATAGCAAGGGAAAACCCCTCAAAGCTCGGTGCCGAGATTAAAGCCTTGGGATACCCCAGTGTGCAAGTTTTCATCTCAGAACATCTTACAGCTAAAGCAAGACATCTTTTTATGCTGGCCAGAGACCTCGCAAAAACGGATGGGTACCGGTTTTGCTGGTGTTCATATGGAAAGATTTTTCTCAGGAAAGCGGAAGGAGAACCCCAGGTACACATCAAAGATGTATCTCATTTGGAATCACTTAAAAAGTAATTTAGTTACTCTTGAACTCGGATGTAGGCATGGGGAAGCTAAATTTACTATTTTTAAGCAGGTATCGAATTTTAAGCATTTATTTTTTTATCTAACACACTTAGTGTATTATTTGTATATTATATTTTGTTTTATCATATTATATGCCTCGGGATTCTTATTTAGAAACTATATAAAACTGTGTCTCCCAGTGGAGCGTGTCCAATATTCTTTTTTCATAATAATAACATTATGGACTGTAAATACTGTAAAAGTTTTTTCCAAAATTTCGTATTTACATGCACCTGTTTTTAATATTCAACAAATTTTATGGATTGTGACGAAATAGGAATGGAATTGGAAAATTACAATGTATCACGGTCACATCAATGTACTATTGAGAATGCTCACACGTTCATAGATAATTCTTCTAAACTTAAAGTTATCTGTCAAAACATCAGAAGTATAGGGCGGAATTTCCCCCAAGTTGAAATTATGCTGGTACGCTTGAAAATTGACATTGATATTATTATCTTGACTGAATGTTGGTTGAACAAAATAGACTCGGCGCCAAAACTTAAAAATTACACGGCCTACTGTACCAAACTCAATATGTCTCAGAATGAAGGGGTAGTGGTATACATAAAAAATGACATATTATCGATAGTTGTGACTGAACCGCCGAGATTTGAAAGTAATTGCCTTGTTATTACTATAGGTAAACATACCGCTCTAGTTGCAATATACAGACCTCCCCAATTTCGCTCCCTAGACAATTTTTTCACGACTATTGACGATGTTCTGACCACACTCAAACCTTTTCCCAATTTAATCCTCATGGGAGACATTAATATCAATCTGGCTATCCCTGCTAAGCAAGACTGTGAGGAATATACCAATCTAATGGCATATCATGGCTTATTGCCAGCACATTCCTATGTTACAAGAAATGAAAGTCAAAGTAGTATCGACCATATTTTTATAAAAACCAAGCTGGATTCTACGACCCTAATTTTGACATCTACGATAACAGATCATTACACTCTCTTATTATCCTTGTATAACATTCCAGTATGTAAAAATAGGGAAAATTCATATAAGGTTATAAATTACGACAACATTCCTAATAGCTTAAATGGTGAAATTCTGCGATCTATACTTGATTTTCAGGATGTTAATACAGCAACCAACAATCTTATTAAAGAAATTCAAAGAGCAATTGAAATGAATACAATTAACAAAACAGTATCTTGTCGAAAAAATATTAAAGTTCCATGGCTAACGAGAGGGTTATTAAAGTGTATAAAAAATCGCGACAAGCTACACCGAGATTTAAAAAAAGATCCATTTAATGAAAATCTCGCCGTTATATATAAACGCTATAGAAATTACTGCTGTGAGATCTTGAAGAAAGTAAAAAACGAATACGATTCCTCTGAAATAAAAAAAGCTGGAAATGACAGTAAAAAAACATGGAAAATTGTAAAAGAAATAGCTAGATTAAATCCTAAAAAAGAAACGAATGACGATAACAACCTCATAAAAGTAAAAGCTAACCCCATAGAATCAATTAACTTTGCCAATGAGTATTTTGCAAGTATAGGAAAAAGCCTATCTGATAAAATCATAAATGAACGTACGCTAACCTTATCTTATTCTCTTAAAAAAGTCGTAAATGGACTCAAATCTTTTGTATTATGTGAAACTGACTCTGATGAAGTAAATAATGTTATCATGGGTCTAAAATCGAATTGTGCAGTGGGTTATGATGGTATTTCCTCTAAAGTTTTGAAAATAGCGAAGAATGTTTTAATCCCTTCAATAACACACATATGTAACTTGAGCTTTAGACAAGGTATTTTTCCAACAGAGTTAAAAACAGCTTTAGTAAAACCGTTATATAAAGGCGGGGACAGAGACAGTATAAGTAACTATCGGCCGATATCAATACTGACGTCTCTCTCAAAAGTGCTCGAGCGCTTAATAAATAATCGATTGCGAAGTTTCCTTTGTAAATACAATATCATTGCAGAAAATCAATTTGGATTTGTCACAGGAAGGTCAACAGATGATGCGATTTCTTCTTTGACCGATTATTTGATAAGACAAGTCGATAAAAATAGTAAGTGCATTGGTATTTTCCTTGATTTGGCAAAAGCCTTTGATACTGTTTCTGTCCCCATCCTCCTAGACAAAATGGAAAAAATCGGCATTAGAGGTACCCCATTGTTGCTCCTTCAAAGCTATCTGACTAATCGTATTCAGCGTGTTAAAGCCAACAACTGCGTAAGCGATGAGACAAAAATAAACTATGGTGTCCCTCAAGGCAGCATTTTGGGTCCTACATTATTTTTAATATATGTAAACGATCTTTGCAACATTCAACTAATGGAGGGCAAGATTATCGCTTATGCGGATGACACTGTGCTGTTGTTCAGCGCCCCTACTTGGGCTGAAGTTTCTGAACTTGCTGAGATTGGACTCAATGAAGTTATGTCATGGCTAAGAGAAAACCTTTTAACTCTCAACGTCAGTAAGACAAAATTTTTAACCTTCACAAAAACTGCTTTCAGTCGCCCTAATCCTAATCAAATTTGTATTAGAGCACACACATGTCACCTTCAGCCTTCTTATTGTTCATGTATGCTACTCGACAGAGTAGCAACTATTAAGTATCTGGGTGTAATGGTGGATGATCTCCTAAATTGGAATGCGCATACAACAATGGTTTCAGGGCGAATACGTAAATTGATAGTGGTATTTAGGCGGCTCAGGCACCTAGAATTGAAATTAGTAAAATCTGTCTACTATGCTCTGTGTCATTCTATATTGACGTACTGTCTACTTGTGTGGGGCGGTACATATAAAACGTATCTGTTGAAAGTCGAGCGTGCTCAACGCGCTGTATTAAAGGTAATGCTGTCAAAACCGTTTCGCTTTCCTACAAGCCAGCTATATTCAATTGTTAATATTTTGACTGTTCGGCAATCATTCATAGCAAAAGTAATATTGTTCACTCACTCAAGGACACCATTTGATGGGCAGCGATTTGAGAGCATACGACGAAAAGACCGCATTATAATCGCAGATAAACTCAACTCAGCATATGCCAAAAGAAGTCTCTGCTTCCTAGGTCCTTATTTGTACAATAAAATAAGTAAGCATATAATGATCTATCCTCTTCCTTTCAAAAAATGTAAATGTCTCGTCACAAGTTATTTGCTGACATTGGACTACCGGGCGACGGAGGACCTGTTATTTATTGAGAGGTAAACCAGATTCGTACAAATTTTCTTTATAGTTTAAAAAATATATATTATTTATTATCAAAAGTTGCGTTTCCCCATGGTATATTTATATATGATATACATATGTATGTACCTATTATAAATATATATATATATATATTATTCTTATCTATTGTAGAATTTTAGTACCTTGTATTAATTTTTCAGATTAGTACCTAAGAGGTGATAAAAGAATAAAAATAAAAACTTTGCATTTATAACGTAAATATTTGATTATTTTATTGTTTTTGTATAATAGATACACAAGTGTACAAAAATGTAATTTTTAGTTAGTACCAACACAAAGCGAGCTTAAAATAATGATGAAACCTATCCTTCTACTACAATATAGTTATGATGATAATTCAGTGTGTTTGTTTATGAGTTTTGTTTTAAAATCTAATATATTATATAAAAACATGTCTTTAAATTATATTATATAGTCTGTAAAACACACTCAAATTATGGATAATTATTAAAGTTAATCTCTGTCATGGCAAAAGTGATTGTGCGTCACAACGGGTTAAATATTTCTAAGCAAGAACTATGTATCGCACGCTGACGACACGACACGATGCAATCGCAGGCCTACCCTCATGTTTACAATTGTGTTGATGATTTTATTGTTAATAATAATTAATGTATGCTCAGTTATTTAGTGTAAAATATGTTGTAGATTAACTTGATTTTTTTAGTCTTTGTGAAGTGTTAAACTAAAGTTACTGTTATTAATACTCATCAAATTGAGTACCTATGTAGGTTCTTAGTATCTTGTAAACTTTTGCGATCTGTGTTTCGAAACGTCGGGAAATAATAAAATAAGGTAATTAAGCGATAAAGTCATTGCAGAAGATTACTCAGTTTACAATTGTGTGGGTTCTTTCTTAAAAGACTATGTGTTGTGTTGGTGCAGGTTTCAAACATATTGTACGTAGATAGCTGGTAAGTTTGTTTCTGTATCTGGTTAACTAAGATTCTAAAAAGAATCTAACTTTGCAGACCGTAACACAGGTTAGACCTAGCACGGCTGCAAAAGAAAATAGATTGTTGTTTTGCACCCCTAAATAATTACCTATACATATGTATGTATACTATTTAGTACCTATCTATAACATTTCCTTGTATTTTGTGTTTCTGTATTGAAAATAAATAAATTGAAAAAAAATTGAAAAATTGAACTATGCGCGTGAGTGCATGAAAAACCAGCACGAGAATGCCGATCTGCACTCCTGCAAGTACGCGCGTAGGTGCGTCGACACGCAACATGCAGCGTGGTGCGTGGCAGTGTGTTAACCGCCTAACAAATACTTATTAACAATTATGATGCAGATGAAAAAGCGTGTTAATTGCAGGTTAATTAGTGTTCAAGTGCAGAGAGATTATTGAAGGTGATGCGCTTTACTCTGTTTTCGTTAGTAAAAAAGTGCAAAATCAAGTAAAATCTGTCGCTTAATTAAGAAAGCAAAATTTTACTTAATGAAAGTAATTTTGAAGGACGATGCCTTTTAGATAACGCAATGGAGTTGGCAGGACAACTTCTTGACAGATAGAGAAAGTTTATAAAACAGGTGTGCCGGTGTGATGATAATGTGCAGATGCCGTGGGGTGCCCATGGATGCAGCGTCTCTCCGTGTATCAACAACCCATACTGCACTCGCCAACCCGCCAAGCGTGGCGAGTATGGCAACAACCCCTCATGATCAGTATCTAGAGATGACGGTGGCCTTTGCCCAGCAGTGAAGTCCTACATCATCATCATCGGCCTTTTTGTCCATTTCAGACTATTCAGGTACTGCCTGTGATTTGGGCGTTGCATTTTTTTAAATGACGAAACAGTCCTGACCTGTCGTTGACTTCACTGCGCGACCGCAGTTTTGGCAGACAAAGGTGTCCATTGCAGTTGGTGGATTAGATGTATCTGCCTGCCGATGTCGTCTCGCTCGTTTCTCGGCTAATGAGACAAACCAGGTTTTGTCCTAGTGTGATCTTCGTGTAAATTTTCCTCCATTCTGGTTTGTTCTCAGCCAGTAATGCCCAGTCTGTGTGATGCAGATGAAAAGGCGTAAGTTCACGGTGTGTTAATTGCAGGTATTGGTTCGCGTTCTGTAGCGGAAAGACTATTGGCAGCGACGCGCTCTACTTGGCGCGAAGAATAGATGTGTACAAAGTACACACGCGTGCGCTTTCATCTTCTAGGGGCCTGTTAAGAACAGTTTTAAGGCTTGACTACCTCATTAAGTATAGTTAGCTTGAAATTCATCAATAAAATAAAACGGCGGGCTGATTACGTATCTCGCGACCGGTTTGCAACAGGCGCATATCTCGCGCTTGGCAGGCGCAAAGTGTGTATGGCAAAATCCCCTCATGATCTCGGAGATCCATGAGGGAGGCCTATGTCCAGCAGTGGGCGTGGACAGCACTGAGATGTTGAATCCTGAGGTTGAATCTAAATCTTAGTAGGCCCGCATCAACCTTACTTTGAGTTTGTTCACTTTAACATGCATTTAGTTCATAGGTACTTCAGATAAGACTCAAAGTGCATTTATTTTAAAACTTATATAAATAAGACCTTTGCATCTATTGTAGATGATTAATACAGCGCCAGCAATTTGTATTCATGTTTTAAGGGATCATCTGGCACATTGTTGGATGGTTTAGGCTTACGCAGCATCTATCTATACCATCCTCTCAGCTAAGTCAGCTGTAAGTCAGAAGAAAAAACAGGCCAATACGGCTTAATCACGATGTTTTCCTTCACTTTTAAAGAATGTATTAAATGTGCGCATACAAATTTTCATGAAAAAAAAAATCCATATGCACGCCCGGTATCGAACCCATAACTTTTGGATTGAAAGTCGTGACTACCATTCGGCCAGCACGCCTTTGTATTATACATTACAGATATATATATGTACACGATGATAATCGAAAATTATTTCTTACCTAATGATGCCCAAAACAGCATCCATTATATTACTTTTACAATGATATGGATCAATTTGTGGAACTAATTTTCCATAAGATATAAACTTACGTTATAGATATGCGTTAGATCATTCGTACGTATGTCGTACATAATAGAGTTCAAAATCTTGTAAACAGTTGTTACGAGATCGAAATCTTTGGTGATTGCTTTCGTAATAGTAGATAACAATAAAGTGTGTGAAAGCATATCTTTACAACAAATGCAAAATCATTCTGCTATTTTTTTAAGTAGAGGTCAAAACAAATTAGACTTTATTCTAAGCATTGTAAGTGCGGTTTTTAAGGTACAGTTTAGGTTGGTCTTTGCAGTTAATTACATCATGCAATCATATTGTCAATAATATTGACATGTCAATGAGACTCATCAAAATTTGACCAATTATGACCTTTACGGTGAAAGTCAGCAGTTCCGGAATTATCTCACAGTAAATACAAGATGAGAGTGTATGTTTGTGTGTGTATGAGAATCTTGTGCGCCATTCTACCGCGGGAAACCACCGCGCCCGCGCATTCGTACATTGACGCGCGCTTTTATCACGTTCTTTTTTTAATTCTTTGCGCGTAAAAAGTATGACATAAAATCGGTTCGAATTTTAAAAATGGCGCGTATTCTATTACTTTTGGCCTGTGCAGTGGTGTCGAGAGCTGAGGATGTGAGAGACTTTGAGTTCGAAAGCGACGCCGACGAGGTGATGATAGCCCAGGAGTCAAGGCACTACCAGACGTTCGTAAAACCTCCCCTGAAGATATTCAGGCCTTCAGGGGTCACGAATTCCCACCGTCCCCAGTACAACCTAGACTCGCTGGAGCATTATGAGATGGACGATTTTATGGAGCCTTCGAGTAGCTTCCACCCTGCGAGGTCTATTGTGAGGAATTACAAGTCGACGACTGCGTTAAGGGCTAAGGAGCGGATGGCCAATGATGCAGTGAAGCGGGCGATTGAGAGGAAGGACCATGTTGGCAAGTTTGCGCAGATCCTGCCCATCATCAGAGCGATGTCCTCGTCGCAGCGTCTGGCGCTGGCTTCTCTGGTGGCTAACCAGGTCACGACGCCGCCTGGGAGAGCTCCTTTGAGTTTGGCACAGGTAGGTCTATCCCCTAGTTTTTTTTCTAACCTACTTCCCACTGCTGGAGACTTTTTACTCAAAGTACTCCAACCATCCTGATCCTACGCAATACCTAATTCTCAATTCTCAATATCTAATTCTCTATCATAAATGCCCTAAATTTATTTTTCTCTTTCAGGAAAAAATCATAAATGATATTATTTATTGCACGACTTATTTTTTTTAACAAAAGTTTTTTTTCCACTGCGTGTAATGAGATCAAGAGAGGAAAGACCACATAAATGTAATAATTCAAATTAATTCTTTAATTAAAAAAACCGACTGAAATGATGATCCTTGACTTGTTGCTAAAATTATCCAAAACGATATAAAATATGTATGATTGTCATATTTGAATATTTCTCTTAATTTATCATGGATCCCATCATCAGAACTGGGTGCAAAATCAAATAAAATTTTGTAATTAATCGCAAGGCTAAGTTTAGGGCATAAAACTATTTGATGGTAAAAAAACTGAAGAATGTCCATTTTTAAGTCCACTGACCCATTTGATGATGATTTTATGATTATAGTATTCAAGGCATGAATACTTATTGATTTGATAAGTAATTTGTCAAGTCCACGTTGAGAACATGTAAAATAAATAAATCAGTCATGCATGATCGTTGACTATCCATACATAAATAAAATAATATTGATATCACTTAATTTAAACATTTAATTCAAATTAAGTTTTATTTATTCTAGCTGGTCGTCAAGGCATTGAATTTGAAAACTATATTCTTTAAAATCATGCTTTTTTATTACTCTTACGGGGCTATTCGAACAAATCACAGTCTGCGACCACGGTGGGTGCAATCCTGTTGAAACGTCGGGCAACAATAAAATTGAAAAACTCGATCTTAATAATGTATTAAAAATGTGCGGTAATTAAAAAAGAAAGCGAAAGTTAAAACATACTATTCGAAAAAATGCCAACGAGCTTGCCATTCATATATATAATCTCTAGTAATTTCCTTTGAAATTTTCGAAATTCTCTGTAATAAATAAGCGTTTAGAGTCCAAGCACTAAATAATCGATCACTTTTTGGTAAATTATACTATAAATTACTTTCTTTTTTGCGCAAAATAAAAAAAACTATATACCTGCTTATGCCGGTCATGCTTAACTCAGCATCATGACAATATTATTATATTAAAAAAGGTAAAAAAAATATTAGCATGAGAATTGTGCTTTCAAGACATAAAACACACTCCTTGGAGATAAGTAGCATTAAAATGGAAAGTGGTTTGATGATAACCGCTAGGTACTTCTGTTTACCGACCGGGCTTGATAATGTCATGGTTGTTTTTCATTACGAAGCTAAATTATGGTAGTGAGATTTGTTACGATTTACGGGTACGAATCACAATGGAATCGATTTTTTTTATTTCCATACAATAATAGAGACAAAGTCAATAAGCGTTTATTCAAAAGAACAAACAGCTACGTAGAATAGTCAATTTACAAAAGGAGAACAACACACATTTAAAATAAATAAAGCACATAATTGAATTCGTTCGCTTTAGATAACTTTTTTTTTATAAGTGAGGGGAAAAAGTCATTACATGCATACGGTTAAAAAAAAGTTCGTTACTTCACACACATCTTGACTTGTTTATTCAAGCTATTTCCATAGTATTCTTTCTTATGGAATAGTGTTGTAGGAGTGTGCTGGAGCTTAACATATAAACACTGTATTTATGCCGCAGAATAGGTCTGTTCATGCAATCTACAATATGAGGCCAAGATAATAGCTTAATGATGTTAAAGACAGAACCGAAAACATTGTCTGGGACAGAATCGAGATGGACAGACAGTAGGTTATTAGGTTTTTTATAACCAACCAAAAACTCTGACAGAACCGAGAAGAATAGACTCCGAAAGTTAGTTATTAGATCGGGTAAAAATATAATGCATTATTTATCCTTATTTTTTGTTGTGGTGGTGGAATCCTTCATGGATATCACCTTTCTAAAGGGAGAAAAATGATTATGCCGGACTCTTACCGGGTAAATCTAACCACCATGTTTCCTTAAACGTGCAGTCTTGCCGAGACTACGGGTACGCTTGCTCAATCTTTCGCAGTCTCGGCAGCACTGGCCCAATGTTAGGCCCTAGTCATTAGGTCGAGTTTGGTCTCTCTCAACTATCACGCCCGCCGCCTCTGGGTCTTCTGTTCTTACTATTGTTACCCCTATGACCACAGTCCAGGCCTATTTTTTATGGGGGTCGAAGGAGGGCATGAAAAAATTTCCTCTGACGTCTTCGAAGTCTTTTGCTGCGTATCGAGAGGTCAGTAGTTATCTCTCGCTCTCTTTCCGCAGATTCCTTCTTAATTATAACATATTCGCAGGATGCTCAGGAAGCATCTGTGTAAACCAGAAGGTTAGCGTTCCATGACTTCTATCTATCCATCCCTCATGAATCGGTCGAAAAGCTTCTATTAAATTAGTATTAATTTAGTATTAATCGAATAATACTAAATTAATACTAATTTAAACGCTTGGCAACTAGAGATGCCAAGCGTCTTTTCGGGTATTAACATCCCGTACTGCGCTCACCAACCCGCCTGCCAAGGGTAGTGACTACAGCAACCACCCCTCATGGAGATCCATGAGAGAGGCCTGTGTTCAGGTAGTGGACACGTTACGGCTGAAATGATGAAAAGTGATTGGCACAATCCAATACCCCCAATAGATGTGGGCCGCTTCCTGTTGCGGTTTCCTTGGCGACCGGCTTGCCCATCACGCGATTAGTTTCCGACACGATATACCAGGTAATTACTGAGCGTACAATGTTGTTAGACATGCGAATTTGGTTATGATGGGTGGTTAATGGCTGAGCAGGCCGACTAAACCTACCAATCGGATGATTATGTAAAAAAAAATATAATCCAACTACGGTAACTATGATTCTCTAATTGTTAAATATTTAGACCAGGTGCGTCTCGGGCCGTGCTCTATTTAGGGTTCCGTAGTTAATCATAGACCTGTTGTTAGAAGTTTGTGTATGTTTTTTTTACGTTTGCCAAAACTTCATTATCATTTCAGCCATAAAACGTCCAATAATGAACAAAGGCCTCCCTCATGGATCTCCATGAGGGGTAGTTTCCATACTCACCACGCTTGGCAGGCGGGTTGGCAAGCGCAGTATGGGATGTTGATATATGGAAAGACGCTGCTGCCCATCTTTCGGAGGTATCCCTTAGCAGGCTCTTACTGCATCCACGGGCATGAGAGGAGGGGCAACATTCTACTGCCGGCGCCCCACGGCTAATGATGACTATTTCTCCGAAACTAAATAAAACCGAACCACTGCGAGCTGGACTCGACGAGGTTTTCGTAGGTATGTAGGAACATAATAATTATTATAAATTAGCTGATCTGTAAAAGTAAAAGTTTTAAAAATGCACAAAAATATTCGGTCACCCATCCAATTTATGAACGCGCGTAGCGATGCTTAACCTCGATGATTGCGCACTTTTTTATAAGCGATTCTTTTATGATTCTATTGCAAATGTATAGTTTTTGGATTTTTCTCTGTATCTACAGTATAAGACGTCAAATTTCATAGTTCTAGGTCTACGGGAAGTACCCTATGAATTGAAATTCCTTTGATAATGTGGAAACATGCGTTTTTTGCGGCATAAACGGTCGTATCATTTTTTCAGGTCAACTCTAAAAACACAATATAACTACAGGTATTTATAAAGTTTCCGGTTTAAAGTATTCCGGTTTGTTTGGTTAACCGTACCACTTATTTGAGCGACAATATAAAACGAAACTACGAGTATAACCGGTTCCTTGTTGTACTACGGAGCCCATAAAAGCATTTTGATATTTTTTGAATTTTGTAAAATTCGAAAAAAAAGAAATGTCGGGAAAAAAATTATAAATGATACGCGATAAAATCCTGTATTTTAAAACCTAATAATATGTTAACAAATTGCGAAAGTTTAACAAGTTCTTAAATAAAATAGATTCATGTCCAACAATGATATGTTATAAACATGATATGAATGTGACAGTTATTAGCTCATAAGTTGAATTATGACTGCGTGTTCAGTAATTTATTACATTTGTCACGGTATAATTCTAGTGCCAGGTAAAGATTTAAATCTTTAGATGTGCCCTGACACCAAAAACTGTGGCATTGTCTTTAAATGTGTGTTAACAATAATTCACACTGGTTTTGCCAATAAACCAAATTGTTGTTGTTACCATTTATTGAGCAATCATATTCCACGAACTCACGCACACCGTCTGGCTAGCACTATGTTTAGTGGTACACTTATTCCAAATGAGCGTGCTCTCTCATTTCGTGTGGAAACAAAACGGTGCGGTCTCATTGCGGTAAGGGAGTATCTTACGATTTAAATCTTTGGTTCCACCATCAACTTTCATGATTTGTTTAGAAGAAGAAGAAAATCATTTACTTTTGACACACAGACAACATATACAAATTATAAAGAAAACACATAAATGATTCAAATAGGCTTATAATGTTATACAACTTTTAAACATAGGTACAAACAATGCTGAGTGAGGTCAAAAAATGGACTCTGCCTCAGTATTACCACAATCACGTAGCAAGCTACGCGGTTGCGGCGCTGATTTTCAGGCAGGTACGTGTGTATTTACGAAATACATAACGAAATCATTAATTTCATCATATCAGCCGAAGGACTGCTGTCCACGTTCACTACTGGACATAGGCCTCTCTCCTGCACCTCTACGACAAGGAGTTTGATGCCATACTCACCACACTTAACAGGCGGGCTGGCGAACGCAGTATACGATGTATATGTATAAAATATATAATGCTGGACAATCTACACAGCATCATCTAGCCCCAAGCTAAGCAGAGCTAAAATGTGAAACACGGAAAACTGCTGCTTCCCATCTTCCGGAGGTATCCCTCAGTTATTCCATTCTTACTGCATCCAATGGCAACATTTACTAACGTCTGAAAAAAAAATTATATACATACATCCTTAAATGTATTTGTTCAAGTTTAAATTGTGCTTTGTGTGGTTAAACACTATAAAAGCCAAGATGTTGACTGGTCAGCGGTCCCTTTTCGTTCCAGCCGCCGACCAGTCAACGTCTCGGCGTTTAACCTGAAGATGCCTCGCGGAGAGGCGAAACACGTGTCGTCGTGTTGGTTTGGGTATGCATGTTGCACTAACAGCCTGGTCTCCCTGCATGTGCATAATTAGCGGGCGGGAGGGCGGTGCATATGCATCTCAGCATTAGCGGAATTAAAACTAGATATTTTTCTTTGTTTATCATAATAATATGGATTTCCGCAAAGTAACGCCTCATTCTATTAATTACTATAAAAATTACAAACCAAGTACTTTAGAAACCTTAATCTCTTATTTCCTCGAAGTTGATACTTCCTCAAACTACAAATCGAGCCTGCTCTTAGAATCAAGTCTCTCTTTCTATAGTCGAGTGGAGTGCAGTTATTCGCATATCGTATGAATATTGAACGGCCGTATCTGTGTCGTTTTCACAATAATTGGGACGATTACAGATCGTGATCAGAACGTTATTTTATTCTACGCGTAATTTCTTAACATTATAGTTTTAAAGAACATGACTGGCTCGCAAAATAAAATACACCTGGTTACATCATTTCAGCCGTAAAAAGTCCACTACTGAACAGACCTCCCTCATGGATCTCCATGAGGGGTAGTTACCATACTCACCACGCTTGGCAGGCGGGTTGGCGAGCGCGATACGGGATGTTAATACACGGAAAGACGCTGCTGCCCATCTTCCGGAGGTATCCCTTACTGCATCCCCCTCTTACTGCATCCACGGGCATAAGAGGAGGGGTAACATTCTACTGCCAGCACCCCACGGCAACACCTGGTTTGAATACTTACAAAATACAGATAATTTATTCGCCAAAATCTGGGTCCTGATAATGCTGTTAAGGTATTAATTATGTATAAAAATGTACCTGTAATATTTATCTAATAATTTTTAAGTCGCTATGTATATAAAGCGTTGCAGGGCTGACAAGGATAAGATTGGTACAGGACCGTGAAATGTGGCACAAATATATGGAGGCCTATACCCAGCAGTGGGTGATGTCGGGCTGCGGATAATGATGATGATGTAAATAGCCCAAGTCGCAAACATATCACTAACCTAACTGAAGTCAATCGTTAAAAAAAAAACAAATAAGCATGCTGATTACGTATCTAGCGACAGGTTTGCTACAGGCGTATATTTCACGACCATCGCTGCAACAGGCGTAAACTCCTAAACATCGGTGTCAATGGTCAATTTAGTAATATATAAAAGCAAAAAAAATACGTTTGACCTGAGATATGTGCCTGTTGCAAACCTGTCGCGTGATACGTAATCAGCCTGCCGATTCGTAAGCTTAAGTAATACTAGATGTTCCCTGCGACGTTGTATGCGTTTTGATGCTATGTTATAGCCAAAGCCTTCTACGATAAATACCAGATTTATCGTCTATCCAACACTAAATAGTTCTTCGGTTCGAGCCAGAAATTCTTGAGATAACCGCGTTCAACCATACAAAGTTTACAAACCATACAAACCTTTGCATCTATTATAGATGATTTATGCAACGTCAGCAACTGGTAATCATGCTGTACGGGACGCTGCAGTGCCTAGGACATTGTTAGATGGATTAGGCTTGTCCAGCACATATACCATCCTCTCAACTTAGTCAACTATAAGTCAGAGGAAAAAACAGGTCAATACGTCTAAAGCATCGTTAATAATTATATTGGATTATCAATTATTTATGACGTAATTACCATTATTTATAACCGATATTCCAATATAATTGTGACCGCGATAGTTTAAAAAACTAAACTACTCAAACTATAAGTATTGATTTATAAATCATCATTTTCTGAAAGCTTGGTCTACCTATCAGGACAGAGTCTTATTTTGGCAAGTACATAGTAATTTTATTACTAATAGAAAAAATATTGGCCAAAGAACATTATTAAAAAACCCTCCACCTGATTCAGTCGGTTAACTGCATAAATAGCATGAAGATCATTTCATCGAGATTTCGTAACCGTAAAATCACCGTGATCTATGATTATCTTTTATATTTTATCATGACCTACAGAGTACAGCAGGTGACAAGATTTGCTGGGCATTCTGTAAGCTTTCACGGATGTTAAATTTGATGATTCATCGTTTTACGCATATAGATAGATAGATAGATAGAAAACTCTTTATTGCACACCACATTAAAAGAACATATAATGTACTACTCCGTAGTTTTACGTACGTAGTTCCCGTTCCTGTGGGAATACGGTGATAAAATATAACCTTTATTACTCAGGAATCTTGTAGCATTCAAATTTCAAATTTCAAGTGAAAGAATTTTGAAAATCGGTCCAGTAGTTTTTGTGTTTATTCGTTACAACCATTAAAAATACAACATACAAATCTTTTCTCTTTATAATGTTGAGAGATGAGAGATAATCTATATTGGCTTTTGTAAATATAAAACAATTGTCATCTAAAATAAACAAACAAACAATTTTCTCTAAAACCATGAACAATATTTGTCATCTACAATCTATCTTGATCAATATCTTGATCGCATTAATTGGAATTTTCATTAAGTTATATATAATCATTTTATTCACTTATGTGAACAAACGCGGTAATATAGCCAAATTGGCATGCAAATACATACAAAATACATATGCTTTTTTTTTTTTTTATAATTTCATCACAATTAAAAATGCTTATCGCCCAACGAAGTGGGCACCGGGTCAGCTAATCTAAAATGATGATGAATATATCATATATTAGGGATAACCCTTAGTAACATTTTATCCCCGTATTCCCAAGGGAACAGGAACTACGCGGGTGAAACCGCGGAGTGCGGCTAGTCCTATATAATTATGTATATCTAACTAAATCATCATCATCATCGCAGTCGTAAGACATCCACTGCTGGGCATAGGCCTCGTGGATCTGCAAGTGATCGTGAGGGGTTGTTGCCATACTCACCACGCTTGGCAGGCGAGTTGGAGAGCGCAGTACGGGATGTCGATACATGGAAAGACAATTTTATCCATCTTTCGGAAGTACCTCTTGGCAGATTCTTATTGCATTCATGGCCAACAGAGGAAAGAGGAGCGGCATTTTACTACCCCATGGCCAACTATCTACCTCTAAATAAATTAAGTCACAACTTTGGACTTAGAGCAACGAATATTTGATACTACAGCGGAAATCAAACCCGCAACCTCTAGCATCTCTACCGTTTAAGCAGAGCTTACCAGCATTTCTAAAACAGCATTAAGCAATTGAAATACCGACGAAAAATATTGCGAATATCAACGAGAAAATCATTTTCCAATCTGCAGCGCGGCGCACGTGAAAATGTACACTCCGTGACACAAAAAGTGGCCTCGTTTTGTCGGATCAGAGCACAATCTTGAGATTTACTCGGAACAATGGGGCAATTTAGTTTGTACATTTGCAGAAAACAAATAGCTTATTAATGAGTTGCCAAAATGAACTTGTTCGAAAAACGTTTTATGCTGTCTGCACTTTATTGTGTACGAGCTTTAGCCCGCCGCTTCGTACGCGTTGCACCCAAATAAAAAGTAACCAATGTGTAATCCTGGTCAACATCAATACGTGTGCTCGTACGAACGTTTCAGCTCAATCCGTAGCCTAGTTTTTGCGTGAAGAGTTAACAAACCTCCAAACAAACTTTCGGCTTTATAATAATTAGTGGGATGTTTGTAGGTATGTCTCGCGGCGAACATGATTTCTGCTATATTTGTTTTATGATACTATGATACATAAGAGGAATTATTATTTTTTGTCCATTCTTTCGATTGGCATCATAAAATGATTTTTTTTTTCACATTTGAGTCGTTTCGATTCCCAGACGCAACAAGTAATTTTTAGAATCGTTCTTTCAGTGAAATATCCTATCTACAATATTTAAGATACTTCTCCTTTACTATTTTCCTGTACTACGGTACGATATGATTCTTTTTTTAATAGTGATTAAAAATTTAATATCATGAAATAATAATCGTTTTCAAGTTGATTGGGGGGAAACGGTTATTTGTTGATATAATAAGCCAATGAAATATATATTTTTTTTTTTAGACATACATATGACCGCTAAAACAGAAACAAGCTTAATACGTTCTTAAATGACTTTACATTACACGCAAAAATATCATAAGGTGGCTTATAAGAAACCCTTATATTACTTATTTATCTAAACATTTTTGTTTCATCATTACAAAGACGTTCAAAATATTACATCAAGTGTCTTGGAATTTTATTATACGCATGTTGTAACATTATGAAACTGTCTGTATGTCGTGTCAGCGAAAGGCAATTATTATTGAACGTTTAAACGATAAGCTGGTCGTTAACAAGTTTATTACTCGTCAGTTTTACAACGAAATGAAGATAGTTGATAGATAGCTTTAATAAAAATAAATGGTTTATAATTATTTTGTTCTCCTATTTTATTAGATGATTATTCATATTATTAGTTAGATTCTGTCGCTGCAGAGATATATTCAACGCTTATAGCTTTGAGAGTATATAAACTTTATTTGCTTATAAGCGTTTCATGGTTTCAGCGTTCAATAAAAAAAAATCTTCGCATACTTTCGCACCAATACTAAGATGTAAGATGAGAATTATAAGCGTTTCCAAAATAATTACCTTTCAAGTGGAACATAATATTAAGTTCTCATAACTATTGTAATGCAACATGGTACAATGCAGAGAAACGGGATAGCAAAAACTCGATAGGCGTGGGAGGCTGTTTTCTCGCCGTGTCGTAAAGTGGGACAATTTTATTTGGCTCAAGTGTAATGTGGAAAATTCTGCCTTATTATTTTAGCTATAATATAAATTTGATTATAGCTTCTACTATGTTATCTCCTTTAAGGCTGCATGTTGCTAGTGTGTACAAAAACTATAAATCTTTCTAAATTTTTAATTTAATATTATTGCTGATGAATTTAAAATAATTATATTAAACAAGCCAATAAGGTGGGATTTATAGACAGGACGTAACCTAAAACCCTAAGGGAACTCTAAAAAATTCTAAAGCTAAAATAAGATCTCTAGATCGATGTTAAGACATCTATCTGTTAGGGTTTCAAACCAAAGTCGTAAAAAGAAGGTCTCTGTCGTCACAAAATTGTCCAAAAACAAACTATGCTTATCATTCAGCATTTCAGCCGTAAAACATCCACTGCTGAACACAGGCCTCCCTCATGGATCTCCATGTGGTGTAGTTGCCATACTCACCATGCTTCGCAGACGTGTTGGTCAGCGCAGTATAGGATGTTGATATCAGGAAAGACGCTGCTGCCCATCTTCCGGAGGTATCCCTTTGCAGGCTCTTACTGCATCTATGGGCATGAGAGGAGGGGTTACATTCTACTGCCGGCACCCCGCGCCTTTTTACCCTAACAGTGATAATTTCTGAGATATCGCGATTCTTAAAATGTATGTAATGGTTTTTCACAAAAATTCTCAACACTCGTATTATTAAGCTTAGCTTATCTAATGAGGCCTTCGATCAAATGGTTATATTTGATCGAAGAATGAGGCATTTTAGTGAAGATTAAAGTGTTTCATAATAAACCTAATAGATGGAGCTGCCGAGCGGATCTAGCGCGGTAACTACAGTTCAGTCATTGTCAATTTGTGCTTACCGACAATTAACTAACGCTGAATCCATAAAAGTAGGTATGCTGTGGGGTGCCGGCAGTAGAATGGTACCTCTTGCTCGTAGATGCAGTAAAAATCTGCCAGTGATATGTACCTCCGGAAGACAGGCAGCAGTGACTTTCCATGTATCAACATTTAGTACTGCGCTCGCCGACCCGCCAGCCAGCGTGGTGGGTATGGCAACAACCCCGTCATTATATTGGAGATTGATGCGGAAGGCCTATGTCCAGCAGTGGACAAAGGCCAACCTTCCGCATTTCATCTCAGCCATGGACATCAGTCTACCTATTATGTTCTGATGAACTATTTTGATGTTTTTAGGGTTCTCAACCTCTTGAGCAAAAATCCTTATGGGATCACTCGTTTGTCTGTCTGTCTAGACCCTTTCTCTTCGAAACGGCTGATGGTATTATCTTGAAATTTATACTAAACATGAAGGTTTGCGGGCAGATGATGCTCTTAAGAATCAAGGTTCTACCATGGGCCATTTAGTGCCTAACATAAATACTTCATCAAATATAATTCTTAAAATTTTGGAACCCTTACGGCGCGAGTCACGCTCGCACTTGTCCGCTTTTTTTCTTTTTAGGGTTCCGTATCCAAAGGGTATAAACAGGACCCTATTACTAAAACTCTGCTGTCCGCCTGTCCGTCTGTCTGTCTGTCTGTCACCAGGCTGTATCTCATGAACCGTGATAGCTATACAGTTGAAATTTTCACAGATGATGTTTTTTATAATTGTCGCTATAACAACAAATACTAAAAAAAATGCAATAAATATTTAAGGGGGCTCCCATACAACAGACGTGATTTTGATTAAATAATGATACGGAACCCTTCGTGCGCGAGCCTGACTCGCTCTTGTCCGTTTTTTTCTTTTTAAAAACACGCCTCATTCGTATTAGAAACAAATCTATAGTGCCCTGTCATAAATCTTGCGTCAAAAGGACGTATACACGTCATTACTCGTTCACTCTTAAAATATTCGCAAAAATAATGCCAATACGCTAACGCCGTACTTTCGTTTTTATTTAACACTTACGCAGCCACTTTCGCTGATGTTTATGGTTCATGGTGCTAAGAGGACGGTTACGTCACTGTGGCCGATCATAATTTATTTCTTGATGCGCTTTGAAGTTATTTGACTTACTTTAAAGCATTAATAGTTTCTTTAGTTCGACCTAGAACAGAATGAGACCTAGATCAGGCCTACGTCTCGAACACCTTCAGTGTATTCTTCACTGACTGTGAATGTCAATCGTTGTATCCGGTTGTTTTTGGAGCTATACTATCCTGTGTCGCTCCAAAATTATTAAAATAAATATAAATAAATAATGCTGGACAATTCAAACAGAATCCTCTAGCCCCAAGCTAAGCAGCTCTTGTGTTATTTTTTTTATTTTTTATTTCGTATAGGCTAGCGTTTGACCACATCTTGCCTGATGTTAAGCAATAATATGGTCTAGGATGGGACACGCTTGCCTAGAAGGTACCTGTTTACCCTTGATTTGAAGATACCCAAATTGTACTTTTCGGGGAATACTGAAAACGAATTCCAGATCTTCGCAGTACGCATTAAAAATGTGGAATCAAAGCGTTTCGTGCGTAAGTATGTATTTTTAGCATGTATCTATGGCGCCTTGGCCGGGTTTCCCTGGATGTACGGTAGAAAAAAGGGGCTGGCGGAATTAAATTGTGCAACTCGAAAGCACATTCTCCAAAATGTATCCTATAAAATACCGATATTCTGGCCACCTTACGTCTATGTTCTAGGCTTTGTAACCGTGACTCGAGTAAAGTGTCATTGCCTATGATTCTTTCTGCACGCCTTTTTATCGACTCCGGAGTCTCAAGTTGATACTTGGCAGAGCCATCCCAAAGGTAGCAACAGTACTCCTTACGTGATCTAACCTGCGCTTTGTACAAGCATAGTTATGGGTACTAGATGACTGATATACTTAATACATTATACCGTCACGTTTATGGCAAAGTGCTGAATCTGCACTTTTGGCGAAAATGACTTTTTAATGCCAAACCGCTTTTAATGCGGTGATACACATTGTGGCAAATAATTGTATCTCTAGTATTTATAGTTTTTGAGATACGATAACAGCAAATAAGCGAATTTGAGCAAATTTTAATATTGTACTATGGTAAATTCTCGTAAATGTAGATTAGACATTTTACTACTGAGTTCCTTTTTTTAAACCAAAAAATGACAAAAGTAAACTAGCGTAAATGACAGATTCACGTATTTGCTAACATTATTTTATAGATGAGAGCACTAATTAGACCACAGCAAATGAGCGTATGTGTCAGATTCGCGTTTTTGCTAACCTTATTTTATAGATCAGAGCACCAATTTGACCACAGCAAATGAGTGTATGTGTCAGTTTCGCGTTTTCGCTAACCTTATTTTATTGATGAGAGCACAAATTGTACCGTAGTAAATGTGTGTATGTGTCAGATTCGAGTATTTGCCAATCTTGTATTGATGTCAGAATCATGTTTTCACGACATCAAATTGACGTAAGCTATCGAATTTGAGTGTTTAACGTGACATTATTATGCTAGAAGTTAATTAATTTTAAATTGTTACAGTCATTCTGTGTCTAAAAGTCAGTCTGGGAGGTCTTAAGTAGGGATGATTGATATTTGAAAAACATCGATGTCATAATCGAACCGCTGTCTGTCTGTCTCATATGTGCTTAGATCTTTAAAACAACGCAACTGATTTTGATGGGGTTTTTTTCAATGGATATAGTGATTCAAGAGGAAGGTTTATATGTATAATACACGTATAATATAGTAGAGGAACACTGATAATTTTGGAGGTTTCTAATCATCATCATCATATCAGCCGTAGGACGTCCACTGCTGGACAAAGGCCTCCCTCATTGATCTCCAAGTACTGCGGTTGGAAGCCGTCTCCATCCACCACCGACCAGCAGTTCTCACCAAGTCGTCTGTCCATCTTGTAGGTGGTCGTCCTACGCTGCGCTTGCCGATACATGGCCTCCATTCGAGAACTTTGCGGCCCCATCGGCCATCTGTTCTGCGCGCTATTTGGCCTACCCATTGCCACTTCAACGTGCTAATCCGTTTGGCGATGTCGGTGACCCGAGTTATTCTACGTATCTCCTTATTTCTGCTTTGATCCCGTAGAGAAACCCCAAAGATAGCCCTCTCCATAGCTCGTTGAGCGACTCTGAGCTTATTCATAAGGCCAATAGTGAAGGACCACGTCTCGGTTCCAAATGTCATCACTGGTAACAGACACTGATTGTAGACTTTCATCTTAAGGCACTGAGGTATGTTGGACGAAAAGACGTTGCGAAGTTTCCCAAACGCTGCCCATCCGAGTTGGATTCGACGATTGACCTCTTTCTCGAAGTTGGACCTACCTAATTGGACTGTTTGTCCTAGGTATACGTACGCGTCGACAACTTCGAAGAGCCGAGTTCTCAACGAGTGATGTATTCGTCATTAATATTGATGCCCAGCCCTTTCCATTCCAGGAGCTTGACATCGGCATCTTCCAAAGCGGTCGTTAACAGTTTTGGAGAGATTACGTCTCCCTGTCTTACGCCTCTTTTTAAGGGAATCGCCTTCGAGCTCTGTTCTTGTACTCGGACTGACATAGTGGCTTTTGTATACAAACACTTCAACACTTCGATGTACCGATAGTCAATTCGGCATCGTTGGAGAGACTCAAGCACCGCCCATGTTTCGATCGAATCGAAGGCTTTTTCATAGTCCACAAACGCAAGACATAGCGGCAAGTTATACTCTTCGGTCTTCTGTATGACTTGCCGCAGCGTATGTATGTGGTCTATGGTACTGCCCTTTCGGAACCCGGCTTGTTCGGGAGGCTGGAAGTCATCAAACCTGCGTTCGAGACGTTTCGCGATGACCCTTGAAAAAAGCTTATAAACATGGCTCAACAACGAAATGGGTCTGTAATTCTTAAGTAAGGTTTTGTCACCTTTATTAACCTGAAGTTTGATAAACCTGAAGTAACATATGTCAGAATGATGTCGGACAATTGTGGAGGACAGCAAAAGAATTTCAATTTTGTTGTATGCTGCTTTATCTGGTTCAGAACCATCCAGCAGCCAAAGTTATTGGCCACGTGTTTTTTGAGTCTGGATACACTCGTATGGAATGTGATTCGATCCATTCAAAGATAGAGCAAAAATCAAAAACACTCCTGTTTACACACCGGAGGATAGACTCAAATAATTTATTCATTTATTGCACAGTAGATATAAAACATTACGGAGTATACACCCCAAGACGTTAGAATCTACATAAAATAACAATCAGGAACAAGAACAATAAAGCCAGATACATAAAAATAAAGCATAAACAGGAAAAATTACCTACATAATATGAGTATCTCAAGAAAATAGAAATGAAAAAAGTAAATCACGAGAACATAATAAGTCAAAAGTATACAAAAAAGAAAAAAAATTACAAAATATATAAAAGAAAAAAAAATCTAATGATTAAAAACTTTAGAAATACCTTCAGTACAGGACAAATTCAATAAGGATGGCAAGGACAAAACCTCGCCCCTTTGATGTTACAACTACAACTACACAGTGAATTTTTAGAGTTCAAATCTTCTCAGCTCCAGTTTGTTATGGACGTCCCAAAAAAGACTAAGAATAATGAGAGTAGCGATAAAAAAAATAAGTTTCAAGACGCTGTATGAATATAATGTCGGAAAGAGTGTCCAAAATAGTTTTTCATTAAAACAGACTATTTTTTTAATTGTTTTAACGATGGAAGCTTCATTGAATTCAAACTGAAGCCGAAAAAGTTCAATAGTTTATCTATAATTCCAAATCCCGTATACTGTGAAATATTGCCCATTTCCAAAGCAAAAAAAAATGTCTGCTAAAATTATGTTATGGTCTGCTGATACCAAGAACATATCATCAATACTTTGAAAGTCTCTCAGTGTGTGATGCTGATGTGGACCGTCTGCCTGAGCCTGACATGGAAGAAGGAGACGACACAGAATAAATTAAAAAGTTAAAGAATCCACAAACATTTGTTTAGATGTATGGATGTTTGTTACCTCTTCACGCAAAAACTAGGCTACGGATTAATATGAAACCTTGCACACGTATAAATGTTGACCAGGATTAACACCTAGGCTACTTTGTAGTGCACTTATGCGGGCACAACGCATGCGAAGCGGCGAGCACAAGCTAGTTATGGATATGCCTTATCTAAGGCAGCCTATATAACTACGGAACCATTATGTGGACCGTTTGCCTGAGCCTGACATGGAAGAAGGAGACGACAAATACATGGCTGTTTATTTAATAGTAATTATTATTAATTATATAAGTAATAGATTATTGTATAATAACCTCTAATTCGCCACAAATAAAACCTTTTTAATGTAATTACGAATTGTTTTATTCATTTTTTATATCAGATTCACTTGTTTGCAGTTAAATAACGGTACGAACAGCTATTTTTACGGTGCAAAGTAGCGAATATGACACATACGTAAGTTTGCTATGGGCTAAAAATAAGAAGATTTTTTTTTTCTATGCAGTTGTAAAGTCGCGAATCTGCATTATTAGGCTAATCCAGTATGAATGTCTATAAATAATTAGTATATATGATGCTGCTTTCAGTTTAATACATAAATAGATATCAAAATTCTAAATAAGTCTTTCCATACTATTTCAAAAATTAAAAAAACCTGTTTTTTTTCTGTTTTTTTGCTCTCCTGAACAATTTGATTTTTGCAGATTCAGTACTTTGCCATAAACGTGACGATACCACATATACAGATATTTTTTATAATATAGAGAAAACATCCAGAACACCCTGAACTGATCAGCAGATCGTACAGATATTTGTCGTGAAGCGGGAATCGAACCCGCAACCTTGCATCGCAGGCAGACCTTTGCCCGCTTCGCCACCGAGGTCGTAAAAATACCGAATGATACTTTCTGCATTTAGCTATGATGTAATATTTTCTATGTCTAGGTATAATTTGCGCAGTACTTTAAGGTGGATGAATAAGACAAATACATCGTTTATTCAACCCATAGTGATCATACATTCTATTATCTTGTTTTGCCACGTGACATTTTATGTCAGAAAGAACAAGACACAGGCAACCACCACTAAGAATATTTTACAAAGCTACAATGAGTTAAAAACAATTATGTGGATGTTAAAAGCTTATAAACAAAACGTTATACTCAAATTATAATTAAACCTCGCCCTCTGACCTTACAGCGTGAAGTATTTACTAAAATTATTACACAAAAGTAGAACTAGGTTTTCTCATGACCGTGAAATGAACACGACTTATAAACAACATCATTTTATAAGTATTTTATGGTCATACAGCTATGTAAGAGCAACAATAACACATTAAAGCACATATGGCGTTAACCAAAACTTAAAACTTTCAACTTAAAACTTAAAACTTTCTTAAACCAGAACCTTAAGGTTCTGGTTTAAGAGGAGAATAAAACCTCAAATGCTCTTTAAGCCGCGCTATAAAACCTTTGTATGGACCTATATTATATACCTAGGTTATTAAAACAAAAAATTCTGTGTTGCTGTTAGGTTACATTCTCAAAATTTTGGGGGTAAATTGTAGCCTGAATGAAACTAGCCACTTACGGTGATAAAGGTCACCCCAAAAATTCCTGCTTTAATAAAAATAATAATAAATATCTTTATTTCGGGCAACAGAAGAAAGCTTACAATAAATAACTTAAATAAATAAATAACGCTGGACAATTCACACATCACCATCTTGTCCCAAGCTAAGCAAAGCTTGTGTTATGACTGATATACCTAATACATACTACATAGATAGATCTGTTTTATTATATATAGAAAAACATCCAGAACACCCAGAACAAATATCTGGAGATCATATAGACATTTGCCCCGAGGCGGGAATCGAGCCCGCAACTTCCTGCGTCGCAGGCCCTTCGCCCGCTGCGCCACAGATTTCGTCAACCTATACTGCTAGACTTAATAAAAGGGCCCTTGATTTGGTTTACTACGAAAGTCTTCGGACGTACTTAGTACCACTTAAAGCTTAGTTAGCTCATATTTTGTATTAATATTGCTATCCTTCCATAACTCCATACGTACTTAACACTCCACACTTTCACAACTCCATCTGCATTGCCCCATCACACTAAAATCAACCATATTCTCCTTACAGGTGAGATCAATGTTCGGTAACACAAACACCACAGACCTAATGCTGCCAATTCTACTAGACATGGCCAACTTAGTCCGTCGCGCGATCAGACCCGGCAAAGAAATCAGAGAAGTCAACGTCAAATCACACACGGGAAAACCAAACATACTCAGTGGTTTATACACAGAAGAAACACACGAAGAAGACAAAACACCGTTACTGAGAGGGACGTATGAGACACACACAGAAGGAAAACATATGCTTAGAAGATCACTAGAGGACGACACTACTAAGCTACAACGAAGGTCGTACACTGAAGATTCACTCGACAACGATTTCTTTGAGGTCGGTGTCGAACCCGCACCTACACAGACAGTTACACGCAGAATACCACAAAAACAGAATACAAACACAAAAACAAACTCTGATGAACCAAGATCAAAACTAGACAGCACTAATAAAGTTCAAGATGATGTAAGTTTTGATTTCAGTAAAATTCTTGACTGTTAGTAGGTTTTAAGGTGATACTTTTTTCGTATCTTGGTAAAAATGGTTTGGATGCCGTTTTATTATATTATAGTACGAAATTTTCATATCTATCAAAAACCACGCATTAAAAAAGTTCTTCGTTCTAAATTGCTATTTTATTTTGAATTAACTTTTATAAATAATAAAATTATGTCTGATAAAAAGGTTTATTTGAAAATGGTATTGCGTATAGAGGTACAATCACCATCTCAGTCGCAGGACGTCCACTGCTGGACATAAGCCTCCAGGATCATGAAGGGGCTGTTGCCATACTCACCACGCTTGGCAGGCGGGTTGCCGAGCACAGTACGGGATGTTGATACATGCATAGACGCTGCTGCCTATTTTCCGGAGGTATGACTTGGCAGGTTGTTACTGCAACCACGGGCAAGAAAGGAGCAATATTTCACTGCCGGCGCCGCCTGGCAACGTACACGATGCTGAGGGCTATTTGAAACAAAGACTAAAGTGAAATCAACATGCTTTGTTAGTCGTTAATTCTATGACAGCATTATAAAATATATTATTATAAGTGAAAATGGTTTGAATAACGATGTAGTTATGAAAACGACAGTTTACTTCATCATTCGGCTTGGCTTGACACGGATCTGGTAGTTTAAGATCGTTATATTGTCATAATATTAAGTTTGTGGCAAATATTGCTAGTGTAATATTTGCGTGTCACGGGTGTTCTTTATTCTATTCCAAATTTCACCGATCATACTCCAACTGACAGTCTTATACATTTTATAAAGGCGGTTCCGTAGCAAATCCGTTGTTTACACTTAAAAAACTATTAACCATTTAAAATGATGCCAAATATAACACAGTATATTTGGGATTTTGGTTTCAGTTTGTTTTTGTGTTTCAGAGGAACTCTACAATGTCCAGCACTAGCGAAGCGTCAACTCCAGCGACGAAGAGCAACGACTCCCGGTCTCTGGACAACAGTTCCCATGACCTCATGGCAGACTCCACCAATCAGACCCTAGCCAGTGACCTGCCTGTGGCGGAGAAACTCAGAGCGCTCAACAGATATGTGGACAGGAAAGGTAAGAATCCTGTTACAGCAAGGGCCTCTTTGAGCGACCAAGCCAAACTCGCCAGCTCGTGGTATCGCCTGCTTACTAACAAATAAGACTATGTAGTTTTCTACAGGAATTATTCCGGCAGCTAGTAACATAGTCATACAGCTAAATCTTTAAACAATAGACATGATGCCAGGGTATGAACATCAAAATTCTATTTGGACTCTAAAGCGGCATAACCAATTTATAACACTCATGTTATCTGGCAAATATTGAGTATTGCAGTTCTCACAATGAGACACGATAGTCAGTCGCAGAATCGCAGACTGCTTTTAGATTTGCAGTTGCAAATTGTTTTTTTTCCTGACTGTGGCGTAGGAAAAAAGAGGTTTATATCTATACTCAAACAAACGTGGGTATGCAAGCCACAAGATAGAGCACCAAAGCGGGACGATTTCATCTTTCTCCAATAAGTACTTAAACTTAAATATGCCTGTCCAGTCTAAATCAGTTGCTGCAATCCACCAAAACAGACATAGAGATGGTACAATCGTTAAAGTCAAAGTAAATAAGTGGTTAGGCAATAGAGCAAATAGCTACATAGAATAGTCAGTTTACAAAATAAAAACAAAACACATTTAAATTGTATAAGGCATAAAATTGAATTCGTTCGTTCGGAGAACTTTTTTTCACAAAAGAACCTTTACATATCCAGGCACCCTGCTCCGCCGCGGCACCTACCCTCCGAAGCTAGCCAACTTCTCCACAGCCACGCGCCGGACCACGGCGGAGGCGGCCGGGGCCAGGGGGCGCCGCCCCGTGCCTCCGAGGAAACTGCCAGTCGCTGAGCAGAACAAATGCGAGCTCTTCACTAACACGCTGTGTTTGCATGCTGAGGATTATCCCACGTAAGTTCTCAGACGTTTTCAAATTTGCAGTTTGAGTTCTTTTTAGTTGGCCACGGTCGTCACATGCCAGGTGAGCTGTAGCTAAGTGGCCCTGATATGGCGAGAGGGCGACGCGGCAGACCAAGACGTTGATGCCGAGACGAACTAGATCAATACCTGGTCGACTGAAAGGAAATTAAAAACCTAAGAATGGTAATTTGTTTGATGACCTGTTGCTTGGTTCATTTACACAGTATGAAATTGTGTGCTATACCCATGGACGCTTTAATGCATTGGTTAACTTATCTTAGTTGAGAGTTAAATGTGATGGAATTCTTAAAAAAAATAGCACTATTTAATTTAATAAATAAAATAAATAATGATAAACGGACACATATCACCATCTAGTCCCAAACTAAACAAAACTATGAAACCTGATAATTGATAATATTTTTTTATAAATAGAAAAATACCCAGACTAACAATAGGCAGAACAATTACAAATATTTGTTCCGTGGCGGGAATCAAACCCGCTACCTCCTGAGTATAAATCGGCTATCAGACCAATTTAGCCACGGAGGCAGTCAATTATTTTTTTTATTTTATTTTATTTTATTATTATGTAATTATAGAAATGATAATCCATATCTAAAATAATCGATTCCGGCAAAATTCCAACCCGATTTCATTTCGATGGTTTATTATTTTATTTCCATAAAATGTTAGATAAGATAAGATAAGATTTACATTTATTTAAATTAAAATTAAAATATTGGCTACAAGACAAATGTTTTTATGACTTAAAAGAATATTTAGATTATAAATGTTGACATTGTATTAATTTTATTTTATTTGACATTAACTAAATCGATGACTTTAATGAATAAATAATTGTTAATTTTACTACCTATCTTGCATGAATCTTAATCATAATTATTATATTCTATTTTGCACGCCCTTACGAGGTAGAATGTATTGGAAATTGTTATTATTATATAAGATCTATTGTACCTACATTCAGCAAATAAATGATTATCTTATCTTATCTTAACTGAGCTGGTTATGCCCAAAGCCTATTTTATCGACTGCTCCTTAAGTCGACCATCCATAAACCAGCACAGAGGTCATTACTTTACCAGCGATCACAAGATCATTACCGGCGAGGTTCGAGAGCAAGACCCGAGTGATTACAAAGGCGGCCGTGTACCTGGCGAAAGTGAGCTCGTTACAAACGAACACCACTAACCAGTAAACACCTTTGTTGTAAGGACAAAATACTAGTGTACTGTGTACGCTTGGATTATTCAATACCTATGTTCGGGCTTAAATTATGCCGTGGGGTGCCGGCAGTAGAATGTTACCCCTCCTCTCATGCCCGTGGAAGCAGTAAGAGCCTGCTAAGAGATACCTCCGGAAGATGGGCAGCAGAGTCTTTCCGTGTATCAACATCCCGTACTGCGCTCGCCAACCCGGTGAGTATGGCAACTACCCCTCATGAAGATCCATGAGGGAGGCCTGTGTTCAGTAGTGGACGGTAAATATAACCCACATGTACTCGTTAAAAATCCATTATTAAATTCTTATTATGGTACAAGAAAAAAGAAAAGCATTTAATAATCCACAGTTCATTATAAATTTAAAATTAAGAAGGTACAACTTAGTTTGTGGACCAAACCTTCCTACCTCAGTCTAATGTTAATCCATAAATCAGATAAAGAATAAACTGCTGATTTTTAGGTATTATGTGACTGTAACATCTGTGTACCTTCAGTACCTATTTTTTGTTGAGTTGTGCTGAATTATGTGCATATTGTAGCCGTGTTTAATTGGGGGAGCACAAGGCTCCTAGTCCCTAAGTTTAAAACTTTTCAAGGCAACTGTACTATGGATCCAGTGAAAGACTTTTTAAAAATTTGGGCTTGCTAGCCATATTCGCTCATATCAGCGAAATACCTAATCCAAATTTTACCAGTTTCGCCGTTGACAGACACATTAAGGAGGCCATCATCGTCATCATGTGCATAGTGCTTCTTTCAATCTATTGCTATTGTTCTTTTCAGAGAAGCAATAGTCCAGTCAATAAGGCGCAACAAGGCCGCGGCGGGCGCCCTGCTGGCCGACTTCAAGGACCCCGGCGAGGGCGCACTGGACGGCGTCAGCGCCGCGCAGGAGGCCCAGTACACCGCGGAGCACTACCTGGTCTCCACCAACAGGTATGAATACTTCAATAAGGCGCAACAAGGCCGCGGCGGGCGCCCTGCAATGGTACTGAATCGAAGTGTACTTCACAGCATCATCTCGCGTCCATTAAAAAGTATGGATAGCTATAATGTAATTAGCCTTTAAGCTGGAAATTTCAAAATAAGTGCGCGGGATATCACAGGGCCTGCCTTCAATGCGGTGACGTCACTGTACAACGCCCGCTCAGTCAATTCATTCACTCCTTTACTGCCGTTATTGTAAGGTCTCATTCCAATCCTCCGTCGTTGTGATAAATTATAATAATGACGTCACGTGGTAGACGCAGGCCTATCTGTAATTTTAACATATAATCTCATGTCTGGCGAGGGTGCATACTCCTCCAATTTAATAAATATAATACGGCTTTCACCACGTTCCTAACTTATTATCATCTTACTGACGTTTTGTAGACCATTTAGAGGCCCTTCTTCATGAGCACCGTTTGTGGCCGCCTCCGAGAGGCACAAGACGAGAAAGCCGTATTATATTTATTAAATGATGTTAATGACGTCAAGCCACGATAGTTTCAATTCATTCTCCATTTTGTTCTTTATAAAACCATAAAAACTTCCAGACGAGGTGACACAGCGAACCGCGACTTCGCAAGCGCCGGTGAGGCAGGCTTCATGTGTCCCAGCACAGTGAAGTACGCGCGGCCGCAGCGCGCGCGGGCCACTTCAGGCCAGTGGAAGTACATCGTGAACACTGGGGAGCACACGCAGACTTTAAGACTGGAGAAGTGCTTGTAAGTTCTACGCCGATATTTTTTTGATGATCTCATACTACTACTACTTCTGCCGTGGGGCATTAGCAGTATAATGTTGCTCCACTGTTGCCCGTGGATGCAGTAAGAATCTTCGAAAGGGCTGCAGCATCTTTACGCAACATCAGAGTAAGGCAACAAACCCCTCATGATCTGTACCTACTTGAAGATTCATAAAAGAGGCCAATGTCCAGCATTCAACAGCTAAGAAGATGAAGATCATATAAACCTTTAATATGCCTCGACAAACAGAAACGTTAGTCGATAGTGCTATGTAAGAAATGCTATGCAGTGATATGTAAGAAAAAAAGTTTGTAAGATTTGACGAACAAGTACTTAAAACAAAATGTATATTTTAAAATTTCAGAAAACCGAAAGAATCATGCACCTACCTAACTGACAACTTCAAATCGAAGTGCGTACAAGTGTACAACTACCATCGGCTACTCACGTGGGACCAGCAGAACGGACTACACATGGATATATTCAAGGTAATATGCACACTATGCCTACAAGTTTGATAACCATATAATATTATTAAACCTCTTTTAGACCGGCTTGTTGTACCTGATTTATCAAGTTTATAAAATTAAATTTAATTAAAGTAGCCCCGACACTTTACCTAGTCTCGTAAGCAACCTAATTTTTGTAATGCTCAGTTTTGCAATGTGCACTTTATGCCCATTCATTTGATACCATACTTGGGTGTATTTGAAAACGTTTGATTGTTCATGCCTACATTTTACACACCATTTGCTTTCGTTTAATAACAAACTTAGGTACATTTGGAAACATTTGATTAGATACACACGTAGCAGTTAAACTTATAACAACCTCTTAATTTTTGACAGGAATCAATACAATAGTATAAAGCAAAGTCGCTTCCCGGTGTCTGTCTGTCCCTATATTTGCTTAGATCTTTAAAACTACGCAACAGATTTTGATGCAGTTTTTTCTATAGATGAAAAATTCTAGAGAAAGGTTTATATGTATTACATGTATTACATGCATAACATAGTAGAGAAACACTGATTATTTTGGAGGTTTCTAATGTCAGGTCGTAAATGAACACATTTTTTTGCGCTCACATTGCAAACGCTGGCTGAACACTACGAGATAGATCAAAATAATGTACAGTATTGTATACCATAAAAAAGTCTACAAAAAAGTCCGCGATAGTATATTCTGTAGTATATTTAGTATCAGTATTGCACCCTTGCTAAGCCGGGACAGGTCGCTAGTTAAAAATAAACTAAGCATTGTGTTATACAGGTGCCAACATGTTGTTCCTGCCACATTGAAGGCTACAGCGTGAACTTCCCTCCGGTCGGCCACAGGATTCACGAGACCTCATCTGAACACTTCCCTGGAGAAGACCTATCAGCAGAGCACGGAAACCACGCTTTCGAAGCTGTCCAGTCTACCATACAACGCCCAACTATAACCAAAAGTCCACCTTTCTCTTTAAAGAAACCGGAAACATTCCCTCCATTTGACACAAACCTGAACTTGATTTCTGGGGTACCATTCAGCAAAAATATAATAAATGAGGATTTGGAACAGACAAATCCAATGGATTCGTATGGCAACTCGTACTTTCCTGACTCTTTCAACCAAGCCAGCTCGATAAGAAACGTGCGTAGACCACCAGCAGCAAGGAGCCCTGTTTCTTCTAATTCGGACACAATGACTCTTCCCAGCTATTTAGAACCACCAACACCGTCTGCTACTAATACGTTTACGAAGGAATCTCCTATAAAATATAAGTCAAATCCAAACCAGTACAAAAGAGGGGCTTTTAGACCTAGCAGACGGCCAATTAGAAAGAAGGGTGGACCAGAAGACTTGACATCCTCTGGATCAACTGCTGTCGAATCTTTTAGCAACACCAATCTCGATACGATGGAAGATTTTAATGATTATATTCATGAACCAGAAATCGGACAAGCTAGTTCAGTTGCTGATCCTAAACTAGTAGCTGTAACTATAGCGCCAAAGTTGCATGCACTGACAACTGAGAAAGTTACAACTAAAACCAGAAATCAGGTTGAGAAAATTTCAGATGAAAATATTACGTCGGATAACAAGAGGATAAATTACAACTACCATCCGATTATAGATTTCTTTGAATCGGAAGGAAAAGAAGAAGATGAATCTATCGATAGAGAAGATAGTGCACCTACTTTTGTTCCATCAGTTGAATCTGAATGGAAACCTATTAACCATCTTCCAACGAGGAATATACCAAGTAACAATTTAGTTGGCCGGAAGAAACATAGATAGGATCCATAAATAAAAATATTTTATAACGAATCGACTAAGTAGTTCTAAGAATCATCATAAACAAGTTAGTTATACGCAATTAATTTTTTCCATAAAATTTGACGAAACCAAATCAATGATGCAATGTAAATTTAAATATTTATGCTAAATTATTAAATAATTTATTTATTTATAAGTGAAGTGTAGCCTAGTTAGTAATGTAATATTTTTGTAACTTTTTATTAATAAGGAAAATAAAGACACTATGTGTTAATTATTGTAATCATCATATTACTTACTTACCCACGTCACTTCAAAACAGATAACGAACGAGCGAGCCTAAATTGAAGTTCAAAAGCACGATCTTAAGTGAACAAAAAATTCTCGATAAAAGTGAAAGTGTTCAACTTTTTGTAGAGTTGAACGTACTTTGAGAACATCGAGATAAATAAGCAATTGAATTGATATTGTTAACTTTGCAACATTCTGTGAGATCTCGTCACTAAAGTAGGTTGTGGTTGTGACATCCATGATGAATAACCTAAATATCCAATGAAACAAATCAAGTTATTTAAATCTAGACACTGGGTTCTTTCTATAAAATGAGACGTTAGTTACTTTTGTAATAATTTTAATTCAATAAACATAACAATTTTACAAACTAATTAAAAAATAACAAGTCCTTAAAAAAGAAAATGAATAACAATCTATCACAGAATTTAATCGTCTTCCAACATGAGCGTGAATAGGAGTACACATTTTACGAGTGTAATTGATTTTGTTCGATTCGATTCGATCACTTTCTACAGAATTATCGTGGCACTTTCTATCATAGTCTGATTAGGTTTTCAGTTTGAGCTTTTAAGCTATGAGAACAATGTTCAATCATACATCTACATAATAATACTTTCGCTTGCTTGGATCTAAAATAAATGCAGGTGTAGTCGTCAATACTGGAGCGGCTTGAACGAAAGTACTTAGAACCAAAGCGGCATCTTGTCTTACATCTTTTGCTTTCATCGCTTCTGTAGAATCTTCTATATCTTCTGTTAGTTTAGCACTGCGGTAGTTTCCACCATGCAACGGCGTTGTACTCTTTGAACTGAAAGATTTGTCTTCCTCAGAAGAATTTTCGTCATGATCTTCATCTAGTTCCACCAATTTCTCACTCTTATCGTTTTTATTACGGGATCTACTTTGATGCCGCAAATTGCCGCCATGCATAGCTATGTATGGCGATTCCTTCAGTTCAAACAATTTAGAACTTCTTTCTCTATTCTTTAATTTTCGGCTAGATGGTAGGTCATTTTCCTCGATTTCTTCTTCTATTTGTTTTGCGTTTTCACTTTGAGACGTATCAGCATCGATCTTAGAATATTTTTTACGTGTGGGTGCAGTACTGCTTGGCTCTATGATTCTGTAATTTCCTCCATGCTTTGGCCCTCGTCTTAAATTAAGATTTTCTTTAAAAACTTCCACACCCATATTGTTTATATCTTTTGCTAAATTTTCATCTTTGTAAAGATCTAAAACTTCAGAATGTTTGTTAGGTTTTCTCTTTAGCGGATTACGTTCTCTTATTATTTCTATTTGTTTAATGTCTTGTTTATATTGAGTTTTATGTAATGATGATTCGTTTACAGGCAATTCATGATGAATTTCAATTCTTTTTCTTATCATTGTAGGCTTATTTTGTAATTGAGAGCTGCGAAAGGCTGTTGTTGGGATAGGTGCCTCAGTGGTCATAATTAGTGAACTCTTTGTAGGTTCCGGAGTAGTAGCTACTGAAGTTTGTGGTGAATTTTCATCTTCTTTATTTACGGAACTTTCACTTTCATTGTCATCTTCTTCTTCATCGTCATTCTCAATTTCACTGCTGTCATCGTAATTTTGACTATTGTTTTCACTACTATCTTCATCATCTTCATTACTATCCTCATCCGTTTCTTGACTATTATCTGTATCAACGTCATCTTCTTCACTATTTTCTCCATTACCACTTTCGTTAGAAGCAGATTCTTTTAATTTTTTAATGTGATCTTTTTCATAAAGTGGCATATAATCATCCATGTCATGCTGGACACCAATCAATCCATCCACTTCTTCTATCATTCTGTCATTATCACTATCAGATACATTTCCATACGTTTTTGCATCAGTGACTATAGTACTCTTAGAAAGCTTTTTTTTCTTCTCTTTAAACCTAGGGGCGATATTCTCTTCTTGGATGGTAAATTCTTTGTCTTTAGTTTTTCCCGTTTTTTTTGTTTGTTGGTCTTGATCTGTAAGTTTGTAGTCTCTAAATCTTGTAATTAGTTTTAATTTTGGTTCTGTTACAAATCCTAGGGGTTCTTGTGTTGTTGTTTTGACGCGTATAAGCCTGCGTACAAAAGTCGGTTTTTGTGTTGTTGTTGTAGAAGTTGATGGTGTTTCCTTTTCTTCTTTAATATCTTCATAATCTTCGTAATTTTCATCACTCGAGTTTTTGTCATCTCGATCTTCATGTTTATTATGATTCGATATAATTTTAGGGGTAGAAACAGTATTTTTAACATGATTAGACGCTGCAACATCATGAGTAGAAGAATGCGGAATAAACTTTGATATATCAAAATATGGCTTTTCTGTTGATGTTCGTTGTGTAAATGGATTAGTATTTCTATTTTTTCCTCTTTTTGATAACGTTTCTTCTAGATCGCTATTGATTTGTGCTTCATATTCTTCCTTTGACATGGACTTAGTATTTGCTACTGGAGAATAGCGTGTTTTGTGATTTTTGTGTTTTACTTCATACCTGGGTTCACCTCTTCTTTTATCCACATTTATATCTACAATTTCGGCCTCTTCTGCGCTCCGATCATTTTTGGAATAACCATAGTTAGGCTCTCTATCCCTTTTACCTATATCTTTGTAAGCCCGCACGTTTGCGTTTCTTTTAACATGTTTACCTTCTTCTGAACTGGCTTTAGTGGCTCTATCAATCACTCTATTAGACTGTAATTGTCTTAAAAGTGGGTTTAAATTGCTTTTAGTACTAGGCTTTCTGATGTCATCTTGTATTCCACTGTCCTTTATTATTTTATAGGGCTCGTAAATAAAAGGAGCTGCTCTCTTTTTTCGTGACAAAGATTTGGTTATATCTTCTTTATTATCAAAGTGAGTGTAAGTTACATTGTTTACTTCTTGTTGGTTATGATTTAACATATTAAGTGGCTCAGATTTGTTATCAAAGTCGTTGTGAAGACTTGTGTTAAACAAATCATTTTTAATATTTTTTATAACATCGCTGTAAACACTTGATTGCTCTTCAACATTGGCACTTTTAAAATTTTTATGATTTTTTGGAATCTCTAATGATGATAATAAATCAGCATATGATTTAATGGTTGAGTTTTCTAGTGTTTTCTGGTCAGTTCTTAGCTTTTCTATTAAGTTAAATAAACCTGATGAGTTTCCTCCTTGGAAGTTTTTATAAATGTTATAAGATTTGGATTCTGAGGCATTATTTTCCCTTTGTTTCAAGTGAGCAGGTTTTTTGAGTGTAAAAGAATCGATGTTTGTCAAAAACAAAGGTTCCGGATTGGATATAAAATCTTCCTTGAAAAATGGGCTGTCCAATGGATTTTCACCAAAATATTTTGCTTTAAAACAATCGATTCTATCACCAAGGCCATTTAAACGAGGCTGTTTTTTCGTTGTGTCGAAATTTTCTTCACCTTTGGTTGATGACCCTTTTTCACTTTCATCGTCTCCTGCATCGGGGTGACCGTCGCCTTTGAGTTTTTCTGGGACAGGATCAGGCACATCTTCCACATCTGGACATTGAAACTTCGATCGTGAATCGTAGAATTCTGTACCTCCTTTTGATTTCTTTGGAATAAATTTTAAATTTTCTGCATATCTTAGAGGAGAGCTTTTACTAATTGTTTTTAAGTTTTTGAAGTAATATGGATATTTTTGTTTTATGCTATATTTTCTAGGTACCACTTTTAATTTTGAATTACGTAAAAATTGCTTATTCTTAAAAAAAGTTGAGTTTAAATTTATTTCCGGAACTTCAAAGTTAGCTTCACGTTTATCCAGTTCATGTGTGGTGGTGTTACTGGAGGTATCTGCCACAGAAGCATCTTCCTGATTTTCTCGCTTGTTTTTATAATTTTCGTCTTCTAAAGGCTCAGTTTGATGATTGTCGGCTTCTAACAAACGTTCGTGCTCATTTTCTACTTCTGAATAGTCTGCTTCGTCAGCTTCTTCCTGAGTATCTATGTTGTCATCTCTCCACTTTTCTGCATGTATTGCCTGATCTTTAGAAATAGTTTCTCCACCGTCTTCATATTGGGAACTTACAGAAGGAGTTTTATATTTACCAGCGCTAAGTTCATGTTCTTTTAAAAGCCCACCATGTCCTTCATTTTCTGATGCATGCTTTTGTTCTCCGGCATGATCATATGCAGCATCTTCATAACCTTCTTCAGAATAAACGGTTTGTGCTTTTGTACTTTTTACGGCCTGTTTTAAACGAGGTGCATTTTTTATTTCATCATAAGTTTCAGCCTCTTGTAAAGCAGCTGCTCGAGGTAAATGTCTATACGTTTCTGTTTTTCTTACTTGAGCATAATTTTTAATAGGGACAAATTCTTCTTCATCATCTTCTTCGTTAGAAGAGGAAATATCATTTTGCATTTCTAATTTTTGATAAGTTGGATGTCGATTATGCTGTACAGCTCTATTAATGGATTCATCGACATTGTTCCGTAAACGCTTAAATTTATCACTGCCTTGTTCATAAATATCATATCCATCTTTCGGGTCTTCGTTGTTTTCATGAATCTTTACTTGAGGATATTCGTTTTGTTCATCATCATATTTTAATGCATGGTTTTGTCGTAGGTGTTGAATATGATGTTGTATTGGTCGGTAGTGTATAGGCCGTACCTTAGCAATATTGTGATTCCATGGATGCCTTAGTTTATGATTCAAATACTGTTCTCTACTTTTGTACACTGGTGACGGCCTGTAGTACACAGGTCTATTTTGGGGCCGATGAATTTCATATGGTGCTGGTCTGTGTCGATGTGGAAACAACTTAGCGTCTGTCTGTTGCGGTGTCTCCAAATATTCTTCTTTTGAAATATTAGGTTCACCAGCATCCTGTTCGTACTGCTGCAATCGGTTTCTGCTGTTCTCTAAATCATTTCTTATTTTCATCAAAACTGGATCTTTGTAGATCTCTTGCAGAGCGGGCTTTTCGGCTTCATAAGGATGAAATACTTCGTAACTGGATGAAACCGGTGCAGCTTGGCTTCCATTTTCATCTATGTTTACGTACCCTTGCAGTTCTTTCTGAAGTGTATTACTGTTATCAAGAATATGATGTTTTCCAAGCGCTGGTTTCACTCTTCCAGTATGTGGTTTGATTGGATAAGCTTTGTAGTGATTTTCCGGTGACTGCACTCCGTGGAATGCCGCAACTTCAACGGCAAATTGCGGTTTCTTCGCCGTGTACTCGAAATATTCTACCGGTATTGGTTTTTGAGTGATTGCTTCGTCTGCTTCTCCAGAGTTGGATACGTCACCGGATTCATCTTGTTGGCGTAATTCTGCGTTGTAATCAGCAGGGTTGTTGTCTTTATTGGACTCGTCACTTTCACTCTCGTCCCAGCTAACGGGGACTCGTATAGTCCAGCACAGTTCACAGGTCAGTAAGAGGACAAGAATCACTTTCATGGCTGACGACAGGGCCACATTACGGACAGCGCGGGTTTCGACGGTTGACTGAACTTGCTCGATGTGCCACCGATGGTTTTTATCTCCTCGGTCGTTCGTCGCGGCCCGATTGCTTGCGTTTGCTTTGTTGAAGAGATGTGGTCCAATTTATAAGAGCTAGGGTGTATGTACTTAATCTTCATGACATTATTAGGTAGTCTACGAAAACGCTGTTCGAGTGTTCCGTGAGGGGAAAGTTGTGGGTTAAACCCGTCGTCCATCCAATACAAGTAGTTAATAAACAAATATTGTGTCCAGATTTACATGACTTCCAGCATTAAGTAACTAGCAAGTAAATCTTTTATAATCTAGTTTAAAAGATTTTACAATTACCTATTAAGATGGCATACATATAAGCCTGTTGGTCTACCTGTTTTAATACACAGGTTTACCAGTGTTGTACACTAATTCAATTTAATTTTATTTATTTAGGAAAAGCAAACAGCTACAAAATAATATAATAGGTAAGCAGAGATAATAAAATTAATGTTACATAATAATGCAGCCCACAGCGCTATTCACAGAATGCTACGAGTATTTCTTAAATACCGCTAGGTTATCTGACCTACAAAACAATTATTATTTTAGATAAGTGAATTAAATTAAAAACGAATTAAAAATAACACATAACTAAGACAAGCAGATATTTCTAAGACACTTTGCAAATGGCTTAAAAATATAGGAGAATATCAAGAATATAAGAAATAAAATAAAACTTAAAAGCTGCTACAATTTCAAATTCTTCATGACTAAAATCTTAAATTGATACATACTACAAAAGAATCTATCTATGTCTGCGAAGTATTTGTTATAAGACTCCAGCATCCTGCGGGTTTATTGTCATAATCCCCACCAACCAGAATTAAAATTGATTGTGGGGAAAACGCCAATTTTTTTATTAGAATTGTCATAATCCCCACTAGTGGGGATTTCTTAGTGGGGATTATGACAATAAACCATCCTGCGTGTGGGCGAACGCCATCCGAAGTTGGTACGGCAAGTGTTGAGTGCAAATAAGCGCCCGCCACGCACCTCTCTGACATGTACTGATCTTGGGACAGCATAGCAAATATTCCTTACTAAGTCAATACAATTGAACTTATTGTTGACAATCTTATACAGAATAGTAGCTTCCAAGTAGATACGTCTGGACTCTAAACTAGGTACCTTATACAAGTTAAGCAGAAGGGAAGACGATAAATATCTTTTATGACATCTGTAGTGCGTAGCACGCAAGAACTTTTTCTGAACCTTTTCAATAGCCGCTGAGTATTTAAAATAGTACGGGTACTAATGTGTACAATATATTATTAACTTTTGTGTACGTTACAGAAAGTCACTAAACGAGCGGTTGTTTTCATTTACTTAGGAATATAAATATACATATGTGAGTACACGCATTTACTGCTAAACAGGTTTTTATATAAACATTTAACAAAGAAATTACATTTTTATCAAGCAAAGTAATGATAATGATGATTTCTGATTTAACTAAAATACCAACCCGTTCGGTGCCTTTGACTTGGACCCCACTATAAAAAAGTACCACAGCAATGCAACTGTGACTGCTAGCAAATATAAATGTATCAAGAGACAATAGATATTACATCCGGCTGAGGGAGAAAAAGGAAGAAACACGGTCACGATACGAAAAGCTCGTACCTAAAAGGAAAAAAACACTTAGTCTATACAATGTGTTCTGTACGTTCATATAGCGTCAAAAACGTTTATCATGTCAGGAGGAGTAGAAAGTGAAAAGTCCCAAACAGCATGAATACCAGTCACGGACGCTGTAAAAATCATGTGAAAACCCAATATACTATTTACTTTTTATACATTACTTTTACTTTTAGTACAATGCGCATTATATGTGACCCTGTGTTGGAAGTCGTACCTTAAATTTTTGACTCATACAAATATTTAAAAAATTACGCCTAAAGCGGACAAGTGCATGCGAGACTCGCGTCCTAAGGGTTCTGAAATTAGTAGACATAATAATTGATGAAATTACTATGCTAATCAGTAGGACGTTCAGCCGTCATACACCATTTGGTGGTATTTCAACCAACACTTCAAAAAATAATCGTTCAACTGTATTAAATTGGCTAATTGACGCTACCAGCCATAAACTTCAAATAAAATACGCAATAACTTAATTTTAGATAAGACTTGTATTTATATGTTTTTGGTCCAAAATACCCAATCTTGCAATAATTCTTGAAGTAATCAACGATTTTTTCAAATTTCAAACGCTTTTTGGGATTCCGTACCTCGCAAGGAAAAAACGGAACTCGTATATAATCACTTTGTTGCTCGTCCATCTGTCTGTCAAGACCCTTTTTCTCAGGAACGCGTAGAGGTATCAATCTGTAATTAATATCAAATACTCAAGTCTAAAGTCCCTTAGAACTGTGAAAAAATCAATCTTCTAAGCCAACGTAATCAAAAGATACAGCCGTTTATGCCGCAAATTTTCGACACTCACAAGGGAATCAAAACCTACTTCCCGTACTTCCCGTGAACTCAGAATCTTGAAATTTGGTACAAAGCAACGCCTTATAGCACAGATAAAGGAAAAATTGCGAAAACCTTAATTTTTGAGTTACATCATAAAAATATTTTTAATAATTTTAAACTTATATACCTACAGGTCTTATATACTTACAGGTTTGTACGGAACCCTCGGTGCGCGAGCCCGACTCGCACTTGGCCGGTTTAATTTCTTCAAACATCAATACGGTTTTAGGAGGTTAAAAAAATCCCTAATTTCAATAATACTGCGCTCGCCAACCCGCCTGCCCAGCGTGGTAAGTATGGCAATAACCCCCTCATAATCTTGGAGATCAAGGCCTATCCAGCAGTGGTTTGCAGCTCCCTTAGCCAACATCAACAAACCTTCTCAAAACTCGTTTAAACCATAGCCAATCGGATTGCGACCGATCCAATCAAATTCTTAAGAAGTCAGCGGCAACATACCTACAATTATTTGTGGCTTACACCATGTTGTGGGGAAATTCGTTCAACCAAATGTAGTAAGCCGAGTGTCCCAGAAAGTTGTAATTAATGTGTTTGTGTCATGTTCTCGCTCAATGCAGAACAAATATTCAGCATTTCTGGCGCACACACAACGTACAGAGATTGTATAAATACTCGCCGTAGGGTGCCGGCAGTAGAATGTTACCCCTCCTCTAATACCTATGGATGCAGTAAGAGCCTGCTAAGGGATACCTCAGGAAGATAGGCAGCAGCGTCTTTCCGTGTATCAACATCCCGTACTGCGTTCGCCATCCCGCCTGCCAAGCGTGGTGGGTATAGCAATTACCCCTCATGAAGACCCAAGTGGGAGGGCTGTGTTTAGTAGTGGACGTTTTACGGCTGAAATGATCTTACCAAGACAATTAACAGACATTCATATAAGATTATTAATAAATATTTCATTAAATTAATAATTTTGAGATGGATAGATACGTATATTAACTCTTTATTGTACGTGCACTATAGAAAGTAAAAACATAAGGAGACAGGCAAATAGGAAGCCCGTACGGTTCGCTGCATGCATGAGGAAACGGGTAGCTTCATTCTTGAGCAGAATTCGCGGAAGTACCAGCAGAATTCTGAATGCTATTGCTAACAAGTATGAGGCTTCGTTTTATAAGCACTGTATAAACGTGCTTATAGAATAATTAGGTATAGAATAATTAGGTTGTGTTTTTGTTTAATTTATTGTTTAAATACCTTTACTTTAAGTACTAACTCTTATGCCTAAGTCTACTAACAAATATGGATCTGTGTCTGAAAATAAATGATTATTATTATTATTATTAAATAATAACATTCAATGGGCGGTCTTAGAATCTCTTCTAGACAACGTTTGAATGGATATAATATAATTGATCAGAATTAATTCTGGACATTTCACACAGCAACAACAAGCCCCGAAGTAAACAGATCTTGTACCAAATGCTTGATAAAACATAAATAAAGAAAAATACCTCGGACCCGGAACTAATATTTGCAAATAAATCACAAACATTTGTTCCGCCACGGGAATCGAACCCGCAACCTTTTGCGTCTCAGGAGCTATTAAATACAGCGCCACGGAGGTCGTCAAAGAACTTGGCACAACAGCCAAACCTCATCCAAAATAAAAAAATAAAAAAGTGCCCTTGTCTCGCTTTACAATGATTTAAAAATATTTAAAAAGAGTATATTAAAAAAAAAAAACTTTTATTTCGGACAACACAGATCCATATGGGGTTAATAATACACAGTAAAATACAGTAAATGATTAGTAAGCAAATCGAGACATAAAATCAAAAATTTTACGCAGGATCCCAGAGTGATCTCACCAGAGTAGCGGGACTTTTTCCGGGATCACTCTGCGAACCAGGCCTGCCCACAGCGGCGAAGAGTATCTATCTGCTATGGTTTTAAGGATGCTGTTGCGACTATCTCGCATTCTGCAGATCAGGGATGTAAATTTTTTGCGAATGATGGCACCGAAGTCATCAGTTTGATATTCAGCAAACATCCCTGATGCACTACAGAAGCGAGGCAGACCCAACATCATCCATCCATATTGTACGCTTCTGAAAATTATTATAATCACAATAATAGGCAACTTGTCAAAATTCATTTAGTCGTAAGCATTCTCATTAAATTGTAGATTTTGCAACCTAATCGAAAAATAATAGAATTAGCCTCGATACACAATCAAACCAATAATACGTTTTCGATTTGTGGCCGGGCCAGTTGCGGCAGTCGACATCGGCAACAATATGTTTGAGCAACTACGTCTTACGCAACACAATTGCAGTCTAAAAATCACGGTATTTACGTAGATAATTGAAAGAGTAAGGCCACGGTAATGTTATCTATACAGTATTGTGACTCGGCGCTGTCCTTAAAATAATTACCTACAGCCACATGGTACACACGCGATAGGGCTGCCCGCCTGTAGTATTTTAATTTCACCTTTCTACTTAAATATCTTTCTAGCTTTGTAATTGTATATTTTAATATATAAAAAAATTAACTCGTTTTGAATGCAATGGGAAGTGTTCAATAAAAATACAAGTGTGTTTTTTTAATTAGTAGATGTACATATATATACATATATATATTATATTGTGACCTAGGAAAGTCCGGGTTGGTTGGAAACCTAGGATCCCACTGGGAATTTAATAAAACAAGGAAATCAGGTTAGGTTGTTTTTATTTGCCTATCAACACACAGGGTTTAAGCCACGGCTTAGCTAGCTTATCTAGAGACTTATGGGCTTTGTGGGTTTCCTTGAGATGAATTGCATTAGTGATAATTTATAAAGTATTTAGGTAATTTGATATTGTTGAAATTATGTGTGTGTAAGAAAGTTAACTAAGTTAACTAAGTAAGTAGGGCGCCAACCGTAGAAATAAACTTCAGCTACGGTACTGAATTAGGTAAAATATGGGGCCGCCCTAAACGTCCAGTCCAGAACGTGAGCAAGGCAACCCGAAGTAGATTAAATTTAAATAAAATTGTACCGGGCAGTGCAAGCAAACACTGTATCTTAGGTGTAGTAGACGGTGTTCTAGCAGCTCTAAAGTCCAAGCAGATTTCAAGCGGCTTCCAAACAATATTATACTGTGACCAGGCAGCTTTTCACAGCTTCCAGACAGCTTTGGGTTTTATGTGGTACCCAAACAGCTTTAATATGGAGCCCAAACACCCCTGTAATTGAAAAGAACTCACTTACAGACTGCAAAATAAGATGTCCGGAACGGACAAAGGACAAAAGTTGAACTTTTGTATAGAAAAAAGTTAGTTTAAGGATTGATTCTTATATGTGAGTAGGTTACACCTTGGGGAACGTTTTACAATGGTGAGATACCGGTTTATATTGAAATTTATAATGACTTTATAAGAATTTAAGTTTTCAAGAATATTAACTTTCTCCAAAAGGAATTGAGATTATCTAGGGAAGCTCCTATGGAGTCCTGTCAACGAGCATACCTGGGTTTTAATCCAAAGGTTAGATGAACATGGAATATGTCGACTTTTGTGCGGGCCGCGTGGTGTCACCTCCAGGATAACAAGATTCGGTTGTATTCCTGCGAATAATCGACTTAAATTACATCTCTGATATAAGGCACTGTCACAAACGGAGGTCCTTTCACAGCAAAATTACCCAAAATTGATAAAAAGAAAATATTAGCTGAGCCTTCAGCTTGTACAAAATAGTTGGTAAGAAAAATGGCCGGTTCCACAGAGAACGCGAATGAATGAACAATACCCTCCTCAGGGTGGCCCGCGTCAGCAACATATTGCCATCGCTTTGAAAACAAAAAAAACAAGTCGAGACTAGGAAACTGTAAGACCAAAACGATATATTAATTTAAAGAAAAAATGAGGACCAAAACAACATAAAGTTTCATATTACGTTAACGAAACAATTTATATAAGAGAATAAAGGTTGTTATAAAAAAAATATGATGACGAAATTCATACGTGACAATATGTATATATTTTGTAATGTAATTAAAGAATACAAACAACCAAAAACACAGCGCGTTCGTTCGTCACTGCAGCGCAGTCGCGACTGGCTTTGTACCGAGTGTATACCGAACACGAGGCTCGTAGGTATAACTCACGTTCCGGCGCCGTTTGTATGAAGATAGAATACTGTATAGATAAAATTACCGTGGTACATATTGCTTGGGACATAACAAGTGAACGTTCACGACTGTACTTAATCCCTACCGAGAGTTGAGCGACCACCTCACGACTTAGAACGAACTCGAATTTGAGAAACTGAGCACTCGAGGCAGGTGTTTCTTGTTCAAAGTCAAAGTCAGACTCCCATAGTAGTAATGATTAAACTAATCCGAACCTAATCGACGGATTTTGAGACAGTTTTGTATGAACCCTTGATCAACTATTGATTAATTTAAGCAGCGTTTATGAGTACGGGGGTAAGTCATCATTAAGTGTATTCATTAGACCACAAACGCTTCTTAGAAATGTCACCTTACAAAAGAAAAACCAAACAAATTTAAATTATTATTTAATAAAGCTGTATATGATTTAACTTTTAATTTCTAAGTGTGGGAAAGAAGCGAAGAAGGAACGTCACTCTTTCTTTACTGTTCATTGGCTGTTGCCATACTGACCACGCTTGGCAGGCGGGTTGACGAGTGCATAGTATGTTGCTATACGGAAAGACACTGCTGCCCATCTTCCGGAGGTACCCCTTGGCACACTCTTACTGCATCTAAGGGTATGAGAGGAGGGGTAAAATTCTACTGCCGGCACCCTACGGCAACTACATACTTCCATACATAGATTAATCTAAGAATAAAGTAGGTTTATTCTCATATTATAAAGAGGAAAGATTTCTGTATGTTTGTTACGAATAAACTCAAAAACTACTGGACCAATTTTCAAAATTATTTTACCATTAATGCTACATTATCCCTGAGTAACATAGGCATTTTATCATAGCATTCCCACGGTGACGGGAACTACGCGGGTGAGACTGCGTAGTGCGGCTATTATAATATAATATTATAAGATGTAGAAGTAGCTAAAGATCTGGTGCGGTGACTGATAGGTATCTTATCTCAAATACCTACAATAATCTAAGGACAAAAAGCTCTTAGCTGACTCACGTGACCTTCCCGCCGGTATATATGTGTAGCGAGGCGCGTGCATTTACTGTTTTACCGGTGAACATGGCGGTTACGAGATATGTGAGTGATTTATTTATTAAATACTAGCCGCACTCCGCGGTTTTTAATACAATACAATACAACTATCTTTATTGTAACAACAAGGTGGTAACAAATTCGTTGCAAGCCCTGAATTCCAAACTAGCGTAGCTGTAAGTTGGGTAGTCAGTTCCTTCCCAATTCTATGTAAAACAACTGTTACAAAAAAAAACAAAAACAAGCTAATATATAACAAATATTTTAGTGCTGTATTAAGTGTGTCAGCGCGTGTGTATGTGTATTGTGAGTGTCTGTATCTGAGGTTTTATGTGTGTGTTAGTCCGCATGTGTGGTTTTGTATGTGTAATAATAAATATAGTATTATATATGTATTTTATATTTATTACTTTAACATATAAAATAAGTTTTCTACGTCATCGTAACTCAGATCTTTAAGCCAAAGATTCATTTTAACCTTAATTTGGTAGGTAGATAGGATTTTAGTTTTGTACAGTGCATTTAATTTATTATATAGTCTAGGTGCCACATTGGTATAATGATGTTGGGCAAATTTACTTTTTACAAATGGTAGAGGACATGGATCTCTCCTCTTATTTGTTGGTCCGAGCGTGGGATGGTTTTGTGGTACTTTCGCATGCTTTGGTACACAAATAGCTTTCGTACTGATAGAACACCAGCTATTTCGTACAGTGAATGTGTTGGGTGCCCAAATTGTAGGTAAAGCAGCACTTTGAGCACATCCGTTGAGCTCTCTCGAGTTTAAGCAGGTGAGTTTTGACTGCTGAACCCCAAGAGCAAATGCAGTATGTGATCACACATTCCGCTAGTGTCTTATAGGTAAGAATCAAAAGTGTGGTATCAAATACTATTCGTAGGCTTGTAAATATTATAAATTAATTTTCTTATTCTTTTAGCTGTTATGATCGCTGGTTCCAGTTCAATTTATCGCCAATGCTAACCCCTAAATACTTAACATTTGATGCCAGTGTAAGCACAGGAAAACTACATTGTAGTTGCTGAGCATTACTAGACCTATTGCACGGATAGGTTGAATACGCAGCTGGAGATTGCTGGGCGAGGATGCTTTAGTTATACTAAAACAGAGATTCGTTGTTTACTGTGTATTGAGCTAGTAGGATATCCTCAAGCCATGCAGTTACGGATGACATATCTTTCTCGGCCAGCTGTCTTGTGTTTTCCAGTTGCTACTGTGGAAAAATATAACCGTGTCATCCGTAAACATCTGAATCTCCGCTCCCTTAATTTGTAGTCTACAAAGGTTGTTAATGTAGACCAAAAACAAGGTAGGACTCAACGTTTTACCCACGTAGTTCCCGTTCCCGCGGTAATAAGGGGCTAGTATATAGCCTATGTTACTCAGGGATAATCTAGCTTTCTAAGGGTGAAAGAATTTTGAAAATCGGTCTTGTAGTTTCGGAGCCTATTAAAACAAACAGTCAAATATGTCCTCCTCTCTATTATTAGTGTAGACCAACATGGTTATACATAGTGACTTGTGATTGTCAACGTAAATATATCAAGTGTCAGTCTATACAAATATAATTAACTGTCAGTCTATACAAATCTAAACAACCTACTCGTGTTGGATAGCACTGTTCCAAAGTATCCAAAGTATCCAACATCCTTGCAAACATTAAATTAAGCAAAATATGAAGACAAAAATTGTAACTATGAGTGAAAGTGAAAGAGTGAGGTTTTTTGTTCGCTTCTTTCCCTCACTTGGAAAAATAGTTATCTGAAGCGAAATAATTGAATTATGTGCTTTATTCAATTTAAATGTGTCTTGTTCTTCTTTTATAAATTGACTATTCTATGAAGCGTTTTGAATAAACAAGCACTGATTGACTTTGACAAAGTCCTCATTTCCCATCTTGCATTTTTCCGGTCACGGGCTTTCGTCTAAGGAGACGCAATGGACGAACGAAAGGGGGGCCGTGGGGTGCCGGCTGTATAATATCCCCTCTTGCCCGTGGATTCAGTAGGAATCAGCCAAGGGATAACACCGGAAGATGGGCATCAGCGTCTTTCCTTAATACCCCGTACTGTGCTCGCCAACCCGCCTGCCAAGCGTGGTGGCAACTACTCTTCATGATCAGTACTCGGATATCCACGAGAGAGGCCAATGTCTAGGGCTGAGACGAATATGACGATGATTATGTAATTTATTTTATTTATTTCATTATTTTCGCAGTTTAATATTAATGTGGACAGTGGGGGCTATCTATCAGCCCACATTCACCCACAGCTGGGAATAGGCCTCATCTTTATCACTCCACTACTTCCGGTCCAGAGACTTAATAATAATAACATCAATAGGAAGTGATCAGAAACACTAATTGTGAAGGTTCTGAAATCCACACACGACCTCAAATGGAGGTCAAACCACGGGTTTAAGATCAAGTTCACGCTCAACCAAATAAACTTTTGGCAATGGCAACCAGTTACTTAAGTATGTATACAGTGCTGGATTTACCAATAGGCTGGATTAAAGATGTTTATTTGCACAAATATAGGATACAGAGTTGGTCTTATAATAAAAAAATAAAAATGTCCATTATATTCTACCTTAATGCTTAGGCATGCAAATATTTTGGTTTATGAGTAACACTGCACATAAGATTATTAAATTTTACAGATTTCATACAAAAAATAAATGTTAAAGTTAATTCATCATTCCAGCCGTAAAACGTCCACTACTGAACACAGGCCTCCCTTCATGGATCACCGTGAGGGGTAGTTGCCATACTCACCACGCTTGGCAGGCGGGTTGGTGAGCGCAGTATGGGATGTTGTTACACGGAAAGATGCTGTTGCCCATCTTCCGGAGGTATCCCTTAGCAGGCTCTTACTGCATCCATGCATGAGAGGAGGGGCAACATTCTACTGCTGGGACCCCACGGCAATACAATATTGTAATTTAAATAAATACTATACGGCAGTAGAATGTTCTATCTTGTCCGTGGATGCAAGTAAGAATCTGCCAAGGGCTACCTCCGGATGATGGGCAGCAGTGTCTTTCCGTGTTTCAATATCCCGTACTGCGCTCGCCATCCCGCCTGCCAAGCGTGGTGAGTATGGCAACAACCCCTCATGATCCCATAGAGGTCCATGAGCGAGGCCTACGTCCAGGTGAAACTCGTTTGCACTAAACTTCTTAAAGCGCCTAAAGACTTTTACGTAAGGTCTAAATTGACATTTCTTGTGTGGATTTGACGCCTATAAGCAACCCCTTAGCAACTTAGGTGATTCTTAAGTTAATTGCAATTCGCAGGCTGATTAAATATCTCGCGACAGGTTTGCAACAGGCTTAAAATTCGCGATCATCGCTGTCCAATGTCAATTTGTGAATTAACTTTGTGACGATTATATAACAACACCTGTTAACTAGCCGTGGGGTGCCGGCACTAGAATGTTACCCCTCCTCTCCTACCCGTGGATGCAGTAAGAGCCTGCTAAGGGACACCTCCGGAAGATGGACAGCAGCGTCTTTCCGTCTATCAACATCCCGTAATGCGGTCACCAACCCGCCTGCCAAGCGTGGTGAGTATGGCAACTGTCCCTCATGAAGCTCCATGAGGGAGGCCTTAGTTCAGTAGTGGACGTTTTACGGCTGAAATGATGATGATGACCTGTTAAATAAATCAAAATTGACATGATCAGGAGATTCGCGCCTGTTGCAAACCTGTCGCTAGATACCTAATACGGGGCGGGAACGACGACTTTCTTGTTTTAGGGTTTTTAATTTCCAAATTTCACAGAAACGCAGTCTTAGTTTATAAATTACCGTTATTAGATTGTTTTTTTTCTCTATGTAAAGCCATCACCTAATGGTTAAAAAAGGCTAATGCCTTTATTAAATGCTTGATCCTGACTTACCTGTGCGCTTTATTCAAAGAGATTATACCTTTGTTCGTGTAATCCGAAAATAGCCTACGAGTACTTGACGTCATGATAGTAGAATCCTTGAAGGAAGCATTCTGTTACTTCAATTTGCAATCACAGCTTAAATATCAATCGGGTCATTACGAAGACAAATCTGCATTTATTTATAGTTACAGGTATTCCTTGATAGATAATCATCATCATAATTTCTTTTCCACAATATAGTATTTACAAAGATAGACTTGAATCTATTCAGCGTAGGTTTATGAGATATCTGCATCTTAAGTGCAAAGCTTTCGACCCTGGTTATGAGGCGCTGTGCAGAAGGCATCATATACATATTACCTCTTGCTCAAAGGAGAATCTTCTCAGACATAACTTTCTTGGTTAAATTAGCACAATAGATTCGCCATCTCTTCTCTCAACCCTACAGTTTCGCGTGCTTACTCTTTCCGTAAGAACTGCCTTTCTATCCAACCACGTAACGCAACTATGCCACAAATTACAGGCAAAATTATTATTTTTTTAGATCTGCAAATTCCTATAATAAACATTTAATTAACATTCCCGATTTGGATTTGTTTATTACAAAGCCCGTTTTATCCGATGACTGGTTCAATTTGGTTTGATTAATTATTAATTCTACTCCCTATCTGATTGTCACTGTTAAGTCAAACTCTAACTAAAACTAAATAATTTAAAAAAATAATAAAAAATTCAGCCGTAAAACGTCCACTACTAAACACAGGCCTCCCTCATGGATCTCCATGAGAGGAAGTTGCCATACTCATCACGCTTGGCAGGCGGGTTGGCGAGCGCTATACGGGATGTTGATACACGGAAAGACACTGCTGCTCATCTTCCGGAGGTATCCCTTAGCAGGCTCTTACTGAATCTACGGGCATGAGAGGAGGGGTAACATTCTACTGCCGGCACCCCACGACTGTTATGGATAATATTTGTGGATTATTATATTATATTGTGGATACAGAAATGATCATATTTGTGATGATTATTTGAGGGAGGCCTTAGTTCAGTAGGGGACGTTTTACGGCTAAAATGATAATAATGAAACATTATATAATGTAATGAAACTTTAGTCCGTCAGTTAGATGATACAAAAATAATAGGTACGTATGTTTGTCCCCACGTGGAAATCAAACCCACGCCCAACTGAGGTCGTCAACGCATGCAGACGTCGTAATTGTTTATAATTATATTGACATATGAGACGTCCGTATTAATTATTTTATAATTTTATTAGCATAGGACAATTTAATTTTATGTATGTAAGTAAATGTCAAGGTTTAAAATTAAATTCTATGCCTGGGCATATATGTAATTAAGCAGGTTTTCATGATACCAACATGTATTAGGTGCCATTCAATAAACAATGATCTATTATGTCAACTTTGAACAAGTGTAGCAGTTAACTGTTCACATAAGTAGAGCAGGACCTTGGTTAATATTATTTAACAAGCTTCTTTATATGAGGTACTAGCTAGTCAAATCGCGACGAAGGGAAAAGAGGCTTTTAAAAACTAAGTTTTAAAATGAAAGACGAACAATTGATTTAATGGTCGATGTAAGACTGTTTTTAATTCCTATCTTATAAACTAGAATGTGCATATCATGCAGTCTGGGAAGCAACTGCATTAATGCGTACTCTACGGTCTCTATACTGTTGAGACGTTGTAACTAACTTATATAAATTTTATAGTAGTGGTAGTTTTTGTGTAAATTCTATCAAACATACATTCATACAATCAAACACTAACAAAAAACTTTCGGATTTATAATATTAGCGATATTAGTGATAAGAGATTGATTTGTATTTATAAGGCCTTTATATAACAACGTGTGTGCAATAAAATCTTGAGACAGAGAGGTAGTGAGATAGACTAGCTTCTGTCCACATAATTGTACCCGAATAAATCGTGTTGTGAGGTGTTAACCTGGTTTGAAGACAGAACTGGCTAAACATTTAATAACTTCATATATAATGTTTAAATAGGACAATAACCGAGCGATCAGGTTCTATCTAAAGCGGGCTGTCCACTTACAGCGGCGCCGGTCATTAACTTAAATCAATCACTAACCCTTTCGTATGTCCACAGATTACCTTCCTGCTATGCCTGGCATGTGCGTGTCTCCTGGCTGCAGCAGTACCTGACGGCAGTGAAACCCACCCTGTGCCTGGCCCAGGCTTGTCTTATGGTGCGTTATAAAAAACACTTATTTAATCTAAACAGTCTGCTGGATCCCAATGCCGGGAAAAGGCCTCCCAAAATATAAAATCCTTCTCTAAAATATAAAAACAATAGCATTAAATAAATATAATAATGTTTTTCTTTGTGAAATTTATGTTTTATTTATTTTTTATTTTATTTTATTTGGGAAACAAACAGTACAATATAACAGTAAAATTGAATGATAAAAATAGTACAAAAACCAGTGAAGTTTCCACTTTTAAAATTATTTATCTATTTTAAAATTGTTTTCTGGTGAACGTACAATAAAGAGTTTATCTATCTATCTATAATACGGCTTTCACCACATATCTAATAAGTAATATCTCCTTGCTGACGTTTCGTAGACCGCCGTATTATATAATATTTTATTGAATGATGTCAAGCCACGATGATTTTAATTCAGTGACAGCACTTATTATTACTTTTATTGCAAAATGTAATGCTAAAGGCAGCTAAAGGAGTATTTTTGTATCATACTTTTGTACCAATTTATGTGTATAGATAAACAGAAACATCTAAAATCCCACTGGCCGATAAACCAAAAATGTACCGTAGAACTTTTGTATTTTTTTATATTTTTTTATCTGGTACCCTGATAGACAAGCTCTGCTTACCTTCGGCCTAGATGGTGCTGTTTGAAATGCCGAGCAATAATTATATAGTTTATTTTTATTTCAGGTGGAATTCCATACGGCAGTATGAGCGGCAATCTAGCGGAGTTTTTTAGACAACAAGCGACACCTAGAGCCCGCAGCGTGAACTACGCAGGACAGCGCGCTGGCAACTACGCACCTATTGAACAATGGCTAAGATAGATGGCGTTAGTAGTATGCGATATAGTTTTAGTTATTGCCATTTTTGTCGTAGTATAATTTATTGTTGTAGCTGTAAATACAAATGATTGAGATTTGGTTCTATTTATGTTTTATTACACGCAAATTATAAGGCTTATGTTTTAACATAAAATATAAGGGGTTTTGTCCTGTGTCTCTGATTAAGAAACGACAAAACCTTACCATATATTTCATTAAAAATATTGCTAAACTATCTTTAGTTTATTTGATGTTATGATTTAATATTAAGTAGGTTTATATTATCTGCCGTAGGGTGCCGGCAGTAGAATGTTAGTTCTCCACTCTTAACCGTAGTTGCACTTAGAAACTGCCAAGAGTTACATCCGAAAGATGGGTAACAGCGTCTTTCTGTGTCTGAATACCCTGTACTGCGCCTACCCGCTTGCCAAGCGTGGCGAGTATGGCAACCACGCCTCATGATAAGGACACAAAAGAGAAGGACTGCAGTGGATGGGCTGCTTCCACCGCAATACCTGGAGGTTCACGAGGGAGGCCTACGTCCACCTGTGCACGTCCTACGACTGATTTTTTATTTATTTATGAATGAAAGAAAAGAAACCTAAAAAGGTTACAAAAAAAAAGGTTATTACAGCATCAAAAAACCGCTAAGGTTTGTTAGGAACTATAAGAGTTTGCATAGTGGTAATAAAAAAAAGTCTCTAACAGTACAATGCAAGTGCAGGTACCTAAAAAAAGATAATTAGTAACAAGTATCTCGTATCGACGTTTGAATGTTATTTATTATATATAGAAAGTAAGTTCAAATGCTATTAAAAAAAATGCATAAAATGTTAGCAAATAATTAAGATTTTAGTTTTTTTATGTTCCTCATAATAAATAGTATTTAAGATAACTATTGGTAAGCTATTGATAAGCCGAGGAACCAGGTAGCCAGCTGTCCTCTGGCCTTAGATATTGTTTGCGCACAGAGTTACTAAGTTCCAAAATTATGAAAATTAGAAAAGTACTTTTCTAATTCGCATGATTTTAGAAATCGCGCGAAAAAAATAACGCAACACGCACCTCAATTAGGTTACGGTCTTTTGTTTACTTATTCTAATAATCGCTTATTAATGTAATTAACGTCAAATTTCGTGGGAGCCCTATCAAATCAAAAGGTTTAGCCAATTTTCATTTAATTACATGCCACTTAGCATACACGACAAAAACACTTGTACTTGTACCTCTGCACAGGTACCTCTTATATTAGCGCAACTCTCAGGTGAATTAGATAGACATTGTTGTAGCTAAAGTACCTACAAGTTTTCCCACAAGATAAGGTATTGTTCGTAAAACCCTATTTTCTTTCTAATTAACGTTAGTTGAAAATATATCTGCAAATATTTTAGGAATCAAATTACTTAGTGTCTTGACGCAATATTTATGAAAATGTTAGTTTTGGGACATGATGAGGAACAAGGCCTTTTAAATATATAAATGTTCTTTTTTGTCTTTTGAGCGTTAATCACTATGTTATTAACAGTTAACCAATCATTAACGGTGATCGTTGGCAAATAAAACGATATCATATAAGTTTTTTACATAAAATAAATTGTAAATAATGCTGGACAATTCACACAGCATTATTCAGCCACAAACTAAGCAGAGCTTGTGCTATTGACACTAGATGATTGATATACTTAATACATTACACTACATATGCTTGATATTTGTATTATATATAGAAAAACATCCAGAACACCCTGAAGAAATCTGCAGATCATACAGAGATTTGTCCCGAGGCGGGAATCGAACCTGCAACCTCTAGCGTCGCAGGGAGACCTTAGCCCGCTGCGCCACAGTGGTCATCAAACCGTCAAGTCGTAAACCAAAAACAAAAAAGGTCCTCAAATTGATCCTTGTGGCACGCCTAATTTAATTCTTGATCCTTCTGGTCTCTGGCCGTAAACCTCAACCTTGAGTACTCTATCAGTTAAATAGGACTGAAGAAGATCAAGTGCCACAAAGGCTACAAACTGAACATAACTTCGTGGTCCTCACGGACACAGTCGCAGGCATTAGCTAGTTCTGTATAAATGTAACTATTTAACTAATTGAAGATGCCGGTCGTATTTTATGTATTTCGGTATTCAAGTGGTTTTCCGAACCCGATTATGCATCACCAAGCGCACGCGCAGATAACAATCTTCGTAATTACTTGTCTACTTACGCGTAATTTTGGTGACGGAGGCCCCATGCGTGACCAAAGACCCATTAACAGACTGATTTGAAGGATGCGTACGCGCATTTGGTAGATTTTGCCGTGGGGCTCCGGTAGCAGAATGTGGCCTCTCCTCTCTTGCCCGTAGATGCAGCAAGAATCTGGGAAGGGATACCTCCGGTAGATGAGCAGCAGCGTTTTTCGTACTGCGCTCGCCAACCCGTCTGCCAAGCGTGGCAAGTATGGCATCACCCTAACACCCTGATAGAGTACACATGATCGGGGCTTCGAGATCCATGAGGGAAGCCTGTGTCTAACAGTGGACGAACTGCAGCTGAGATGATCATACACGGAAAGATGCTGCTGTCTATCTTCCGGAGGTATCCTTTGGTAGATTCTTTCTTCATCCACGGGAGGAGGGGTTACATTCTACTGCTGCACCCCACGGCAAACACACATTAACAATCAAAATGCAAAAAATTAAAATAATAGGAATCCCCAGGTGTCCAGTCCTCGTGGGAAAGCCCATGCGAATCGGCACCACTCACTCCCATACAAATAGCCATGGAAGCCACATAAACTGTCCCGTGACAATAAACACCTAGATTGACATTTTTAATGGCTTCAGCATAAGGCATTTTCACAATGGACGCAAAAAATAATTTGTTTATCTTAGTTCCACACCACATTTGGTACCTACCAATAAATCTGTTGTGCCTGCTCATTAGAAGACTACCTCTATATATTATAAATTAGAAAGAAAAGAAAAGACGAAAATTAATTTATTTTTGACACACACAACACGGAAGGAAGGGAAGACATACAAAAAGGTACTTTTGAGTCTTTACAAGGAAGGGAATACATTTCAGATAAACTAACAACTAAGGACGATACATATAAGTAGGTAAGCGTATTCATCATTCATAATTTCAGCCATAAAACGTCCACTGATGAACACAGGCCTCCCTCATGGATCTCCATGAGGGGTAGATGCCATACTCACCACGCTTGGCAGGCGGGTTGGAGAGCGCAGTATGGGATGTTGATACACGGATAGACGCTGCTGCCCATCTTTCGGAGGTATCCCTTAGCAGGCTCTTACTGCATCCATGGGCATGAGAGGAGGGGTATCATTCTACTGCCGGCACCCCACGGCAAGGTGGTGTAACCATTCCTTTGAAACCTTTAGAAAGTGCCTAATTTAATTTAAAACATTTCAGTCCAATATACATTTCTGGTCTCCCTCGTCCCATAAATCCATCACATTTCTTGATATAGGACACATAATGTAAGAATACTCGTAATACCTATACAGGTATTATTTAACTAATTGATACTTGAACAGGGATAGAGATAAAATATTATGTTCATTTCTGTATAGAAATGAACATAATATTTTATCTCTATATCTCTATCAGAGATATCGAGATATCAGAGATATATCTATCAGAGATAAAATATTATGTTCATTTCTGTATAGAAATGAACATAATATTTTATCTCTATCCCTGGCAGGCCACAAATGTGCAAAGCTCTTTACCCGAGCATGAATGGGTGAGGAGATGGCAGCGTCATATAAAATCCACATCGGTATGCCACCAGCGTTCGGTGCTTCGTGACGTAGTTGGCAAATCTACAGGTGTAATAATACATAAGCAGTTCAGAGAACATTGCCTTTGGATGGGGTTTGGAGATAGCGGGGAACGAGAAATAACGGACGTATAAAATTCAATTAAAATTTATTAAATACTTTGTTCAGTCAATTAGAATGCTACCCCTCCTCTCATACCCGTGGATTCAGTAAGTGCCTGCTCAGATAAGCACCTTCGGAAGATGGGCAGCAGCGTCTTTCCGTGTATCAACATCCCACACTGCGCTCGCCAACCCGCCTGCCAAGCGTGGTGAGTATGGCAATTATCCCTTATGGAGATCCATGAGGTAGGCCTGTGTTCAGTAGGGGACGTTTAACGGCTGAAATGATGATGTTGATAGTGTTTACTGGATTACCTCAAGGATCAGTTACTTGTCCAACTTATACTTGCTTTTTTATCAAGAAGTCAAGCATAATCGGTTTTTTTTTAAAATTAAAGAATGATTCTCGGTCCGACTCAACGGTTTTATATACAAACTGCGTCCGTCAAACAACGTTTGCCGTATTGTTATGTCCATCACCATAAGATCTAAAGGCGAGCTCAATGCCAAATTCTCGGTTACAGTTACCATGCTTCTGATAGCATTGTTTCGTTTTAGGACGCGAAGCTAGGCGACGAGAATACCAGCTGTAAATCACATTTTTATGATTGGTGGAATTTTCATTGTTACCAAATCAGCTTCACAGCCAACATGCGAATGTACTGATTATGGACTGTTCTGGAATAAAGAAAGGTAAGAAGGAAGGTATGGAGTTTTAATGCACTGTAACGATTTTATAGTATTTATTTTTAACCTTCTTGAAAAGAAGAATGTTCTCAATTATGTTTATTTTGTATCTTTGTTACGCGATTATGAGTGTTTTGATGATTCTGTTTTTCCGTAATACAACAAGAAATCCTTATCATCATCACCTCAACCGTAGGACGTCCACTGTTGGACAAAGGACTTCCTCACGACCAATTACTGATCATGAGAGGGTTATTGCCATACTCACCACGCTTGGCAGGCGGGTTGGCGAGCGCAGTATGTGATGTTAATACACGGAAAGACGCTGCTTCCGGAGGTATCCAGATTCTTACTGCATCCACGAGCAAAAGGGAAGGTCAACATTCTACTGCCGGCACCGCACGGCGTCCCCTTATAGTTTTGCTTTATCTGTCCATCTGTCTGGGATATTATATATGATACATCATAATGTAAGTAGCCGTAATACTTCTTCGAATATTTTTTTTAACATCAGTCTCTTCGTAAATTCCCTATACTTGTATTAAATATAATCAAAGAACCTAATAAATTAATTGTGTGCCTGAACTAGGCAATCTTGTTTTTTAGGCAATTAAAGAAAACCGATTACATCCAACAATAAAAGGGCATTGTGAAAGCCTTCCCTTCTTAACCTTATGCAAAACCTAGCACAACAAAATGCTGCCAAAACTGAACTTGCTAGGGAAACTGAAGGCCTCCAAATCCTCAAATACACGACTGTCGCCGCAATCAAAGTACATACTTGTATTATCTAACGCGGGCCTTTGTCTAAATACAGGTAATGAAGCCATGTCAATGACGGCGGTAATGGAGGAAGGAAGGACGCCGTCCGTCCGCTTTGAGCCAGCGATATACTGAAAGAGATTATAGAATAACAAAGGAAATAAAAATTTCATTTATTTATTAGCATCTTGTTTCTTATAACTAGTTATAATATAATATAACACATTCGTCTGCAACACATTTTAAGCCATATAAAGATTTTATGTATATTTTATTTTACAATTAATAACAGACGAAATTGCCGTGGGGTGCCGGCAGTAGAATGTTACCTCTCCTCTCATGCCCGTGGATGCAGTAAGAGCTTGCTAAGGGATACCTTCGGAAGATGGGCAGCAGCGTTTTTCCGTGTATCAACATCGCCAACCCACCTGCCAAGCGTGGTGAGAATAGCAACTACCCCTCATGGATATCCATGAGGGAGGCCTGTATCCTAATGCAACAACAGAACCGCTAGTATATCTACTTCAAAGTTTACTTTAAAGAGCACTTTTTCTCCTTGTAAACTATGTAGGTATTATATAAATATTGTATTGTTACGTATGTTTATGTGGGTACTTTTGAATGTATAATATTTATTAGTATGTTATAATATATTGTTTGTATGTATATATAATATATGTATAATAAATCTGTCACATGTATTTTTCTTGCTTTATTTATTTATTGTTGTACACTTATCTGTCTTATCTAATAGGTATATTGCATCTCCTTTGCCTCAGGTTTGCTGGAAGAAAACTCTAGGGTTAAGCTCGCCTTTGTACATGTTTGTTTCTGTACCCTTTTAGTTAATGTTTTTTTTTGTGTGCAATAAAGAATTACAGGAGAATTACAAGAAAGTCATGATAAACTTCATTTTACGGTTCCGGACCAAAATGTTAAAATGTCTTATTATGACTTTGTCTGTCCGCCTCAAATCTTGAGAACTACTGATGCTATCGACTTGATTTCTGTTTAAAATAGTCACAGCTTGATAGTTTTCAATATACCTAAATCACCGTAACCGTAACCTTGTATATATTGTAACAATAACAATATTTTGATCCGGCTGCACTCGCTGACGCGTATAATAAGCACTTAACAATCTAATTACAGCGATGGTTCACCGACTCGCGGAGATTCGGCATACAATTAGCGACACAGCAGACCACCATTTGCATTAGCTAAGAGGAAATCTAGAAAATACCTTTAATTAATAAATTATGGGCCGAGGGGCAGTAGAATGTTACCTCTCATACCCATGGATGCAGTAAGAGCCTGCTAAGGGATACCTCTGTACCTCTGGGGACTGTTCTGGAATGAAGATAAGAAGGAAGGTATGGAGTTATAATGCAACGATTATAGAGGTATAATGTACATATATTATGTAATGATAACTATAATGCAACGATATGACGATTTTGTAACGATTATTTTTATCCGTCTTGAAAAATAGGAGGTTCTCAATTCGACTGTATGCTTGTTTTTTTATCTTTATTATATAATTATGAATGGATTTTGATGATTGATGATTTGATTCTTCGATCATTTCATCGATTCATTTGATTCGTGTACAGTTAAATGTTTTGTATTGTTTAAAACCGAACGTATCTTAAAATATGGCAAGCCATCGAATAATGTCCAAGGCACTATTATACTTTCAGAATTCCATTGTCAAATATCGTAATTTAATAAAACCAAACACAAAAAGCCGTTAAAGAAGATATTATATTCGCTAACAGTATATGTACATAAGAAAGAAGAACCAAGAACCTTTTTACCAAAGTACCAAGATCAGCACCGGATAATTAACAAGTATCATTGAAAAAGCAGCCACTGATGTGCGTCAAATTGCAGTGGATTATTTTTAGTAAATATTTTTGAAACCCGTTCAAAGTCAAGGTCTTGGACGAGAACAGGTGAGGTTCGAAACACACCATGCACACTGTTATTGCTTGAGCTGCGCAATAAACGCGGCGTTTTGTACGCTTCTTTAAGTGCATAAAGTAGACGGAATTAACTCTTGAAGTTTTGGGTCTTGGGTTTTATTGTAACTTTGCCGTGGGGTGCCGGCAGTAGAATGTCAGCCGTCCTCTCTTGCCCGTGGATGCAGTAAAAGCCTGCTAAGGGATACCCCCCGGATGATGGGCAGCAGCATCTTTCCGAGTATCAACATCCCGTACTGCGCTCGCCAACCCGCCTGCCAAGCGTGGTGAGTATGGCAACTACCCCTCATGGAGATCCATTTGGGGAGGCCTGTGTTCACTAGTGGACGTTTTACGGCTGAAATGATAAAAAAATGCGCTCAGTGTGCTTCGGCACTTATTGTTGGGCTTGCAATCCTCATGAGAGAATTTAATTTTAGTACAAAGTATGCAATATGCATACATATGTGGTGAAGCGAACGTGGCGGGAATAATATTTACTAATAGTATATCAGCGGGAATAAAGCCATTTCGATTACAAAAGTTTATATGAAACTCCCTGGAGTATTTTTCTTTGCAAATCTTACTATAAAAATGTTTTTGATATATAAGTTTCTGTTTTCCTTAGAGTCTTTTAACCCTTTGAAGTATAATGTTTTGCTGTCCTTAGATGTTAGTAGAGGATGCTTTTGACCGCAGGTTTATTATTTATATTCATTCATATATCTCAGACACAATCGATACAGTAAACAAAACATAAAATGTCATTAAAATAAAGTAATAAAATATGATTAACTTTACATTGGCTTAGAGCAAGGGCGAAGCGAGACTGCGGTTTATTGAGCCACCAAAGAACACAAGGGCCTGACCAACTTCATCTAATTGTGTCCCATAATGTAGGAGCCTAGATCCACCGCGACCATAAGGCTTTTTATAATATGAAGTATAAAACAATGTCCCTTCCTGCTATCTGTCTGCCCCTATATGCGCTTAGATCTTTAAAACTACGCAACGGATTTTGATGCGCTTTTTCAAAGGTATGTAGGTAGGAAAGTAGAGACACACTGATCATTTTAGAGGTTTCTAATGTGAGGTCGTAAATAAACATATTCTTTTGCGCTCACATTGCAAACGCTGGCTGAACCCTACCAGATAGATCAAAATAATGTACTACAGTATTGAACACCTTAAAAAGGTCTACAAAAAAGTCCGCGATGGTATATTCTGTAGTATATTTTGTATCAGAATTGCACCCGTGCGAAGTCGGGGCGGGTCGCTAGTAATTATATAAACTGTACAGATAACAATCACTACGATACGGAATGCCTGGCAGATGTAGAACATTTTTAATGTTGCGATGACCCATAAAATATCAATCTAAATTGAGTACTTACGGCCAAAACAATTATCGTCATATTTCGACCAATTTTCACAAAACATTTGTAAATAATACATACTTACAAACCTTCCTCTTGAACCACTCTCTAAATCTATTGTAAAAACCGTATGAAAATCCATCAGGTAATTTTTACCTTAAGCCGTGAAAGTCGGTTGTAGTACCTCGCACGTCACTCGCGACATACTCGTACGATCGATTTGACACCCCAAAAGATGCTTCAACATCAAAAACGTCAAAAATAGTTTCCTACAATCTTATAGATGGCGCTTATTTTATTTATCCTGCCATTGTCAATTTGACAGGACAATATTACCTTGGTTACTCCGCGCGCCAGCTCCATCTATGAGGTTCAGTAGTATACGCGACTGCCTCCGTGGCTCAGTTGGTGGCTAATAGACGGTTTCGATTCCCGTCACGGGACAAATGTGTGTAGTTGTTCTGCAGATATTTGTCCCGGGGTATTTTTGTGTGTATGATAAGTATGTTTACAGATCATCCATTTAAACACAAATTATCATCATCGCCTCAGCCGTAGGACGTCCACTGCTGGACTAAGGTCTACTTTATAATTTTGATGTCATTATGAGGGGTAGTCACGCTTGGCAGGCGGGCTCGCAAGCGCAGTAAGGATTGTTGATACGGAAAAACGGCTGCTTATCTGCCGGAGGTATCCCTTAGTGGATTCTTACTGCATCCCCATGGATGCAGTAAGAATCCACTAATCTTGCCCATGCAAGAGAGCATTTTACCCCATTAAGAGATGAAATTCGTTAAGGTACTATGCTTATAAAACAGGGTACAAGTAAAGTAGTACGCCTAACAAACAGATCAAAGTTACCATTATCCTCGTACACCCGGATCCAGAATTTAATAGAATAATGAAGGCACGTACTCAGTGGAGTACGTACGGACAGTCAGCTCCAGGGGAATCATATACATCGGTATTCCAACTGGTTCGAGACGAAAATAGCTTGACATTTTGAACGGGGTATTGCTGAGTATAACTCCCGTAACCCGTCAGTGCCACGCAAACTGTTCGGATGAATTCATGAATGAATCTATCCTTAGTTTTAAAACTGAATAACGGGACTTAATCGCGTAATTACCTTATTTTATTATTTCCTGACGTTTTGAGTGCCTTGCAGCCCTCGTGGTCACGGATAGCTACCTGATACTTGATAGATGGAGCCTGTCTACCCGTGGCTAAAAAAAAGGTAATTACGCGATGAAGACCTGTTAATCAGTTTTAAATTATATCTACACAAGCCTAATCCATCTAATAATGTTCCAGGCACTGCAGCGTCTCATACAGCATGATAACCAGTTGCTGACGCAGTATAAATCATCTTTATTAGATGCAAATGCCTTAAACATCGCGAAAGTTTACAAATAATTTGTCTTTGTTGTACACCAAAACTATATTAACTGCAGTATGAAAACTTAAGTAAACACAGATGTGCAATGGCGGCGTTATCGCTAAGAGCGGGTATGGGTGTTTCGATTTTTGGAAGATGACTGCCTTCGTATCTTCGGTATGATGGCCGACTGAGACGAAGCAGGTAGCGGGATAGGATTCCTACAGCGGGACTAATTTTTGTAATGTCTCTGCGGTTATTTGTGCCGTGGGATGCCGGCGGTAGAATGTTGCTCCTCGTCTCTAGGTAAAAGTCTAGGGATACCTCCGGAAGATGGGCAGCACCGTCATCTATCGATCGCCAACCCGCCTGCCAAGCGTGGCAGTGATGGCAATAATCTACTCATCATCAATACTTGGAGATCTATGAGGAAGGTCTGTGTCCAGCACCTCTCGTCCTGTGGCTGAGAGGTGCTGGTTTTTTCCGGGTCTGGGTATTCTTGAACGTTGATGTGTTGTATGTATTTACAAAAAAAAAATATTGAAGTATTTTGTTGACCATCTGTTACCTGGTACATAACACAAGCTGCTTACTTTGGGGATAGATGGTTTTATGTGTTATCTATCCATCCAGCATTATTTATTAAACTCGTTCCATAGCTGCTATCTAATATTCATCTATCACTAATAATCTTATACTTTATGGTCTGGATGCTTTTATGTGTATTTAAAATGCGAGTACATTTTAAATACACATAAAAGCATCCAGACCATAAATACTTATTTGTAAAAAAGTGTTTTAAGTCTTAATATTAGTCTCAAAAAACATACAATTGAAATAATGCTCATGAAATATACCTTTTTTGTATGATCACTGTTTGTACTAGCACCTCCTCTCTAACTCTACTAGGTTTGAAACTAGATAGACATATATTTCCTCGAAATTTACAAGAGTCACAACTGAAAGCTGATCTTAAATGAAAAGTTAATTTTAATTATCATTACCATAAACATAAACTCTACTAAGACTCAAAATATATCCTAGACATTTATGACGAGCTCTGTGGCGCAGCGGGCGTAGGTCCGCCTGCGACGCAAGGGGTTGCGGGTTCGATTCCCGCCTCGGGACAAATGTCTGTACCATCTGCAGATATTTGTTCAGGGTGTTCTGGGTGTTTTTCTATATATAATAAAAATATCTATCTATGTAGTATAATGTATTAAGTATATCAGTCATCTAGTACCCATAACACAAGCTCTGCTTAGCTTGGGGCTAGATGATGCTGTGTGATTTGCTCAGCATTAAAAAAAAAAAAAAAAAAATTATTCTTTTTCACTAACCCTCAAGAAAACGCTCTCCAGCACATACACTAGAAATATACACCTTACTTATAAACGTTGAAAAAACTTAGCTTTTAAAAAAACTGTCGATAAGCAGCTGCTTAAATTTAATCAGCGTTTATGAGTAGGTAATTGTTTTAGCAAATTAACGAATCACCTTGACCTTCGCTTAATCCCGCACTTTAGGCCACCCCATGAGCTTCTTACCGCATAACCTCTAAGCTTTATAATCTACACAATAGGGTTCAAAATCCTCGTTGTTTACGCGGAGGAAGCAAGCCAGTGATCCGTAGGTCTGGAGGACACCCCGACGTATATAACCGTTGGCGGGCCGACTGGCCACATAGTCAACTTGTGTGCATTGTCCACCATGGCTGTTACTAAGGTAAGTGGCATCTTTTAATTAGCTTTCTTCAATCATTTATTATATAAAACTTTAAGAAAGTAATTACATATTAAACGTAGTTATACAAACCTTACCTCCCGTGCTAGTTAGAAAACTGTGTTACGGCATGTGAAGACCTCTCAATACAACAAATATAATCGTGGAATAATTATTTTGGGCTGAAACTCATTTATTTATTTATTTGTAAACATGTATTTTATGACACAAGTGGTTGAAACTAAAGTAAGTCTTCTTTTCATTAGCTTCATTGGTTTAGTCGTGGATTGATAAGTATTTCTTTATGTTAATAGGTCCTTAACTGAGCAGGAGCAATTATCTCAATTAGGAGAGAAAATAAGTGTTTTACTAAAAATTCTATTTTTGCCATAATTTTTAATCGATGTTTTGTTACATAAATGAAAGATTTTTAAGCTTATTATTTTAAGACATTTTGAAAATCCTTTGATATTTCAAGGTTTATGTATGACTATCTTGTGCCCGCCGCTTCGCATGCGTTGTATCCGGATACAAAGTAGCCTATGTGTTAATCCTAGTCAACATCAATACGTTTGCAAAGTTTCAGCTCGATGCGTACGCTAGTTTTTGCGTGAAGAGGTAACAAACCTCTAATAATAGTGAGAACTTACCTTATAGAAATAATTATGAGTATGTTCGAGCAAATGTCCTTTTTATGTGCACATTATCTCAAAGAAAAATGTAGTGTACTCACGGATTGGCCTACTATAAGAAGAAGATCATGTCTCTACCATCTTAAGACTTATGTTTTTTGTTGTAATTTGTATGTGGTTTCACCCACGTAGTTCCAGTTCTTATAGAAATACGGGCATAAAATATAGCCTCTGTTACTTCAGTATAATGTAGCATTCTAATGGTGAAAGAATTTTGAAAATCGGACTAGTAGTTTTTGATTTGGGATGGGAAGAGGTATTTTAAAATATCCCTTGAGACGGGAAATGATTGGAGTGCCTCTTGCAAACAATTGAAGACTGTCACTGAATAGTAATAAGTAATAATCACTTATAAAGCCGTAAGTGTTGCCTCTTCTCTACTACGATGCTACTGAAGACCTCCTTAGCATTCTGCGATGAGTATTCCAAGCTTACTTACTTACTTATTTATTTATTATATCCCATATATATTCCCCCTTCCCCTCCCACACTCCTAAAAAATCGATCATATTGCTATGCAGAGAGCTCTAATTGCATTTTCGCTTAGTTGGACTGTTATATTAGTTATTTTTGTTTTCTTTTCTTTTCGTAAACTTAAATTCAATGTTTTATAGTTATAGTTGTCATTCTGTTCTCTTTTAATTGTTTGCCTTGTAACTCGAACTCTGTAGAGGTCTCCCGCGATACAGGCTTGCCTCGTGCGGGGACCACTGTCAAACATGTATTGTAAAATTTTTAACTTTGGCTAATAAATTATTTTGTATTTGTATTTGTATTTGTATTTGTATTCTCTCTTGGCGTGAATGTAGTAAGAATCTGCCAAGGGATACCTGCAAAAGATGGACAGCTGCATCGTTACGTGTACCAACTTCCTCTAGTGCGCTCGCCAACCCGCTTGCCAATCTTGGAGATCCATGAGGCAGGCCTATGTCCTGCAGTGGACGTGGACAGCAGTACTTCGGCTGAAATGATGATGATGACTCATTAGGGACATTATTAGGCCTTTTGAATATCACTAGGCAGTATATCAATGATCCTAAAAATAACACCTTGGATTTTTCTGTGAATTATTTGCTTTATTTTATCCGAACAGCCTAAAAATAAGTTATGGTTACTTAATACCTCAATGTCGTAAGTCAATTTGCAAGAGTTACCCTTATCATTTTCTGTCTTCAGAATATTTTTTTTCATAAGTCTTAAAGAATATTTTTACATTATAAATACATAATGTATCGTTTCAGCAACGCAATGCTGAAATCCTTATACTTACTGGACTTAATACTTTAACATCATGATACTAAGGTTATATGTGTACAATGTACCACATTGTATCCGAAAGGCCTAAAAATGTCCCTCAGTAAGTACTTCATTGACGCCCGTCAATTTTTTGCAAGAAATACAGAAATACATTTTATCGGTCAAATCAATTTACAAGTCGATACTTAGACAAGAGCCCACCTTAATTATTTTCTGTCTCCAAACTTTAATTTTATAAAACTTGGATTTCTCCGTCAACAATAATTAAATAAAAAAGCCTTTATTACTGTTTCAATTAATGTTAACAGTTGGTTTTTAGATATGCCTAAAACTTACATTATTAATTATTCTAAATAAACACATACTATAAGTCGGCAAACGGTTCTTCTTCGAAAACAGCTTGTCCTCCGACAAAGGCCTTCACTTTGTTCTTTCCTTGCTGTACGCATCAACAATATACCTTGTTAAATCCGAAAGGCCTAATAATGTCCCTCATAGTACTTATTACAGCAGTGACGCTCGTCAATTGTCTGCAATAACCGCGACGAGGGTATTGCATGATAATATACCCAAGAGGCCGATAATTGGGTCCACGTTGCCTGTTTATAGGCACGCGTGTCCTTCACCGATTTCATAGTTATACTGTTTGTGAGTGCATAGAATCACTATTAACAGCATTGGGACAATGCACAATACACCTCAATACGTAACGTCAGAGCAGATCTGGTATCCTCGACAAAAATTTGAATTAGAAGAGCAACAAAATACCTATCGCAAGTCTACCATACCCTCTTCTTCCAGATCACCTTTCTCACTACCCTGGTGCTGCTTCTAGCAGCAGTGCTGGCAGCACCCGCACCGGAGAAGGTGGAAAGCGAGGACCTAGCTGCGTCAGACAAGGATGACCTGAAGACGGCCGCATCGCACTGGGGAGGCCATTATGGAGGTAACAACTTTTCTTGCTTATGACAACTTATACTCTACCATGTCCATGTCAAAGTCAATAATTGTATGAATAAACACATATTGACTTTGACATTTATTCACAAGAGCGCTACAGCTACTTTGAAATGTCAATTTACAAAGAAAAACAAAACACATTTAAATTGAATAAAGCACATAACTGAATTAGTTCCCTTCTGAATACATTTTTTTCCAAATGAGTGAAAGAAGCGAAGACGATTTTGTTAGAGTGATATTTCTTTAATTCATTTAACACGAGATTTGTCGGCGAAGGCAAGCATCGTGAGGAAACCCCAAGCAAGTCGACTTGTTCTTTCCTCTGATCAAAGACGACAAAGCTTAAATGACGAGACAAGCCCAAGACCCAACTGAGCGTCACGTTTTATGCACGTGACCAACGCTGTACTGCATTGCGCCCGTCACCCTGAGACAAGGTCTCATTTGTCCTTAATTTCACCCCCCCCTTACCCTTCAAACCGAAACACAGCAATGGCGGCAGAAATTGGTATGGTGATAGTACTTCCCAGGACGATATCTTCACAAAACAGTTCTACTACTCTAAAAATTAGATAGGATGCTGATTTTAATTCTTTCGTTGAACAGGTTACGGTGGCCACTACGGATACCCCGGTTACTACGGCAGCTGGGGCTACCCTAGCTACGGTTACGGCTACGGCTGGCCTTACGGCGGTTACGGCGGTTACGGTGGATACGGCCATTACGGTGGATACGGCGGTTACGGCTATGGCGGTTACGGTGGCTGGTGGTAGAATAACTGAACTTATAATATTAGCTAACAAAGCGTTATGACAAATTTCTAAGGAAGATACCAACTTTCAATCCCTTCGAAGTTTAATATTTGCAACGAAAAGTAGCCTATAGTTTCCAAGATTGAATCTATTCCGGTGCTTAAATTTATCAAAATCAATTCAGCCGCAATGACGTGAAAGCGGAACATACATAACATCCATACACACTTTCGCTTTTTTATGTTAGTAGGGAGTGATAAAAAAGCCACTTTGAACACAAGTTTCTAATATCACTGTAAAATAGTAAGAAATTGTTGTCAGTTCTGTTTCACACTTCCTAAAACAACAATAATTAGAGATATGACGTTTCTAAATTTGGAGCTGTCTGTCGTCTAATGAGAACTGTGTCTAAATGAAAAGCGGTCGGTTCTATTACTACCATTTTAATTTTAGAACTACACTAACCGAATAGCTATATATCTTTTTAGTCCGTTTACGTCAATTTAATTAGCTTTAGCTGATTAGTTTATCAACAGTATCGCCTCCAATAAATAATTATCTGCGGAATCCAATTACCAATGATATGTTTATATTAATTAATAAGTCTTTAGTAGATGTTGAAACAAGCACATTTTGGAAAACTTGCCTGTCAAAAATCTGAAATTTGTAAGATAAATATATATGTAGACTAAGCATTGTATAAATAAATTTAAGTTGTATATTGTATATATATTTAAATACATTCATTGTTTATTAGTATGCGTCGTGTTATTATCATTCATCAACTTTCGTGTGAAAAATATTCCAAAGTTTGACACGTATTCATTTTACTGTATGAGTTTTATTATTCCTGTCATGTTGGGATTCCCCAAAGAGCAATGTACTTTGTTCTAACTTTACATGCGATATTTTCTTAGAACATTACGGCGAGACGGTTAGTTTGCAGTTCTGGGGGCAATTCTTATGCATCGTGCTCCAAGTGATAGACGCTCAAAATCGATAAACACAAAAACGGTCAACATCTCTATCGAAACAAAATTGCATTCCCGTCAACTCACAATTGACAAATGTCTACTGCAAGCTGATCGGCATCGACTAGTAAAGATATGTTAGTAGACTTTTAGAATGTGACAAGTCCGAAGTAGACGCTGAAAAGTGAGATGAGAGTATCACGCAAAATCACGATTCAAGAGCTGTGCTCTCTGTGTTGTGACTTATCGAAAGCTTTCGATGTCGCAGACCACAGCGTTCTCGCCCCAAAGCTCCAATACTATGGTATAAAACGTTCTGCATTTGCTCCTCTGGTCGCAATTACAAATTATGGTGCAGAACCCATTGCTTGTGTTAAACGGAATTATATTTTACCGAAATGTCAACTAAAACTTTCATGTTAGATTTATTATCTTATATAAACTGTATGGTCTCATCAACACTGCCTTTATTCATGTCACTAAATGTATAAATACTTTTAATAATAAACTGTATTTGTGAATAAGTGTGTTTTTAAAATGTTACTTTCCCGTTTTTTTGCACATATCAAATCTTCTTCCATGATTATTGCCGGCTTTTAAAATCAAAACTGTTTGTAGATGAACACAACTACCTATGTAATTACGAAGTTTAATAACATTAGTTGAGTGTCAGTTAAACCTTGACAGGATTGTGGTGGATAAACTTAGGGAGGTCTATACCCAGTAGTGGGTGGTTGAATCCGGAAATCCGGGCTGTGAATGATGATGATGATGATGAGTTGAACTTTAGCACCCTGGATATTCTCTTGTCTTTTATATAAGACTCGCGACTTCGTCCGCGTGGAAATCCCTTTTTTCACGCAGAGCCACTTTGATTCGAAAATATAAATCCCATTTATTCCTGTGGGAATTTCAAAAAATCCCTTCTTAGTGCACCTCTAGAATACTCAAGGTATAGTGTGCCAAATTTCAAGTCTTTAGGTCCAGTGGTTTAGGCTGTGCCTATATCAGTCAGTCAGTCAGTCAGTCAGGACTTTGAATTTTATATGTATAGATAAGTTATATTTACTTAACACATCACAATCATCATCATCATCATCATTTCAGCCGTTAAACGCCACTACTGAACACAGGCCTCCTTCATGGATCTCCATGAGGGGTAGTTGCCATACTCACCATGCTTGGCAGGCGGGTTGGTGAGCGCAGTACGGGATGTTGATACACGGGAAGACGCTGCTGCCCATCTTCCGGAGGTATCCCTAAGCAGGCTCTTACTGCATCCACAGGCAAGAGAGGAGGGGCAACGTTCTATTGCCGGTGCCCCACGGCATACAGAAATACTTTCATCAAATGATATTTCACTTTTATGTATAAATAAATTAAAATTAAAAAAAAACTTTCTAACATACAAGCTTTTAATAAACAAGCTTTTGTTTAAACGTACTAAAAATAATAAAATAAACATTTTCCATTAAAGTTTAATGTCAACTTAAAACGTCTTTACACAATGTATGCCATAAAAAAGCTTGCCGCGAGATTAACCTGTGTGTACCTGTAACTTGATCTAGTTGTTTTTTTTCAAACAATGTAAATACGAGTGTTTGCTTAAATCTCAGGACAAGCTTTTTCATCACATAAATTGTTTGAAAACGTTTAAAGTTGACATTAAACTTTAATGAAAAATGTTTATTTTATTACTTTTAGTATGTTTAAATAAAAGCTTGTTTGTTAGAAAGTTTTTTTTAATCTAAATTTATTTTTTACTTTTTCATTATTACTGGACAGTTGGTTTCTTGTCTGTTCATCTCATGCTCGCCATGTTGGATTTAGAGTGATGACATTTAATTTCTCGAGTAACTCTCAGCAAGGCCTTTCATTTGATACTCATATTATAGGAGTGCATTAAGTATAACTAGTCCGCCATCTTGGATGTTCCGCCATATTGGATTCAGAGTAACTTCATTTCCTTTTCGAATAATTCTCAGCAAGCCCTTTCATTTGATACCCATATTGTAGGAGTCCATTAAAAATAATTAGCCTGGCATCTTGGGTATTCCGCCATGTTGGATTCAGAGTGACATAATCTCATTTTTTGGGTTATTCTCAGCAAGCCCTTTCATTTGATACCCATATTAATAAATGAGTTTCGGGATTATCTACAGAACTTGGCGTCATATAGATTTCAATTATTTTGTGGGCGAAATCAACAACCACGACATTTTAAATATTGAACTTGGCTTCCATTTCCACATATATGTTTTTGATAGGATACATTATACTACATATTGATAGGATTTTTTTATTATTAAACATCCAGAACACCCCGAACAAATATTTGTAGATCGTACATACCTACATTTATCCCGAGGCGGGAATTAAGCCCTCTTTTGTCGCAGGCAGACCTTCGCCCGCTATGCCACAGAGGTCGTTAATGTTAATGGTGTTTGAATCCTTTAAAATCATCATCTTCCCGTAGAACGTCCACTGTACGCCGCAGTACGCAGCGAATTTTCTGGTTGTTAATTGTTAGATTCTAACCGCATCCGCGGGCAAGAAAGGAGGGGCAACTTTCTACTGCCGGCATGCCACGGCAGTCCTTTAAATATATGGATATAATTATAATTAATTTACATATTTTAATTATATGCAACATTAAGCTGAGGCAGGATCTTTATGTCTACAAAGCAGACAAATAATGTTTTGTTATTTTTTGTATGAAATAAGTTGTTTTGTTTATGTTTATTTTATGGATCAATATAAAACATTTTGTTTCTTTTTTGTCTTTCTTTCTTTCTATAAGAAACAATGTAAATCTAACATTGATCACCGCACACTTTTTATTCCCCTATGCCGAGGAACTGCACACGTTATTGTATGCAAGAAGGCAATTATATAAACAATAGTGTCTCTTGAAGCACTTAATCAATTCGCTTCTCATGTCCTGGTGTTATTTACTGTTTTACAAGTAACCGCAGTCTGTAATAGATCATCATCATCATCATCTCAGTCGTAGGACGTCCACTGCTGGATAGCCGCTCTAGCCCGCAGATGCAGTAACAATCTGTTAACAAGATACTTCCGGAAGTTGACCAGCTGCGTCTTTTCGTGTCTCAATCCTGCGCTCGCCAACTCGCCTGCCAAGCGTGGTGAGTATTGTGGTGAGTATAGCAACAGCCCCTGCATGCTCACTTGGCGATCCATGATGAAAGCTTTCGTTCAGAAATGGACATCTGAAATGATCATGATGATGATTTAATCATAGCCTTTTTGTGTTGATTCCTTACAATATTTTTAAGATATTGTAAAGATCAATAGTTAAAAAAATATATTTATATAGGACTAATATAAATATATTTTTTATAAATGCTTAAATAATTGAGTATTTACAAATCTAATGCAAACGCGTTAAAATCTTTTGCTAGCAGAACAAGCACCGTTGAAGTTCTATGAAAGCGCCATCTATCAACAGTTTGAGAAAGTGCTCAATCAGGTCGTCTAATTTTAATTTTATCTAAATAACAAACTAAAAGTCTAAGTTCATCAGTTCACACTCGAAGTTGAATTCGATTACATTATAAAGTCTTAATACTGATTTACTATAATGAATATCTTCAGCTTCAAAATCAGCATTCCAAAAGTTCATCATACAGTTCTCATTATTGCGGAGAACAAATACAGGCTCCTAAAAGGCGAATGTCAGCTAGTCTACGGTTGATGCACATGCATGGGATAATGCTTAGGCTACAATTTATTTCAATATAGTATAATACTCTAACATCAATAACAACGCGTTGAAATATTTTGCAAGGCGTAAAACTCTAGTGCGCAGTATTTATTTAGTTTAGCCACAACGCCATCTGTGTAAAATGCTAAGAACTAATTAGATATTGATGTATCTGGTTTAATTTAAGTTCTCTGTACAATCTGTAGAGGGCGTATCGGATTACGTTTAAGGTTTCGATTTAAACTTACGTTCCTTTTATTTTACCATAACTAGTTTCAAGTTTTTGTGGCTTTTTAGATAGAAAACTTAGTAATTACCATTTAATTTGGAACCTACCTACTTTTAAATAAAAAGGTCAACAAAGTAAACCTATTTAAGTTTTATTGTTATTCCATGAACCAGTTTAAACGATCTCATATTTATTATATACTTTACTGTACACAAAAGCAAAACTTACAAACAAAAAAGGATCATAAAGGTGATGTTCGAAGGCGGGCTTAACCCTGAAAGAGTTTTCTTACAGCAAGCCTTTAGATACAGAGAGAAGATATTTAAATGCTATGAATAGGGTGCGTAGATACATAATTTAAAAGATAATAAAAAAAATATATATGTTAAAAAATATAGTATATAGTAAAATATAATTAATTATTTTCTATTATAATAAAAAAGTTATTTCATATTATTTTAAAAGTATAACGAATAAGTTTTTAAACAAAGATGTAAAAAACCAACAACATTTAGAAACTCTAAGGTCGAGATGATGTGACATTGTTTTAAATAATCTCTTCTACATTGTACCACCAACCAAATGTGTCGACTTTGTGGTCAATTGTAACGCAAATTAATTTATTCAAATCTTTTTCGCAATAAAATTGATTGTTATCTTCTCAAAAGTATAATTTACGGCTTCAATTATTAAAATTGACATTTGTATTTATTTAAATTGACGTTAAGAAGACAACCGTAAATATTTTACACACAATAAATAAAATTTCAACCAATATTTATTTTGACATATCTCAATTGCGTGGGGCAGTAGAATGTTTCCTCTCCTCTCATACCCGTGGATGCAGTAAAAGCCTGCTAAGAGATACCTCCAGAAGTGGGCAGCAGCGTCTTTCATTGTATCAAAATCCTGCACTGCGCACGCCAACTAGCCTGCCAAGCGTGGTGAGTATGGCAACTACCCCTCATGGAGATTTATGAGGGTGGCCTGTGTTCAGTAGTGGACGTTTTATGGCTGAAATGATGATTAATCCTTAACGTAGACGAATAATATTACTAATTGATTTAATAATTTGTGTTTGTAATTCATAATCAAACAAATTCATTTATTCAATTAAAGTGTATTGTTTCATTTTGTTAATTGACCTACTCTAAGAGGCCCTAGCGGTCTCACCGAACAAAGGCTATGGAATTTAAAGTTTGACTTTATCTATTATTATTATACTTGTCTTAAAAGTTATAACTTCAGTACGTATTTTATCTATATTTTTTTAAATCTGTATAATATAGACTCCAGGCAGCCTGTTTTTAGCCAACCATAGCAAAGCTAAAAACTAGAGTTTCGATTTAGGTATTGTGTTTAATGCTTACATACAGATGTTCCACTTAAGTGCTCCATTACCGTCTTCATCGTCATTATCGCAGTCGTTGACTTCTGTCCACGTTCACTGCTGGACATAGGCCTCCCTCATAGATAGAACACAAACCTCCCTGATGGATCTCCTTGAGGTTGGCATATTCACTATTCTTGGCAGGTGGGATGTTGATATACGAAAAGACGCTGCTGCCCATCTTCCGAAGGTGTACTTCAGCAGGCTCTTACTGCATCCACGGGTATAAAATGAGGGTTAACATTCTACTGCCGGCACCCCACGGCAAGTAGTAGATAAGTCATGTGACACAGATGAAAAGGCCTACTACTACTACAATTATTACTTTAAGATTGTCATGAATTTGAGCATTAAATAATAATAAATAAATAATAATAAATAATGCTGGACAAATCACACAGCATCATCTAAGCTAAGCAAGCTAAGCAGAGCTTTAAAGAGAGTAGTTTAAAGAGAAAGTTTGTGTGTATGATTTATTTAAGTTTCGTGAAAATTAGTTGAAATATGACGATTATTGTTGAATATGTCGGAAAACATCACGTCAAGCCGTCTGGAAGTTTTTATCGAAAACGTTGCTGGATCCCTTTGAGATATAACAAAACAAAGTTAGGTGGAATGGTTTCTCTTTTATTAGTCTACAGAAAAGTCAGCTATGTCATACGTTTATCTCGTTTATCTGTACTCCTCTATATTTTGAGTATACTTTAGTACAAATGCTTATATTATAATAAAATGATGTCTTCCATAGGGCGAAAAGAAGCATGACATGCATTCTCATGCAAGTTAATATAATCGAAATAGCTCATCGGGTCCCACGGCTGGGCAAAGGCTTCCTTTCCCTTTCTCCATTCGTTTCGGTCCAGAGCGATAGTCAGCCATTATGGCATTTTTTCTATAAAAAATAGTCTTTGTCCACTCTCCCCAGACACTGAATTCAATTGACTACACTGAACTCAATTGGGGCTGTCACTGTTATGATTTATGATACCAAAGATAAACATCGAGAATAATATCGAATGTGGTTTCAGAATAGGGGAATAGTCAATTTAGTGAGCAGGTACTTACAAATAATTTCGAAACATTTCTATTTATCATAATTCGTTTTCCTTAAACATAAACCGTTCCAAGGGTGTTCTAATAAAGATTCGATTTACAAGGAAGCCGTGACGTTTACAACGAAGTCTGAGCCGTATTGGCCGAGTGGTATGTACCCCCGACCTTTGATCAGAAGACCGTGGGTTCGATACTGGGCATGCACCACCGGATTTGACTTTCTAGAAAAAATATATGCTTATTTATTACTTGGTTTAGGTAAACATCGTCGGGAAACCCCCAGCTTAATCAGCTTTACATAGCATTGACCCATTATTTCCTATGATTAATAGCCTAGTAAGCCCTAAAGCCGCCGTGGGGTGCCGGCAGTAGAATGATACCCCTCCTCTCATGCCCATGGCTGCAGTAAGAGCCTGCTAAGGGACACCTCCGGAAGATGGGCAGCAGCGTCTATCCGTGTATCAACATCCCATACTGCGCTCACCAACCCGCCCGCCAAGCGTGGTGAGAATGGCAACTACCTCTCATGGAGGTCCATGAGGGAGGCCTGTGTTCATCAGTGGACGTTTAATGGCTGAAATTAATGATGATGAAGCCCTAAAGGTATGTAACAAACCCCTCATATTCTTACAAGCATTATTGGAGATCCATGAGGGAGGCCTAGTATGTCCAGCAGTAGACGTGGTCAGTCGTGCTAAGGCTGAGATGATGATGAAGATGATGAGCAAGCATTTAAGGAGATACAACATACAAATCTTACCTGTTTATAATATTAGTATATAAAAATAAGAACGCGTTATGAAGTTGTCACAGAGTAGACGAATAAATATTCATAACCTCACTTTCAAAAATATGCAACATGCTAAAAAACAATATAAGGTGTTCAAATGTTTTTATTATATCTTTTGTTATAATTTGTCTTTATTTGTAACATTGAACTTTGAATTAAATATTCTAATTAATTTTAATCATGCATTTATTTATTCTTCAACTCTGTGAATGGAATTTAGGTTATGTTGGAATTTATTATCATTTTAATGGATATTTAACCAGAATTTTAACTACTTACCATTAAGTAACTATGTTTGTGTTTTTAGACTTTACAAATTAATTAATGATTAATTTATAACGTAACCCATATAAAGAAGGTCATGACAATATTACCAAATTGTTTATAGTCCTCTTAAATTTTATGTATTATTTTATAGATTTTGCAGACTTTCATCATCATCATCTCATTTTCAGGACACTGTTGGACATAGCTAAGACATAGGCTTAATATAGTTATGAGTCTGATTGTAGTTTTTTGTCGTATGTAAATAAATTTTCTGTAAATCCTCATTCATGAATCTGCAAGGACTGATCACGAGGGGTTGTTACCACTTTTGGTGGGTAGGGGTGGGCGAGCGCAGAATGAGAGGTTGATACGCTTATGTTATACGCTCATTTCCCAGAGGTGGGATACCTCCGGAAAATAACCATCTATACAGATTCCTAATGCAAGACTGGCAAGAAAGTCTGTATTGAAGTTATATTTATTATTGAATAAAGTAGGCACATTTTATAAAAATGTGCCTACTTTATTCAATAATTCTTATTATTTGATGTCTTATTAGTTGAATGACATTATTCACATACATATATGTCAGTGTGGTGTGCTGTCCCAGTGGGAACCGGCCCTAATATTTTTTATGAAGATCAAGTGAGGGTAGTTCAACAAACGCCTTCGCTTTGCTGCGGTACCTCCATCACGTCAGTCTTCCCGGGACCATGCTTGGTGCAATCCAAGCGAAATGTCGGGAAATAATAAAGGTAATTTACGCGATAAATACCCGGTTATACATATGTATGTGAATGGGGTGCCGGCAGTAGAATGTTACCCCTCTTCTCATGCCCGTGGATGCAGTAAGAGCCTGCTAAGGGATACCTCCGGAAGATGGGCAGCAGCGTCTTTCCGTGTATCAACATCCTGTACTGCGCTCGCCAACCCGCCTGCCAAGCGTGGTGAGTATGGCAACTACCCCTCATGGAGATCCATGAGGGAGGCCTGTTCAGAAGTGGACTTTTTACGGCTGGAATGATGATGTATGTGAATAATTAAGAGATGTACGCATTATTGCTGATAAGCCACAGTAGAAGAAGGATGCGATGGACACGAGAAGAAGTGGCTGCCGGAATACGAGAAAAAATTTGCGCTCTTTATTCCCGCTCGAAGAATCCGTTAAAAAAGAACATGGTGCTGACAATAATAGTTCACTATTTTTTAAACCCGCACATCTCGCAGAGGAGAGACCGCTGTATATTTTAATCTCCATCCATCTAGCTCCTGAGTAAGAAGAGCTTGTGTTAGAGTGAAAATGGTTAATAGAATACTTTTTATAAATTTTTCATAAGTACACACTAAATACAATACATGTTTATAATATTTAAAATTTTAAGTAACCCCCCCCTTCGACACTTTACCTAGACTCGGAGGTTACCTAATTTGTAATGTGTACCCTTAGTTTTGCAATCTACACGTCTTTCCCTTTCATTTTTGATACCACACTTTTTAACAAACATGAAAGTAGTACTTAGAAGTCATAACATTAGATTTCATATTGTATAAAACATATGTAAACCTTTTATTTTTCTTAATCTGAAGCGTGTTAATAATTAAGGCAAGAGCGAAACCCTCGTACACAGGTATATCATTACTTAAAAGAAGGTTTCGACAGAAATTTAAGATTTTGTATAGATTAAGTTAATGAAATAAACTATTTTTTTTATTTGTTTACACTTGGGTAAATTTGAAAACATTACATTTTTTTACCATTATTTTCAACCCATATCTCATGAATGGCTCGACCGATTTCTATATAACTTTCAGTTTTGCATTTTCGCATCATTTATTTTCACTTGATACCAAACTCGTATATGTATGGGAACATTCAATTATTCATCCCCTCTTTCATCCCCCATATCTTATAAACTTCTTAACCGATATAATAAACCGTGTTTAAAAGCCAAAGCTAGAAAACTGGTTTAAAAAAAAAACTGCATGCAAATCGGTCCAATCGTTAAATACCTACTATGCCACAGACAAAAAACACACACGCAGCGGTCTAACTTATAACACCCCTTTTTTCTCGGGGGTTAAAAAATATCCAGATACGACACAATAAACTGCAGAAAATGTAAAACTTTATCCGGCATGGTTCAAACCCGCAACCTCTTGCGTCCCAGCCGGCTATAAAACCAATGCGCCACGGACTATGTGTATTATTATGATCGTTTTTGTTCTTTGTGATCTTTTAACTTACCGCCTTGACTTTGCGTTCAATCAACTACAATTAAAGCCCTACATGGAATGTAATGTCAAGAATTATGTAATATCCAGTAATTACAATCATGTACATTGTAATTACTGACGAGTTATTGCTTAACTTATATATTTACATAAACAAATGCGGAATGCTATGTAAATAAAGGCAACGAATGGTATTTTAGTAAGGTTTTATCTTTTTTATTTCATCATCATCATCATCATCTCAGTCGTAAGACGTCCACTGCTGGACATAGGCCTCTCTCATGGATCTGCAAGTACTGATCATGAGGGGTTTATGCCATACTCACCACGTTTGGCAGACGGGTTGGCGAACGCAGTGCGGTATGTTGATACACGGAAAGACGCTGCTGCCCATCCTCCGAAGGTATCTCTAAGCAGATTCTTACTGCATTTACGGGCAAGAGAGGAGAAGCAACATTCCACTGCCAGCTACCCCTCATGGAGATCCATGAGGAAGGCCTTTAGCGTCTGTCTAACCCTATTACAAATAACAAGGTCCCGTTTTTACCCTTTGGATACGGAACCCTAAAAAAGAGTTTGGGATAGTGCAGACAGTTTTTAAATTTAAGCCTGTGCTCAGTAGTGGACGTTTTACGGCTGAAATGAATACGAACTACTGAAATTTATTTAGATTAATAATAATATTGATTATAATAAAATTATACTCGTATGTTTTGGATTTGTAAACGTTGAATAGGTATTTAAAAACATTGGCTAAGGCTAACGCTTGAGTACGATCTGGACTCACGCCCGAAGGGTTCCGCAACATTGTTTAAAAAATTAACAAAAACCACAGTACGGGGGAATATTTTTTTTTTCATTTATTTATTTAAAGTTAATATACAATTACATATTCTGTGAAAATAACAAGCATGCTACTTGTTGCCGTTTTTAATATCAAACAAAAAATGGAAAATAATTACGTTTGTTGTATACCATACAACAAACGTGATTTTTTATATATTTTTTATGCTGTTTTTAGTATTTGTTGTAATAGCGGCAACAAAAACACATCATCTGTGAATTTCTACTCTCTAGCTATCACGGTTCATGAGATACAGCCTGAAGACAGACAGACCGACGCATAGATGGATAGCGGAGTCCTTAGACTCTGCTATCCGTCTGTGCGTCTGAATGAATTTTGGGATCGACAAATGCAAGATCAACTTTGTTAGAGCAGGCCAAGTCCACCAACATACTTAACTGATGCAAACCGGCGAGACCATAGACCCCTTAAGTGAGAATGAAACTTACAAGTATATAGGCTACCACCAGTCTCAGAAAATTCAATTTAAAGAAGTCAAAACCAAACTCACCCAAAACTTTAAACACCACCATGTTTTTAGAATATAATTGTGATTTAAGAACAGAATTTATTCTTAAATCTCAATTTAATTCTAAAAACATCACCAAAGCCATAAACTCATATGCTATCCCAGTTTTGACTTACTCGATAAGTGTAATAAATTGGTCAAAAAGTGAGCTTAAACTTTACAGCGTCTTATCAATGTCACAATGACTAAACATAGGAAAAACCACCACTGAGCTTGCATTTAAGATATTGCTCCGAATTGACGGAGGAAGAGGCATCATAGGCATTCAAAACCTACACAATAAGCAAATAGTTTTGCTAAGGTCCTATTTCTATTCTAAATCCTAAATATGTAACTTGCACAAGTCGATAGTTTATATAGATAAAAACCTGACACCACTTAATTTACACTCACAAAATAAACAAACTAATGAAAACATCACCAACAGGGAGTCTGTAATAGCCAAATGGACTCGGAAGTCTTCACGAAAGGCACCACCACGATTTATAAGCCAACCCACCGTCGACAAACAGGTGAAGAACGAATGGCTCAGTCGAGATGAACTCTTTCCTGAGACGGAAGGGTTCATTATCGCCATTCAGGACCAAGTTATCGAAACCCGTAACTATCAGAAGCACATCATGAAAACCATAGCAACCGATTTGTGTAGACGATGCAACTGCAACTGTGAAACCATCCAAAAAAAAAAATAAAGTAATCCAGATAAATGTGTTACGTAATGTATTATATCTGTGCTGTTTTTGTGAATTTTGTCTATTATATTATATTCTACCTAGCATATTACGGGGGCCTGTTTAGCGATTGCTTAAATGGACTACAATTTAGGCACGACCAAGTTGCTAATATAATCCACCAGAACTTAGTTGCTAAATATAAATTTGTAGACACTAATTTGAAACCTACACCATATTATAAATACACCCCTGAAACTTTGATAGAAAACTCTTCTTACAAACTCTACTTTGATATAGCCATTCTGTTCTTCTGATGTCTTTCATTCCATTGACCTTAAAAATGAGATTACTCACAGTTAACGTAAAAAAACATACACCAACTACTAACAATATGTTACCTACGGAACCCTACATAGTGCGTGGCATTACACTCAGCTGGCCCAATTTATTTCTAAACTGTCTTCGTCCATTTGCTAGGATGAATTTTTTGTTACATTAACCTTATGAAGACTTTATTTTAAGCGTTATGAAATCTTTATTTAGGTAGGTTTGAATATGCACATGCATGCACAACACAATGTCTCACAATTCACACATAAGGTACATACAAGTTATTTTTACGAACGCAGTGTCAGCGAGACTGTGTGTACGTTAATTAATTACACAATTATTTTAAGAGTTCAAGTACATCACGTAACACAAATAACGTACGAAAATAAATAAACTATGTTTTGAAGAGCTACTGGTGTTTACAATCCCCTACTCTCGAAATTCGATAACATCATTAGTACTTTGTAAACTTTCGCGATCAACAGACATAATTTTAAACTGTTTAACGGGACTTTATCGCTTCAATTTTAATTTGAACTTATCGCGTAATTACCTTGTATCCCCTCGTGGTCATGGGTGGACTCTAGAGGCCAACGGGGAAACGTCGGTAAATAATAAAACACGCGATAAAATCCTGTAACACTTCGATAACATTCTTCTGACTTCCTCGGTACAGGATGAGCCTAGTGAGGATGCCGACTATAACCTATGTTATGACGTCAAACGCAACACACATTATGTCAATGTCAAGTGTCAAACCAAGTGTCGAAATGTCAGTGTTCTATCTAAGCATGTTAATGTATTTAAAATCCTGACGCATCATTTGTATACTCTAACAAATTCACGAACAAACACACACGTCTATTAGAAAATTTAGATTTTACCGCATATCTTTTACGACCTCTGTGTCACAGCGGTAGAAGGTACGCCTGCTACGTTAGAGGTTGCGGGTTCAATTCCCGCCTCCTGACAAATGTTTGTACCATCTGCAGATATTATATAAAAAAATCATCCAGAATACCCTGAACAAATATCTGCAGTGTAAACAGACATTTTTCCCGAGGCGGGAATCGAGCCCGTAACCTCTTGCATCGCAGGCGGACCTTCCCTCGCTGCGCCGCAGAGGTCATCGATAGTCAATAGAAGTTTGATATTCATACCTTGTCATCATATTTTACTTATTCTTTATTAACGTTCTTTCGTAGCGTAGTGAGAATGAGATTAATAAACATCTCGAACGAAACTCGCAGCAGCATCGCGATCCAATGGTAACTCCGCCGTTTGCATAATTCAACCTTGAGTGCGTAAGCAGTTAGTTGGATGAAATACGGAGCAATTACACACCCATCGGTAATTATCGGCACAGCTTTATGTTCCATGAAGTAAAATCTACAATTTAGGCATATTTCAGCTAGTTTACGTTCTTTTGTTGAAATGGAGGATCTGCGTTTCCAAATTCGCGGTTGTTGAAATGTCGTTAATTAGTTGAGCTAAAGATTGCTGTAGTAAGCGTCAATAAGTAAGCGTTTAAAAAAGTACGACGGTGCTTGGCCATTTGAAAATATATATTGCAATCTGAAAAAAATAGTAGAATATTATTTTGATTTATAGTAAAATTTACCAAAAAAACAACAAGTTTGTTGCTTCATCTCTTAACATATTAACAGTTTTGTTTTTTCCTAGTTTAATATATTTTTTTCTTAAATAGAGTTTGTATTGTCTGAGCAATTTTTCAATGCGTTTAGTGTTTTTGTTACTTAACTAGTTTCCGAGATACGAGTATAACCATTTTTATCGAATAAACGAACTCAGTTATGTGCTTTATTCAATTTAAATGTGTCTTGTTCTTCTTTTGTAGATTGATCTATTCTATGTAACATTTTGCTCTATTCAATAAACACTTATTGATTTTGACTTTGACTTTATCAAACACAACCGACTCTACCGCCGAACGCCTACCGGTAAACGGGTAGATTATTCTTTCAGTACATAATTTATTTATTTGATATTTTCTCTATGATTTAAGATAGTTTGTTTTAGATTTTACTAGAAGATATGAGAATTTTTACGAAAACGCAGCGCCCGCCAGCGCCAACATGCCTTCGGTATCATAAGGGTTTAAAAGTATTTCAGTTTTTAGTTTTTAGTTTTAATTTTTACACTATTAAACTCTTGAACTATTCAGCTATATTTGAGTGCTTTTAGATTACACTTCTAAGTGATATAGGCAGCGAGTTTATTAAAAAAGGCGCATGCGCAACCCTTGACCACACCTGCGGGCTATCATGTTCGCCCTTACAGACAACGCTCTTCGTTCTCTCTAATTCAGGATCATCTTTCAGGTCAGAGGTGGCAATATGTCCAAGGTATATAACATTGTACTTGTTTGAGATTCTTACAATTGATTAATTAGATAATTACCTGATAGATTATTTAACAAGCGTGTATGGCAACCACCCCCTCACGATATGTAGCTCTACCATGAGTTTTTACAATCTATATTGCTAGCGGCTGTAGTTGAAAATATTGTGAAAACTTGTACAGCGCCTCTAGCGGATAGTTTGGTACTAAAATGCGCAGTAAACTATCAGCGACTGTAGTTTGGGCTTAATTTGCTTAGAATTTGGGGTCTGGTCCCATGAGTTACAAATATGACAGATGTCATAGTAACGTAGTAATACTACTGTAGTATCGGCAGGCGATTTAACAGTGACAACTCATGGTAGACACACAGTACTTTGAGGTCCATAAGGAAGGCCTATGTCTGGCAGTGGACATCCTACGTCTAAGATGACGACAATGACTCTCTCATGGAAATACACAACCATGATTCATGAATAAATGTTAAGTTATCTTATGAACTTTAGTAGGATCTTATACATCCTCGTATTTCACTGTTTTTTCAACCATTGACATTTTGAATCGGCGTGGAATGTTTTATCGTTGATACGATACCGACATGAGTATCGCTTATGACTATAATGATTCTCGAATATAAAGCGGAGCGTGAGGTTCAGGCATATTTTGATAACTTCTACGACATCCAGAAAGACTAAAAAACAGCTTTCTGAAGCGAAAGAACTCAATTATGTGCTTAATTCTATTCAAATTAGTTTTTCTCTTGTAAATTGACTGTTCTGGAAAATTCATTACCTTGACGCTGAAGTATATTTTTTTAAAATTTATTTATTTATAGCATAGAGAAAATTATATTAAAAGCTTAAAAACATGCAAAAACCGTATGTCGGTTTGTCCGCATGCTTGAGAGTCTCTTATGTAATAAGCCTACATAGTTATGTTAGTATTTTAAACAAAACAAAAATAATACACTCCGAATACAATTTTGATACAATAACTAAAAACTAAACTGCTCGATATAGTTGATATTGTGGAGATGCCGGTTTTATGAGTCATTTATTTCGCATTTTTTTTTTTATCAAAATTAGCAAATAATCAAAATTCAGTACCGCAAAGAAGTCGAAAAAGCAAAGCAGTAAATCATTGCTATCCATTCAGTTTGTATGGGTTTTCAGACGTACCGACTCGCTCTTGACCAGATTTTTTTTATAAAATACACTCAAAATAAACAGCGGACGTACCTGACTAGCTCTTGGCCAGATATTTTAAAAACACACAACACAAAATAGTAAGAACAAGTTTGAAAGGACTGCATTCTTAAAGATGACCTAGCTACATACCCAATATGGCACCGCATGAGGTAATATTTTTTTTATTGCTGATTAAATATTTTTTAATCATTGATTTTTGATTGATTACTGCCAAAACAGAACCGGAGGAGTTATTAGATGATTTATATTTAGTTAGTTGATTGAACTTTAATAATGATTCGTTAGGTTAAATTGCCGCGCTTGTTACGGGATTGTTATTTTATTCGTTATAATATATGCGATTGGTTAACCAACTAGTTTGTTTATGTGACTTTGCGCGAACTTAGTTTTAAATGTTTATAGTTTTAATGTAAGACATCTTTTGCGTAAGACCGATCGGACGAGAGGTGACGCGTGACGCTTGGAGATATGCGAGTTAGTGGCCCTAGCCACTGCCCTTCGTCCATCGTGCCTATGCTGTTGACTGTGGCGGCTGGGGTGACTGTGGCGACTGGGGCTACTGTGGTGACTAATAGCCACTAGGGCTACTGTAGCAACTATAGCGACCATAGTGAAATTTTTTTACATCTACCAGGCGTCCTGAGGCGGATATATTTTTTTTTAAACATTTAGGTACTTTCTTCTTTTTCTTCTTCTCTCAGCCCGGAATCACCCACTGTTGGGTATAGGCCTCACTAAGTTTTTGCCAGCCTCCTCTGACCTGTGCCCTTCGCATCCAGGTGTGCCCAGCGATCTTTATAATGTCATCGACGTAAAGGTACTTTCATGAATATGAATTACCTTTTTTTTTCTATTCCCCTAGGATTCAAACCCCACTTGTAAAATCGTCAATGAAGCTACGAAATTCTAACATCATAAAGAATCAGATCATATCCTGTGGTTTAAGCACATCCGGTTTTAGGAAGGGGTTAAGTATTGATTTGTCCACTGCGGGTTTGAATCCTGTCGGAGACAAGTTTTGATGAAGTTTTAATTTTCATAACTATCGTATGGGTTAAATTTAATTTAAAGCTAATTCGTTCTTAATTTATAAGCGGTATTCTGAGGAAATATTTTGAGGAAAGCTTTCAGTAAATTACATTATCTGTCTCATGCTTAGTACGCCATATTTTATTTTACAAATGTGCTTCGTATATTTAGTGAATTGAAAAAGTTAGTCCATGAGCTAATCTAGACTTTTATGTAATATTATTCGAAAATTCGAAGCCATAAATCCCAAAGCAAGGTTTCAAATACCAAAAGATTAAATTTAGTTAAATTAAAAAAAAAGATCCTTGAACGAATCGAAATAAAATCAATTGGTATCAATTCTATTGTTATATCACCTACAAAACACCTATTAAAATAATTAATGCAAAGAATGCTGTAATAATACGGCGCAAATTTCCTGAATCCGTTTCCTAGCATTTATTAAATAGATTTTGTATCGCCTAGTGTCGAATTGATGCGCCGGAGTCGCCTGATTACGATTCATAGTATAACCAGTCGACCCTGGGATCTGGACTACAAACGTACAATTCGATAGGTACCTGGCTTCTAGCTTTTATAGCGTCCGACGCTCTACCATAGCATTTTATGGCAAAGCGAATACGCTCTTAGGTTCTATCTGCGGCTATTAGTAGTGTATTATATTAGCAGTGGGGTGCCGGCAATAGAATGTCACCCCTTCTCTCACTATGGATTCAGTAAGAGCCTAAGGGATACCTCAGATGGGCAGCAGTGAGCGCAGTTCGGGATGTTGATACCGCCGACCTGCCTGCCAAGCGTGGTGAGTATGGCATCTACCCATAGGAGGACTGTGTTCAGTAGTGGACGTTTTACGGCTGAAATGATGATGATGTACTCTACACTTATCAGTGGAAGAGGTCAATACATCTAAAGCTGATAAAACCGCGAGTTTCCTCACGATATTTGTCTGCGCATTTGTTCTATTTTTTGGCAATGATCCCCTTGAACCGGCTAATATAATTATATGTTAGCCGGTTCCAAACGGAACTGTACGTATCGGCCTGCTTTTCCATACTATTTGATGCAGATTTCATATAAATAAATACCTACTTAAAGGTAAAATTTCCCATGGAATGTAATAATGGTAAATTCACACAGCATCATCTAGCTCCAAGCTAAGAACATCTTGCGTTGTGGGTAATAGATGACTGATATATTTAATACATTGTACTACATACATAGATTTTTTTTTTATTATATATAAAAAAATATCCAGAACCAGTTTTCACAAAAGTTTCTGTGAGATCCTATTACCGCTAAGGTAGATAAGCTTTTCTAACTGAGTGTAAAGGTAGAATTCCACCAGTGTGCGACACTGTGCGGCACAAATGTTTGAATGCTAGAAAACACCAAAACGACATTCAAACATCTGTGCCGCACAGTGCCGCACACAGGTGGCATTCTACCTTTAGAGATGCAATGGAAAATCGAACTTGATAATTCATGACGTAAAAATGAATAGCAGCCGTGGGGTGACGACCACATTTTTGGGAGACTGTACAAAAGCGGGATGAACAAATTTTTTTATACTACTTACTGGTGAGACACGCCGAAGCTTACCTGTAGGTCTACCATGAGTTTTCACAATCTATATTCGCTAGCGACTGTAGTTAACAAAATGTATGAAAACTTGTACAGCGCCTCTAGCGGATAGTTTGGTACTAAAATACGCAGCGAACTATACTATAGCGACTGTAGTTTGGGCTTCATTTTCTTAGCGTTTGGTACCATGAGTTACAAATCTGACAGATGTCAAAGTAACGTACTATTACTACTGTAGTAACGTCAGGCGATCTAACAGTGACAACTCATGGTAAACACACTAACTGCCGTGGGGTGCCGGCAGTAGATTGTTGCTACTCTCTCTTGCCCGTAGAAGTGGTAAGAATTTGCGGTATTCCTCCGGAAGATAGGCAGCAGCGTCCGTGTATTTATGTTTTTATGGTGTTTTCATTGCAAAGCGAATACGCTCTTGGGTTCTATCTGCGGCGCTGATTTAGTAGTGTATTATATTAGCCGTGGCGTGTCGGCAATAGAATGTCACCCCTTCTCTCACTATGGATTCAGTAAGAGCCTAAGGGATACCTCCGGAAGATGGGCAGCAGTGAACGCAGTTCGGGATGTTGATACACGGAAAGCCATGTATATAGCAACATCCCATACTGCGCTCGCCAACCCGCCTGCCAAGCTTAGCGAGTCTGGGAACTACCTTGAGAGCCATGGTGGTCTCCAACAGTGGATGTACTACGGCTGAGATAATGATGATGACGATTCACGTATTCTACATACTTATGGATCTGAAAATCTGAAAATGTCTTAAGTTTATCTTCTGCAAATTGATTATTCTAATAAGATCTTTACTGTAATGTATATATTCACTTTGACTTTGACGACAAAGTCGTAATCTGTAAAAGCACTCGATGGTCTAGTATGATAACGAAGCTACACCAGAGCGAACACTTACCACATATTCAAACACCTGATTTCGTTTTCGATTCCCTTAAACGATTTTTGAAAGAACTACGACTTTCGTGGCTATGAAGCAGGAGGTTGCGGGTTCGATCTTTCCAGGAATAAAATGTTTTCTTTATTTATACTAATATTATAAAGATGAAAGATTTGTTTTTTTGTTTATGTTTGTAACAAGTAAACTAAAAAACTGATTTTCAAAATTCTTTCACCATTAGAATGTTACATTATCCCTGAGTAACATGGGATCCCTGAGTAACAAGTGCCATGGGGTGCCAGCAGTAGAATGCTACCCCTCCTCTCATACCCGTGGATGCAGTAAGAGCCTGCTAAGAGATACCTCCGGAAAATGGGCAGCAGCGTCTTTCCTTGTACCTATCAACATCCCGTACTGCGCTCGCCAACCCGCCTGCCAAGCGTGGTGAGTATGGCAACCCCTATGGAGTTCCATGAGGGAGGCCAGTCTTCAGTAGTGGACGGACTACGGCTAAAATGATGATGATGATGATGATGAATATGCAGGCATAGGAACTACGGGTGGAACCGCGGAGTGCAGCTAGTGTATGATTTTTGTGTTTGCAATATCCAAAGTATCCAATATCCTTGCGAACATTAAATTAAGCATAATATTAAGACAGAAATTCTAAAAAATTATATTGGATGACGGCACGGAACCCTTAGTGCGCAAGTCTAATTCGCTCTTGGCTGTTTCTTTTTGTTATTGTATGTCATTGTAATTAATCAATAAATAACACTGGACAATTCATACAGCATCTGTCACATGATTCACACAGTAATTTCTGTCAGCAGAGCACATAATTATTCGATGTTAGCTAATTCGTAACCCGGCTCCGTCGATACAGCCCAGCCTTAGGAGTTACCAATAATATTCCAATTCCAATTAGCCGTAAGTGTCCCACAGCTGTGCGAAGGCCTTCCCTCACCTCTCCATGCTTCTCGACCTTCTGTCAATTCGACCAACGCACTGTTATATTTGTCTAACGTGTTAGATAGTCACGCCATCGCTTCTTCGGTCTGCCGCGGCGTCTTACTGTGTCGCAGTTCCACTGAGGGGTGATCAATAATATGAATTAATTTATTCCTCAGCAAAACAAGAGCCCGGTGCAATTACGGGCACCTGAGACTCTCGTGCTTAGTGAGCGTGATCACCGCGGTATTGAAGTTCGGCTTGTCTCGTCATTTAGTTGTATAAAAAAATAAACAGTTTAGATGTTAGTTTGTGAGTTTCAGCATATTCGCTTTTACTTTGCTTAATCAAAACCTTTTTTATTTTGTTATTTCATGTAGCAATTTTTCATGTGCAGCGTCCCATACAGCATGACTCACAGTTGCTGATGCTGTTTAAATCATCTATGATAGATGTGCATGCCAATTTACTGTGACAGCCGAGCATAAAGTCCGTTGTGATACAATCTCATACCCATTATAGCCTATCCGGGTTCCTTACTTTACATTAAATGGTAATAAAGTCGTATCTAGAAAGACTTTTTTGTTTTATAAGGCAAAATAAGCTATCCTACAAACTAGTTTTTACTTGTAATTTTAAAATCTTTATTGCTTTTGATTTAAGCATTTTAATTTATTAAATAAAACACTGTTGGGACTTTGCATAAATATACATACAAAGTTTTTTGATGATATTGATGTATAATTTTGATTTCATCATCGTCTCAGCCATAGGACGAGCTCTGTGGCGCAGCGGGCGAAGGTCCGCCTGCGACGCAAGGGGTTGCGGGTTCGATTCCCGCCTCGGGACAAATGTCTGTACGATCTGCAGATACTTGTTCAGGATGTTCTGGTTGTTTTTCTATATAGAGGTGTAATAAAAATATCTATCTACGTAGTATAAACAGTCCGCTTATGTATATGACAAGGTAAATAAAATCCTAAGTATATACACAATGAATACTTACACATGTAACAAAACTATTGTTACCTGGTTATTGAATTTAAACTACGAGGAAGTTGAAACTCTACTGGACGTTGCAGTGTAATGAAACAAATTTCATAATTATTACAAAATCCGACAAAGACACAAATTGTACATACTTGTATTATAACATAATATAGTACAAATATATTTATAATATATATATATACTATATATATCCATAATGCATTTATTTATTTATATCTTTAATTATTATTTATTTATCATATGTACAAACTACATACGTATGTATATAATAGATGTTTATATATTTATCTAACTTATAGTCTCATATTTATTTACTTTAAGCTAATTTCTGTCATTTTGTTCTTATTTTTTTCTTTATAAATACCGACTAAAAGTTCCTTAAAAATTGTATTCATTCACTTAATTCTATTATCTAGCCGCGTTGTTAAGTAGCGGGTCTCTCTAACACAAGTACATTTTACTTAAAAGAGAGTCTCTTACAATGTATGTGTATTAGAATAAGTAAGAAAGAATAAATAATTTTGAATATTGAGTATAATCACAGATTACAGAAACGTATAATGTATTAAGTATATCAGTCATCTAGTACCCATAACACAAGCTCTGCTTAGCTTGGGGCTAGATGATGCTGTGTGATCTGTCCAGCATTATTTATTTATTTATTTATAGGACCTCTGTCCACGTCTACTGTTAGACATAAGCCATGAATCTCCAAATTAATGAGGGGGTTGTTGCCATAGCCGCCACGCTTGGCAAGCGGGTTGGTGAGCAAGACTGGATGTTTATACACGGAAAGACGCTGCTGCCCATTTTCCAGAAGATAAAAATGCAATCAAAATATCCACGGGCGAAGAAACGAGAGGCATCGTTCTACTGCCCCTACGGCAATTTTATTTATTAAACGCTTATTCAGGATGGTATAGTTTGTAGTTTTTAGTGTTCCGTACCTTAAAAGACTTAAGATCACCTTGTTGTCCGTCTGTCTGTCTGTGTGTCTTTCCGTCTGTCACTCTGTCAAGACCCTTTTTCACAAGAACGTGTAAAGGCATTGAGTTGAAATTAAGACCATATTCTCAAATCAACAGCCTCTTAAAGCTGTGAAAAATCAATATTTTAAGTTAACCTTAACAAAGATACGACCGTTTATGCCGTAAAAAACGACATTCATAGGGTACTTCCCGTAGACTATAAAATTTGGAAAGGTATATCTTCATATATTTTATATATAGAGACAAATCCAAAAACTATACATTTGCAATGGAATCATTAAAAAAGTACGAAATCAATCATCGAGGTTAAGCAACCCTACACGCGGCCATGAATTAGATGGGTGACCGAATCTTTTTGTGCATTTTATGAACCTTTCGTAAATCATATTGTAGGCGACGCACATCTACTTCGTGTACCTATGTACGATTGCTCTTTGGTTTTAGTAGGCACCCAGGCGTCCTAAACCAAGAATGGTTTAAGTCATACAGATCAACTAATTTGAAATAATTATTATGTACCTACATGCCTACGGAACCCACGGTGGGTGAAACCAGCTCGTACTTGTCCGGTTTTATTTAAATATGATTCGGAAAATCAAGATATATAGATTTTAGGAATCGTTTCCCGGATTTCTACAAGAAATTGAATCATTTATTGCGTCAATTCATTAATATATTTCTGCTTCGTTGTGAAATTCCAGGTAATCCTTGGTAATCAGAGAACGCCACAGAGTACTAATGTAGTTAGTATGTGACTAAGATAATGTGTCATTTAGACACAATTGGCGAATGGAACCATCAACTGATTAGATGAGGTAGGGTACGAGTGTGAGCGGGTTAAACATAAGCGTAATTTAATATGGACGCGAAGGCTTTTTAAAAAGATCTTTGGTTAGAGCAATAGAGAAGTTCAGTTATCAGATATTGCGTGTTGGTAAAAAAAAATACTTTCACTATCTCATCTATTTTCGCAGATAAATGAAAATGCTCTTGGAGCAGAGCGAAGAGGAGATAAGCAGGGCTACGTCAGAGCGGAGTCTTTACGCAATGTATTAATTTGTACTAATTAAGGCATTTCTGTTTGTCAGCAACGCTTTTCCCTCCTCCGCTCTACTCCAGTGGACAGGCAGCCAAATTTTTGTATTTTTTTAGTGGGGCCACAATACTAAAATTACCGATAGTAAACTTTACCTCCGCTTTTAGTTGGACCACGCCACATCTCATTTACAGATTGACATAATAGCAGTGCAACCTCGCGATGTGATGATACGTATCTGTGAATCCAACTTCGACCTCACAGGATACGTGGAATGTAGGAAACTAGCGACCCGCCCCTGCTTCGCATAGGTGTACGGATGAACTGATCATCGGTCATCTTGTATAAGGCGTTAAAAAAAAATAATTAATATTAAAGAAAAAAACTGACTTAAATGAACTAAAACAACTTTCATCTCTTCATCATAGTTTAGCGGACTTACAGCAAACCTATTGAGGTTTGCTATTAAATTTATTGAAATTTTACTGCTTAACCTTCCTCTTGAATCACTCTATCCATTGGTGAAAGCCGCAATAAAGTCCGTTTTGTCGTTTAGGAGAAGAAAGCCAAACAGACAGACAGACGCGGGCAGCAATTTCAATTTATACTTTGTAGAGATATTGATGTTTAGGTAGCCAGTAGCTTCTCTGCAGGAAAACCGAGATGCCAGAACTGTCAAACAAAATAGTCTGAAGCCAGAACCATCATCTCAGCCGTGGGACGTCCACTGCTGGTCAAAGGCTCCCCTCATGATTTCCAAATTAACCCGGTAAGGTAATCAGCTTAACCTGAACACGCTTAAGAATATCTTAGTTTGTAATTATTAAAGCAATGTTTTAAGTAAAGTTTTAACATAAATTGTTATTTGGTGAAAGGAAGGCGCCGGTATGAACTTTATAAATATCGCACCAGCTAACATACATTTTTGATAGGTTGGTGACCTAACCTATAAAATGTGACTAGATTGAAATCATCATCAGCCTATTCTAGTCCACTGCTTGACTTAGGCCTTCCCAAATCTGCGCCATGTCACCCTGTCTTCGGCTTGTCACATACACCAGGAACCGTTCGCAAATTGCTCCGTTAAGCTGGTGGGCGTTCCACATTACGCTTGCCGAGTCAAAGTCAAAGTCAATAAGTGTTTATTAAATGGAGCAGAAAGCTACATACAATAGCCAATTTACAAAAAAGAACAAGACAAATTTAAATTGAATAAAGCACATAATTGAATTCGTCCGCTTTAGATAACCCGCGGTCGCAAGAACTCGTTTACCCCATCGATAATCGGTTCTTCGAAAGATATGGCCAGCCCACTGCCGCTTCAACTCGCTAACCCTGTGTGATATGCCGACGTCTTTGGTCCTCTATCGCACCTTGTTGGGGATTTTAGTCTTCAGAGAACTTACGACTCCGAGCATAGCACGCTCCATAGCTCGCTAAACGACTTTTAACTGGTGGATCAGCCGTACCGCGAGTGTCGAAGTTTCGGCACCGTAAGTCATGACAGGCTGGCAATTAAGGGAGGCCTATACCCAGGAGTGGGTGATTCCGGGCTGAGAGTAGAAGAAGAAGAAGGAGGACAGGTAGGACGTACTGGTTCAAAGCTCCGTCCACTCCTCAAATGCCAAATGCACACCCGGATGTGCAAAAAATGTACTAATAATGGCGGAGGCTGGCATGCAAAGGATTAAACATTGTGGTATGAGGAAACCCTACGGAGTTTCCCAAATGCTGCCTTGCTAAATCCTCCGCTTGGTCTTCTTCTCAAATTTGTTTCTACCTAATTGTAAAATCTGCCCAAGCTTGATAAAACCAAGATGGCGATCAATGCCATTGACCAATGTATTGTATTTATTTATTCAAAACGCGAGTGGGCTTACAGATTGAACTAAAGCGCCCAAAATGTCTTAACTCATACACACAATTTTAAAAAACTAAATTAATAGATAATCATAATATAGCAGTAAAAATATATTCAAAGACTGTAAGTAATCATGAAGTTACTCGGATATTAGTAATTAAATAAAATATGTATGTCAAAAAGTAAATAGTAATAATACATTATTAATATATTTATACAAAGTAATAACACATTGCCGTGGGGTGCCGGCAGTAGAATGTTACCCCTCCTCTCATGCCCGTGGATGCAGTAAGAGCCTGCTAAGGGATAACTCCGGAAGATGGGCAGCAGCGTCTTTCCGTGTATCAATATTCCGTACTGCGCTCGCCAACCCGCCTGCCAAGCGTGGTGTGTATGGCAACTACCCCTCATGGAGATCCATGAGGGAGACCTGTTCAGTAGTGGACTTTTTAAGGCTGGAATGATGATGAATAACACATATTTAACCGGGTATTTATCGCGTTATTTACCTTTATTATAATTGATAAATATTATTTATTTTCCATAAAATGCCCATTAAAGAAAAGATTACATAATTTTATTATTTTTTGACTGAAAACTTTAATTACGTTACTAAAGCGTCACAAGTAGCACGCTAAAGCGTTGCACTCTTAACTTTATACGCACCACTTAAGTCTAAAAATGATTTTCTGAATTGCTCTTTTACAGAAGCATAACAAGAACATAGAAGCAGAACAAACTTTGACTTACTTTTAGAGTTGTCTTAACTGCAAAATATAAAAAAGTTACGCGATAAAGTCCTGTGTTATAAAAACTAATAATATGCAGACAAGGTGTCTTATCTCTGCAACTATTTGTAATTAAAAAACGTTCATAAGACAGAAAGATAGAGAATTTTGAACTGAATTCAAACCTGTAAAAGAGTCGAAGCCCTTTGAGGGTTTACGGCTTTTTAGTTTGTGGACAGCAGTGTTGTCGTGTGGACACCCTAGAAGGCAAACCTCAGAACATCTAGACAATAAACTGTATTAGTTTAGTGGCACCTTGGATGGGAGGTGTGAATTCAATTTGGAAGTCGTCGCATATGCATGCATGTCGCATATACATACGTAACCTACATACATTGCTAGTAAATAAACATTGAGACAATATTATGAATAATTTCTACGGGATATTTCATCATCATCATCATTACACATCATCACTTGGCCCTGGATGCCGTGGGGTGCCGGCAGTTGAATGCTGCCTGCTCCTCTCTTGCCCGAGGATGCAGTAAGAATCTGCCAGGGTGTACCGGGAAAAGGGCAGCAGCGTCTTTCCGTGTATCAATATACCGTATTGGGCTCGCCAAGGGTGGTGAGTATGGCAACAACCCCACAAGGAGATCCATCATAAAAAAATAATAAAAAGAAAAGAGTTACCTGGACTTGGGGTATACCCCAATTTCTTATGCAACACCGTTAGAGGCTAAATTCTCAATCGTATTTTCTAAGCCGTGTTCTTACTTAGGTCTCGATCTATTTCAGGGGTGAGTCGGAAAGTGCGTTTCATCAAGGACGAAGCCCTGAAACCTATACTGCGAAGCTATATATTGTTTGCGCATGCGCATAGCTCAGCTTATCCGTGTGAGCGCACGCTCGCGCGCCCGTGTTGTGAACTGTGTTATGTGCTAGTCAGTCAAGGAAAATGGTGAGCTTTTCTTTTAATTTTTATGCTTTTCTTTACAAATTTCATCGGTTTTTTGACGTATTTTTTGGCAATTTACCAAGGGTTTTTTGCAAAATTTGGAAATAAATCAACTAAGTTTTTAAATAAATAGACATAAACTAAGTTCTATCTCACGAGAGCAAGGTAAAAGTAATTACTTATTCATTAGTTAAACAATTTCTTAATTGGGAAAACTAAAGAAAACAAATCAAGACTGTCGAAAATAGAACTTTCATTTAAATGTATAAAAATCATGAAATTATAATAATTACCACAATACAGATAAAATTATAGTTGACCAAACGTATGACATGACGTAACATGAGCGTAGCCTTATAATTTATGATTTTGATGATTTCAAATGGTTCATTTATTTTAGTGTCAATAAGGTTGCACTTCCCAAAGCTGTCATCGCAAAGTTAGGTAAAGTTGACCCGTTTTACTTTGATAGCGCCACTAACCGAATAGCTTTTTGTAATTTTACGCAATTTCAGTTAGCTTTAGTTAGGAAGTGCACCAACAGAATCGACACTATTATAAGCTCTACCAATAGATGTTAACCAATCGGGGATGTAACCATAAATACAAACCATAGCTTAAAAGTCAAGTGATAACACTTGACCTTTTGTCAATAGATAAGATCCAAACTAACATATGATACTTTAACCCCAGTCAGATTGGCATGACATAATGTAACTTTTATACATCATCATCATTATCAGCTCGTAGTGACCCACTGCTGAGCATAAGCCTCCTCTAACCTTCGTATTTTAATTTTATAAACTTTAAGTTAAAAGTGGCTCACGATAGATAAACTTTAGTGGCTTAATGTGTTATCCTAAATTATGATAAGATTAAATCTTTTGTAAATGTAAAACTTAAAAAAAAAATGCCAAACAGCTCTACTCTGGGCCTTTTGCATCCATGTCTTGCCCTGTACTGCAACTATATCGTCCGTCCATCTGGTAGGTGGTCTGCCGAGACGTTTTTTGAACCCCCGAGGCAACCACTCACTCAAGGCCTTACTGCACCTGCCTGATGGCATCCAAATCTTGCCAAGTGTCCTGCCGAACTCCAATTTAACGGTCCTCAACATCGACCATTTTTATACATATACCAACCAATTTACAAGCACCTATAAATTATGGTCAGGTCTTGCTTGGTAGGCCAAATTGATATCTGGTTTCACTACTTTGAACTTTGTCAGCACGATTTACACATGTGATATGTCCACAGGGCTTATTAAAATAAAGTTTGAGTAATTTATTAGTATACCACACTAAAGAGAATATAATGGATTCTTACACACATAAAATGAGAACCTCTAATTAAAACATTAACATAACAATTTCAAAAACTCTTGAACGTCTTAAGGGTTTCCATTCTAAAATATAAGGAAACCCATTGCTTAATAAAAAAAAAGTATTGTTATTATATTATCAACCATCAATACAAGCTCTGCTTTCTTTGCTGCTAGATGGTGCTGTGTGAAATGTCCAGGATTTTTTTAAGCTAAACCAAGTTTTGTCTTCACAAATACTAATGTAGTATCTCTACATTGAGAATGAAATTAGAACGAAACCATTTGTTTTCAACAGCTCACTGATTTCATTCAAATTGTCAACGCATGACAACACCCATATCGAAAACAATTCGCCAATTATGATAATGACGACATTACGACGAATGATTTAGAATCTATAAAATAATCCTACGTCCAACACCTACGATATAGGATTAACAACCTTAGTTGTGAAATAGATGAACTTGTAACAATATAAACAATATCATCATCATCGTCATCATCGGCCTATATTAGTCCACTGCTGGACATAGACCTCCATAAATCTGTGCCATTTCATCCTGTCTTCAGCATGCCGCTTCCAGCGTCTACCAGTATAGAGGTACAATACACAATAATAATTATTGTGTATTGTATACTGGTAGACGCTAATTAATAATCGCTAATTAATAGACGCTAGTTAATTATTAACAGTGTCAAAATTGCCAAAAAATGCTTATTTTATCTAAGAAAGTATTTAATAAAACGATTGAAAAATAAAGCATTTTACTTATAAAACAGGTTTAAACCAATTTATCATTAGTTTAAGATCTCTTTAATTTAAGAAGACTTAGACTTAAGTAAGACAAAGATGCATATTTACACAAACAATGTTATCACTATCGTAAACAGCAGTTTTGTTAAATAATTATAATAAAACATACAGCCAAATAAAATAAACATACAAAACGCAACTCGAATTAATTAACATAAAACAAAGGAATTGTTGAAACTGCCATAATCATTTAGCAAAAACTTGTTCATTAATTATTTATAGCACTTTAAAACAAAAACTATTTATGTTGATATGGCACATTTTAGCTAAAAACCAGTAGACCAGTAGCTGCGACATCCTGTTATCGAAGGAGATAAACTCATTCTTAGATAATATTCATTTGTGTTTATTTTAGATTTGTTGGACGTTAATAAATTCGATTAAATAAAATAATATGTGATTTATTTATTCTTTAAAGTTACATGTGTATGAGCGAAAGGAGCCATATTAATAATAATAATATTGGACATTTCACACAGCACTATCTAGCCCCAAACTAAGAAAAGCTTATACTATGGGAACAAGGTAGTTGATATAATACTTAAATACTTTTTTTTTGTAATACATAATATACATAGAAAAACATCCAGTCGCGAAAGAAACATTTGCGGTTCGTGCAAACATTTCTCCCGCCGCGGGATTCGAACAATATTATGTGCTTTGTTCTGTTATTTTTTTATTTTGTAAATTGAAGCATCAGAAAAGTTCCTGCGGTCGCACTGAGTAAAGTATTTTTGTGTATTAGCTTTAATAAATTTGACTAGAACTATTTATATCAGACTCATTAATAACTCATGATCATTTCATATGAATCAAAGTCGTAGTTTAAATTATGATGATTTTTGTCAGTAAATAAGTTTTATTTAAAACTTAACAAGCCTGAAAGTAAAAAAGTTGCAGTGTTTATGAGATATCGCATCACTTTAGCTGTTGGACTGCTGCTGTCCACGTATACTGCAGGACATAGGCCGCGCTCATTGATATTCCAGACAATGAGGGGGTTTTTGCTATACTTCCAACACTTGCTAGAAAGTTCAGCAAGCGCAGTACGGGATAATGATACATGAAAAGACGCTGCTGCTCATCTCCCAAAAGTATCTTTAGACTTACTGCATCCACGGGCAAGAGAGGAGAGGCAACATTCTGCTGCCGGTACCCCCAAGTTTTCTGTGTGACTAAAGCCAAATGGAGATGCGTTTGTGAAGGACGACGTTATGCAAGAAGGTCGCCTAAAGGTTGCGCGACAGATCGAACCGGCTTCACAGTTTAGCTGTTGGTGTTGTGTTGTGGAAAACCTTTTATTTTTCTGTTTTTATGCTAAGCGGCGGTAATTATCTTAAAATGTTTTTACTTAATTTAAATTTGATTATAGGGTCAATGACGATGGGTGGATATTTCCACAATTTTTCCATAATTGTCATCTGTGGAGTTTTTAACACTGAGTAGTTGCGATGGCTAGTAGTGTTCTTTTAAATTAGTTCAACTTCACCAAATAATACGACAACAGATCGTAGAACGTTTGACTCTTAGCTAAAGATAACGAAATCTCTATAATATTTGCCTACATAATTTGAAAGTTTCGTAAAATTCCTCATGAATCATATGTACTGAGTTTCGACCATTTCAGATTGGTCAAAACTCAGTACATATGATGTGTATACTTAAAAATTGTGGTCTGAGGTTAAGTAAAAGTAATATTTCAAAATAAAGACAATTTGAGTACCTCTTTCTAATTTTTAAGTCGTTATAAATAGTTTTAATGAAACAGCTAATAATAATATTAAATTAGTTAATGTAGGGCCAGATTGTATATAAATACTAGGGTTGATTCTGATTTATACTTCCTAAAACTAAATACAATTAGAGACAATGACGTTTGCCATAACGGTACTAACTGAATAACAATATATCATTTTAGTACATTTAATTAGCTTTAGCTAGTGCAATAACAGAATCGCCACCAATATATGCAATATTTACGGGATATTTATCAAAGTAGCAGTAGAATGTTACCCCCCGTGGAAGCAGTAAGAACCTTCTAAGGGACACCTCCGGAAGATGGGCAGCAGCGTCTTTCCGTGTATCAACATCCCGTACTGCGCCCGCCAACTCACCTGCCAAGCGTGGTGAGTATGGCAACTACCCCTCATGGAGATCTATGAGGCTTGTGTTTAGTAGTAGACGATTTACGGGTGAAATGATAATGATGATGACTCTTGTCGATCAAACTGATGCACCCTTTCCTTTGATTCTCCTAGACCTTGTACGACATGAAATCAACTTTCTCCTTCACCTGATTCATAGTATCAATTCTTGGTCTTACTCTTCTTCCTTCCACTTATCCTTGTATAGAGGTATGTTCTTAATTAAACAATCATTACATATAAGGATTGCCAGTTGTGGTCCACCTGGGTTGACATTAATTATCTACATTCAAAAGCATGAAGAACTGTTTTGATAATAATAATGGCCAAGATTCTAGCATCACCGAGCGCGTTGATGTCTTTTGTATGTAAAATAGGACTGTGACGTTTAGCAGCTCTTTTTCAACTAGTAGCCTTACCCAAACTGCTTATACTCAAATCGATGTAAATATCCCGTCAATATTGTTACCATCATAAATCTAAACCATCATGATGGTTTAAAATGCTTATTCTTAATTTTATGAAAGCATTTCACTTTGGAAGATGACCATCTTCCGAAGTGAAATGCTAAAAAAGCGGCGTCTTCCACGTCATAAACACCCTATACGACGCTTCTCAACCTGCTTGCCAAGCGTGGCGAGTATGGCATTAATAGAATCAGAACCTACTGAAAATCGTCAGTGACGTCCTCCGGCTGAAATTATAGTTTTTACGTATATAAATAAACTCGTACGTCTTATGACTTATACAAATTGAATACTTATTAATATAATTTGTTGTATAATTCGATATTCAATAAACTCTGCGTGTAGTTTTTCCCTCACCTCATTATATCTCCATAAATCACAGTTTCGCAATAATGTGCCGTTTCATTGGAATTTATAGGAAATACTTATTTGCCACTTAATTAATATGTAGACGTGCGTAGATCTTCAATGTCAACGCTTGCGCAACCTTAAGAATCTCGATTGATTTTTAAACGATCTTTATTATGGTCAATTTATTTTTATTTGATTATTTTGATTAATTAATTAATTTAAGGGCTGCGCTAACAAGCGTGTAGCGCAGTGTTGATTTTTTTGAATAGTTTCCGGTAAAACTCTTTGTTGAATCTGTTCGGTAAATAGGTTCTTTTTTGTTTTATGCTTTGTGTCTTCTTTGTGCGTATGTGGTATTTTATGTAGATTTCTTTGTTATAAGAACAAACATGGTTTCCTAGATTACGAATAATGATGTATCAAAATACCTTTTTGTCAATTTTGGTTTTGCCACTGATCTTGTGCTGCCCTGAATTAAATTTAAAATAATGTTTTCTCCGAGTTGAAAAAGAAACCTGAAGCAAATAATGAATTCCTTCCTTTAAATGTTGTGCAATTTAAATATTTTATGTTTTTCTTTTGTAACCTGACCTTTCTATGTGGCCTTTGGGTCAAAATAAATAAAGACAATATGACTTTGACTTTGATCATTAAAAGTTCTAATAGTTCAACAAACATAATATTAATATTATGAAAAATAAGTTTTTGTTTCGTGCTTACGAATGGCCAAATAAAGTTCAAGATTTTGCGCCAAGAGATGTTTTGACTTTTCCGCATTCTCCTTTGCATACTCGTGTAATATAGCTTGTTATTTTATTAGGTGCCATAAAAGTTTTTAACATGTTTTGTTCCATAAAATAATATATTATCGTTGCAAAAAATATCTCGATATATTGAGACTTTTTAATTATTGTTATAATTATATTATGATATTACCTAGAATGGTATATAATAAACTAGAATGGTATATAATAAACTAGAATTCTTTTTCGTTCAAATTTTCCTCAGCATACGCTGAGTAGTAGCCGTTTTCGTTTCCCTTGACTGAAATATTTTGTTTTTTCCACCACAGAACTTTTGAAATGTTCTATGGTCAGGAATAAACTCATTTTGATCCTTATCTTATCGTATCTAAATTATTAATTCAAATAACTAGCCGGACTCCGCGGTTTCTTCCGCCTAGTTCCCGTTCCTGTGGAAATACGGGAATATAATTTAGCTTATCAAGTAATAATAGTAATAAGTTAGTTACTCAAGGATAATGTAGCATTCTAATGGTCAAAGAATTTTTAAAATCGGTCTAGTAGTTTTTGCGTTTATTCGTTACAGACATACAAAATACAAATCTTTCCTCTTTATAATATTGAGAGACGACAATTAATGATAGACCAAGAGACAATAGGGTAGTGTAAACGATGCTTTATATCTTTGGGTCCTTTTAATTTTGTATTAAGTTTAGCGCTGGAGTTGTGATCTTAGTCTACACACAGAAGTGGTAGAGATCTTCTGATAGTTTTGTGTCGTTTGCTTTGTTTGCTGCACACGTTACGAGCTATGGTCGGACAATCGCGTTGAGAAACTGTTTGTGAGTGTTATTTAATTTTATTTTTATCTCTCAATTTTATAAAGTGGAAAGATTTGTATGTTCTATGTTGTATTTTGTATGTACATATGTAACAAATAAACTCAAAAACAACTAGACTGATTTTCAAAATTCCTTCACCATTAGAATGCTACATTATCCTTGACTAGGTAATATTAACTCACCTATTTATCCACTAACATACTGCATTTCCGTATTCCCGGGAACGGGAACTACGCGGGTGAAACTGCGGAGTACGCTTTTATAACGCTAGTATGTTACAAAACTAAAAACAGTGTCGCTAATACATCGTATTATATGAAAATTATGGGACGTTTTAGTGCAATAACCTATACTAATGATCAGAAAATACGATAACGCTGGCTCGAACAGTACAGCCGCGCAGACAGTGTTGAAACTGTCTTTGCACACCGCGGCATTTGACTGACACTTCTTCAGCTAAGAGAAAAGTCTTGCGTTTGACCTATAAAATTGTAACTTATTTCAAATACTCTGAAGAAATGGCGCCAGAATGTTTTGAAGTGGTAATGTTTTTAGTTATGGAGGTCAGAGTAGTGAAACGAGGTAGTTATTCAGATCTGTTGGTTTCTTGTAAGAAATTAAGAATTTTTCGTGGCAGTTATTACGGCTCTAGAGGCTATTAGCTTACCATGCAGTACTTATGAAAAATAATTATTTCTACCTCTGTGTATTAACTTCGGTAGCCATTTTATGGTTTCAAATACACTTTTATTGGATAATCTTAATAATGGCAAAACAAAATATGCTTGGGATAACAATTGTTTTCAGATATCTTTTGTACTGTTCATTGAATTTTTAAGCTTTCTCGGTAACAACACCTTATTAATACAGATATGACCCTGCATTTATCACGTAATTTTTCTTTGCCCGACGTTTTGGCTAAACTGATCATGAAATAATTATCGATTAATTGATCTGCTGTTGAAGTTTTAAATCCTCAAGGTCACAAAACTATATAATTACAGATGAGAATTTCCTATAATTTTAATAATATATAAATCATTTATTTTTCGAACAAAAGCGTTAAAACTTCACTATACCTTACAAAAAGGACCATTAATGGATAAAACGACTTGACTAGATCATCATTTCAGCCGCAAAACTCCATTACAGAACATAGGCCTCCTTCATGGATCTGCAAGTACTGATCATGGCCCTCATGATCTGTACTTGTAGATTTTTGCCATACTCACCGCACTTGGCAGGCGGGTTGGCGAGCGCAGTGCGGTATCCCTCCGGAGGTATCCCTTACAGGCTCTTACTGCATCCACGGGTATGAGAGGAGGGTTAACATTCTACTGCCGGCACCACACAGCAACTAGTACTACTTCGACTAGATAGCACCAGCCATTTTCGCGGGACGAGACATAGAACATGGCTTCATGTTTGTTTAGGAGGTGCACACAATGATTGTATGTCAGTGTTCAATAGCCATTACAAGTGATTTAATAAGGGTTTTATGACGTTACACAAATTATAAAGCGTCATTAAACAGTAATGTTCTTGAAACATTAGCATATTTTTGTAATAAAATAACGATTTAAACAAACTTTTGACCTTTTCTCCGATCGGATGGACGATGTCAAATCGCCTTATTAAAACAAGACGTAGCGAGTCTTGATCAGTTATTTGGGATTTCGAAATTGAACCTTAAACTGCTGTTATTACGGTTTTAACTCATAAAGCGCAATCTGGTGATGCATCAGTTTTGTAACCCCTACTATTGAGTTGCAAAATCAATTTTCGACGAAAGTTACTCAAAAAGTTCATGAATGCGACCTCGCTAAATACGGCCTGTGCCAAGCAGATGCATAATAATTTATTATCTTTGCCATTGATTGATTAAATCAGTGTCTATAGCCACTGATTTAATCAATTGGCTTGTGGAGAGCTCTACAAGTAACTCGATTTTTCGTTGCGAAAGGTATTTTGGTCATCGATCTCTTGTTTTGCTAAATGACTCGGGTACGAGTATAAAGATAAACAAAAACCGACCCCGACACGAGTAAGGTAGGAGGGGCAACATTCTACTTACTAACAGCACCCCACAGCAATTGATATTATTACGTGCATATCAAAAGATGGTGCTACAAAACCCATAAAGGCAGTCAACTTTCGACCCCACGTAGTTTGCTCTGTAGCCGAATTGGTAAAGACAGCCCGCGTTAAAGGTGTTCGTCTGAAAGTCACGGGTCCGTCGGAGACAAAAAAATTTGATTGCATTTTTCATTTAGGTATATCAAAATATGATCAAACCCGGACATCTGTTACAGAGTAATTACTTACTTACTAATTTATACACACTTAAGTGCCTCAAACATGATTTTTAATGAACCTTATAGAAAGGAGTATAAGACGCAAATAATTCAGTACTTAAACCTCATCGTCTTCAAATATGTCAAAGGTTGTAGTGCTTATCACGGAAGTTTCATCAACGTTATAAAGTCGACTCCATTGTAAAGAACATAAAGTGCATAAGAAATTATGAATAAAAATAGTTTTGAGCAAAAATGTAAATGGTTTTCGTGAAAATAATTAACAATTCGAATGGCCTTGGCCTTTGATCTGAGTCGAAATTATTTATTTAAAATGCAGTGGAATAATTTTATAGCAAATAAAATAGCAAAGATGATACCTGATGATGAAAGAAGTATCATTTTATTATCATTTTTCAAGTTAGCCTAAAAAATTTAAATTTAATGATGCTTGTTTCCACACTTCTATTCTTAGTAAGCTCAGTGTTTGCGATATTATTATTGGATACATACGCTGTCTTATGTGTCCTGTATATTGACAAGTATTGGTTAGCGAACTGTCACTGTCTCAATGATAACTGTCATGCGAGCCAGAAATGACGGCAGAAATGGGCGGGAATGAAGGTATGTTTTCATGTGTCAGGAAAATCTGTGAGTTCGGGGTGAGTTAAAATATAAACACGAGGGCATTGTTGAGCCAGTGTGTGATATATATAGATCACAATCATTCAGCCATTTTATTCAGGCTTTGCCTATTGTGAGCAAAGCTATATCAATTATAATATAATAATTTACATTCTTATTAATTTTTATCGAGAAATATAATTGAATTAAAGACATATTTGAGAAAAAAAACATATATCCAAAAGTAAAACACGTTTCTTTTCAGACAAAGCTCTAGCGACTATTCCGGGTCCAACTTCTTAATCTATCAACAAATCTATTAAGCTATTATATACATTTAATATACAAGTTTTTGTCGAGAACTTTTAGTCGATGAGATCAAGTTGGATTTTGAATAAGTACCTATTTATAATTTATAGCCACTTAACATACAAGCAGTTTTATTGACAACTTTGAACTTTTGCAACATTAACATCCTTGTCATATTAAGCAAGGGTCGATGAACTCTATACACGTAATATAAATAAATAAGGCCAAGTGCAGGTTCGATACCGGCCGTGCAACAATGGATTTTCCTGTCCTGAAAAATGTAAGTACACATTTAACACCTGTTTTAACGGTGAAGGAAAACATCGCATCGTGAGGAAACCCGCGGCTTAGTTAGCTTTAGACGTATTGACAGGTTCTTTCCTCTGACTAATAGCTGACTAAGCTGGATTGTATAGGTGTTGGGCCAGCCTAATCAATTGATGTCCCAGACAAATGTGCAGCGTACCGTACAGCATGGATACCAGTTACTGACGCTGTATATTTATACCGTTGTTCTATTAGATGATTTCATCTATAGTTATATGTAACAGCGCCTTAGTTATTGTTGTTAAGTGCTACCAATGAAGGCTAACGGCAAAAGCAGGAACTACGAACGTTTACATAGATAATTTCATGTAGTTCCATGATAGCAGCACCGAGTTTATCTGACTTAAGTGGTGGTTCGCTCTTTAGCACAAAACTTTTGTTCTAATAGACAAACTTTATGTTTCTAAATAACGTTGTCATCTACGACTGAATACCACTAGTTTGGTTACGCGAAAATAATTTTTCGACCCTCATTTGGTTTGCGTTTTGGCGGGAAAAACGGCGGGCGCTCCGCGTCGGCGCTAAGTGGATACTGGCTCGGTTTTTACAATGGAGCGTATCGTGGTATTTACGCTCTGTGGAAAGGGATTGAATGAAGCTTGTCAGTACAATCATTCATAATTTAGTCTGTGTTCGGGATATAAAGCGTAAAAATTATTTTCTATTAATTATTGATTTAATTTTATATAAAAAATACTTTTGTTTGTAATTCAAAATGTATTATCATATAACTACATGTTTTGCGGTATATACATAGTATGTGGTATAACCTCACTATATATAACATAACATGTAGGTGTCTTAGAACAAAATATTTTTTGATCGTAATTATAAAGTTCATTTTTTATGCATTTTTTATGCATAATCTTTTTTTTAATTTTAATTTTATCGAATAAAATTATTTTTTCTTGGGCTACGTAAATTTTATTTGTTATTGTCATTGTCAACTTCATTGAAAAGGCTACAAAACAAAGAAGAAGTTGATAAACACCATAGTTTAAAAATGACAATTGTTTTCGTGGAACGATGACTCAACGATGACTCACTGGTCAGTTTACTTACCAAAACCAAACGACGGCTAAAAAATCTTGGTAAGTAAACTGACCAAAACCAAACGAGCGGGTATAGAAGATGATTTGTCGACAGAAAAATAAACAATAAAATCATCCATATTTTGCCCTGCGACTACGACAAACCATACTCGGCAAAGGATTAAATTTGGCCATCGAAAAAATTTAATGTATGAGATAAATAAAGCAAGAGATATAAAACGTGCCATCTTACCCTAAAATCTTAGCGAAGAGTCGATCAACATCTCGAGAGACTCGCTAGACAGTTGAATCAAGAGTAATATCCAAAAGTCAGTACTCCTGGACTCGTGACGTGATGAGATTCCTCTCTCTGCAGCCCTAGTCACCGACCGCTTAAGCCTTACTTCGCAGCCGGTGATTTACTGTTTTGATATATTTTTTACTGTAGAGTATTTGTTTTTATATCTCTATATACTAAAAAAATATTTTTATTAGTTTACAATTCAATGATATTGACTAAAAATATATTTATTTTCTCTCATAAACGTTACAAACACAGTAAACAGTTTGATAGTGCATGGAACTTATCTCAGCTCTGCCAATTAGGCAAAGCTTGTGTATTATTGTTAAGCGGATAAGCCATTTAAGCTTTTTTTTAACGATTTCGTACCACTGCTAGGTAAGAGCCTCTCTCAAACTCCGTCTATTATCCTTATCTCTCGCAGACTCGCATATCTCTCCTCTCAGCTGAATCAGCTATTTAGCGTAAAGAACAGGTCAATATGTCTGCTGACCGCGATAGCCATCCTCATTTCGACCAATCAAAATTTGAAGGAAACTACGTGGTACTCAGAACAGGCTCGTGTCAAGATGAGCCTGTTCGTTGCATAAGGTACAGGTTGTCTGCGCCGGCGCAAGTAGCTTTGTAAGCGGTAAACTTGACCATGGCGACCCTTTTATTGTTTGGTTGGGTGTTGAATTATGTAATTTTAATTATGGTGAGCAGTTGAGCATGTAATTGCGCTAAATACGTAATATTTTGTTAGGTGCATAAATATTAATAAATTATTCGATCTGAATACAATTTTTTTCAATAGGTTTAAAGTATGTTATGATATGACGTTAGGATTACAAATATTATATGATTTGTAATGGCAAAATCACAGTTTTTTTTAAAATACGTTAATGTAGTTTAGTATTTTTTTTAATAAAAATATTTCTACACTTGCTGTGACAGTTTCCCCAATTAATGCTTAGTTCTTAAATTAGTAAAATGTATTACTTAATTTGAGAGCTAGGCTATTTTCGCAGTACTTAAAGTTTCCGTAAAGTACCTATCATAATAAAGCATACCTACTAAATCATCATCATCGTAAAACGACGATGATGATTAGGTACGATTGTTCTAAATTGTATTTTATATGCGATATGTGTCAAAACTCATTAAGCTAACAAAACACTCAAGACCGTATTGACAGATCAGATTGACAAAGTTGACATTGTGTAGACAACTATTTGACATTGACAAGTCTATCTGACGCACGTAGGCGTAAATAAACCGTATCACAGAGTCACAAGGTTTCAATTTGAATAAATTCCTTTTGCGCGGTACAGATAAGATGTCATCTCGGTTGAATATAAAGAGAAGGCTAGTGCTTGAGATTGATTTTTAAAATGTTCAACGTAGTATTAGAACTATCATTAGAAGACTGAAGTAATAAAGGTTGACTTTAATTACATTACCACCATGTTTTTAAAAGGATTTACATGAAATATCAATAGAATAATCATAATTTTCCCGCATTCATCACCACGTTCAAACCAATAATGTTTCGAATGGCTGTCTGCTTCTTCTTCCTTTTTACGCGAACACCAGTTAAGTTCGTAAACTCCCTCGGGCATTTCGTTGGTAAATCCTATATTGGTACTAATAGGTTTTCTTTATTATGTTTTACAACGTTAACAATAATTTATATTAAACATTTTCTTCGCGGTGAGGGTATCTCATCTTTTTTTTTTTTTTTTTTTTTTAATGCTGGACAAATCACACAGCATCATCTAGCCCCAAGCTAAGCAGAGCTTGTGTTATGGGTACTAGATGACTGATATACTTAATACTTTATACTACATAGATAGATATTTTCATTATATACAGAAAAACACCCAGAACACCCTGAACAAATATCTGCAGATCGTGCAGACATTTGTCCCGAGGCGGGAATCGAACCCGCAACCCCTTGCGTCGCAGGCGGACCTTCGCCCGCTGCGCCACAGAGCTCGTCAATAATAACAATAGTAACATAGGCTACATTTTTTTTTACAACAACGGGAACCACGCAAGTGAAAAGGCTGAGTGCAGCTAGTCTTAAAAAACACACAACATTAAAACAAAACAAACTCTGTGTTACGCCAACATCACGAGATAAAGAGTTCAATGACGAATGCAAATGAAGTAGCATACCCAATTAATAGTTGTAGTATTCCCTTAACGGCTGTAGGTACTCTTTGTAGTAAAACCTTCGATCAAATTAAAAATAACGAGATGGCCGATAATAAACGTAATCAACAATTTATTTAGACATAGTCTGCCTGATCGTAAATAAATGAATAACTGGTATTTTAAAATAATTTTTACGAAGTAAAACATCTTCTGTGACAGAAAGCAAGATATATGGCAACATCTACATCTACACCAATAAAAAAAGGAATAATTTGATTGTTTGTTTGTGTGTATGCATTGAATAGGCTCCGAAACTACTAATGCTAAATTATCCCTGATTAATATAGGCTCTATTTATCTCCGTATGTCCACGGGAACGGGAACTACGCGGATGAGAGCGTGAAGTGCGGCTAGTATCTAATTAATAAAGCCGTAGGGTGCTGGCAACGGGACACTAAAAGTCTGCCAAAGGGATACCTCCGGTAGATGGGCAGCAGCATCTATCTGTTTATCAACGTCCTATAAGTAAGGAGAGTTGCATTACACAGAAAGTTTTAAGACCTTTATGACCCCCGACTTTTGGCCGAAGGTAAGCCACCTAGCCCGGGTGCCCCAGCTCCGCAACACGACGGTGATATCACGTGTGCTCTTGTCATAAGTTAGGTATATGGGCTCTAGATTTATTGTTACTTATTTAAACTAGCCCTAAATAAATATTAAAAGTTTATATTATTATTTATCTAATAATTAACATAGCGCTGTCTGTCTGTCTGTGCATGACACGATTACAACCGAAAGCGTTGACCGATTTACATGAAACCTTTTTTGTTAGTACTGTCATAATGAGAGAATCACACAGAGGGTACTGATTGATTTTGGTCACAGGGTCACAGGACCGGAGTTATCGTGACCTCAATGTATTTGAAATTTTGAAATTTAAATGATTTTTTTTCGTTTTTCCGAAACCTTCGCCCCCTTTTCTGGTACCCCCGTACAAATGCTAGTATTATGCGTAAGCAGATGGTTGTTAGAATACTTAAATGCAAATATATTTTGTAAAATACATACTAAGCATACGTTGAAAACATACAAAACCGAGACACACGACAAAGCACAGTTTTGTACCCGGATGGCGATCTAACCCGCAACATATTGCGTCTCAGCCAGCTATTAAACCAAGACGCCACGGAAATCGTTAAAAAGATACTTTATTAACAGTACTATTTTCTTTCTGAATTCCTCAGTGCCTTAAGACGAAAGTCTAGAATCAGTGTGTTTTACCAGTGATGACTTAAGGAACCGAGACGTGGTCAATCACTATTAACAAACCCAAAGTCGCTCAACAAGCTATGGAAAGGGCTATGCTCGGGGTTTCTTTACGGTATCATATCAGAAATGAGGAGATACGTAAAAGAACTCGGATCACCGACATAGCCAAACGGATTAGCACGTTGAAGTGGTAATGGGCAGGCCATGTAGCTCGCAGAACAGATAGCGGATGGGGCTGTAAGGTACTCGAGTGGAGGTTACGGACCGGCAGACGCAGTGTAGGACGTCTACCAACAAGATGGGCTGACAACCTGGTGAAGACCGCAGGTCGACGGTGGATACAGATCGCTTCCAACCGCAATAACTGGAAATCCATGATGGAGGCCTATGTCCAGCAGTGGACGTCCTACGGCTGAAATGATGATAGTGAAAATGATTAACAGTAGGCTATGGATATGTGTCGTGGATACAATATGGTAGTAAAATTATATATGTAAGATACGTAAGTCTGGTTAATAATATTTTAATTATCTATTGTCATGACAAGATTGGCAAATATTGTTTAACTTTTAACAATTACTTTATCTTCCGTCGCATCGCATGTCAATAGTCCCAGCATGTTAATGTTAATTAAAAAAGAAGTATACTTGAGTAAATCAATACAATTACATATATGCATGCGTAAGTATGATAATTATAATTAATCACTTTCAAAATTAAAAAACGCCATCTTCCAATCATCTGTGCATTTTATTTTTTTTACGCACGTCAAGTTAATCACAATTTTAGAGAATTAGCCGCACTCTACGATTTCAGCCGCGTAGTTCCTGTTCCCGAGGGAACACGGGGATAAAATATAGCTTATGTAACTCAGGGATACGGATGTTGATATACGGAAAAACGCTACTGCCCATCTTCCATGATATGTAGGAGGTATAACATTCAACTGCCGGCATCCCACGGCACAAATACATAGTAATTACATATATAAATCAAGCTGTACAATTATTATGTACAATGCGAAGATGATCGTAAATTATTATTGTAGAAATTGTAGAAATGAAATTTATTGTAGAAACTGTGTACAAAAAAGATCTTAAAAGCTAGGTGAAACAACAGTTTATCCATTAATTATGGACGTACAATATTTAACTTATATAACTAGGTAATTTATTGATTATAAAATTCTTTTATGTCATAAAAACATTTATCTAAGAGCCACCTACGGAGTTTTGTCTTAAAATTACTAGTAGGCAGTTCTCTTATATCTCTAGGAATCTTGTTATATACTTTAACAGTCATGGTAGAGCAATTTTTCCCACTCAGTGCAGTTTTGTGTGGGGGCACTAAAAGCCTAGTGGGATCTCTATTTTTTATGACTGAGTTATTTTTATCTTTGAATTGGTTAAAGAATGAAGCATGCTCTTTTACAAAACAGCCAATTTGGAAGATGTATAAACTAGTGAGCGTTAAGAGTTTATGTTTCTTAAAGAGAGGCTTGCATGACTCTAATGGGCCTATTCCGAAAACGGCTCTTACACACTTTTTTTGAATAATGAAAGCTCTTTTGATGTGCGTAGAGTTACCGAAAAGCAAAAGACCATACCCTAGTACTGAGGTGACGTAGCCAAAATATGCGGTTAAAGCCGTTTGTTGGCCTGATGTTCTTCTTAATCTTTTAAGAGCAAAAACAAAACGATTCAGTTTTTTGCCAATTTGCTCTATATGCGATTTCCAATTTATATGTTTGTCCAATGTCATACCAAGAAATTTTATTTCGTCAGTTTTTTCTATTATTTCATTTCTACATGTCAGAGTGCTATTAAATAATATATTATTAGAATTAATGTTATTATTATAATTTTGAAAATGTACATATTTAGTTTTTGAAATGTTAGCTTGTAAATTGTTAGATTCCAGCCAATTTACAACTGATTCAGCCTCCGAGGTAAGACAGTGAATTAAAGTTCCATCTTTCTTCTCATCGGCAACTACGATCGAGACATCGTCAGCAAAAAGAACACATTGATTCTTTGTGATATTCGGCAAATCATTGATATAGAGAAGAAATAGCAACGGTCCTAGAATACTGCCTTGTGGCACACCAAAATTATTTAATTTAGCGCTAGATTTAAAGGTGGTTGATAACCCTTTATTATTATTTAAGTTTTTAACTTCTACGTACTGTTTCCGGCCAGTCAGGTAGCTTTTCAGCCAATCTAGAGGAAGGCCTCTTATTCCGTACATTTCACATTTTTTCAATAGTATATTATGGTCTACAAAGTCAAAAGCTTTGCTCATGTCAAAAAATATAACCGATACTGGTATACGCTTGTCAACAAAGTCGACAACCTTGCGCACAAGGGCAAATGCTGCTAGTGTAGTCGACTTGTTCTTCTGAAATCCGTTCTGTTCCTCCGCTATTATGTTATATTTAAAAAGGAATTCAGTCAAGCGACGATGAAAGCTTTCTCGAAGATCTTAGCAAAAGTAGGGATAAGAGTTATGGGTCTGTAATTGTTTAACTCTTTGTAGCTCCCTTTTTTATGTAAAGGTTTTACAACCGATACTTTTAGTCTTTCAGGGAAAGTACCCTGAGAGATAGAGAGGTTTAGAAGATACTTTAGTACAGGACAGATTATGAAAACATATTGTTTTAGTATGATTGTAGAAATGTTATCAAAACCTACTGATTTTGTATTGTTTAACGAAAGTGTAATCTTTATAACTTCAGCGTCGGTTATTGGCTGTAAAAATATGCTGTGAGAGTTAGTTTTAATTCTAGGAAGATCATTGGTATTTTTGTTGTTGTTGCCTTCTTGATCTTTGCTAGTAATATTAATAAAATAATTATTAAAACTCTCAGCTATAAGTTGAGGTTCGGTCAGTAATTCCCCTTTATAATTTATAGAATTAATATTGTCTGGAGATCGTTCACAATCTACTTTATCTTTAATAATATGCCACGTAGCTCTACATTTGTTTTTCGATTTTTTAAGGAAGTTATTATTAATTTTTTTCCTTGACATATTTATACATTTTCTTAAAGTAACACTATATTTCTTAAAAGTTAATTTCGCTATTAAAAAGTTTTAATAAAGATAATGATACTGTACAAAGATGATCAATGATAAATAAGTTTAAAAAAACATTAAATAAATTAAAATCATAACAACTAGGTAATGACGTTATAAAGTCCAGTTTAATAGTTTTAAATTCAAAACAGTTAATCTTCAACTGAATAGGGATACTGAAGTTAACATTCATTTGTATGTAATATAAAACATTATTAACTTTAATTACTAGCATTATGCCGTTGGGTGCCGGCAGTAGAATGTTGCCCCTCCTCTTGCCTATGGATGCAGTAAGAATCTGCTAAGGGATACCTCCGGAAGATGGGCAAACTTTGGGTGTATCTACATTCCGTACTGCGTTCGCCAGCTCGCCTGCCGAGCGAGGTGAGAAACGAACGCTCATTTGTAGTTAGTTCATATGTCCAACAGTGGACGTGCTACGACTGAGATGATTATGATAAAAATGTTAATGACCGGCCTTTATGTATCATTTTACGCAAGTGCAAGAATCTCAATCATTTGCCCACGCTTTAGCATCTCGAGGAAATGACATATGATTGGAGCAAAAAGTGTTTATTAAAATTTCAACCTTAAGTAATGTGTTGTATGGTTTATTTATGAACGAAGCACCTATTGACTAATAAGATTCATCATCTCAGCACAGGCCTCCCTCATGGATCTACATGATCATGAGGGGGTTGTTGCCATACTCGCCACGTTTGGCAGGCGGGTTGGCGAGCGCACTAGGGATGTTGATACACGTTAAGACGCTGCTGCCCATCTTCTGGACGTTGTGTCTTGTGGTATGCCTTGGCAAATTCTTACTGCATCCACGGGTAAGATTCTACTGCCGGCACCTCACGCCACAACACGACTAACAGGATTATAGATTTTTTTGTTTAAAAGTTAAGTTAGATTGACTTTATACTTGCCTAGGCAAGCATCGATGATGAAGCGAGCTTCCCTAGAAATACCTATAGTCTCTTTTTAGGTGTTCGGGTCATAGGAGAGCTATTTCGAGATACTTACATAAGTTTTGTAATTAAAAACTATGGAAGTTATTTTATTTTAACCTATTGAAAACTTCTTCTACTCACCCTATAGAACAAGGCCCCAGATAATAAAATCAAAACAAACTGTACTAAATTAATCTTATATATAAATATAAATCTTACACAACAATCTAGCAAGATTTGTGGTTTTCGCTGACGCAGAGTTGCATAAACAAAGACTAAAAAGGCCATAGGCCGTGCTCACCACCGGACTAGAGGTACCATCTGCTTGCTAATCTATGTCAAAGCTGTACAGTCATCTGCAATAAAATGTAAGCACTATAGAACCATATGCGTCATTCAGAATATTTCGCGATTTGGATCAGAGATTCACTTTTCGACCCAGTTACAAATATAAATTAAAAACACGCTAAAAAGTCTTAATTATATTACAATTACAATTAGCCTTAAGTGACCCACTGCTAGGCAAAAGCCTCCCCTCCATCTCTCCATGTATCCCGATCCGCCGTCAATTCAACCCATGCGCTGTTATGCTGGTCTAACTCGTCACGCCATCACTTCTTCGGTCTGCCGCGGCGCCTCACCGTGTTGAGGCTATAATGATGATGATAATTAGTAAAAGCGTTTACTGATAATGACTTTATTATTTTATTATTTTTATTTATTGGACACCAACACAGTATACACTATCAGAAACTTTATGTAAAACGGATATAAAGTACAGAGTAAGTGCTACTATTAATGTAGATGAAGACTACATGCAAGACAATAAAACAAAGAGCGAATACCAGTAAAACACAACATAATCATAACAACCACATTTATTAAATAATGATAATCAGCTACAAATTATGCAAAAATTAAAAATATCTAAAATGATTATAATATTCACAAAATATGATAACGACATAGTCACAATTCATTATCTGCGCATAATGTGCTATTTTTATTTATCTTATTCTATTAGAACAGTTCTCATAAAGTCAAAAGTCATCATCGTCAGTGATCGTAACTTTACCTGATGATAACGACGATGTGGCCGATAATAGTGCACAAAAATCTAGGGGTTAACGAATAAGAAAACTGTAATCGAAATATTTTTTAAGTGTAAAACAAGTGCAACGCTAGCGGATGAGACGGAAGGAGAATGTGCCGCGTAACACTCCATTCCATGATGAAAGTTCCTTTGGGAGGAACTAAACACAATGGAAACTTTTTTAAACGTATAATTAACGTGTGTAGAGAACCCGTTTAACATTACGTTACATTTAATATTTACAATCATTATACTCACGAGTGTTTTGAAAGTCAATTTTAGATTAATCATCATCATTTCAGCCGTAAAACGTCCACTTCTGAACACAGGCCTCCCTTATAGATCTCCATGAGGGGTAGTTGCCATACTCACTACGTTTGGCAGACGGATTGGCAAGCGCAGTACGGGATGTTGATACACGGAAAACGCTGCTGCCCATCTTCTGGAGGTATCTTTTACTGCATCCACGGGCATGAGAGAAGGGGTAATATTCTTCTGCCGGCACCCCACGGCAATTTTAGATTGCTTACATATTATTGCAGGTGAGTGTACCAAACGTTCGCTAATATGGTTTAACCTTTTTTGTGGGAAGATTAAGCGGTCAATCTCGTTGATGTTAATACATGTAACCCTAATTTAGTCATGTAAATGTCACACGATGAGGTAAAATTCTATGAAATCTAGAGTGTAGTTTGTTTTTGTGTTCATACTTGAGACATCTACATAATTATACATCTTTGATATTAAACTGTTTTGCGTCAACGTATTCGGGTAAAAAATGCTGGACTGTTGCACACAGCATTATTTAGTCCTGATAATTTTGTTGTACTTTGGATATAAAATCACTGGTAGGGTAAAAGTTTATGTTTTTTGTTCTTATTAGATCGGTGTAGTCGCTTTGGGGATACATTTTTCCGACAGTGAGGTGAAATAAGTTCATTAAAAATAGACTACACTTTGCTGGGGCAAAGAGACGATATTGCTTAGGGTTCCCTGAATAACAAATAAACCAACATCTTATATGTAAAACGATTTTGTACCTCTAGTGTACTGGAATAAATTACTAATTACTAAAGAATATCACTTGCAAGATCCTTAAAATATTGTAAATTCGTGGTAAGTATAGTAAAATCTCCTCATGATCAATATTTGAAGACGACACACGGTTGAGATGACATAGTCATTTGGGCGGGCTTCTGGAGTTTCGCTCTACAATTCTGGGAAGTACCTACATACGTATACGTAATTTTACTAATGTTTCAGCATATTGCAGGGTGATGAGGTGGTAATCAATAGGACCCAGAAACTTGTAGATAATGCGGTATAATCTTGATTCTCGTAACACAATGTGTGAGCTTGTCCGTTAAATTCGTTCGAGATAGAAGTTTGATGCATCAGGGTTTCACAGATAAAAATACATAAATTTGAACATAGAACACTTTTGTGTGTCAAAAGTGTTCTAGGTTCAAATCTATGTATTTTTATCTGTGAAACCCTGATGCATCAAACTTCTATATTATTTGACAACTGGCTTTGACATATGTGCGTTGCGTTTCGTCTTCATGTGCCTGTGCGTTTCGTTTGACGTCATAGCACATACCTGTCTTCAGTTTTTCCCGGATCTGTCTCATCCGTTACAAGCCGGGGCGAGGTCGAAATACCATTTTGTTTGGAATATTTATTATGGAAATGTCAAGGCTTACAAAGAACTCGTATATGATTTATATAAATTAATAGATGATGCTAAATAGACATCGAACTGGAGTGGGTCTGACAAATGTGTTTGTGAACTGTTGAGGTCACTGTTGGTTAGGAAAGGCCAGTGGAATGGATAGGTATTTATTGAACAACCATAAAGTTACATTTAATAAGCATATTGAAACGTGAGATAGGATAAACAAAATGGCGCCTCTAGCTGAAACGGATGTAGATACTGGCTTTTTAGTATTTTTAAAATACTTTATGAAATAGGAATATTAAATTCTTTATTCATTCATTTATTTATTTGAGCCACCAATAAAATAAGGCATCTATTTATATATGATTTTTACACAGCTTCAGCAACTGGTAATCATGCTAATAATTCTTTATTTTCATTTTATAAAATGTTTTAGAATAATTTAAATTTATTAAATATGAATGCTAATTTGAATCTTAAGTAACTAGTGTAATTGTTTTTTTAAAAATCGTGTTAGTTACCTAATTAATAATAAACAACAATAAACAATGTTGTACGGGACGCTGCAGTGCATGGGACATTGTTAGATGAATTAGGCTTGCCCAGCACCTATACCGTCCTCTCAGCTTAGTCAGCTATTAGTTAGAGGAAAGAACAGGTCAATACGTGTGAAGCCTACTGAACCGCGGGTTTCCTCAAGATGTTTCCTTCACCGTTAAAGCACATGTTAAGTATGCACATCAATTTTTCAAGAAAGAAAAATCCATTGGTGCACGGCCGGTATCAAACCGACGACGTCCAGTTTGAGACTCGAGTATACATACCACTCGGCCAACACGGCGAGGGTACACAAAAAACATACAAAATATAAATATTAAAATAGATTTGGCTAGTGGTTCCCCCGATTAATTTTATCTTTATTTGGACACCTTACCAGATAGCACACATACACATACACCCATTCTTCCATTCAAATCCTCTCCATCCAAAGGTTGTCTGAAAGAAATCGCTCTAAGCGATAAGACCGCCCATTGTGTATTTCTATTGTTTTTGTAGTTTAAGTTAATTTTAGTTATTTTTGTTTTTATTTTCTGTATGATTTACACAATAAAGAGTTTATCTATCTATCTATCTAGAGAAATAAATAAAATACCACTGAAGTACAAGTTTAAATGATTATTCTTATTTTGGAAATAGAATACGAGCTTCTAGAACAAAAGTATAGTGATTTGACATCATAACATTGTAAGAGGTTGTGAGAGAGGAGAGGAGAGAGGAGTGATCCTAAACCTAATTGAGGAAGAACCCCTAATGTTCAGTTCTTACTTGTAGATTCATGAGGGAGGCATATGTCCAGCAGTGGACGTCCTACGGCTGAAATGATGATGACACTGAGCCGACTATCCGTAACAAAACAATGAACATTTCGACCGTAAACAGAATAAAGACAAATTCCAATCATTGAAGCGTTGAGATGCGGGTTTTTAGCACACTGGCTTCCTTTACGAGCTATTGAGCTGTCCGTTTGAATAGAAGGATGTGAGATGCTTTTAGATTGAATAAAAAGTACATATACGTGGTTATGATACTTGGTTCTGCAAACAAGGGATAGAAGTTAACTGTGGACTGGTAGGCTGATTACGTATCCAGGGACAGGTTTGCAACAGGCGTAAATCTCGCGATCATCGCAATCTCAATTCGTGAATTAACTTTGTGTCGAATATACAAATCAAAATTGACGTTTGATAGCGATGATTACGAGATTTACGACTGTTGCAAAACTGTCGCTAGATACGTAATCAGCCTGCGGTTCAGACACAGCATTACGCTGAGTAGGGACCATTTTTGACACTAATTTTAAGAACATAGTTAGTCTATTTTGTTGTCTTTTAAGCACGGAGACTAAAGAAACAGTAGTTTTTGAAATGATAAGCAAGGAGACTATACAAACAATAGTTTTTGAAATGGTAAGCAAGGAGAGTATACAAACAATAGTTTTTGAAATGGTAAGCAAGGAGACTATACAAAGATTATTTTTTGAAATGGCAAGCAAGGAGACTAAATAAATAATAGTTTTTCAAATGGTAAGTGAGGAGACTATATAAACAATAGTTTTTGAAATGGCAAGCAAGGAGACTATATAAACAAGAATTTTTGAAATGTTAAGCAGGGAGACTATAAAAAATAGGTTTTTAGAAGGGAGCCTTTTTCAAGCTATGGATGATTATCATGATAGTGAAGACCAGGGTATGGCTTGTTGACAAAGTTTCCAACATGCGTCTTTAAACAATGTACCTCTATAAGTTACGTAGTGATAATTAAGTATATGTTTTTTTTTTGCTTTGTGTGTTTACTATTGTTTTATATTTTAATGGGGCTGACATATCCAATCAATCACTCTGTCCCGTTTAAAAAGATGAATAAAAAATAAATGTCAAACGAAGGATCTCTGCGCTTCATACAACTTGCGCAGAACGCGGTTTCTTATTCTTTATAGAGAACTTTAGTTCACGGTCAAGTAAATAAAGCGAATTTGCAATACCAATACAAATATTTCAAATAACAATACACTTTTAGACAATCGTAAGCATCCTCAGAAAGGTCAGAAATGAGTTTCGCAAGGGATTGCAGAGATAAAAATAAGTCAACATCGGCTGTAGAGTAATTACCCGTCGAAGTAGAGATGTTTACAAAAGGATCGTGTTGCAATCGACCGGTCAGCTGAATATGGTGACTGATAAGATATACAAGGTCTTTGGGTACAAGTCTACCTCATCTGACGACCTGCTTGACTGAGTATAGTGCCGGGTACATCGACTGCGGATTTGGCCCTGTCGCGAGAAAAAAAAGTAACATCTATTATAGATGATTTCTGCAGCGTCAGCAACTGCTAATAATTCTGTGCAGGACGCTGCAGTGCCTGGGACATTGTTAGATGGATTAAGTTTGCCCAGCACCTATACCATCCTCCCAGCTTAGAGAATATACTTGTATGTATACGAGTATGTATAGGTACATACAATACAAAATACTTTATTGCACATCTTAAAAAATAGGTGTATATAGTTTGGAATTTTTGATGCCATCTGGAGGGAAACTCTTAACATTGGATATTGCAAATTTTACTTAAAGGATCCATTCGTTTATTTTTTAAAAGAAACAAACGAAAATATTTTTATAAATACGCTTTCCACACCCAGGAGTCGAACCAATTTAAATAACAACAAACTGTACTTTTGTGGCATCAATCGATAGGGTCAATCATGAGGATCATATCTGTCTAACAAACATGGTAAATTATATGAAAGAAAAAAATTAGAGACAAGAAATAGCACATAAGAGGTTTTCGCAATTTTTAAAACAAAAACCTAAACCTAAGTATTACTGAGGTCAGTCTCAGGTCGGGTCACATGTTAGTATTGTAATACGTGTCTATGTTTGTAATTGTAAACTATGGAAATAAATGTATGAATTTCTGAATTTCTATTTCCAATGTGTATTTAAAATGATATATAACGCTTTCCTATGTACAAGTTTTTAACAGCCTGGGACTAGATGGTCGGAAGACCAGCGTCGGTTAACATAACCGACTTATTCTGAGACCTTTTTCTGACTTAACGGTTACTGTTAGCCCAAATCATCCCATTGTTGGGCAAAGGCCTCCCTCAATTTCTTCCAGTCGCTTAGATCCTCAGCTAATTCTTCTCATGTGTTGGATGGAACTGATCGAGTTCATTGCGCATGTAACTTAAATATGTGTTTTTTAAAAGGTCTCTTTTTATAGATTGCTTATAACAAATAAATTAACTACCTATCTTATAGGAGTTGAAGAAAGTTCCATAACCTTGAAAGATCACAACAACCAGAGAACACATAAATATGTTTGAATGTCAATTCTAATTTTCTGTCTGTACAATATGCCCACACTCGTGATGATGCAATTGAAGAATCTACGTCTTTTTCCGGTTCTCAAAGGAATACAGGAAATGAATCAGTTTTTGTAACACCTGTTGCAAATGTAGCAATGTTGTATGACTGTTCTTAGCTTATGAGGATTTATATAATGATGATTATGGAAAAAAAATCCTTATCAAAAATTTGCGATCCGTGTTGATCAAATCGATCCGCGCGTTAACCAACTAAGGAAGTCGAACCAGAGTCGAAATTCTTAGGATTTTTGTTTATTTATTAGGTAACTAACATAATTTTTACAAACCATTTACACTAGTTACTTAGGATTATAAATAGCATTCATATTTAATAAGTTTAAATTATTGTAAAAACATTAAATAAAATACAGAATTAATAGGATTAAAAATTAATTGAATAGTTTTCGGTCAATGAGGCAAATAAATTAAGTTGGTAAGGCCTTTGCATTTATTATAGATGATTTATACAGCGTTAGCAACTGGTAATCATGCTGCAGTGCCAAATGAATGAATTAAAACAATAAATAGGATTTTCAGAATAATGACATGATTGATACAAACTAAAATAATATTAACAAAACAAACAAGCATCCTTTCATTCATCACCCTCGCAAAACATCAGGCTTGCCAACATTCAACTCTTCCATTCATCTGCGAAGATATCGCAGTCTGGGTTCTGGTTAAGAAGTCAATTGAGTCCGGCGAGGCTGCGAGGCAGTGGAGAGCTGGCACGAGAGACGGTTCTACAGAAGGGCACAGATGATATTATCTGCACCGAGTATTTGAAATATTTTAAATTTCCTTTGAATATTCTACCTTTGTAACATTTTTAAACACCGTATTACTTGATCATCTCAGCCGTTGGACGTCCTCTGCTAGACATGGGCCTTCCCTATCTCTATATCCATGAGGGGTTGTCGCCATACTAACCACGGCTGGCAGGCGGGTTGGTTAGCGCAGGACAGGATACACGGAAAGACACTGCAGCCTATCTGGGATCGAGATCTGCAGACTCGATCTAGTGGGAGTGACCCTAAATTATTGATGATCGTGAATAGATAATCAAAAAAGACAAAAGATAGATTATTCTAGATGAATACCCAATTATTAAAACAACTTAAAAAATCACAGCAAAAAATAAATATATTAAGAAGTGTGGAATTTGACACATCTGTATTTCGGTAAGTCAGCCTCTAACTTAGGCTATATCAAGTATATTTACAAACTGCTAAGTAAAGCAAACGAAACTTGCTAAAAGGTCATGGCTATTAATCTAGGCTAAGGGGTACTGACTTTATGGAATATAGTATAATAAAGAAATAGTTACCTGATATTTCTTATAAAATAGTTTTCTTCTTGTCTAATACAGACAAGATTATACCTATTACTGAGACAGACAGACAGACAAAGCGAAGCTGAGTACCATGTTGTACTAAGCAACCCTAAAAATATTTACAGTCGCATTGAGAGCCAGCCTCCTTTTAGAGTCGGTTAAAAATATCGTTCTAAACATAGGTAAGGTATTGTTTTTAGCACGTGCTCTATTATTACACGAAGCCACAAGGTGCGAAGGTCTTTGGAGAATGCCCATGCTAACATTGTAGTAAAATTTTATATATTATTATTTTTAAGAGTATATTTTTAGAACTCATATGAAGATTGACTTGAATGTTCATAGGAGTACTAAAAATATGCACACACATTTTTTTTATTCATCATCATCATTTCAGCCGTTAAACGTCCACAACTGAACACAGGCCTCCCTAATGGATATCCATGAGGGGGCATTGGCAGAACTTACCACGCTTGGAAGGTGGGTTGGCGAGCGCAGTACGAGATGTTTATACACGGAAAGACGCTGCTGCCTATTTTCCGAAGGTATCCTTTAGCAGGATCCTTTTCATCTACGACCGAGAGAGCAGGGGAACATTCTACTGCCGGCACCCCACGGCATTTTTTTTTATTTTTGGTAGATTAAGATAATGTTAAACAAATTTAACTTTAGATGTCAGATGGTGTGAGGTGCCGGTAGTAGAATTTTGCCTCTCCTCTCTTGCATGGAAGCAGTAAGATTCCAGCAACGGATACTCCAGAAGATGGGCAGCAACGTCTTTCCGTGTATCATTATCCGCAACAGCGCTCGCCAACCCGCCTTCCAAGCGTGGCAGCAAACCTATCATGATCTCAGAGATACATAAGGAAAGCCTATATCCAGCAGAGGTCGTGGTAGCAGTCCTACAGTTGAGATGATGATGATGATGACATTACGTGAAAAAGTACATCCACAGTCTTCTGTGTCAAGTGCCTTCGTGTCAATTAATTCGTGACCGGACCAAAGATTTCGATGAAAAATTGAGCATTGTTCGTGCGTGTCATTACGCGCACTTTACGCTCAAAACAATTGAATTATCAAATAGCAGTGTTTTGTTGCATTGTGGTTATTACATTGTGCATTTGTGTCACTTGTCTAATCACAGATCGGCAGGTCTACCATGAGTTTTCTATATATACTCGCTAACGACTGTAGTTAAAAAAATTTATGAAAACTTGTACAGCGCCTCAGCGGATAGTTTGGTATTAAAATATGCAGTAAACTAATACTACAGCGACTGTGGTTTTGGCTTCCTTTGCTTAGAATTTGGTACCAAGAGTTACAAATCTACTGTGGTAACGGCAGGCGATCTAACAGTGACAACTTATGGTAGACACACTGGCTAAAAACGTAATCGCTTCATCAGTTGGAGTCATTGTAGATTACTGTGTGAAGTTTCGCGCAGCGGTCTAAGTCTACACTAATACTATAAAGAGGAAAGATTTGTATTTTTTGTGTTGTATTTTGTATGTTTGTAACGAATAAACTCAAAAAATACTGGATTCTCAAATTCTTTCTCGATTAGAATGCTACATTATCCCTAAGTGACAAAGGCTATATTTTATCCCCGTATTCCCACGGGAACGGGCACTACGCGGGTGAAACTGCGGAGTGCGACTAGTCGTAAATAATCGTACTACGCATAGCACCATCTTTGTAGTTTGAAATCTCCGGGGAGGTGCTAACACCATCCCTATTTTTGCCGCCAAGCAGTAATGCAGTACCTAATGTTTACATTGCTGTAATCCGATTCGAAGGGGCCGAAATTACGTTTGAGATGATAATGATCATTATTCAATGCCTAAACGACGTTGGTGACACCATACCTAGTCGATTATTCCTCAGTCTCACAAGCTTGCCAAGGAATGCAAGTTAAATGAGTCAGCTTGTATTGTAAACCTAAATTTTCTATTATGTTCACTAGGCAAATAAAGAAGACCCAGCTCTGGACTGACTCCAAACCATATTCCATGATCGAAGTAGTTCACAGACCTGGTTTTCAGTCAGTCCAGGTTTGGCCCAGAAGCTTATTTCTCTCAAAAAGCCTAAGAAATTACGTTTCCAAGCCAAGCGCATTATCTATCAGTCAAAGTTATGTCAATACCAATGAACCTGACCTCATTGCAACAGACAGACGAACAAACAGCGAAACTGGCGCAATACGTGAATAGTAGTACTTTGAGACAAAGCGGAGAATATGAATGGAGCGAACAGTGCCGCGACGAATCTAGGCGAACAAAGGATCTATGTTGCATTTGTGTTTGTTCACGTAATTTAAAACGGGTTATTGTAGTTTTTTTTACATTATTTTTGCATCATTACTAAACGATTCATTAACACACTAGCTTATGCCCGCCGCTTTGCATGCGTTGTACCCGGATAAAATGTAGCCTATGTGTTAATCCTGGTCAACATCTATAAGTACGTGTGCAAAATTTCAGCTCAATGCGAAGGCAGTTTTTTGCGTGATAAAGTAACAAACATCCATCAAACATTCTCCCAAATATTCGCGGTTGTAATATTAGTAGGATATTTAACCTATATATATATTATTTAACCTTCATTATTGCCCGACGTTGAGGTTTGCCTGGAACTAAGATAGGCGCAATCCTGTCGAAACGTCGGGCGTAAAGGAAAACATCGTGAAGAAACCCGCGGCTTGGTCAGCTTCTTTTTATTTTTTAGACGTATTGCACTCTTATTTCCTCTGACTAATTAGTCAACTAAGCTGCGAGAATGTTGCTGGGCAAGCCTAATTCGTCTAACAATGTACTAGGAACTCCAGCGTCCTGAACAGCATTATTACCAGTTGCTGACGCTGTATAAATCATCTATAATAGATATAAAGGCCTTACTTTAAAGTGCGTTAAAAATATGAAACTCGTTTAGATTCTGGCCTATGTGACTGCGACCTTTGTCTTACATCGAAGGATATCGCATAATATCTAATCAGTCGTCAGTAAGCATAATATTGACTTAATTCAGTCATTGTCAAAAACGCTTCATCAATGTCACAGCTTACATACTGCAATGTTGGACTTCGACTTTGGAATAGTTTGGCTTTTTATCAACCTTATGCCAATTGCCTTGGATGCATAATTTACTATTGAGATATATTTAGACATGTTTTATTTTTCCTATAATATAAATTTAGTTTGTAATACAGTTTTGGGACTACATCGGAAGTGCACACTTTAGAATAAACATTATTAATAATATCGGTTTATAATTGACAGAGAAATCGGTAAATAAACAAAGAAAAAAAATGTAGTCGAAAAAAGAACCTCCTTCTTTTTGAAGTTGGTTAAAAATATTTTTTTTTCGTCACCACATAAAAGTTATAAGTACTATTATTACATAACTATTGGTTATGTAATTGTACTTATAACATACAGTTATACAGTTTTTCTTTCCTATCATTGTATTCCTTGCGTTGATTTAACTTTAATATTATTATGATCTGCCCTTGGTGTGCCACTGCTGGTTAAAGGCCTCCCCTCATTCCTTCCAGACGTCTTGATCCAGAGTCAGATCCAGGATCTTAATTTTATATTCGAGACATGAGACTTTACATAAGGTCTCATGTCTCGATTCCGTGATATTCACATAAAATCAAAAGACCAACGTGTGTCACCTCTCTTATTTTAAACATTTGTTTATTATCTACCATAAGCATTCCTAAGAATCATTGATCTCAGAAATACACTGGCCACCTCAACTTTAGCATTTGAACGGATGTTTTAATATGTCGTCCTATAAATTAAGTTTTTCTAAAACAAGTCCAGCCGGATCTACTTAACAATTAGATACCATCAATAAAATAATAAAACTGACCAAGAACGAGTCGGACTCGCGGATCGAATGTTCCGTCCCGGCATACAATATAACTTATGTTGAAGGCGGTTTATTATTTGTTGGACCTTGACAGCGCCATCTCTTGTCTGATAGCGCAACTTATGTTGATTTTTAAAATGTTTGATGATTTTTAAAAATCTTTAAAAAAGTTTTTTTAATTATACCTGTAATTTTTACATACACATCTATTGGTTATAAAAATTTGTATGACAATGTCTTCTCTGCAAATTTCGTAGACGAGAAATTAAATTTTGAGGGTGGTATACCCGCTCGTTTGGTTTTGGTCAGTTTACTTACCAAGATTTTTTAGCCGTCGTTTGGTTTTGGTAAGTAAACTGACCAGTGAGTCATCGTTGAGTCATCGTTCCACGAAAACAATTGTCATTTTTAAACTATGGTGTTTAACAACTTCTTCTTTGTTTTGTAGCCTTCTCAATGAAGTTGACAATGACAATAACAAATAAAATTTACGTAGCCCAAGAAAAAATAATTTTATTCGATTAAATTAAAATTAAAAAAAAGATTACGCAAAAAAAATGCATAAAAAATGCACTTTATAATTACGATCAAAAAATATTTTGTTCTAAGACACCTAAATGTTATGTTATATATAGTGAGGTTATACCACATACTATGTATATACCGCAAAACATGTAGATATATGATAATACATTTTGAATTACAAACAAAAGTATTTTTTATATAAAATTAAATCAATAATTAATAGAAAATAATTTTTACACTGTATATCCCGAACACAGACTAAATTATGAATGATTGTACTGACAAGCTTCATTCAATCCCTTTCCACAGAGCGTAAATACCACGATACGCTCCATTGTAAAAACCGAGCCAGTATCCACTTAGCGCCGACGCGGAGCGCCCGCCGTTTTTCCCGCCAAAACGCAAACCAATTGAGGGTCGAAAAATTATTTTCGCGTAACCAAACTAGTTGATACGGACGGACAAAGTTTTTCATGTGATACCCCACATGACATTTATACTAGTAACTCGACTCAACCTTTTTAAGACCCCTTTTCCGCCCTCTTTGCAATCATAATAAGAATATTTTTAACATTTTTATGTATGCAAGATTAAAAAAAAGACGTTGCCCAATACCATTTCAAATTTCAAGTCGATCATCAGTAGTTCTCAAGATATCCTACAGTCAGTGATACAATAAGTCACACCAAAAGGGTTATTTTTACCATTTCGGTCAGGAACCCTAAAACATAACAAATTTTGTTTCCAAAAAGATATGGCTAAAGAACATCATTCTAAATAAATAAATAATGCTGGACAAATAAATAAATAATTCACACAGCATCACTTAGCCTTAAGCTAAGCAGAGCCTGTGTTATGTGTACATTAATGATATACTTAATACATCTTACTAATTAGATAGATATTTTATATTATAAATAGAAAAACATTCAGGACACCCTGAACAAATACCTGCAGATCGTACAAACATTTGTCCCGAGGCAGGAATCGAACCCGCAACCTCTTGCATCGCAGGCATACCTTCACCTGAGGTTGTCGCTTAGGGGTTTATGAAAATCCGCTTTGAGAAATTTCCACAACCATTTATGAAATTCTTGAATGACCTTGGCTAAGTTTGGCTTCACTGTGAACTGTATTATTATGCCAGCGAGTGGCCACGTGACCACATTCCGCAAACCTGAACGCCTTGGCTCTTTTCTTCAAAATATAATATAATGCTCGGCTGTTATCGTAGCACCGGTCAGGCTTGACCATTAAAGTACATAATAATTATAATAATCAACCATCTACAAATACTTTAATTCAAGAAAACTTTTATTAAAGTTATGGAAAGCGATTCCATCGCCATTCCAGATTTGCGGAATGTGGTCACGTGGTCACGTGGCCACTCGCTTGCATAATAATACAGTTCACAGTGAAGCCAAACTTAGCCAAGGTCATTCAAGAATTTCATAAATGGTTGTGGTATCGCTACTTACAACTTACCCTACAACTACCCTACTATAACTTACCCTACAACTACCCTACTACAACTTACCCTACAACTACCCTACTACAACTTACCCTACAACTACCCTACTACAACTTACCCTACAACTACCCTACTACAACTTACCCTACAACTACCCTACTACTATATGGTCCCGGGAAGACAGTCTTCCCGGGACCATGCTTGGTGCAATCCAAGCGAAACGTCGGGAAATAATAAAGGTAATTTACGCGATAAATGCCCGGTTATACGTATGTTAATAATGTGTTGTGATCGCGAAAGTTTATAAAAGACAATATTACTCACTCACCCACAGCAGCTTACACGCTCACTCATTTATCTATGGCCTGTTATTTATTGAATTTTGTTGTTAGGTATTAGATTTTATTTTCTAAGTTTTTTAGCACCAACCTGTAAGTCGTAACCGTTCTAGTTTTAACTTATACCCATTGCCAATTTTATTATATTTGTATTTAGTTACTTGCACTACCATCATTTCAAATTAGTGAACCGTGGAGTGGAGCACTGGTGACCTGCCACCAGAGGTTTTTACAAACCTATCCCAGGCACCAGCCTCTCACAACTAGTTAGAAATATAAAATTGAAAGCATCAGTTTGTACCTAGGATAAATAACCTAATGTGTGAGAAGAAATAAATAAATATTCATTCATTCATTCATTTAGTATCAGCATTGCACCCGTGCGAAGCCGAGGCGGGTCGCTAGTATTTAATAAACTGGAGTCATAAACCTTGCTACAACTGAGCGCTGCGTTTGCTTGATACCAGTCTTAGGATATTTATTTCAAGCGATTGCTATTAAAATTTATATTAATTATTAATTTATATATTTATTTATATATAACAATTTATACGGTCGAATTGATAAACCATTTCTTTTTTTGAAGACGGTTAAAACCGTTCTTATGTTATGTATGACATGGGACATACCGTAAACTGCAGACACCTCTTCACAACGTTTAATATGTCTCTTTGGTGACGCATCTACTCGTTCGGTCTGAATTTATGCAAATTAACCAATTAACTGATTCAATGTTATAAGGCCAGTATCAGAAATGACATAATTGGAATATTTTAGGTATATTAAGTTACGTTGGAAGATAAAAGCGAATGCTATAATAGTTCTAACGTAAAGATAATATATTATTTTTTATTTTTATTATCAACAGTACACCTATTTTGACAAGATTATCCAATACAGTCATCTTAATAACTTAAAATTAAATAATAACAAAAAGAATCATATACATAAATATTCCGTTCAATTCTTAAATATTCAATTCAAATAAAAACAATTCAAATTAATTATTTCATAAATACATATATAAAAAATCCATTAAATAAAAATAGAAAAGTGTGTGGGGGGCGAGTTCAGCTCGCCCTTAAAAAGTACGAAATCAATGATCGAGTTTAAGCAACCCTACTTGCGGCCATAAATTGGATGGGTGTCCGAGTCTGTTCATTGACCAAAACTTTTACTAAATAAGATCAGCAATTTTATTTAAAGTGTAAACCCACACTAAGGTATCATTATAGAAATGAAAAATGCAATCAAAATTTTGTCTCCGACGGGACTCGAACCCGTAACGTTCAGACGAACACCTTCAACGCAGGCTGCCTTAACCGTTTCGACCACGGAGCAATTAAATTAAATTATTCGGTTCGAAACCGATAAAGGCAGTCAAGATTTTCGACCCGACGGTTAATTGCTCCGTGGCCGAAACGGTTAAGGCAGCCTGCGTTGAAGGTGTTCGTCTGAACGTTACGGGTTCGAGTCCCGTCGGAGACAAAATTTTGATTGCATTTTTCATTTCTATAAATAAGATCAGCTTATTTATAATAATTCTTATGTCCCTACATACTACGGAACCCTAGTTCAGCTCGTACTTATACGGTTTTATTTAAATATTAGCTGTCACAATATTGTAAAGGTGAGGTGTCGTGACATAGATATTAGATATTTAGGTCACAGCGGCCGTTGAACTAAGTGTAACATAAAAATATTTGTAAAATCTTAACATTGACCTAATTATTCAAAATATTATGATGTTATATTGATTAGCCGACTCGGCAAACTTCGAACTGCACCGCACTCCTGTAGAAGCTCCACCTACTGGCTCCAAAAATAACTATGACTGTTGCTTATTGATAATGCAGCTTTTTATTAGTGAAAATTTAATCGGTCTAGTAGTTTTTTAGTTAACACAACAAATAAAAACACGAATCTTGTCTCCTTATTATATTCATCATCAAAATAAATCAGCCGTAGGACGTCCACTGCTGGACAAAGTCAAGTCACATAGTCTCCCTATGGATTACTGCGTACTGATCATGAGAGGTTGTTGCCATATTCACCAGGCTTGGCAGGTGGGTTAGCGAGCGCAGCAAGGGTTGTTGATACATGGAAAGACGCTGCTGCCCATCTTGCGGAGGTACCCCTTAGCAGATTCTCACTGCTGCAGGCACGCCACGGCACGTTAATTAAGTAAGAATAACTAATTGACTAACGCGTAAAATATTCTACAATTCTCCAAAACAAAACCTATTTTATTTTATGCATTACTAAACCGTATTTATTTCTATGTCAAAGGTCGTACAAAATGTTTTAACTAAATAAACTTACAGTATTCTGCAATAGCCGTCCCTGACACAGTGTTATAAGTTCAAATGTTTGAATTAATAGGTAGTATTACACAGTAGTAGGTATTATGACACCGTTTCTCCTGCTTTTCTAGGAGAACCAGGCACCTACAATATTATGACATTAGGCGTTCTATTTTTATTACTATACCATAAATACCTGTACTGTCTTTATCCCAGATAACATGGGTTCGGAATACCATGGAAAGGGATTTTCCAATTTAAAACCACGTTGTTTAAAGATAACTACCAACCTCTTATTACCCGATTACGTATAAGAAAAGAGTTAATAGGCATTTTCTAGGGAAGCTCGCTCCATCGTCGATCTCATTCTTGCGATAGCAAGGATGAAATCAAGAGCTAAACCTATCTAACATAAAAAAAAATAAAAAAAAGATGAATTGAAATGGTAGATATAAGCTGCCTGTCGTTAACCCATTTTGTTTTTGGAATGATATGGTCGCTGAGAGACAGTCATTTTGTGATTTAAATAAATAAAAACATTTTAGGACTTTTTCTCGATTTTGACCTTCTTTATCTAGTTCTCGTCATTACTGCACCAAAGACTAAAATATTACGAACTGTTTATTTTATGAGCCCTTATATAGCTCGCACTTCAACACGCATGGTTGTAAAAATTTGTATTCGTTAGCTCTCTTTGCATTATTCTGTCATTTCAGCCGTTAAACGTCCACTACTGAATACAGGCCTCCCTCATGAGGGGTAGTCGCCATACTCACCACGCTTGGCAGGCGGGTTGGCGCGTGCTTTACGGGATATTGATACACGGAAAGACGCTGCTGCCCATCTTTCGGAAGTATCCCTTAGCAGGCTCTTACTGCATCCACGGGCATGAGAGGTGGGGTTATATCTACTGCCGGCACCCCACGGCAATGTTCTCTCAGCAATGTCAAAGTCAATAAGTGTTTACTCAATAGAGCAAAACGCTACGTAGAATAGTCAATTTACAGAAAAAGAACAAGACACATTTAAATTGAATAAAGCACTTCTTTCCTTTTTTCTAAGTGAGGGAAAGAAGCACACTCAGTATTATCGTAATTTGGTTTTAACCATCTCCTTCTATTCCAGAGGCTGTCACTGCAATTAGCAGTGGTCCTCCTGTCCCTGTACCAAAGTACTGCGGACCGGGAGCCGCGCGCCATCCAATACAACTCCTTCAACGCCAATCAGAACTACGCGGTCTTCGGCGAGCCTATCAACGCGAACCTCGACGAAGATGGCTACTTCTACCCGAAGCCCAAGATTCCGTTCCCGGAACAGACTGTGACGCAACCTAGCTACCTTCCCCCGGTAGAGCCGACGGGATATGTGTACGAGAAGCCTAGGATCCCAT